>OY743171.1:21025601-21681017 GCA_963555705.1 Ligustrum vulgare
AGCAAATAACAAATAATATCAATCCAAATAATATCATAAGCCATAAGTGATAAGCCCAAATTATCCTTAAAAAAAATGCCCAAATTAACCTAAAAAAAAGCCCAAATCAAATGTCTTCTTCCTCGTCTGTAAGCCTTTAACTCAGTCTTCTTCCCAGGACTCCAAACACAACAAAGACGATGACACCATCTTTATTCTTCATCGTAGAGTTCCTAATTTCCTATCTTCAATAATAATGGTTCAGATGCTCCATATATCTTCAAACTCAGCTTCAAGTTTCACTTTCCCTTAAAAAAAAAAAAGGGTAACTGAAAGTAGATCGGTCGGGGATCGAGCCAGCGCGGCCGCGCTAGCTCAACACCGGTTGGCTCCGCCACTGGTTTGAGGATTGAGTGGCTCTCTGTTTGGTGTTGAAGTTGGTGGCTGGTTCTGTGATTTAAGGTGAGGGCTGGGTAGTTGGCGTGTGCCGAGAGGGTTGTTGTGTTGGTGGGGAGAGAGAGACGTGAGGGCAGGTTGTGTAGGTGAGAGAAGAGATAGATACGGCTGTGAATGGTAGAAGAAATGCAGTTGTGAGGTATTTTTGGTGTGGAAGCCGGGGATGAAAAATGTGGTTAGTAGAGTTTGGGCTGGGGAATTGGGCCAAAGAAATGTGTCATTCTTGATTTCTTTAGTCGAATTAGGTTAGGTATTTTCGAGAAGAAATTAAAATTCAATTTGAAATATTGTTCAATATGTCCCTGCAATAAAATAAATGAAATTAATAGCAAATAAAGTCAATTTATAGTATAAAAATTAAAATGGGATCTTTTATAATCTCCACTCTAAATAACATAATTTATATCTCAAAATTTCATTTTTCATTTATTTATCTATCTAAAATAAGTAAAATTGGACAATAATCACTAAAGGTATTTAAGAGTCATTTCATTTTTATCGTTTTTAATGCCTCTTCCGTTTCTGCATTTAGAGATGGCAATTTGAACCACCTGAACCGAAAACAGCAGTGAACCAAACAGATGGGGCGGGTATGGTATGGCTAATTTAATGACCTGATTTTTGTGGGCGGGTATGATAATTGTGTCTGTACCCCGAACTAAACCAAATAACCGATTACAAAAAAATGATTTTGAGCTATATTTAAAACTTAAAAAACTCAAAATTAGAGTCTATATTTAAAAGTCTATTAGCCTAACCCACATGACCAAAGTCTGATCCAAATCCATTAACCCTAGGTCTATAGTAATTTGAATATCTACTTCATTCATCTCCACTCCCTCAATCAATCTCCATTTCGACATCCGACAATTCTCCACAGGCTGTACATTAAGAATATTGTTGGTGGGTGTTAATATAATGTTGTCAGATAATAAACTACTTCTAGGAAATGCGTAAGTGAATGGTGTTGAAAGGGAACTTTGTATGTGGAGGGTTATACTAGTCGTTATACTCTCAAATTGGTTTTAACATGAGAACTTATTTGAGTAACTTCGTTCTCCTTTGGTTGTTCAACGTGCTTTATTGTCAACTTTTATCTACTAGTATGTTCTTATAAATATTTAGGTCACAGTCGAAGTTATCCTGTTTTGATGTTTTTCAATGAATAGTTTGAAATCCATTGAAACTTATACTCTTTTGTTATACTAATATGGCTATGCTCGTAATATTATTTGCTAAATTCAAATTTTGAATTTGAGAATTTGGATATTGTTTGCATTTCGCATTTAAATTTGAGATATTGTTTGTGAAATATGCTTAGTATTGTTATGTTGCTTTTTTATTTTTATTTTTTAATAAATGTCATTTTTAGTTGGACTTGCAAAAATTAATTTATGTTTAAGTAATTATTAACCACACCGAACCACACCAAACTGAGACATGGACCGAAACCACACCGACCCGACTTAGGCGGTTATGGGACGGTTATGGTATGGGCAAAAAAAATGGTGGTTCGATTATGGTTTTGGATGAACCTACCCCGAACCGAACCGTTGCCATCACTATCTACATTTATGTTTTTTTCCCTCATGAGTTGTCGGAGTTACTTGTTTGTTTTTGGTGGAGAAATGACTACCGTCCACTACAGGTCCCGATGAGTGGCAAAGTAAAGTTTATATTAGATGAGTTATTTAAATTTGTACCATAGTAGAGCATACTTTTCATATCAGATGAGAGAATCGATGATTAGGAGGCTGATGAATTTTTCTAGGTTTGTATATTTAGAAAAAATAAGGTGCTGTGGTGCAACAATGCTTGCACTGACCTTGAAATAAGGTGCTATGTAGTGCAATGATGTTAAAGTTGAATTCAATACCTTAAATCAGTGTAAAATGAATGAATAATGCACAAATGATGTATTACATGTAGTGAAGGTGATCATCCAAAAAGATTCGTATAAACTCAACTAAAACCTCATTGAAACATTTTATCAAACACCTAGCATGCACGTGAAGAATTTAAAGGAAATATAGATTAGGAGACTTGAATTGAGCCAAAAATTTCTACCTAAATACTCATAATTCAATACTCCAATCAACTAACCTAAACTCATCTCCATTTATCCATGATTCACATTTCACATAAAAATTGAAAAACACCAAGATTATCCATGATTTTGTGAAATTGTGTAAAAATCATACCTTGTAATGGAGTTTTGTTGTGATGCAAGACATGAAATTGAGTCAATTTTAAGCTAGGTTCTCATGTTGAAGATTGTTATGTTAAACAACAAAACAAGTAAGAATTCAATGAAAACTAATACATTACTCCTAATGCTAAAACAAGCAAAATAGAACACTATAATTACTTAAAACACATAACAACTCAATGCATGCATTCTAAACATACTAGTGCTTCTAAAATGCAATGTCAAACAACCCAAAAACTATAAAGCAATAAATAAAACAAATAAAGTTTAGTAATTGATTCAAGGGCACCTAAAGAAGGCTTTGGATGCCTTGCATATTTTCCTTCGTTTGGCTTTATTACACTCCTCATTTACTCTCCAAAACTTGAAATTACCCATCTCCATATTATAGAACATGTTCTTTTTATCCAATTCAAATTCAACTATGAAGATTTCCATCTCCTCATCGGGTTTAATCACAAATCCAATTTCTTGATAGTCAACCAAGTCAAAACCATGTAGGTTGATTTCTTCCTCATTGATGTCCACATCTCCGTTTAGCTCCATTGTGATTGATTTTTCATCATCTTCAATTGTTTCTTCAATATTTGACTCATCTTTGGATTTAATAACTCGTTCCTCGTCAAACTCCAAGGGCACTAGGAAGTCCTTCGTATGAATTTCCTCAAGTGGATCATACCCCCACTTTTGAAAATCGCTCCAATACAAAGTATCTTCCACAAGCATATCGTCTTCATCCAACTTGACAAGCTCATGATAGTATTTTGTAGTTACCTTTTCATTCAATTTTGGAGGCCTAACTCCCTCAAGAGTGACGTCATCATCCCAATCATCTGGTAAACAATCTTCAAAGAGCATGTAACTTGCATCCGAGTTGTCAATTGCTTGTTTTCGACATTTCAAGTATTTGTAACGACCCGGCTCCCTCACTGGGGCTTTCTCCGCGTCGTACTTATGGTCTTTCCACTCCCCCTGGTCGTCCTGGTCCTGAAGGGCTGCCGCCTCGTTTCCAGGAAGTGGATTTTTACCTTCCATGGCTTTCGAACCTTATACCTTGGGGATAAGTACGAAGATTCTTAGAACCCTAGGTACAAGATTCCAAACCCATGGAAGGCAAAAATCCACTTCCTAGTCCCTCGCTGGAGCCTTCTCTGTGTCGTACTCATGGTCTTTTCACTCCCCCTTGGTCGTCCTGGTCCTTAAGGGATGCCAGCCTCGTTTCCAAGAAGTAGATTTTTGCCTTCTATTGGTTTCGAACCTTGTACCTAAGGGTTAAGTACAAAAATTCTTAGAAATCCACTACCATTAGACCATCTGAACACTATTAGTTTCGGAGTGACCAAATTATTGCTCGAATGCAAGCACTGTCCATTACAATAAATTTTGTAACAGAATTCACACATTTGATATTCTCTAAGAATGTCTTCAAAATACATGTAGAGATTGTTCATTGCAAGCCAATGGTGGACTCAAATATACCTAAGAAGAAAACCAAACATAAGGAGGCTTAAAATTGTGTTGGGTAACTAAAAGTGAAAAAAATAAAATCAAAATAAAACAATCAAAAGTCCGAATTAGTGAAATTAATCTAATAATAAATTTAAACTACAATCTCCGGAAATGGCGTAAAAAACTTGTTCGCTAAATGTAAGTGTATGGATCGCACAAGTAATAAAGTAAATTTAAGACCAGATATCGTACCCACAGGGATTGAGAAAATTGTATTTTAGATCACTAATCTTTAACAAGAACTCAAAAAACTTTGAATTTGAGATTTTTGTTTTGAAAACTAAACTAAAGATAAACTAAAGAAATAATGAAAATTTGGTTTTAAAACTTATGAAAACAAGCACGTTAGAATTATGTATCCATTTTGATTCTATCATCCATATTTTAACCAAATCATCTAAATACAATTCATGAATTTTGAAAATCTGTGTAACTGAAGTTATTTAAATCCCTTTTTGAGGGATGCATAAAAATATTTTCCTAAATGCAAATTGAGTATATTTCTATCACAATTAAACATATAGAAAAGCATTGAAGGATCTATGAACACATTCAAGGATAACACAAAGTATAGGGGTATATTTCTATCCTTATCGGACTTTGCGGAAATTAACAAAAGTCTAATAATCTTCTACTCTTTCCAACGTAGAAAACTATCACCATAATCAAACAATAATTAGCCAGAGAATTGCATGATAATTTAAAGCACATGCTAATTGCATCAAAACCATAAATTGCATGAAATAAATAATAGATTAAAACTTGGATTCAATAAGTCAAAACTTCATCAAAATTCTAACACTACAAACCCAGCCTAGATACATGATAGAAAATAAATAACAAGAGGTATGAAAAGATATAACCCAATTCATCTTCTTGCAATTGTATCTTCAATCTTGATCTTGGCGTGACATGGATCCCCTAGCAATTGGATAGTGTTTTGGCATGAATTATGATAATTGGGAAGCCCCTTATGTGTTTATGCTATTCATCCTTTGTTGATGTCGAAAATTGGCTAAAAATCACGTCTAAATTAGCTTCCAAAAGAGTTCCAATTGAACAAGGAAAATTACCTTCGCATTAGATCTTTTTGTCTCTGCACAACATTCAGTATTTTAATCATATATTTCTATTCTCTTATCCGATTGAGGTGATTCAAAGTGAGTTAGAAAGATAAATTAAATCGAAACAATTCTTCGTCAAATAGGATTTTCCCAATTAGAACGTTTACTACCCCAAAATTAGGCCACTCTGAAAATACTGTTGTAGTGAATGTGTCTTTTCGTGTTTTTTGATTTTTTTTTCCTTTTTATGTTGACATTTTTTCATGTTCAAGTTTCATCGTTCAAAATATGCTTAGATCGTCGGAACTTTGCTCGCAACGATTGTCTTTTGGTGGTTTTTATGTTGGTTGATTTTTTTGTGTCTTTAGTACATGTTTTACTTTTCAGATCTACTTTACATTTTTTCATTTTTTTAAGGGAAATTGGGGTATTTAGTCCCTAAACGTTGGCCTCTTTGTGCAATGGGTCCCTAACCTTTCATTTTTTGTGCTGGAGTCCTTAAACGTTACATTCTTTGGCGCAAGAGGTCCTTTTGGATGATTTCTTTCCATTTTAATGTTAAAAATTTTGGGAAAGACGAAACTTATATATAATTGGCACAATTAGTCCATAAACTTCACATTTGGTGCTTGAGATCCTAACATTTCAATTTGGTGCAAGTGGTCCCTAAACTTAGTCATTATTTAGCGCAATAAGTCATTAATCTTTCAATTTGGTGCTTAAGTCTTCAACCGTTGTATTATTTAGCGTCACGTATCATTTTAAATAATTTTCTTCCATTTCATTTTTAAAAATTCAATTTTATTTTTATGAAAAATATTAAAATGCTCTCTTGTCAAAACAATATTAAAATTCTCTATAATAAATAAGTCCATTTTGGCAACTTAAAATTTTTGTTTCTTACTTTTTCTGAATCTCTCCCGTTGTTTCAATTGGGCTTCCTATAAAGAATTTTACTGTGCTAATACAAATTCTCCAATTTACCACTTTTAAAAATTTAAATTTCTTTTTATACATAAAAGAAGAGGCTTTATTTATTTGTTTAATTAAGATAATTGATTTTAGATAGAATTAATATTTTTTTTTTCTTTTTTTAGGTAAATTTCATTTTTTTTCTAAATGAAAATTAATTTTAGATAATTTTCATTTTTTAAATAAGCCTTAAAAGTTGTGAATTTTCAATAAAAAAGAAGAAACAAATTTTCATTTTTTTTTTTTTTGAAAAATTATTCGAAAATGAAAAGATAAATTTATCTAAAATCAATTTTCTTAAACGAATAATTAGGCTTATTTAAAAATGAAATTTACCTAAAATCAATTTTCTTTTAGAAGTAAAAATGAAATTTATATAAAAAAAGAAAAAAAAAACTAAATTTTATCTAAAATCAATTTTCTTATAAAAATAAATAAAACCTCTTTTTTGTATAAAAAGAAAATTGAATTTTTAATGATGGTAAATTGGGGAACTTGTGTTAGCACAGTAAAAAATCTATATAGGAAGTCCAATTGAAACAACGGAAGAGACTCTGACAACGCAAGAAACAAAAATTTGAAGTTGCCAAAAATAGACTTATTTATTTATTACTATAAGAGCATTTTAATATTTTTGATAAAAATAAAATTGAATTTTTAAAGATGGATTGAGAAAACAATCTAAAAGGATACGTGACGCTAAATTATTCAACGTTTGGGGACTTAAGTACCAAATTGAAAGGTTAAGGACTTATTGCTCTAAATCATGCCTAAATTTAGGAACCACTTGCACAAAATTAAAATGTTAGGGACTCAAGCACCAAATATGAAATTTAGGGACTAATTGCGCCAATTATGTATAAGGGCATTTTCGTCTTTCCAAAAAAATTTAACATTAAAATGGAAAGAAATCATCCAGAAGGACCTCTTGCGCCAAATAATGTAACGTTTAAGGACTTCAGCACCAAAAATGAAAGGTTAAGGACCCATTGCACAAAGAGGTCAACGTTTAGGGACTAAATGCGCCAATTTTCCTTTTTTTAAAGTAAAATAAGCTTCTGATTGTGTAATATCTTGTTTGTTGGATTTATTTATTTATTTTTTGCTTTTTCTGTTTCCATGTAGTGAAGAAGAAATTGTAGATCGATATGCCACTTAAGAATCCAGCTTTGAAAGTATGTTGAAAGCATATTTCCTTTTTTTTTCCTATTTTTTTCCAGAATATTGAAGTTGGGCATATGTTTTTTATAGATATGATTTTTTATTTATTTTCTACTAAAATGTCTATGAATGTTGCTCCGAAAGTACTTTGATAGATGTGATTTTTATTTATTTACTATAACGTCTACGAATCTTGCTTCAAAAGTAGTTTGATAGATGTGATTTTTTTTTTTTTTTTAACTAAAACATCTTTCTTTCTTTTTTTTTTTTTAAGGCTTGATATTTAGACCTTTTGCAAATGCTCAGAAATTAATTTTTAACACGTACAATCTAATTTCACAAAAAATTATTATTATTATTATTATTATTATTATTATTATTATTATTATTATTATTATTATTATTATTATTATTATTATTATTATGTCTATGAATCTTGCATTTTTTATGTATGCTAATTAGATACTTGTAAAACAAATATTGTGTTTAGATGTAAATATAAAATTGATCTTTAACTGTGTCATTTCTTGTTATATATCTTTTATTTTGGCGATCTTTCATTTCATTTCTAATATATTTGTTCTATTTGTACTCTTCCAGTTTAAGATCAAAGATAAATAAAGTATCTTAAAAGTGTAAGCTTAGATACATCTAACGTGTATGTAAATTATTTATTTTCCCCTTTTTACCCATTTGCATACATATGTTAAGGTTTTATTGTATGGTTTAATTTTGAATGAGTAACTTTCCGTTTTGATTTTTCGACCAGAGGTAGAAAGATTCACTGACTTTTTTTGGGAAATCAACTGAATTGTAAAGTATTTCTTTAATTTATAGTTAGTTTTTCATTGCTTATCTAATGCTTTTACTGTCTTTTTGTGCCCTATGTTTGTATGTATGAACAAATATTTTTTCTTTGTGTTACCATTTTAGAATTCACTTTTTAAATGTATCTATAAGCACAGACATTCTTCCGTTAGGGACAATATATATCTTTTTTATTTATTGTTTTATGCATTTTAGTTTATTTTCTGATGAATGTGATTTTTTATTTATTTTTTTATGTTTTATTTTTTGTGCAAAGGCACCTATTGATTTCTGTTTTTGTTGGAAGACCCCATCTTTATACATTTTGCTTATCCTGTTTTGAAGGTATCTTAATTCATACAGTCTAATTTCATGAAAGTATATTTATTTCATTTTCTTCTTCTTTGTACCCATGTATTTTTTTGTACGCTAATTAGATGTTTATTAAAAATAAAAAATCATGCATTTGGGTTTACGCATAAAATTTCAATTTAACTATGTCATTTCTTCTTCTATTTGTTTACGATTTTTTTGTTATTTAGTTTCATTTCTAATACATTTGTTCTGTTTGTACTTTTCAATTTAATGTCGAAGATACATACAATTTTTTAAGAAAATGTAAACTTTGATCCCATTTTATGTGTAGTTACGACTATACGCATGTTTTACCCGCTTGCATGTGTTTATAACAAAAAATAATGAATATTTACAAAACCAATGTAATTTTGTCCTCAGATCTCTTTCATGTACTGAAAAACTTTTTATTCGTTCTCCAGTGCGTATTTCATGTGAAAATTGGCCATTTTTCACAGGGTCGGTCGGGCATTTTAGAGGCATTTTAGAGGCCTTAAGACAAACTTTATCTAGGACCTTATTTACTTTTTAGAATATACAGATTTTTTTTTTAAAAAAAAAAAAAAAAAAAAGGGCTTTTAGACTTTTTTTGGGGGGCCCTAATCCATTGCTTAGGTGCATTATCAGGGCCGGCCCTGATTGTTTGGATTTTTTTTTTTTATTTCCTTTTGTGTAATCTACATTTTAATGGATCTGTGCATTCTATCTTCTGTCTTTGGTTCCTTTACCAACATAAACGTTGTGTCCTCTAAGAAGATATTTATTTGTTTAATATGTATTTTCAAGATGCACTTTCTAAATCTCCATAAAGGAAAAAAATTACATTGCTGTGTAAAAAACTAAAATGTGTATCATATTAGCTAGGCTTATATAAAATGCATTTAAATTTGCTGTGGTATGTTGTTGTACGATTTCGAAGTCTATTTTCTTCACAGGCACGTGTATACTACATTTAAAATGTGTCACTGTGATTTAATTTGAAATTTCTTCTAATTACCTTTTTGGGTCTCTTATTGTCGATTAAATGTATCACAGAATGTGTGCACGCTATTACATACTCAGCGAAATTATGACACGTGGATCGCACGTGCGTCAAACTAATATCAATAAAAAGCATCAAAGGGGCAATAGCTTGTCCAGACCAAACACGGGTCATTTCATGTCATGTCATGCAAAGCCATGTTAAGCCAATCATTTCGATACTTCTAAGGAGAGGTGGATCTAAACTGAGTCAAGGTAGGGCAATTGCTCCACTAAGGTTTCGAATTTTTTTTACTCATTGAAAAAGAAAAAAAAAATAAAATAATAAGAGACGATTTGTTGGCTCAATATTTTTTTTTTACATGTTGAAGCCCAGATAATATTTTCTAGGGTTAAGTACACAAATACACACATTTAAGTATGAAATTTTTTAAAATCAGGTGATTTGTAACTAATTACAGAAATATCAAAATAATTTTCAAAATCAGGTATTTTTTTTTATAATCAGAAATCAAGGTTTGTAATTAATTACAATTGTAATTTTATTTCAATTTTATAATTAATTACAATTGTAACTTTATTGCAATTTGCAATTAATTACCACCATCATCATCACCACCTAATTTGTAACCAGTCTCGCAGCCGCCGCCTTATTTCAGTTTTGTAATTAATTACAATTACAATTATAACTTTATTTTAATTTGTAATTAGTTACAATTGTAATTTTCATTAAAATTGTAATTAATTACGACCATTGTAACCAGCCACCGCATTATTTCAATTTTGTAATTAATTACAAATGTAACTTTATTTCAATTTGTAATTCTAATTTAAATTGTAATTAATCACTACCACCGCCACCACCTAATTTGTAACCAGTCACCAACACCACCTTATTTTAATTTTGTAATTAATTGCAATTGTAATTAGTTACAATTGTAATTTTAATCACCACCAACCACCATTTCCGCCCATTGCCGTTGGGCACTCACCACCACCTCGACCACCACTGCCGCCATCGTCTCAACAACACAACCACTCCACCTTTACCATCACAACCACCATTGAGCTGCCCCAACCACCGCAACAAACACCTGCTCCACCACAACCACCCACAACCGACTTCCATCATCAGACTCAACACATACACCACCACCTCCACCCCCATCTCACCGTACACTCACCACCACAACCGAATTCCATCAACAAGACTCAACACATACACCACCACCTCCACCCCACCTCACCGCACACTGCTGTTGTAGCCTCCACCACCAGCAAAACTCAATCCCATCTCCAACTTTCAACATCAAAATTCCACTTATTCTCTCACCGCTATCACTGTTGCTGCCACGCTACATGAAGAACGTCATAAGCATTGGCGCCACTCGCTGTCGATTGAAGCAACAGTCGCCGCAATAATATATGAAATACGCCCTAATTATCGGTACCACCCGCTTCTAGATCATAAGCAGTAGCTCCACAAAACCATAAGAATCGATGTCGTCGGTGTTGGTGTTGTCGGTGGTGGTGGGATTGATTGGAGACAATGGTGGTGGATCATCGGCACGAGAGAGAATTGGGAAGAAAGAGGGAGAGTGCTCAGTAGTTTGTTTACACACACACAGGGAGAGAGAGAGAGAGAGAGAGAGAGATTAATTAGGGTTGGATTTGGGTCACCTGATTTTACAAAATAGTTAAGAATTATCTGATTTTAAAAATTCTCAATTGAAAGATATGATTTTGTGTAATTTACCCTATTTTCTACATGCTCCATTTCATCTCAAACCCAACGAATATTCGAAGCCCAAACACTTTAAATTTGAACTTTTTAACACAACCCCAAAATTCAAATCTCAACTCAATCATGATATTTTCAACCCACATAAATCCCAATTATCTATCTATATATATATTATTAAAATGAACTGAGATCTTGGCCAATTAATTTTGACCAGAATCTCAATTGTCAACAGATTCCCTAATTCTAAGATCCTAATTTTTTTTGGTTTAAATCGTTTCCAGCCTGCAGTTTCAAACGGTTGCACATATAATGCTATAGTGGGTTATCATACTTGGCAGTTCCAATTACTCAGTTTATTATCTAACACAATTCGACCCATTCACAGTATCTTCAATAGCTGGCACTAAGAAAGATATTTATCTTCACCTGTGTCATATCTATTCTCATCGTCTTCACATTATTTGGATCAGTTATATACAATTTTGATGGTTTCTGATATTACCTTTCAGATGTGGAAGATTTGAGGATGGCAGTGCTTGTTGATGCCATTCTGATCATGCCATCAATGCCAATAACCGCTCCATCACCCGCCGCCTCCGCCTAAATTTAAATATAGTTCTGTTACAAAGGTCGCAACTGTGATTCAACTAATTAGGCTGGTTTCTGTGACTTAGTAATATCAAATGTTTTACCTTTCGGGGTTTTTACATTTGTAGAGGTTATACGGCTCCCGAGTATGCAATAAGGGGTTATTTGACGGACAAAGCAGATGTCTACAGCTTTGGAGTTCGTCTACCTTCATGATTGGTTAATCACATACCGAAAGAGGAGTTCGTCTACCTTCATGATTGGGTATATATTTTTTTACGAGCTGTATACTGATTTATGTTTAGTCGTTCATTATTTCATTTCACCATTTGCTGGATTCTTATCTCTCTTACATTTGCTGAATGTAAAGGCTTATGTCCTACAAGAGCAAGGAAATCTTTTAGACCTCGTGGATCGTATTCTCGGTTCAAACTATTCTGAAGAGGAGGCAATGCGGATGTTAAATTTGGCACACAAATCCATCTCCAACACTTGGACCATCCATGTCTAATGTCTTCCACGGTGAGAATGCTCAAAGGAAAGATTGTAATTCAAGCACCAAAAATCATGCGAGGAGATTATATTTAAAGCCTTCGAGTTCGTGAAACTCTCAAAAGATAGCAAAACACATGTATCCACATACTTGCAGGATAGCAAGGAACAAACCAGTGTTTTGAGAGATGGACAATTGATTGATTTGTCGATCTCTTCTTTAGGTAAAGATGAAACTCCGGATCATTCTTCAACAAGTAGGCTTCTTCCTGATCTTTATGATGTAAATTTAGATTGACTGGTGATGCATACTTAGAAAATTATTCATCTGATTTTTGTACTAATTTTTTGTTAGAATTTCTAATGTGTTCCGGACCCTCGACAATCGGACTCATAGCAGGCTTGACAGAAAGTTAAATATTCAAGCCAAATAAAAGTGCAGTCCAGTCAACCATGTCGGAATTGGATGGATAATATATGTTTTTCGAGTAGAAACAGGTCACTGAGCAAGACTCATGGGCTACTGCCCTTGAGCCCATTGATTTTAGGGCCAAATTCCATTGTTTGGGGCTTCAAATTGGCAAATCAATGATGCAGACGGAAATTTACTATATTTTCTTAATTATAGGATTATATTTACTTTGTCTTTATTATTGTTTCCAATTAAATTAGGACTCCATTATGAGAGATTTTATCTATTCCCTAATTAGATTAGATTTTATTTAGTTTTCTAAGTAGACTATGATTTTTATTCTGGTAGCCTATATAAAGACGTCTTCATTGTAATATTAAAAACAGATTTTGATTTTGAATAAACAGTTTATTGAGTGATTCAATAATTTTATAGGTGGATTTCCTATATGTTTAGAACTTATCAAGAGTGATTCTTGTGGCGTTCAACAATCGAACTTATCAAATATTTGTGAGAGTATTTGTGGCGTTCAAAACCAGAGACTCAACAAGAAGATTGGGCAAATCCTTGTGGCGTTTCAAAAATCTTGGTTCTTTATTCCGCATCGTCGATCCATCGCGTCGTGAATATCGGGTCATGATTCATCCGTCCATCCACAACCTGAGTTCGGAACTTTCCGACGTTTCTTCCGCGCTTCGAATCTCATCAATTTCCAAATTATAAGTGACAGGGTTAAAACTTTTGATTATGTGTAGCGGTTTTGATTTCTAGAACTAAGAACCATTCTCTATTCCAATCCTACAGGTTACTATAATTTGTACTAATAACTTAAATTTTTTAATAAAATTTCATATTGAATTGATATATCAATTATTACTGGATAAGATAATAATTGATTGTCTAAATAGAACTAAACATACACTATTCAGACTTTATATGAAAAATTGGATTGGTAGTGAAATGATGTATTTTAGATTTTAAAAAAAAGTCTAAAAAAATGCTTAAAAACTCACCTTCTTGTTGGAACCATGCAGTGTGTGGAGAAAAAATGGTCGACACTAAATTTTGTAACTTTTTCCTAAATAATCACCCTATTGATGAGGTTAATTTTTTTTTTTTTTTAATATATGTTTGATTTATGTGGCTTTTGTTGATGATTATTATTGTTTTTTACGTTATGCGTGGGCATGATTTCTTTATTGAATCGGTAAAAGAGAAGGTGAAGATGCTCTAGCGAACCATCTGTTGAGTGCTAAGATGTAGAAGAAGGACGTGGAAGTGGAGAAGAAGGATGAGGCAAAACAATATTTGATTTTTATGCCAAATAAATGCATAATGGCATTCATTTTCGCCCCGTGATTGTATCGATCAGAAAATTATAAAAATATTGATGTTCTTATTATGCTTCTTCAACTGATTTTTGTATTAATTTTCGGATCCATTTTTTTCCCCTAAGGCTAAGTATGAGTTATATGTATGATAGATTAGCATTACATGTATGACATATTAGCAGTACTAATCCAATTACTTATAAAAAAATTATTAAATAAAAAATGTCAAATATTTTTTTCAAAATTACAAAGTAAATGCATTTTTCAATTTACGGTTTTGTGAAACGATTTTTCAGAATAACATAAAAAAAGCATTTTCCAAAATCTCAAAACAAAAAGTTATTGGTGGGGGTGACAAAAGTTGTTGGTGTCGGTAACAAAAGTTTTTCAATTTTAATATATATATATATATATATATATATATATATATATATATATATATATATATTTTATAATTTAGTCTTTATCAATGAAATATGTCCGTGCATCGCACGGATGTGAAAACTAGTTGTTTTTTCGTTCAAAGCATTAAATTGAATTATACCTCAAGCGTGGTTTTTTATTTTTTTTTCCCTCTCTCTTCCCAGCCACAGTGCCACGGATATGAATGGACGTCAAAAATCATTTTTTCACTTTTCATTATTTTTTTATTGTTTCGGACTCCAAATGACAACTTGTCTCTTGCAACGTTTATTAAGTGTTGCAGTAGAATCTTTTGCAATATTTTATAAGTGTTGCAAAAATATTTAGCCCAACATTTTGCGACGTTTTTTAGTGTTGCAAAAACTATAACCCAATATTTTTGCAATATTTGTTGAGTGTTGCAGTAAAACATTTAGCCCAACATTTTACAACGTTTTTTTAACGCTATTATATGCTTTTTTTTTAATATATTATTACTGAATAAATTATTTATAAAACCTATAATTTTTCTCATTAATTCATTAAAAATGTAATTTACTCAAATAACAAAAGTAAATACATTACAAATTTATAATCCATACAAAATAAATAGTGTTAATAATATTTAACAAATTCACAGAAAAAATTTATTATCACATCACAAAAGAAATATTTTACTACAAGAACATCAACTTCATCTCCCCATATAACTGCACATTCTGATCACAAAATACAGTTCATGATGAGAACCAGGAAAGTCAAACCTCAATGCGCGAGCCTTTGGGACCCATGACGAGATTCGATACCAAGGAGGTTTAAGATTCGAGGCTAAATAATGTAAATAAGTCAAGAAAACAAGCCGAGAATCAAGTTGGAGCCAAAAAGGAGAAGAAATTGGACTCAGCCAATTTCAGTCGACCGAAAATCATAACGGTCGACCGAAACTCTGCAGAGGATTTTTGAAGGAAGCCTCAGTCGCGTTCGGCTGAGGGTTAGTCAACCGAAAGTCCCATTTCGGTCGATCATGTGATCGACCGACCAGTTCGGTCGACCGAAACACTCCGTTTCACAAAAAACGGGGTTTTTGTTGTAATTTCCGAAATTTGCACATTTTTCCCAATTTTGTACATTATATACTATTTTCTTTTCATTTGTAAAAAAAAAAAAAAAAAAAAAAAATACTCTGTTGTTCATATGAAGTGCTCTTGAGAGTTTGATCTTGAAAGACCCCTTTGAGGTAAGGATAAAAACCTCTTTTGTTCTTGTTATCTTCTTGAAATTTAATCAACTTTGCTTGAGTATTGTTATTCTTGTGTTGTTGTTTATTTTCCGCCACCTTGAAATTTGTTTGGTTGATACCCATTGGGCTATGGTTTGTTAATCCTTGAATTTTGTGTTAAATTTAAACTTGGGTTAAGGTGTTTATCCTTTATTTTACCACTTTAGCTTTCTTGGATTTTGTATTAAATTGTTGTGGGAATTTTCAGTCAACACACCGAAGGGGTTCGCATCCTTTGGTATCAGAGCTTGGCTCTAATTTGGTAAACCTATCATTTACATTTTTATTGTTGTTATTCAAAGAAACAAAAAAAAAATCGAAAATTCAAGAAAAATTGGAAATTTTCATATGCCCATGAGTAATTCTTGATTCCTACATATTGGGTTTATTGATTGTTGCATTTGTTGGGGGGTTTTCATTAGCCAAACACTTACAAAACCTACACTTTCCATTTGTGTACTCAAAGTGTTTGATAAATTGTCCCACGGAAAATACCTCATTCATGCCTTATTATTCAATGTTCATATATTGCTAATTACTTGGGGCTATCCAATTCCCATAATTGAGATTGTGTTATCAACATTTTATTCCATATATCACTTGCTCCATACATTGGGAAATTGTTGATCAGTCATTCCTTACCATATTTGGGTTGTTGGGGATTTATCACATATTCACATTATATCCACATTCAAGGTCACTCAAGATTGAGTACAAAGTGTTTGATAAATTGCTTCATTGAAAATTACACTCTTGTGCTTATTTGCTCTACATCTATGCCTTGTCTAATACTTGTGGTTATTCAATCCCATTGTTGAAATTGTGTTCCTAGCATCTTATCCCACATATATATTGCTCCTTTTGAGTATAGCAAGTACATAAATTCTACTTGCTATTTGTGTCTACTTGTTCTAAATTCCTTCTTCCTTTGTTTGTGATTTCCTTGACTTCACAAGAATTATACTTTGTGGTTTAGTTGATTACCTTCCTTGAAGAACTTGAGAAAGGAGATTTTGAGTGGAAAAAAGCAAGAGTGATGAGCTCATTAGAGGGTAAAAGCCTAAATTGAGTAAAACACGAGTGAAAATTATTCTTGTGAGAACACTTTCACACTTACACACAATGTCAAATTCCAATGCTTAAACTCAAGATTTGAAGTATTTGTTACAAAATCTTTCAACCACCATGGCTAGACAAATGGAGAAGATTGGGGTGAGTTGGAAAATTTAGGAACAAGAGGGGAGAGTACATCAACTAGTATGGATGAAGAAAATAGGGATAGTAGGAGAAGGTTGAGGGATAAATTTGTGAACATTGTTTATATGGATGGAAGTAGAAAACCAAATGGGAAGTTGAATAGGAAAATTAGAATGAATGTTTGGGATGATGAAGAGGATGGTGAACAAAATGGGAGCATGTATAGGAAAAGAGGAGAATGTGTAACGCCCCGAGTTCTGAGGAGTGCGGGAACGTCACTTTTCTAAATTCTTGAATAACCTTTGTTGCGGAAAAATGATTAAATATCAAATATCGCATTTATCGAATAAAAGTTTAGCGATAATTCAAATGGAATAAGTATTTTCGTACAAATTTGTAAAAAATGACAATTCTTGATAAAATGAAATAGTCATTTCAAAGTTCACGACTTTTAAAAAAGTATCAATTTGTAATTTGCCGTCATTTCCCATCACTAGCCACCGTCTCCGAAATCTGCAAAAATTGTTAAAATAACGGGTTGAGCATTTCAAAATGAAATACTCAGTAGACTCATCGCCAATAATTAATCTACAAGATAATTGGACAAGAAATTATGCAAATAATGTAGTGACATTCTTTTCTTATTCATAGGCATCACATAGTGAACGCAAATAAACACATTCTTTTCTTGGCTAGCAGATAAGTTATGCCCAGCATAACATAATTCTTTATCTCAAAGGAGATATTCTTTTCTCATGCAATTAAGCATAAAATCACACAAATCCACATAACATATGCAATTATAATATAAATCAATTAGT
The DNA here is from genome assembly GCA_963555705.1 of Ligustrum vulgare. Taxonomy (NCBI): domain Eukaryota; kingdom Viridiplantae; phylum Streptophyta; class Magnoliopsida; order Lamiales; family Oleaceae; genus Ligustrum; species Ligustrum vulgare. The sequence goes on from OY743171.1 coordinate 21,043,360, forward strand.
GGGGGCGAGTCTACCTTAACTCCGACGAGTGCAAAGTTGAGCGGGAAACGACTTAAATCCTTTAAATCTCCGTACGCTTCGTCTAGCCAATAAGTTACACTAGTCTTTTGAAATTTATAGTTTAAACACGATAATTTACAATTTGAGGACTGAAATTGATTTGAAAGTTGAGGGACTAAAATGAATACTTTGAAATTTGATGGACTAAAATAAATATTTTGGAAGTTGAGGGACTAAAATGAATATTTTCAAAACTTTAAGGACTCAATTAAATTGTTATTAAAATTTTCAGGCTGAAATAATCAGATTTTTAAATTAAGGTATATAGTTTTAAAATTTTTGAACTCATGGGTCGAAATGAATCATTTGGAACTTTAGGGACTAAAATGGAACTTTTCAAAAGTTTAGTTGAAACTCAAAATGAAATATTAAATTATAGGGCTTAAAATAATAGACTTTAAAAATGAAAGGCTGATTAAAACTCATTTAAAACTTAGGGCTGAAATGATAGGTTTTAAAACAGTAGGGGCTGATTTGAAACTTTTTAAAACTTGGGGGACCAAACTGTAATTTCTGAAAAATCAAAATATTAAATAAATCCTTATACTTTCTACCCATTTCAAAATCTGTAAAACTGACAGTTAGAGAGAAAGGCAAGAGAGACGAGGTGTGATCTACACCTCTCGCAACCGTCCTTCGACGGGCGATCTGCCGACGTAACTCCGGCAGGAAGGTGGCGGTGAGTGGCGACCAAGGCAAGGTTCAGATTGGAGGGGCTAGGTGCGAGTTTGGTGCGAAACTGAAGTTAAAAATCGCTGTTTTTCGGTGTTATAAACCGGTCAAGCAGTCGACGATCGAGGTAAGTAACTGAGAAATTGATTTCCTTGGTTTTTGGTTTGATTTGGGGTTGTTTTTTATTGAGATTTGAGCTGGGCTGAGGGAGGTGGTCCGAATTGCGTTTGTGGATTTTTGGTGGTTGGTTCGATCGATGTTACAAAGTGTTTTCAATGGCTGTGGTGGTGGTAATGATGATATAGGTGGTTGAAATTCTTGGGCTGGGGCTGAAAGCAGTTGCTGCATTTTTGAAGATGGAGGTGGATTTTTTTTTTTTTTGGAATGAAATCGTGTGTTGTCCATGAATGATGATGGTGAATTGGAGAGGCAGGGGAGAAGTGTGGTTGGTGGTGCTGTTGCTGCAGGAGGTTTGGGTTTGATTTCTGAATGGTGGCTGGAGATGAAGGTGGTGGTGGATTGCTTGATTCTTGGTCAAAATCTGAAGTGAGGCAGTGATGATGCTGATTGCAGTGGACTGATTCGATCGGCAATAGAGGTGGCTGCTGGTGGTAGCGTTGATCGGTATTGGCTTGATTTTTGATTGAAGCTTGGTTGACAGATTTTTTTTTGGTGAATTTGATTTGAATGAGGTAGTGTCGAATTGATGTAAATTGGTTTGGGTAGTGGTTTGGTGTGGGATGATCGAAGATGATGAGGTTTCTGTGTGTGTGTGTGTGTGTGTGTCGTGAATTGTGATGAGGATGAAGGGGAGTATATGTATTGATTTTTCTCTAGGTCAGAATCATGGAAAGATGGTGAGATTGGGTGATGAACCTGTTGATAGGCTAATTGGCCTGTGAAAGCTGGAGGGAGTATAGTATGCTAATTTACTCAGTTGATTAGGGAAAGAAATAAACGTGTGGATGGAATTTAGGGTAGTTATTGAATCAAACTTTGGTAAGTGATGGCAGATTTTGGCTTAGACCAGAATTGTGGGAATTTTTAGAGGAGTTGAAGTTGATTGAGGGATTGAAGAGTGATCATGGGAAAGAAGGTAAAAAAAAATGTGTTGTATATGCAAATGGAAGTTGGAGAGGAAATTTTGGGATAAAATGAATGTGAATTGGTGATTTAAAATATTTTGGACTTTAATAATTCAAATTTGGATTAAAATACATAAATAAATAAAAAATGAAAATAAGATACTTTCATAAAAATTGAAATTGAACTACGATAAATTTAAATAATTTAAATTTTAACTTAAATTGGTTAGACGAAATTGTGTTTAAAATAAATAGGTAAAGTCGTAGCGACACGTTTTTAAATAATATTTAAATAAGTCACAGAAAATTCTTGGTCGCTACAGAATGGGTAGATGGGAGTGAGATGAAACTGATGATAATATTGATAGAACAAAAATGAAGACTTTATCATTCCATAGGAGGGACGGTAGTGGAAGTAGAGAAGTAGTGAAGGAGATGAATGCTAGGCCACCACAATCTTTGGCCCATGCTAATGAGATGGAGGAACGTGGGGAGGATAATTTCTACACTAGGTGCCTAGTGAGTGATAAACCATGTAGTCTCATGATAGATGGGGAGATTGGCACTAATTTAGTGAGTGCTAGTAGAGTTGAGAAATTGAGGTTACCGGTAATGAAACATCCTAGTCCTTATATATTGCAAATGTTGAATGACTATGGGGAGGTGAGGATAAGTGAACAAGTTCTTCTTACTTTTCACATTGGTACTTATAGTGATCAAATATTATGTGATGTGGTTCCCTCACACACTACTCACATAATTTTGGGAAGACCTTGACGATGTGAGCGAAATGTGAATCATGATAGGAGGAGGAACCGATGTAACTTCTAAATTGATGGGAAAAAGGTTGTGATCCTATCTTTGAGCTCGGAAGAAGTATGCAAAGACAAAATGAAGCTCAAGAAGGAGTTTGAAGAAGAAAATGAGAAGGAAAAAGAAAACGAAACGAAGAAAGAAAAGGAAATTTTGATTGAGCTAATTGAGGAAGAAACAAAAGAGAGGCAAAATGAGAGCATGAGAGTTGGGGCCACGTCCCTAGAACAAGGAGAGGAAATGAGAGTTGGGGCCACGTCCCTAGAAAAAGGAGAGGCAATGAGGGTTGGAGCCACGACTCCAGAAAAAGGAAAGGTAAGAGAGGAACCGATGGTTGAGGATTCTACCTCAGAAAAAGATGAGGAAGTGATGAGTGCCACCAAAGAAATTGAGAGAAGAGATTCCTCCAAAATGTTCTTTGCGCTTGAATACTCTAACAACTCCCTCCCTAGTTTGGTTATTTCTTTGTTGTAGGAAATTGTGAGGCCAACTTATCAAGGCAACAAAGAACTCAAAAAGCATGCCTTATGGAAGAAATTCATGAAAACATTTTCCTACTACAACAACGAGTACAACTGAGGTAAATAAAATGGAATAACCAATGTGTTGTGTTTGAATTTGAAATCGCAAGTGTACGATATCGCAATCAAGTAATAAAGTGGACCTTAGAGTCCAGATTATCGTTCCCACGAGGACTGCTATTAATTACCGAAATATTTCAGTTCTTAACTTTATTTGAACAAATGAAAATCGTTTTAAGAATAAAAATCTAGAATTAAGAAATGGAACTAATGGATTAAAATAATTGTTAAATTGTTTTGTTTTAAAAGATGATTGTAAAGTAGTTGAGATTCACGATTTCACCTAGCCAATTAAATCAATTCCAATTCCATTTTTATTTCCTAAATATGCATTCGGTCGAATTCACTAATTTAAATTGAAATTCCTCTCTCGAGTTTAAATCAACTCTACCTAAATAAGTCAACCATGTATCTCTACAGCGGGTCTGAATATTCCTTATCTAGATGCATTACATTCTAGAATTCACACACGACCGCAATAATTACAAGAGTATATCTCTATCTCTCGTTCAATTACCGGATTTATTACCTAGATCTATGTTATTAACTCACCTCTCGAATTATGGAAATAACACACAAAATCATGAATAAGTGGCCAGTTCATTCACGCATTAAACGTAATAATAAATCAACACATGCATTAAAGCGTTAAAACAAGGAATATGGAATTAAAATAATATGACTAGGCTACATCGTTCATCCCAACGTTAAAATTAGCTACACATCATGATTGTAGAACAAAAATAATAAAATATAACGTTCATTGAAAATAACAACGAAGAATGGAAAGATTGCACCAATTGTCAATTCTTCAAGTATCTTCAATTCACGCCCCTCTGCGATGCTTGAATCTCCAAGAATTTGAATTAAAATATCTGTTGTGGCTCATTCTATGGAGAGGCAAAGGTCTGATTTTCGTGCAAAGAGGTTGTATTTATAGTTGGTGAAGAGATCAAGTTGAAGAAGGAAAGAAATTCATCAAATCCGCGCGCGAGTCTTTTTTGGTATCTGCACAGCGTTCAGTATCTCGATCATATCTTTCTCTTCCCTTATCCGATTAATGTGATTCAAAGTTATTTGGAAAGATAACGTAAAGGGATATAATTCTTCATGAAATAGTATTTTCCCAATTCGAACGTTTACTATCCCAAAATTAGGTCTCAAAGTCCGACTAGAATTCTGTCCAGAATCTTCTAGGATTGGAATCAATTTTATGGTAATATTCTTATCATATTCCATTCCTTTTTGACTTCTACTTGCATCCAATCGACTCCTAAAAATCCTCAAAGTGTCTTATTATTATCCAAATCAATCATTGGATATTTTCAAGTTGGTCCCTCATGTTTAATTTGCTCTTCAGTCCTTCAACTTCCAATTGCAACAATATAGTCCCCATACTTTGGAATCTTCTCAATTCGCTCATTTTAACTCTCAATTCCTTCAACTAGATCCTCCAACTTCTTATTCCTTTACTTCGGCACATTCCATCTTTCCGGTTGACGTTACAAACTTATCAATTGCTCATTTTAGCTCCAATTAGCATCCAATCGTGTCATTTTTTCATTAATTGCTTCATTCTTCTTCAATTGGGACATTTTCTGAAAAGTAAACAAATAAACATTAATTAAATAGTAAATATTCTCAAACGAAAATAATTAATCCTACTTTAGACATACAAATAAGTGTATAAAATACACTTATCAAATACCCCCAAACTAGAACTATTGTTCGTCCTCGAACAATGTAAAATAAACTACAAAAATCAAGGCAATAAGAGAACAAATATTTTTGTTGTGTCAACATGTTTACCATATGCCTCTACAGTCCAAACCAATTTAAGCTTCAGCAAGCGTCATGAACAACAATGCAAAATATTTTCTAGTTATATCCTGCTAGAGTTTCAAGTGTGTGTGTGAATAGCCAATGTCAAAGGCATACTTATGCAAAAGATATACTCAACACTATGTGGCTCATTATGCATAATCCAGCCCGAATCCCATGTGGTCAATCTATGAATTCTAATGAAATTCATTTCAGCGCTCATGGATGATCACCACTTTCTGCTTTTCTCTCACATATCCCGGGTTTCTATCTATGTGGGTTCTAGAAATATTCTTTACTTTTTCCACACAAGGTAGTCAGTATCAGAAATATACGTGTATGAAAAATCAAAAGAAAGTGGACCCCCAATTCTACAACATCAACCACCACAGCTCAGTCAACAAAGCTTATACCATGTAATATTTTTTTTTAATTGGACGGCTTTTTCTTTTAATGTCCCTGTCTTTTACCATCTTTGTGCAGAACTTTTCATACTGACTTTCTATATGACCCCTGTAGCGGGCTTTCAGATCGGCAACTCCCAAACCAGTTGGCTTTAGGGTACCAGGTTCAAAGAATCCCTCAGACGTACTTGCCCGAGTCATAAAGGCTTAAACAGAAAAGTTAAAGATGTTATAATGTCTTATGTGTAAGTCCGCTCTCCGTACTTGCTTTCTAATTGACCCCTGTAGCGAGCTTTAGGTCGATGACTCCCAAGCCAGTTGGCTTTAGGGCACCAGGTTTGAAGGACCCCTCTGACTTACTTACTCGAGTCAAAAAGGCATTTGAGGAGCAGAATAAGACCTTCAGCATTTTTCTGTTTTTATGCTGGAAATGGTTTATACTAGTTGACCAAACTGCAATGACTAAAGTGCAAAACCAAGAACCACATACCTCCAACCCGTCAATACATACAAATTCCAACAATTTTACCCCCAAACTTGCATTTGAGCATGATTGGTTCTAATTTAGAGGTGGGATAACTTATGATCTAAGTTCAGGGATTTTTAAGTCATTCCTAAGTTCAAATTGCATAAATTTGCCCCACGTGTATTAAACAAAATCCCTTACACAAGCAATTATCCAACACTGACTATGTGCGCAATAAATATGAATCTAGCAAAACATAACTAGTTCAAAAATAAGTTCATGTTTTCATGTTGTCCAATTTTCAAACCTAAGCACAAATTGGTTCATACTATATCTTAGGCAATAAACATGTCAACTAAGTTTTAATTCTTTTTTTTTTTTTTTTTTGAATCCCAAAAAATAAAATCGAATGAAAGCATAGAATGAATATCATGAATATGGAAGCAATTTTTATGAGTGAGATTTTCCACCCCCAAACTAGAAAGAAACATTGTCCTCAATCTTTGTCAAAAAGATCTAAAAATGTAATACAAGACAAATAAGAGAGAACGAGAACTTTCCAGGTGAAATGCAGATGATTTTGTAGCCTTGAAGCCTCCATTAGCATTGCATTTGAATGAATAAGACCCTTTGTCTTGCTTTTCCCGACTTGATTGGATGTGTCTTGATTGGTGTTTACCTTGCAATTAAGAGATAAGTAACATTAGAAATCATAAACACCAATAAGAAATAATGGAAGTTCAGTACAACACCCCCAAACTAAAGTCAAAGCAAAATTTTGAATTTTCAAAATTGGTCGACCACACACATTTAAGCCTTAACATCGCCTAGAAAAACATAAATTTTCCCGAGCCATTTTTTGATACTTTAAAGTTCACAGCATGATCAACAATATATTAAAAATTCAGCTCATTTGAAGGTCAATAGGGTCATGCAACAATGTCGAGAAGTAGGTGACGTGAGACAGTTTTTGGGTGCAATGGCCTTGCAATGGGGCTGCCTAGATGCAATGTTGGTTTTCATGATTTTCATGAAATGTAGTGAACTAATTATTGAACTAAATACACACAATCAATGATGAACATGTCATGAAGTTAAATGCTCGAATGAATTTCTAAAATTAGCACAAGAATGTCTTTGTGGCATTTCATCAAACACTTAATGGGCATTGCAAAAATCAATGGATATGCATAGGGTTGGAGGCATGAATGAACCAAAAGTTTTGTCTACTAAACCACAAATCACAAACTCCAACAACTAACTTAAGCCCCTTCTTCACAATTCACAATTTCAAAATTCAAGAACTCAAAGAAAATTTCAAAATTTTGAGTAAACATGGATTTAAGTGAAGAATTTCATACCTTTCATTGATTTGGATGTGAAAATAGCAATGAATTTGGTGCAACTAGGTGTTGATGACATGCACACAAAATGGAAGATCAAATATGAGGTGATTAGGGGAGAGAAAAAGAGTTTATAATGTTTGAAATTGAAAACATGGGGCACAACACTTAAACTGCCGATTTTGGTCCCAGTACAGCCATGCGATCGCCTGGCTGGAACGATAGCGATCGCGTGGTTCAAGGTTTAAGAATCTGTTGATTTTTAAATGCAAACTCGCGATCGCCATAGCCTATTGGCATGCGATCGCGTAGTTCACGGCAGTAATGAAAATTTTTCCTATTTTTGATTTCCAAAATCATTTTTATCCCCCTAATCACTTCATGATCGATGCAATGATTTTCCAAACCTTATCGTCATGATTCAAACTAGTGTATGTGTGAGTTTGAAATGACGATAAAAAATTAGCCTAATATAAACATGCAAAATTAAAAACATACCTAAATATGCAATAATAGATTCTTATGCACAAGTGTTCTAAACATGAAACATGCAAAATACTCAAACACGTTTCCTATCATGCATATATCTAAAATTTTAACGGTAAAATAAATAATGAAAGCGTAATAAATAAAAGGGAATAAAGGTTGGGTTACCTCCCAACAAGCGCTCCGTTTTAAGTCTAAAGCCCGACTTTTTACCTGGCTGTTCAAGGAACTTTAAATAGAACTTTTGATGACCTTCTTTGTTTGTGAATGTCAAATTTGTTCCAAAGTGCATTTAAGCTCAAAAATTGTACCTTGCCCATGTCATAAGTGTTAACATCTCCACTCGATTCAACTTTCAAAATGCAGACTTCAATTATTTCTTCATCACCAATGATGAAATCAATTCTTGCCCAATCATTGAATTTGGAGGATTGCATTGCAACTTCGACACCCTTAAGTGTCTGCTTTTCTGTGATCAACTCCTCTTTCTTCAATTGTTCTTCCTCTTTGATTGAAATCTCCTCAAGCTCGATGTCCTGATTCTGCATTGTTGACAATTGGACAAGGATATCTTCATGGTAGCTATTTTCTTCTGGTTGATCCACTCTTTCAAGTTTTTCTTCTTTTTCTTCAACTGTTTCAACCAATTTATCTGGCTCCTCTGATCTCTGCACCTGAATTTCTGGTAATGGCAATGGCTGGCTCTCTATCATGCTTACTGTCCACTGCTCCATCAACTTCTTAATTACAACTTGTTGTTTTTGCAATTCCTGGTTTATCAAATCTTCATTGTCAAAGTCTTCAGTTTCAACTTGAACTACATGTATTGGTGGACACTCCTGCTCTACCATATAATAATTCCCACAACAATCAGCCTTCCATATAGCATCCTTGGGTGCAATAGGGCAATTGAATACAACATGATTTCCCCAACAGAAATCACACATCAGATACGTCTGAACTGCAGTTCGATCAAAGAGCCATTGATTATTGTTTGCTGCCATCTTGCTGTGTTGCTTTCAATTGTCTGAAAATTCATTCAAAACCTGGATAGGAATCAATTCACAGCTTTTTTAAAAACAATTCCCAAACAAAGACTAGGAAATAAAATAAAAATAAAAATAAAAACAAAAATAAAGTTCAAACTAAAGTAATAACTAATTGATATCGATATTAAATAACAGTCCCCGGCAACGGCGCCAAAAACTTGTTGTGTTTGAATTTGAAATCGCAAGTGTACGATATCGCAATCAAGTAATAAAGTGGACATTAGAGTCCGGATTATCGTTCCCACGAGGACTGCTATTAATTACCGAAATATTTCAGTTCTTAACTTTATTTGAACAAATGAAAATCGTTTTAAGAATAAAAATCTAGAATTAAGAAATGGAACTAATGGATTAAAATAATTGTTAAATTGTTTTGTTTTAAAAGATGATTGTAAAGTAGTTGGGATTCACGATTTCACCTAGCCAATTAAATCAATTCCAATTCCATTTTCATTTCCTAAATATGCATTCGGTCGAATTCACTAATTTAAATTGAAATTCCTCTCTCGAGTTTAAATCAACTCTACCTAAATAAGTCAACCATGTATCTCTACAGCGGGTCTGAATATTCCTTATCTAGATGCATTACATTCTAGAATTCACACACGACCGCAATAATTACAAGAGTATATCTCTATCTCTCGTTCAATTACCGAATTTATTACCTAGATCTATGTTATTAACTCACCTCTCGGATTATGGAAATAACACATAAAATCATGAATAAGTGGCCAGTTCATTCACGCATTAAACGTAATAATAAATCAACACATGCATTAAAGCGTTAAAACAAGGAATATGGAATTAAAATAATATGACTAGGCTACATCGTTCATCCCAACGTTAAAATTAGCTACACATCATGATTGTAGAACAAAAATAATAAAATATAACGTTCATTGAAAATAACAACGAAGAATGGAAAGATTGCACCAATTGTCAATTCTTCAAGTATCTTCAATTCACGCCCCTCTGCGATGCTTGAATCTCCAAGAATTTGAATTAAAATATCTGTTGTGGCTCATTCTATGGAGAGGCAAAGGTCTGATTTTCGTGCAAAGAGGTTGTATTTATAGTTGGTGAAGAGATCAAGTTGAAGAAGGAAAGAAATTCATCAAATCCGCGCGCGAGTCTTTTTTGGTATCTGCACAGCGTTCAGTATCTCGACCATATCTTTCTCTTCCCTTATCCGATTAATGTGATTCAAAGTTATTTGGAAAGATAACGTAAAGGGATATAATTCTTCATGAAATAGTATTTTCCCAATTCGAACGTTTACTATCCCAAAATTAGGTCTCAGAGTCCGACTAGAATTCTGTCCAGAATCTTCTAGGATTGGAATCAATTTTATGGTAATATTCTTATCATATTCCATTATTTTTTGACTTCTACTTGCATCCAATCGACTCCTAAAAATCCTCAAAGTGTCTTATTATTATCCAAATCAATCATTGGATATTTTCAAGTTGGTCCCTCATGTTTAATTTGCTCTTCAGTCCTTCAACTTCCAATTGCAACAATATAGTCCCCATACTTTGGAATCTTCTCAATTCGCTCGTTTTAACTCTCAATTCCTTCAACTAGATCCTCCAACTTATTATTCCTTTACTTCGGCACATTCCATCTTTCCGGTTGACGTTACAAACTTATCAATTGCTCATTTTAGCTCCAATTAGCATCCAATCGTGTCATTTTTCCATTAATTGCTTCATTCTTCTTCAATTGGGACATTTTCTGAAAAGTAAACAAATAAACATAAATTAAATAGTAAATATTCTCAAACGAAAATAATTAATCCTACTTTAGACATACAAATAAGTGTATAAAATACACTTATCACAATGCAACATCGAGGAGGTATGTTCCTAACATTTCTTTGAATGCACGGTTATTGTGTTTTGAATATGTTAGAGGGTTGTATGATCTTGATGTAGATTTGACAAGTGTGTTGTGAACTTGTGAAAATGTAACATGTGGTAAGGATCCTTGTCATGATGAGTGCTTAATTTGTAAATACAACTTTTTTGCGTGTGCCCAATTGCATAAGTACCAAATCCTTTTGTGAAAATGTTGCATATGGTACATTTCATGGGCATGTTGAATCCTTATTTTGTGAAAATATGCTTGACTTGCATATTGGCTCTCTAAAGCAATTGCTAGTTAAGGGAGTCCATGGGAAATATTAATTAGGATGTCTTGATGATAAAAGGACTTCGCTTCTAACATTTCTAGATGTTCCCTCATTCCGTGTTGAACATAGTAAAAGCATGCATGTTAAATATCCGAATTTGTTAAACATTCATGAATCATGTTGTGAGCAATATTTTGATGGATTCTATGGGCATGATGATTATTTGTTTTGGAAAGTTGGATTGTTTCCTTGTAAATGTGCCATGCGTGAATTGCTAGTGGGAGGAGCACATGATGATTGTTTGATGGGGCGATTTAAAATTAATGGGGTTTTAGGGGTATTATGTGATCAATTTTATTGGTCTAATTTGAAGATTGATGTTGAACATGTTTACACTTGTAGGAAATGCCGAACTTGCAAAATGGCTAGACTCAAGTTTGTGCCTCCAGAATTCCATACATATTTGTCCATCATGAGTAAACCTTGGATTACTAATGCTATAAATTTTATATTGGGTTTACTTAGGTCCAAGAAAGGGACTGAAGCTAATTTTGTGAATGTTGGTAGGATTATTAGAATACTACATTTTGCTACATTTCATGAATCCAGTGATGCTACCAACGTAACAATTATTCTCTTTAAGGAGGTAGTGCATTTACATGTTATCCATAGGGGAATGTTGTTGAGTATAATTGCACATTTTATTAATCACATTTTGGGGGATTTGTGGGGGAGGTTTAGACCCAAATTTCCAGTTTTAACCATTCCTTCTTACCAAACCACGTTCCAAACCAAGATGGTTAATAAAGTTTTAACACGATTCCTTTGCACTAACCTTATGATTGGCCTAAAGAGTGGAAAGCAAGGTCAATCTTTTGTTGGATTTGCTTATAATCAAAGTGTTCATTCTACTACTGCATTTTCTCCTTTTGAAATTCTTCATGAATTTAACTCGTTAGCTCTTTTGAACTTGATGTCTTTGTTTAATGATGAAGAGGTAACTTGGGTGGGAAGAAAAGTGAAGAAGAGGTTAAGTCACCTCATGAGTGGAACAAGTCTCAAAATTGAGAGAGAGGATGAGCACTACAATTCAAACACCAACAAGGTAGGAGGCGTTTCGTATTTGATCCGGGTGGTTTGATATAGTTCCTTTCTAGGAAAGAATGAGTTCCCGGTCGAATAAAAAAATCCAAATTACTATTCTGCAGTGTTGGCACCTTTCAAACTCTTGGCAACGCCTACAATTCGTTTTTACACGGTAAGTATAAAATTTCAGTTATATTTATGGTGTCTGAATTTTCTATTTTTATTGTAGGTGTCGATTCGTGGTCGAATCTCTTTTGAGATGGAAGGGATGATGAGAATATCGGAGGTTCAACTTCATTGCACGAACCTATGATCCACAATGTTACAAGATCAAAGTTCAAGGAGCCTCAGACAGTGCACTCAAGCAAGATTCTAGGTCGAGTCATTTTAATGAGGGAGAGGATGATGAGAACCGAGAAAGTCAAACCTTAATGCGCGAGCCTGTGGGACCCATGACGAGATTCGATACCAAGGAGGTTCAAGATTCGAGGCTAAATAATGTGAATAAGTCAAGAAAACAAGCCGAGAATCAAGTTGGAGCCAAAAAGGAGAAGAAATCGGACTCAGCCAATTTCGGTCGACCGAAAATCATACCGGTCGACCGAAACTCTGCAGAGGATTTTTGAAGGAAGCCTCTGTCACATTCGGCTAAGGGTTGGTCGACCGAAAGTCCCATTTTGATCGACCATGTGATCGATCGAAATAATTTCGGTCGACTAGTTCGGTCGACCGAAACACTCCGTTTCACAAAAACGGGGTTTTTGTTGCAATTTTCACAAAAACGGGGTTTTGTTGCAATTTTCAAAATTTGCACCTTTTGCCCAATTTGTACATTATATACTCTTTTCTTTTCATTTGTAAAAAAAACTTGGTTGTTCATATGAAGTGCTCTTGAGAGTTTGGTCTTGAAAGACCCCTTTGAGGTAAGATAAAAACATCCTTTGTTCTTGTTATCTTCTTGGAATTTAATCAACTTTGCTTGAGTATTGTTATTCTTGTATTGTTATTTATTTTCCGCCACCTTGAAATTTGTTTAGTTGATACCCATTGAGTTAGGGTTCGTTAATCCTTGAATTTTGGGTTAGATTTAAACTTGGGTTAAGGTGTTTATCCTTTATTTTACCACTTTAGCTTTCTTGGATTTTGTATTAAATTATTGTGGGAATTTTCGGTCAACACACCGAAGGGGTTCGCATTAGTTCATCTATAAAAGATTATCTTCAAAGTTGAATCTATAGTAAATTTGATCAAAGTTATAGGTGAATATCAATCATTACTTGCATAATTAAAACCATTATTATAATTTTATTTTTATTTTTTTTTAAAAATTGTCAGAATTTCCTATATAATATGGACTAAAACCACCAGAAAAGTAACAAGTTCTCTAATACATTTTTCTATTGTAAAATTCTACAGAAATTTCAGCATAAATTGGACTGGGTCCAGTTGTAGAGAGACATCACAACTAACATAATAATTAAAAATCAAAGCAATACCTCAAACAACATCGAACATCACCTAAAATACTCCAATATCAACCCACAACTCCTCAACAGTTATTCATTTTGTATTTGATCGTTGGTCAAGCATTGACTACGCCAAATTTACACTCTTTTAGATATTTTCTAATTTTGTGCAATATTGCACAATTTTAATTTGAATTTATACTATTATGTACCAAATTATTGTCACAATAGTTTATTGCACATATCCCACTACTGGATATAATAGTGGCAAATATAATTGAGAAAAGCTCTTTGAATTGCAAAAGTACAATTATACATCTATGTGTTATATTCCAATATCTTGAAGAATGTACAAAAAGAATTAACTAGTGCATGTTTGGCTAAGTTCTAAAACATTTTTATAAGTGTATAATTAAATTTTAAACTTATAAATTGTTTTGTCGGCTATAGTGAAATACAATTAACTTTATTTTTCATGTAGCTGATGAGTTATTGTCAATTTAATTAAGTATTTTTAAACTTTGAAAATGATTATTTACCCACGATGGATAGGTGTTAATGTGTGAATATGATTTTGACGCATGTTCAGTGTTTTAAAATTTCTGAACATGTGTCGTATCATACTCATGGTGGACACATGATCGAGACTCTTTTAAACATACATGTAAGAGAAAAAACAAGCTATTTTGAAATATGTTTTGAAAATCTAAAATTAGGTTTAACTTATATACTAAAAACATAGCGAAACTCGATAATAGTGTTGTAAAACTACCAAAGTATTAGATAGAACAAGACTATCAAAATATTAGAGAGAATATAGAGATAGAGAGAGAATTTATGTATTCCAATTGTGTGTTAAATGAAGGAGTGAAGCACCCTATTTATAGGGGTAGATAATGGTACAATTGTAATAATATAAACTTTACAAGGGCATAATGGGTCATTCACACCCAAGATATTTATAACACTCCCCCTTGAATGACCTAATATTCAATGTCTGCCTCGTTAAAAACCTTGCTAAGAAAACCCAGTGGAATAAAACTTAAGCTAAGGAAAAGAGTACAGTCATTGTGGAGTATAAAAATAAATGCTGCCTCATTAAAACCTTGCTAGGAAAACCCAGTGGGATAAAACCTAGACGAAGGAAAAAGAGTACAGCTACTCCCCCTGATATTAGTCATCGTAAATCGCTGAGCCGACGCATTCCTATCTTATGTATCAATTTCTTGAGTGTAGATGTAGGTAATGCTTTAGTGAATAAGTCTGCCACATTATCACTTGATCGAATTTGTTGAACATCGATATCACCTGCTTTCTGAAGCTCATGTGTATAGAAGAATTTTGGAGAAATGTGCTTTGTTCTATCTCCTTTGATATAGCCTCCTTTAAGTTGTGCAATACAAGCTGCATTATCTTCATACAATATCATTGGACTATCTTTTGTCGAAGCTAATCCACATGATGATTGGATATGATGAGTCATGTTTCTCAACCATATACATTCTCGACTTGTTTCATGGATTGCAATAATTTCTGAATGATTTGAAGATGTTGCTGTCAAAGTTTGCTTCACGGATCTCCACGATATAGCCGTCCCACCACGTGTAAACACATATCCTGTTTGTGATTTTGCTTGATGTGGATCAGAGAGATAACCTGCATCTGCATATCCCACTAAAGAAGATCCCAAATTGTGAGAATAAAATAATCCCATATCAACAGTACCTTTTAGGTAACGAAGAATGTGTTTAACACCATTCCAATGCCTTTGAGTTGGTGCAGAACTATATCTTGCGAGTAGATTTACAGAAAAAGCTATATCAGGTCTAGTGCAATTTGCAAGATATGATAATGCTCCAATTGCACTTAGATATGGTACTTCTGGACCAAGAACATTTTCTCCATCTTCAAGTGGGCGAAATGGATCATTTTTTGGATCAAGTGATCGAACGACCATTGGTGATGTCAATGGATGTGCTATATCCATATAAAATCGCTTCAAAACCTTTTCTGTATATGAAGATTGATGAACAAATAGTCCTTCTGAAAAATGTTCAATTTGCAACCCAAGGCAAAATTTTGTTTTTCCCAAATCTTTCATCTCAAATTCATTTTTCAAGTAATCAGCAGTTTTGTTGAGCTCTTCTGGAGTTCCAATAAGATTTAAATCATCAACATAAACTGCCACTATTGCAAATCCAATATTTGTTTTCTTTATGAAAACACATGGGCATATATCATCATTTTTGTAACCCTCATTCAACAAGTATTCGCTGAGGCGATTATACCACATACGTCCAGATTGTTTCAATCCATATAATGATCTTTGCAATTTGATTGAAAACATACTCTTCGGGTATGTATCATTTATTTCTGGCACTTTAAGTCCTTCAGGGACTTTCATATATATGTCACTATCAAGTGAGCCATATAAATATGCAGTTACTACATCCATAAGGCGCATATCGAGCCTTTCTGACACAGCCAAACTAATTAAAAATCTGAATGTGATGGCGTCCATGACGGGAGAATATGTTTCCTCATAATCAATTCCAGGTCTTTGTGAGAAACCTTGAGCTACAAGCCGGGCTTTGTACCTTGTAACTTCATTATTTTCATTTCTTTTCCTTACAAAGACCCATTTGTATCCTACAGGGATTATATTTTCAGGTGTTCGAACTACTGGTCCGAACACCTTTCGTTTTTCTAAGGAATTCAACTCCGTCTGCATGGCTTCCTTCCATTTTGGCCAATCCTCTCTCTGTTGGCATTCTTTAACAGACAGTGGCTCAGGATCATTATTCTGAATTATTTCAAGAGCCATTTGGAAGGCAAAAATATCATCTATAACAACATTCTCCCTTTCCCATAATTTATGAGATAACAAATAATTTATTGAAATCTCATTATTCTCGGACATCTGTGATTCTGCAGGAATCACGTCATCACTATTAGATTGTTTCATTGAAATCTGTGGTTCTGCGGGAACCATGTCACCACTATTAGATTGATCAATCTTTTCTATTATTACTCGTCCAGGAGTCTTTGGTTGGTTTAATTTCCTCTTACGAGGTATGATGTCTTTTGAACCAACTGGTCGACCACGCTTCTGGCGTTTTTGAGGTTCACTTGCTATAGCAGTTTGTCCTACAGGGACATCAATCTTTGCCGGAGTGTTTTCTGCTGGTATATATGACTTTGTCACTTTTCGTGTGTCAACAAATTCATCAGGTAATTGGTTTGCAATTCTTTGCAAATGAATAATTTTCTCAACCTCTTGCTCACATTGATTACTTCGGGGATCAAAGTGAGATAGAGTTGTTTCATTCCAAGAAATTTTATCTTGATTTTCAGGATGCAACTTTACTCCTCCTAAAGTTGGAAAGTTCATTTCATCGAAATGACAATCTGCAAAACGTGCAGTAAACAAATCACCCGTTAAGGGTTCAAGGTACCTAATGATGGAAGGTGAATCAAAACCAACATAAATCCCAAGTCTACGTTGGGGACCCATTTTGGTACGTTGTGGGGGAGAGATTGGTACATGGACAGTACAACCAAAAACCCTTAGGTGAGAAATATTAGGTTCATGACCAGATGCAAGTTGCAGAGGTGAGTATTGATAATAAGCAGTTGGTCTTATGCGAATCAATGATGCAGCATGTAATATGGCATGACCCCAAACAGAAGCTGGGAGTTTTGTTTTCATGAGTAGTGGTCTAGCAATTAATTGTAGACGTTTAATAAATGACTCCGCTAACCCATTTTGTGTATGGACATGAGAAACTGAATGTTCTATTGCAATCCCAATGGACATGCAATACTCATTGAATCTCTGTGATCTAAACTCACCAGCGTTATCAAGACGAATTGTCTTGATTGAGTAATCAGGAAATTGAGCTCGTAATTTTATTATTTGAGCAAGTAGCCTAGAAAATGCTACATTTCTTGTGGACAGTAAACAGACATGCGACCATCTAGTAGAAGAATCAACTAGTACCATAAAATAACGAAATGGTCCACATGGTGGGTGTATCGGCCCACATATATCTCCATGAATCCTTTCTAAGAAAGTTGGAGATTCAACATTTACCTTTGTAGTGGAAGGTCTAATGACCAATTTCCCTTGCGAGCAAGCAACACATGAATAATCATTAGGTGAAAGAATCTTCTGGTTCTTTAAAGGATGTCCATGTGAGTTGCTAATTATTCGACGCATCATTATAGCTCCTGGATGTCCAAGTCGATCATGCCAAAGTCTAAAACTTTTTAAGTCTACGAACTTCGGGTTCGTGACGTTGTTTGATTCGACTTCTTTTATGGATGTATAATACATTCCAGAAGGAAGTGCCGGAAGTTTTTCTTTTATCTGCTTCTGGCCAGATACAAAAGAAGTAATGCAAAGATATTCAATATTGTTTTCTTGCATTGTTTCAATGTGATATCCATTGCAGCGGATATCCTTAAAACTGAGCAAATTTCTTCTGGATTTGCTTGAGTATAGTGCATCGTTAATACATAGTTGTGTATTATTTGATAAAATAATATAGGCTTTACCGGAGCCTTCAACGATCTTCGATGTGCCGCATATTGTATTAACATTATTTTCCGCTAATGTTAAGTTCAGAAAATACTTTTTCTTCCGGAGAATAGTATGTGTTGTTGCACTATCAACAAGACATGTATCTTGGCAATTCATCTAAAATATAATCAAATAGATATTTTAGAAAAGTGAATTTATGATAAAAAGAAGTTAAACATAATTTAACATCAAACGGACAATACATATTAAGATTTCAAAATAACATCGTGACTTTCTGATAAAGCAAACTAATCTATATTTTCCATATCACCAGTATAAAAATCAGAGACATCTAAGTGTGTCCTATTAACTGGACAATCAGCTAAATTTGTCTCTATTTTTTCTTTTCCTTTGATAGACTGTTGGTAAAGGTCCACAAGATGTTTTGCCGTACGACAGGTACGTGACCAATGCCCTTTCATGCCACATCGGAAGCAACTTTCTTCGTGTTGCCGTTTGATTATGTTATTCTCATTTGCCTTGTGCCTTTTAACCATGTGGCCATGTTGTTGATGATTTTGTCCAGAATTCCTTCCACGTCCACGTCCTTGTTCATGTCCGTGTCCACGCCTACGTTCGTGTCCACGGCCACGGCCACGTTTGTATCCGTGTCTATTTCTTGATATAGCATTTGCTTCAGGAAATGCAGTACCACTTGCTTCAGGAAATGGTACAGAACCGGTTGGACGTAATCCGTGATTTTTCATCAACAACTCATTATTTTGTTCGGCTACCAAAAGGCAAGATATGAGTTCCGAGTACCTTTTAAAACCACGCTCACGATATTGCTGCTGCAGGAGCACATTTGAGGCGTGAAAGGTGGAGAATGTTTTTTCTAGCATATCTGCTTCAGTGATTTTTTCTCCACATAAATTCAATTTTGAACATATTCTAAATAGTTCAGAATTGTACTCACTCACAGTTTTAAAATCTTGTAAACGAAGATGCATCCATTCATAACGGGCTTTTGGGAGGACTACAGTCCTCTGATGGTCAAATCTGTCTTTTAAGTTTTTCCAGAGTTCTTGTGGATCCTTCACAGTAAGATATTCTATTTTCAATCCATCATGAAGATGGTGACGAAGGAAAATAAGTGCTTTTGCACGATCCTGCAGGGATTCGTTGTTTCCTTCTTTGATTGTTTCTCCAAGCCCTTTTGAAATAAGATGGATCTCGGCATCTAGGATCCATGATAGATAATTTTTCCCGGATAAATCTAGTGCAATGAACTCGAGTTTTGTGATATTTGCCATTAGGATAACTATTCAATCAAACATGAAAAATAATTAATTCCTTGAAAAATCTCAGTAAAGAATTAATGACATGATTTCTATATCGAGTTTTTATTCTTCTGGAATATTAATTATAATTCTAAGTTGTTGTAGCAATGAAACAAAATTTCGAAATTGCTATGTAAATCTAAGTTGTGGTATCAATTAATCCAGATAATAATTATCAAGAATAAATTGATTAATACGTATAATGATAGTGACATTAACAAAAGATTTTTCAGAAATTGCATTTCAAGAATTATGTGGTATGTATGTAACCATGTTTCATGAAGTGATGTTTAATCATTACATCTTTTGAAATTGTGATTTTAATTTTCAAAAAGAAAAATAACTTTTACTTTTGTAAGTACACTTTATTGGAATGATGAATTGATTATATTATAAATTTATCCTTTTTGAAAATACATAAAATGTGATTTCATTTAAATCATATATTTAAAGAAACCCAGTAGAACCAACGATAATAAAACTGGTAGAATCAATTATATAGGTGGTAGTATGATATACTAAAAAAATTGTAAAACCAACCATGTAGGTGATAGCATGATATAATTAAAACTGGTAAAACCAACCATGTAGGTGGTAGCATAATATAATTAAAACTGGTAAAACCAACCATGTAGGTGGTAGCATAATATAATTAAAATCGGTAAAACCAACCATGTAGGTGGTAGCATGATATAATTATAACTGATAAAACCAACCATGTAGGTGGTAGCATGATATAATTAAAACTGATAAAACCAACCATGTAGGTGGTAAAACCAACCATGTAGGTGGTAGCATGATATAATTAAAACTGATAAAACCAACCATGTAGGTGGTAAAACCAACCATGTAGGTGGTAGCATAATATATAAAATATATTTAAAATTATTACCTTCTTAACTCAGTTGGCTAGAATCTCGTGCTGATAACGTGTTGTAAAACTACCAAAGTATTAGATAGAACAAGACTATCAAAATATTAGAGAGAATATAGAGATAGAGAGAGAATTTATGTATTCCAATTGTGTGTTAAATGAAGGAGTGAAGCACCCTATTTATAGGGGTAGATAATGGTACAATTGTAATAATATAAACTTTACAAGGGCATAATGGGTCATTCACACCCAAGATATTTATAACAAATAGAACCTATTCATCTTTCTTTTTGCCATCTACTTCAATGTTGAAATATTTTAGTGGTCACTTTCAAAAAAAAAAAGGAAAAGAAAAGAAAAAGAAATATTTTAAAGGTGAATGATTGTTGAAATATTTTAATGGTGAATGATTCTTTCTTCATCGGTCATATAAGAATCGTTAAATTGCAAAACATCACGTGATATTATTTAGTACTGATACTACGGGTAATTAGTACCTAGCTGAAAACTCGGTAAGCTATAAATTTAGAGTTTTTCTTTGGAGATAGGGTGAAATAAAAATTATATATGCATAAGTAATCTTGGATTGGTGTTTATACTTTACTTTAATAAATTAAATAAAATAAGTTAAATATGCCAATCAAGTTCTACCTTTATCTAATTAATTAATTATTGCATATTTAAACATTATACTAAAAAGACATGCTTCCATAGTTGTGTCTTTAAAATGATAAGGACAAGAGGCATATTTAAATAATAATAATAATAATAATAATAATAATAATAATATATTAAAAATGAATGCTTTCATAGTTGTCTTTAAAATGATAAGGACGAGAGGAATACATATCCTAAATTGTGAACCAGTTGTTGGTATAGTTGAAGTGTCTGCTATATTTTGCCACATACATTAACCCTACTCATAAAATTACTACTATATTTTGCCACATTAAACAAGCCAGAAATGCCATTTGTACAGGTGCATGTACGATGTCTCACTGTAGTTAAAAAGATGATAGAGAAGTCGGCGCAGACTACTCTGCTACAGTGTCATTTTTGTATGCCTTCCTGTATATTGATCTGTACAAATAGCACGATTGTAAACAAGCTCTTTAATTAGTTTACTAACTGTTAAAAAAGGATATATTGATTCCATTTTAATTTACATTTTAAGCAGGCTACCAAACATGCTAATTAAGTGTATTTATCCAATTGAAGAAAAGTAAATTATAATTAACCCAATGAATCTACCATTTTTTTTGGCCTTATTGAGTGCTTATTTTGTAAAATATTTGCTTGCTAGAGACACCAAATTTGGTCAAATTTCATTTTTAACCATCCACAATCAAGGGCGGAGCCAAGATTTGAAGTCAGTGCAGGCTAAAATTAAATGATGTTTTGGGGGGGCGGGGGCAGGGTTGCCCCCGAATTTTTTTTTAGAAAAATTAAATCAAATAAAAAAAACTTAATTTCACAAATGACAAGTAAATAAATCTCAACTCAAATGAAGTACCTTAAAATCGTTCCTTGGACATGATTTTTTCCTACTTCAATAAACAAGTTATAATTAGAAACTCATAAATAAACTTCAAAAACTAGAAACCACAAATCTCACATTAAACAAACTCAACATATACCAATTACATATCACAAATGTCAAATAACGAAAATTAAAACCAAGCTAATTAAATATATTAAAAATACCCCCAAATGTCAAATCAATATTATTTTCACAAAACTAATTACTAGTATCAATATAAGATAGACATAAAATGGGCACAAATAAAATAAGCATAAAGTTAAATATGTGCAACAAATAACAATTAAATCAGTGCAACAAATAAAAAAAATAGAGAAAACAATATAACACATTAAATTCATTAATAACATTATGATTTACGCACACAGGTCACAGCACAGCAGTAAGACTAAGAACAAGCCATAAAGTGAATAGTGTCTTCAATCTTTATCTTCTGTCTTCATCTCCATTTTCAGATTACAAAAAAAAAAAAAAAAAAATCTTACCGTCGTGTGCCAGCGCCAGCGGAGCTGTGAAGGAGGAAGCAGACCCAGGCCAGCAGCTGAGCAACGGAAGTTTCGAGCGGCGAGTCGGCGACGGTCTTGATAGCGGCGAGATCGGTGGTTTGAATTTGAGGCTTTTTGAAGAAGTTGAGAAAGGTAAAAAGTTCACTGATTCACAGATTCTTAACCAGAGAATGATGCGTTCTGGACTGGTTCTTCTGTTTTACAATTTTTTTTTTTTTTTTTACATGGGCTGACCTGGGGCAGTCCAAAAGTTCAACGCAATTCATGGACCGCGCTGGACATGAGTACATTCCATTTATATGGTCACAGCCGACTTTTCCCTTAAAGAAAATATCTTCAAATCACTTTTCAATCATATATTTTATTTCAAAAACGTTACATTCCTTATATATAAATTAATTTTTTTTTTAATACCAAACAGAGGCATAGTTTTGGATTTTAGATGGTCGAAAAATAATTTGAGAAAATATATGTGGTTAAAAAATAATTTTGAGAGGGTATATATGTGATCAAAAGTATTATTTTTATCTTGACCAACTAGTAAAAATATAATTACTGTGAATAAATATTTACTCGGTAAACCGTAAACCACACATCATATTACACGGACAAATACACGCATGTAGAGACAGATAGAAGCAGAGATGCCATGAATTTGCTTCCCACCCACCATTGGCTTTATTCTTCCACGTCCCCACCCATTTTCTTCTTTTACATTTCTTCTCCTTTCTCTCATCATTCATTCATATTTCACAAACCCTTCTTTCCACTGTCGCAGTTCATGCCATTGCCATGATACATAACATCTACAATGTCTAACTTCAACTTCCGCCCATTTTTCTCCTTTTTCGTCCTCCTCTTCCTCTACCTAGGCTGCTTCATCTCCTCCTCCTCCCACCACCACCATAACCGCCGGAAAAGAAAGCTTTCTCCTGACCACCGCCCCGTCAGTCACCATAGGCTCAACCCACCAAAAGCTTTGTCCTCTTCCTTGTCCTTCATCAAACGCCTCTTCTCCTACTCCTCCTCTAAGCCTAACTCCTCCCTACTCCACGTAGTTAAGGCTGCTTCAATCCCATCCCCATCCTCTTCGACGCGTTCTTTACGATTAAACCAACCCATTATTGTCCCATTCACACCGCCAGAAAATCGCGTATTGGACTCTCCATTCGTTTCGAATCGAAACGAATCGGATATCTCCTGTGATCAGCACTTCTTCCCTCTGCATAACAACATCTACCCATGTCCCATTTGCGGCGAAATCTTCAAAAAATTAAGTATTCTTGAACAGCACCAGTCTACAAAGCATGCAGTATCAGAGCTCATCGATGGCGATACAGGCAAGAACATCGTTCGGATCATATTCAAGACGGGCTGGCTCGATAAGTCAAAGGAACCCATTATCCGTCGGATTCTTAAGATTCATAACAGTCCCAAAATACTAGCCAGGTTCGAGGATTACAGAGAGTACGTGAAGTCAAAGGCGGCTAAAACCGGCGCCGTAAAGAGCAGGGACGAGCGATGTATAGCTGATGGCAATGAACTGCTGCGATTCCACTGTGCTACTTACACGTGTGACCTGGGGCAAAATAGTAATTCCACTTTATGCAATCAGTTGTACTGCGGCGTTTGCGGGATTTTACAGAGTGGATTCTCACCTAAGCTGGACGGGATTTCCACGAGACTTACTAGTTGGAGAGCGCACGTGGCAGTCCCCGAGGATATGGAACAAGAGTTCGAGTTCATGCACGTGAAACGCGCCATGTTGGTCTGTCGGGTTATAGCAGGTCGGGTCGGGTGTGATCCCGTCTTGTTTGACAAGGACGATCCAGGATTTGATTCCTTGGTGGGTCGAGGAACTGGGTTTTCCTCAAGATTGGACGATGAAGATGAATTGCTGGTATTTAACGCGAGGGCTGTGCTTCCTTGCTTTGTGATAGAGTACACGGTTTAACCTTAATGATTTTCTTTGTTCTCGTTTATCGGGTCATAACGGCCCGGTGTGATCTCATCTTATTTGATGATCCGGTTTAATGTGGATGGGTCTGTCGGGGAAACGGGTTTTTCTGGAGATTGGATGAACTGTTGGTGTTTAATCGAAGGGTTGTGCTTCTAGGTTTGTCTTAAAGTAGACAGTGTAAACTAAATTATTCTCCTCTTTTTTTTAGTACCATAAATTGTGCTTGCTTTTTGACTTTTTTCTTTACTTTAGTTGTGAGATTGAACATTATTGTTTCCAATCCAATGGCGGGTGACTTAAAACTTTAATCGTAAGTTGAGTAATTATTTTTGACATGCATTCTAAGATAAGTACATTAATATATATCCAAACAAACCATTACGAGATCTTTTTATGTAATAAATGTTGATCGAGTTAATTATATTGAATATATATCGTGTTAGCGAAACTTTCATAACTAGTTGTAACTGAATTGGGTGTGACGGGGTTAAGTTTGAGAAAAAAAAAAACTAGATAACTTTCTCTCGTCAACAATTTCAACTAGCGACAAAACTCAATATGTTCATTTTAATGTTGTGGTGATTTCAACTACTTTAACCTCAATTTTACTACTTGTCAATTGAATAGAGAGATTAAGAATCTGTTTGGTATAATGTGAAATTTTTTAATTTTGGTGAATTTTTTTTTTATTTTATTTTTTTATGAATGTGTGATTTAAAAATGTTTGAAAAGTTAAAAATGATGGACTTGCCTAAAAATAAATGGTTGAGATTAAAGTTTAAAAAATTATGATGAAAATTTTTTCATTAGCAAACAAGCTCTAATCTAAGGGTTGTTTGGTAATGGAAGAAATTTCTGATTTTTTTACTCGAATTCATTTTCAACCACAAACGTTTATGAACTCATTACTTTTACGTTTTTCAATCATTTTTTCAACTATTTATTCTTTAAAAATATTTTTTTCTTCCGTTATCAAACGGGTTAAATTTTGGCAATAGCTTTTCGAGTTGGGTAATTTCTTGTTCCACGCAGTCAATCCACTCCAATCATAAGGTGAAAAAGTAAGGTTAAAAGTTGGATTGCTACCTGTGTAAACTCACATGGGCAAGCTGCAACATTTAGACCAATGTTCAATAATTAAAATG
The DNA here is from genome assembly GCA_963555705.1 of Ligustrum vulgare. Classification (NCBI taxonomy): domain Eukaryota; kingdom Viridiplantae; phylum Streptophyta; class Magnoliopsida; order Lamiales; family Oleaceae; genus Ligustrum; species Ligustrum vulgare. The sequence goes on from OY743171.1 coordinate 21,068,710, forward strand.
TACATACTAACCGTTTACATTATGATGACAATTGACATGCAGGGCAGGGAACAGTAGGAGAGAGGCAGAGATTACTTTTATTTATTTTGAAAAAATTATGAGAACTATTACATCAACTCAATGAAGTTGTTTCCGTAATTAGACCTTCATTCAATGACATTACAATGAGGTACAAGTTAGTGTTAAATATTACTTGGGCTACTTGTTCAAAAATTTTATAGTTAGTTTAGAATTTATAGAAAATAGATTTAATTTATTATTTATTATTATCATTCACAAGTGTTTGTTGTGTTCTATTTTGAAATTTCTTCGATTTTAAACTTTTCTTGTTCTCATTTTTTTTTATCAATAATTAAATCGGTTGTAAAATCAATTCTAATTTCTAGTCAGTATATTTTCTTCGTAACATTGAAAGTCTAGGGTAATCCGTAATCCTCACGTAGCAAGCAAGAAAATTCAATACTTATCAAGAACTATATATATATATATATATATATATATATATATATATATATATATATATATATATATATATATATTTATTGATTCTTCTTCGGGAGGGTCCTTTCTTATACAATCAAATATTGGTTGGATGAACTTCAAGATCACTCTCCACAAAAAGATATATAATAACACTTTTATCAATAGTAATAGTAATAATAATAATAATAATAATAATAATAATAATAATAATAATAATAATAATTATGTTGCTTCATCTGATCAATTTGGAGGAGCTTTAAGAGCACTCTCCACATGGTCATGTTTAAGGATACACTATTTGTTGAAAGAAACTAGTCAAATAATGAGAACAACAGTCGTATATCACGCTTGAAAATTTGTACACCTCATCCTACGAGGATTGTCACGTTTAGCTAGTTAAAAAATAGCAAGAAGCCTTTTAAGACTCGTACTCTATATCACTTTGCTTAATTGCCCTCATCGAGACCATCAACAAAGGAATTCAAAGCGAACTAAACACCTCAGTCGAATCAACATGCAGAGGTCCAACCTCCATGTCCAAGTTGATGTGCCACAAATTGATGCAGCCTATTTTCGAAGTAACACGCATTTGTCCAACAATGCATTTTACATAGCTTTCTGATAAGTTTTATACATTTATTTATATATCAAAATTAGGATACGTTCCAGAATAAATTCTACTTAATTTTTTTTTATTTGCTTTTATTTCAGAAAACATCCTAAAATATGAAGATTTAAGTTTTCGAAGTGATTTAAAGGTGACATTGAACGTGAGGGTTGAGGAAATCACTTGAGGCTAAAAATGAGCTAAAATTAAGAAATTAGAAGCATGGGAAGCAAAATGCTTTAACTTGAAGATGGGGAACTGAAGGTGCAAATAAAAGTCATTGACCAAATTAAAAGGAAAGGAAGATGGAAATTGCACTAAATCGGTTTAATTATGCGGCCTCGTGACATTACACTGTGATGCCGCGCTATCTTAGATTAAATGGTCTGAATATGCAGAATTAAACTCAGATTTCAACATTAAATTCTTGGAAGATTGAAGTAAAGTAAGGAGCGAGACTTGAAGATTACATGAAGAATTGACGATATATTTTTAAGTCACATTTTTTTTTTTTTAAGTCACGCCAACTTATGGTGTTTCACATAATGTATTGAAGATATATTTTTAATCCACTATGTCTATTTCCTGATGTATCACCTATTTCTCTCAACCCACATAATACATTGAAGATGCTCTAATTAAAAGGTAAATTCATATAATGGAACGTCTAGCTATCTATATTTTCAATGATGATTGAAAAATAAAACATCTAGTTGAAATAAATATAACTAAAAATCATCTTAACAGAAAAGTTAAAAAGAATTTATGCATTAGGCATTTAATTTTTCGAGAATAATTTAAATTATTATTATTATTATTATTATTATTATTATTATTATCAGTCCTAAACTAAATGGAGCCTAGACTTCGGATGTTATTGTTGTTGTATTCGATTCGAAGAATTCTAGGGACAAAAGGTAAAAATAATTCATGTAATGAGATTCGTAGTTCCATAGGCAAAGAGCGGCACACAATTTAATTTCATTCAAATATCTACTTCGTAGCTGTTAAAACGGATTTAAAAAGTCTAATTAATGATCATGTGATTGATTAATACTTGTTTTTTTCGTTGATATTATTATTTCGAAAAATCTTATAATTATAAAAGTTTAAAGTAACTATGTAATGAGAATCAAGAAAGTCAAATCTCATTGTGCGTGTCGATGAGTCCCATGAAGAAATCCAAGTTCAAAGAGATTAAAGAGTTGATAGTATGACTCATTCATAAAATTCCATAATTTCAACAAAAAAATAGATATATGAATATGTGCTTGCATGTGATTGTTTATGAATTTCGAGGAGATTTTATGCATTTAGCTAATGAAGAATTCTGACCCAACATAGCGATATATGGTTGACTAGTTAAATAGGGGTAAATTAGATACAATAGTAAATTCGATCAAATATTACTTTAGAAAGAAAGCACGAGGTGAGAAATTAGATGGGAGAGTTATGATGAAATTGTGAGTCACAACACTTTTAATTCATTAAAAAAAAAAAAAATATCAAATCTTTTTATTTGCTTATTTTGTTTATTTTGACATTTAATTGCTTTTAGTAGTTAGGTTGTTCATAAAGCACAATCTTCATATTTATTTGTAGTCTAGGATTTGATTAATCAAAGCTAATAGTAAATAAATGAGTTTTCGTAGGATCGACAACTCGGACTCAAAAAGTCCACTTCACTACTTTTTTGCGATATTGTGCACTTTCAATAATTTTCACAACACTAGTATGGTTGAAAAGTTAGGATTACTAATGAAGATGCATAACAATCCTTATAAATTGCAATGGTTGAGTGACTATGAGGAGGTGAAGATTAGTGAGCAAGTTCTTCTTACCTTCAACATTGAGAGATATAGTGATCAAGTACTTTGTGATGTAGTCCACATGCAAGCTACTTACATACTTTTAGGTAGGCCATGGCAATATAATAGAAAGATGATTCATGATGGAAGGAAGAAATGATATAGTTTTCAAATGAATGAGAAACCAGTGATGCTTCTATTTTTGAGTCCAGAGGAAGTATATAAGGATCAAATAAAACTTAAAAATGAGGTTGATGAGGGAAAAGAAAAAAAGTGAGAAAAAGAGTGAGAAAATGGGTGAGAAAAGGAGTGAGGAAGAGATTGAGAGGAAGAAAGGAGAAGAGAGAAAGGGTAAAAAGAAGGTGAACTTTATTCAAACAAAGGAGCTGTAGAAGGGGCTTTAAAGGTAAATCAACAAGTATTTTTGATAGTGTATAAGGGGTCTTTCCTTACACTTGATGAATCTCACTATTACCTCCCCGATTTAGCTACTTCTTTGTTATAGGAATTTGAAGATGTCTTCTTGGAGGAGATGCCTAGTAGACTTCCACTCATTAGAGGCATCGAGCATCACATTAATTTCATTCCCGGAGCAATCATCCCAAATAGACTGACTTATTGAAATAATCCAGAAGAAACCAAGGAGCTTCAAAGGCAAATGGAGGAGTTGATGAGCAAAGGATATGACCGTTAGTGCATGAGCACTTGTGCCATACTCGTGTTTCGTGCCAAAGAAGGATGAGACTTACAAGATGTGTGTTGATTTTCGATCCATTAACAATACAATGGTAAAGTATTGACATCCAATTCTTAGATGAGATGATATGATAAATGAACTACATGATTCTTGCATTTTTAGCAAAATTGATTTGAGGAGTGGTTACCATCAAATTAGAATGAGAAAAGGAGATGAATGGAAAATCGCATTTAAAACTAAGTATGGGTTGGATAAATGGTTGGTAATGCTATTTGGTCTTACTAATGCACCGGGTACTTTTATGAGGTTAATGAATCATATTTTGTGTGCATTCTTTAGAACAATTTTGATAGTCTACTTTGATGATATTTTAATTTATAGTAAGAACTTAGAGGAGCATGTAGAATACTTGAGATGTGTGCTTTTGGTTTTAAAAGAAGAAATGTCATATGACAATCTTAACAAGTGTCACTTTTGCATGGAAAAGTTGTTTTTCTTGACTTTGTTGTTAGTGCTAAGGGGATTGAGGTAGATGATGAAAAGATCAAGGTCATCAAAGAATGGCCAACCCTAAAGAGTGTCACCAAGGTAAGGAGTTCCCATGTGTTAGATAGTTTTTATCGTCGTTTTGTTAATGATTTTAGCACACTTGCTTCACCATTTATTGAGGTTATTAAAAACATGTTGGTTTTAAATGGAGAAAAGAACAAGAAGATGCTTTTAATGAAATTAAAGAAGAAATGTGCACCGTACCCGTTTTGGCTTTGCCCAATTTTGATAAAACTTTCGAGATCGAATATGATACCTCAAGGATAGGTATTGGAATGGTATTGATGCATGAAAGGAGGCCCATTGCCTATTTTAGTGAGAAACTCAATGGGGCTACCCTGTACTACCCAACTTATGATAAGAAGCTCTATACATTGGTAAGGGAAATGGAGGCTTGGCACCATTATTTATGGCCAAGGGAGTTCATTATCCATACCGATCGTGAGTCCTTGAAGCACTTGAAAGGGCAAAGAAAAATAAGCAAAAGGCATGCCACGTGGATGGAATACATGGAGACATTTTTCTACATCATCAAATATAAACAATGTAAAGAAAATGTGGTAGTTGATTCCTTATCTAGAAGGTATGCTCTTATCACTTCCTCGAGTGCAAAGTTATTGGGCTTTGAATGCGTTAAAGAATTGTATGAGAATGACGTTGACTTTGCAAATTCATTTATGACTTGTGAAAAAGTTGCTTGTGACAAATTTTATAGGCATGAAGGATTCTTATTTCGTGAAAACAAACTTTGTGTGCCTAATTGCTACATGAGGGAATTGTTGGTTAGGGAGGTCCACATGGGTTGTTTAATGGGACATTTTAATGTGAAAAGAACTTTGGATACCTTGGAAGAATATTTCTTTTGGACAAGAATGAGGAGAGATGTTGAAAGGGTTTGTTCTAGGTGCATAATTTGTGAGAAGACTAAATCTAAAGTAGTGAACATTGGACTGAGATCTCAATAGATCTTATTTTGGGTGTACCTAGGTTTAAGAAAGGAAATGATGCCGTCTTCGTAGTGAACATTGGATTGAGATCTAGTGAACATTGGACTGAGATCTCAATGGATCTTATTTTGGGTCTACCTAGGTTTAAGAAAGGAAATGATGTCATCTTCGTAGCTGTTGATAAATTTAGTAAAATGACACATTTGTTGATGATGCATAGGTTTAAGACGGATGATGCTACTAACATAGCTAACCTTTTCTTTAGAGAGATAGTGAGACTTCATGGGGTCCCTAGGAGTATTGTATAGGATAGAGATGTAAAAAATTTTAGCCACTTTTGGAAGCTTTTGTAGGGAAAATTGGGAACCAAGCTTTTATTTTCAACTACTTATCACCCCAAACCGTTGTCAAACCGAGGTGGTTAATAGAACTTTAGCCTAACTCCTTCACACTATCATTAAAAGTAACATAAAGAGTTGGAAAAAAAAAGTCTACCTTTCTTTCAATTTTCTTATAATAGAAGTGTTCATTCTACTATCTGATTTTCTTGGTTTGAAATTATTTATGACTTTAACTCATTAACTCCTTTGGATTTGATTCATATTCCTATTGATGAAAGAGGTATCTTAGATGGGAATAAAAAGGCGGAATTGGTTAAATCTCTTCATGAGAAAATCAATTTCCAAATTGAGAAGAAAAATGAACAATATGCTTCCAATGCCAACAAGGGTATAAAGTGTGTCTCTTTTGAACCCGGTGATTGGACGTAACTCTATTTGAGGAAAGAGCAGTTCCCCAATCAAAGAAAATCCAAATTGCAACATCGTGGTGATGGCCCATTTAAAGTCAGAGAAGATTAATGGCAATGCCTACAAGCTTGACCTCCTTGGTGAGTACAATGTTTCTGCAACGTTTAATGTCTCTGATCTATCTTCTTTTGATGTAGGTAGTGATTCGAGATCGAATCCTTCTCCAATGGGAGGGTCCCATGACAAGATCCAAGTCTAAGGAAATTGAAGAGTTGATGGTGAGACTCATTCACAAATTATGAAATCAATCCCAAATGGAAGACAACCTAAATGTTGAAATCATACGCATTGTAAATGCATAGATAAGAGGTTCCAAAGGATCATGCATGGCGTGAATGGAGAATGTTCAAGGCTAAACAAAGTGATCAAGTTAAGAGACGATCCAAGAATCAAGTCGAAGATCAAAATCACGAGTTGCTAGAATCTTAGCTGAGTGGCCACACGATACAGTGTTGAAAAGATAGTTTGCAAACCGGATGTTTGCCCGGGCGTGTGACATTACTTTGTGTGGTCCCCAATTTGAATTGAAGCCAGATTTTGCTTTTTTTTTTTTTTTTCCAAGTTTTTGTATTTCTTCAAATATTTGTACTATATAAATTTACACTTCTCAAATTATAGGACAACTTGAAAACATATTGTGTGAAGATATTTTGAAGGTAAAATTCCTTCCTTAATCTCGTTCTCTCTTTGTAATTTCTTCAAATTCATTTATGGATTATTATTCTTGTACTGTTGAACCCACAATCTTGAAATTTACTCTTTCCATCTATTGGGTTAGGATTTATTCCTTAGTTCTTTGGTTTTGAATAGGTTTGGGTCAAGATCTTTATCTATAAATTCTTAGTTTTCTTGGGTTGATTACTTTATGTTGTGGGAATTTTTTGTCAAATACTAAAGGTGTTCACATCACTGTATTTGGTAGCCTTATATTTTTCATGAAAAATTCAAATTACTCACATTTTATCTTCTTTTGCCTTGCTTGATAGCATTTATTTTGCCAATAAGATATTTTCCTCAAATGGGTCACGTGATTGCATTTGCCTTGGAAATGTAAAAACCATTTTTTTTTCTAGGTAGAGGTGGTTTTTGGTTTACCATGTTACATGTCAAATATCTTTTGTTACATTTGATTCTTTTTGTTGTTGTTAGTTGACTTATTTTTTTTAAAATTAATATTATTATTGTTATTATCAAGTACAAACGCGTAAGAAAATTTTGATTCAAATAGCTAAATTTTACTTTATTTATCATGAAAAATAACATCAATCAAACAATTGAATTTGAAAAATTTTCCACTTTTTCCACCTAGAAATATTTTCCATGGAAATAATTTTCAGACAATTCAATTCCTGAAAGTTATTTTCTTTTCACTTATTTTCCATCTTTTCAATCAAACACAGCCTAATTTTTTTTATTTTACTCCATCTTGTACAAAGCTATATCTGAAAAAGCTACTAAAATTAGATATGACAATGGATCGGGTATGGTTTGGATTTGTCACACTCGTATCCTACCCACTAGATATTTTCAACATCCATACATTACCCATTACCCATTAAGAAATGGCGAGTCGGGGATGGGTCGGAGGCGGGTCGGGGGCGGGTACGCTTCTATACCTATTTGAAACTCATTACCTATTATTTATTTATTTATTTTTAATATACGTGTTGGTATGACGAACTCTAAAATTATATATATATATATATATATATATATATACACTTCCATGATTCACGTTGATATATAATAGTCTCTGTAAGAGATTAAAAAATGAATTTTTGACTCTTTTCCACAACTAGCAACTACTGTTGATAAAAGAATTTAATGTTTTATTATAAAAACTATCAAAATCTGATAGAAATTAGCCAAAAATTCACTACTAGACACGGCATATTGAAGATTAGAGAATTTGATCTTACCTATAACACACTTGTACTTATGTTTTAACGATTTTACTATTTCAATAAATTACTTCCCAATGATAATATATGTTCATATCCCTCCCTTATTTTTTTTAACGATTTTTTTTTTCACACAATCACTTTTATTTTAAATTATATAATTCTTTAAGAAAATTAATGAGTATACGGGTCGGGTATGTGTTTTGTAGTAAAACTCACACCCTATCCATACCAAGTCGGATTTTAACATTTACCTCCATACCCGACTCATAAACTCATTTAGTCGAGTAATCCCTGCCCGTTTATGTCGGGTCTCCAACAAATATCGAGATCGTAAATATTATTGTCATTTCTAATTAAAATAAAGAGAACGGCTACGTGTATAGAATAATATTTACAAATGTAGTTACATATTTGATGCGGCAAATTTCTACTCATTGATCCATGCCCCCACATCAATTCCATAAATAATTCTGCAAAGATTTTTCTGTACGAGTAGAAAAATCTATCAATTAAAGTGATTTACTTTAGTCTCTCAATTGGAAAATGAACATTTGTGATGTAGTGAAGATTCGAAGTAATGAGCGCAAAGTAAAAAAAGCTTGTTGATTTTTGTGAAATACACAAGAATTTTAGGAGAAAAAAAATAATTGTTGATTCCTCTATACATGTTTGAAATTTTTATTTTAAATAAAACTAATCTTTACTTTACCCTCGAAATAAGTAACATATTAATTTGAAATTTTAATAATAAAAAGGTTTTCCTAAACTTACTTTTTATATATTTATTGAGATTTAAGCAAGGGTGATAAGTACGTATTTGTACTTATCTTGACCATAAATTTAGACAATTGTGAGTGTTTTAGAGTTTGATATTGTTTAATTATGTATTTATTTTGATTATTTTGGGTAAAACTCAAATTTGGATGTGTTTGGAAGCTAAACGGATAAAAAAAGATCAAAACCAGGCAAAATGGACAAAATGATAACCAAATTCTAACTATTCATTCGTTGATTCGGATCATAAAATAATGGCCGAAGATCATATTGAATCAATTGAATGATATTGGAAGTCAAAGGATCAAATTTGCACTTGAAAAGGACTTTGGACGAAAAAGGAATCACAAGAAGTTGTGTTCCAAATTTGTAGTTGGATTTTGATACCAGTTTTTGGGATAGTAAAAGTTTGAATTGGAAAATTTTATTTCACGAAGAAGTGTCTCTTTAACTTAATTAAATTAACTTTTCAATGCATTTTGAATCACCTCGATCGGATAAAGTAATAGAAAGATATGATGAAAATACTAACTGCTGCTCAGAGAGGATGCGAATTCTACTTTTCTTATGTGATTAGGACTCTTATGGAAATGATGTTGGACATAATCTTGACCTAATTTCATCCTATATAAGAATACATGGGCAGCAAGAGAAGGAGACTAATGTAGGGCATATTTCATGACATTAATTCACCACAAAAGAAAGAAGATTCAACACAATTCAAGGGGCAATTCAAGATTTTACTGAATTTCAAGCAAGGAGGTCAAGTCTTGGTACAAGATTTTCATCTCTCTCTTGGATTTTCAATTAAAAACTGGTTATGCCTTCCTTTTTATCATTAGTTTTATTCTCTTGTGTTATGTGTAACTAACTATTGCTGGGGCGAACGATGTGATCTTAGTTTATTCGGTTTAATATTCATGTGTTTATGCTTTAATTTTATGTATTAGTTTTATTATTGCTCTTAATGCATGAACTAATTAGCTACTAGTTCATAAAACGTCAAAACTTTGTCATCGTTGTCCCATTACAAATAGAATTTTACACAAAAAATGGTCCAAATAGGATTTGATAAACTTTTTTAAGGTTGCACCTACATTTTCAATTTTCAAAAAAATTTGTAAAACATGTCATTTCCTATTTATAGGATTTTTGCAGAAAAATACACCATGTTAAGATAATTTTATAAAAGTTAGAGATTGCAAATCTTCTTGGTGTGGTTTCATTGCTAATTTTTAATCCTTATATGTAATCACTAATGTCTATTTTGAATTCTTATAGGGAAAGTCTTAGTCTAGCAATGAGGAAAAGAGAAGGTTGTCTTGACATCCAACGACCAGAATGATTGTTTGGGGTTATTTTGATTCTATGTGTGCAAAAATTATGCGTGGAATGATTTTGACTAACTTATGGAAGCTAGGTAATGACCAAATGCTGGTAATCTAATCATTTGCATAAAGTATGAACATACATGCATTTTTACATCTCTTTGTGGCTTTTTTGACTTAAGTAAATAAGCTTTTAAGGGTATTTCTATATGTGGTACCCTGTGGTCATCTGACTTGTGAGCCACCGGCCTAAAGCTCATTACATGGGTCATCTAGAAAACCTAAGAGAGGTATATCATATAAATTTATTTGTCTGAAAAAAAAAAGATAAAAGAAAAGCTTTGTTAGGTTATTACATTTATATGACACATTTCTTCGGATCATATTTGACTTGAGTCATTAAACTCATAGAGATATGTTTATATCTGGTGTCCTATGGTCATCTAACTTGGGATTCACAGGCCTAAAGCTCGTTATAGGGGTCATCTTTTGCTTAATGGAGAGAGGTACAACATAAAAATAGTATGTAGTTGTTAGGTTATATAAATGGGATTAAGTTAATTAGTGGGTTTGAATTGCCTAATGGATATTTGATTATTGCATCACTAAAAATAAAGGAGAATCATTGCAAACCTAAATAATTGTTGTTGTTGGTTAGACAGTCCTAAACTTGAGCGGGAAAGGAGTTAGTGATTTAGGAAATAACCATAGAAAAATATACCTCATGTTAGAGAGAAAATATAAAGTTTGGGGGGGGGGAGTGCATCTCAGTAGAGGGAAAACGAAATTTGACCACTAAGGGTTAGGAGATCATCTATTAAGTGCATTATGATGATTGAGTTGACTAAACACACACACACTCGAGCATGGATTAAGTTAAAACGTGTATAGCATTGTTTGAAAACTTTTCAAGGTTTAGTAATAGTTTTAAATCTTGAAGCAAATACAACAAGTTATTTCACATGTGTTGTTGTCAAGAATCTTATTGATTTGTTATGTTTGCGTGATTGTATGTTTTATCTTATTCAAGGACGAACAAGAGTTTAAGTTTGAGGGATTGTCAGGTAGAAAATTTAATGGTTTGAAGGGAACAACCTATTGCTTGTGGTACGTAATACAAGATTTAGCATCCATTAAAAGTGAGTTTTGTGAAAATAAAATATATTATGGAATATTTATTTTTGGTAAATGTGTAATTAAAAAATACCCCTTTCCATCTTGTGAAGATGTGATTGATTGCTCATATTTTTATATAGATTAAGAAAGTCAATTAATGTTATTGAAAAAATAAATTTTACTCTCACTTTTCCTAATATACTCTTATTCAACACTTATTCTTTTTATAACAAAGTACATTAAATAAGGGTATATTAAAAAATAAGAAAATTAAATACATAGTCAACAACAATATAAAAAGACTATAATTTGGGACGGAAGAATAAGAAATACAAGTCTCTAGCCCTAGTTATTATTACCATTTTATCTATAATTTTTCCTTATATATATAAGATTCCGATTCTTAATAAAATATATAAGTCTATTTTCTTCTATTTTTCGCTCTACTTTATAACATGTTATCAACACGAATGAGCAAAAACAAATCATTTTTTAAACTCACGAAGTCGTGTCAATTGAATTGACATAGAAATTCTCCATTCTTATTCAAAACAAAAAGGTTTATGTTCTACTTACTTCAATTGCATAACTACAAGAGGTATATGTTATTCGAATTATAATATCATTTTGACTATTCTGATTGATGATAGATATATATCTGGTTTAATATATTTGATTATTTCATATCAATATTCCAAAGAACATTATTTTATTGTCACTTAATATTCTAGGAGAATATTGAATTATTATTACAATTGAATGTGTATCAATTTAAAATCAATATTCCAAAAGAATATTATGTTAATGTCATTTTCATGATTTCAAAGAAAATTGTATCATTACTGAATGAGTATCAACTTTAAATCAATATTTGAGAAGAAGATTGTATTATTGCTAGTTTCAATATTCCAGAAGGATATTATTTTTACTACTCAAGCACAAAATTTAATGTGTAGATATTCTAGACGAATATTTCATGGAAAGATATAAATCATAGTACCATGTTGTTACTCTTGACGAAAAACAAATTTATACAAATCACTATTTTTGAAGAATGTTGTATTATATTTTTTTGAAAACGAAACAATTTAAATAAATATTACAGAAGAATACTGTACTATATTTCTTCAAATTGAAATGATCAAAATTGATATTTCAAAAGAATATTGTATTACACTTTTTGAAGAAGAAACAATATAAATCAATATTTCAGAAGAATATTCTTTTATAATTCTTGAAAAGAAACATTCTAAATTAATATTCCATAAGAATATTGTAGCATTGTTTGAAAATTGATATTATATTTGAATTATTTTGTTGCTCCATAACAAGAAATTCACACATAACAATATTTGAAAATAATATTGTATTATTATTTTTTTAAAAAAAAGTATAATATGTGAGCATTCATATTCTTACAAATTTCACGTCGATATTCTTATGAAACATGACTCTATTTAAACAATATTTTAGAGAAATGTTTTATTAATAACCATGAGGAAGTATAAACCTTATACATCTTGAGTATCTATAGTATATTCTATTATTACTTTCTAAATAAGAGTAAGAATTTATACAAATCAATATTTCAGAAGAATATTAGATTGTTATTCGTGAAAAAAATGACTTTATATACTATGGAAGAGTTGTATCATTATATTGGAATCAATAGTGTAAAAATTCGCATAATGTGGACAACCAACAACAACTAAGATAAACAATGATATCTTAGCAACAAATGGTCCGATCGCCATCAAAGTTGCATTTAGAGCACATTTTTCTTCATATCTCATGGTTAAGATCAATTTCCAATGGTTCATTTGTGAGAAATCCCTATGGAAGAGTTGTATCATTATATCAGAATCAATAGTGTAAAAATTCGCATGATGTGGACAACCAACAACAACTGAGATAAACAATGATATCTTAGCAACAAATGGTCCGATCGCCATCAAAGTTGCATTTAGAGCACATTTTTCTTCATATCTCATGGTTAAGATCAATTTCCAATGGTTCATTTGTGAGAAGTCCCTATGCGAATATTAGCGAATTTTGAATTAGTTGGAAGATCTTGAATTTTTTTAGAACAAAACTCTTCATACATTTATTAGAATACTTAAAGTTATCTAACCTCACTATTTAATATGGCTAAATAATTACACATCCTTCATGCATCTGGATGAAGTTACACCTACAGAAAATCAATAGGTGTCAAAAATTATTGCTCACCAAATCTTAGAATGGAGGGACCCACCAAAAGTCTAAAATTGGTAACCAGTCATGATTACTGGTATTGAGAATGATAAAAATATCTATTTTGTTTATAATAAATTAGTTTTTCCTATAAATAGATAAGCTCATTGTAATAAAAGGGGGAGTAAGAAATGAGAAGACAAAACAATAGATTACTCTCAAATATTTTTTTGATCACTTTTACCTTCATTCATCAATACATTTGATAATAAAAGCTTGTTCTTAAAATTAACCTCTTATTTCGTATTGAACTCTCTTTCTAACCATGATCCCCGTTATTTTCTCCTCTTAAGTTGATTAGAAATCTAACATGTGTCCTTAACATCAACAGTTCGACGTTAGATGGAGAGCCTCCCATGAAACAAGGTTCTCCATTACCCAGCAAAAAACCACATATCCAAAACCCCTAAAAATTCCATCACCCAAATAAAATTTTCATTCCAAAAATATTCAAAAAGATCATAAAAAATGAGTCAAAGTGCACATTCTAGTAACGCTAGGACAATAAGTCTGAACTTTGAAATTTCCCCAAACTATGCGAGGAATCGTGGTGAAACTTCACAAGGCCCAAGCTATTCACACATGGATTTATTTATGGAAAAATTGGGCCATCTTGCAAATACTATAACTCATCTAGAGCAAAGCCAAAATGCTGTACAAACTGCTATCACAGGAGTGGAGGTTAAATCTCCAGTTCGAAAGTGCGAAAATGTCTGCATGCAAGGAGGAACCTCTGTTTCAATGAAAGCTCATCCAAAGAAACACAGAGGAAGGATGGACTATCCCTAGCAGGCGCTATACGCAAAGAAGAAAGGGCAGCATTTTCAGCCGTTTAGGGGAGCCAAGTTTCCGACCCCTAAAATGGCCTCCACCAGAATGGAACCACACAGCAAGGAGAAAAAACATTTTCAAAACAAAGAAATGTAGAATAGATGAATTGGAAGCACTAAAATGAAGGATTGTGAAGTTAGAATCTAAGAAAAAGAGCTCTACAAAGGAGTTCAGCTAAAAGTGCACAATCATCATTCTCTAAATACTTTCTGGCGAAAACTTTTCCAAGGTGCCAGTGATGCAATCTTGTGTAAGGCCTTTCCACTAACTTTCAGAGATCAAGCAAAAAGGTGGTTTATTGCAGCTTCCCCATGGATCAATAAAATATGGAATGACCTTGCACAACGTTCCTGAGTCAATTCATGGGTGTAAGGATAAAGACGACTCCAAAAGAGAGCCTTGTATTGATAACGCAGGGTCCTACTAAATCTTTAAGAAGCTACCATGATAGATTCAACAAATAAAAAGTTGAAATGGAGAAAGTATATGATGATGTCGCCCTCATGGCTGTACTATTCAGAATCCAACCTTGAGTATGATCCTAGTGGTTTGTACATGAGGATGGTCCAACCTCAAACCATGATTTATTTAGCAAGGCTGTAAAATACATCGGTGCTGACGATGCAATGTATGACGAGGTCTTTGATGCCCCAAAAGGATCGAATATGGAAGAAAAAGAAGTTAAAAGAGATAAAGCACTAGAATGGAAGAGGAAAATGAGAGAAAATATAAGGCCCAAAACCTTATCCAAAGTGGTTTCAAAACTAAACCTTACTGAATACTTCACTGGAGAATGTTTTCCTCCAAATAAAGGATAAAGATTTCCTTAGAAGACCTCCCTTTTTGAAGAAATATTCATCCAATCTCAACCAACAAAAGTACTTTCCTTATCACCAGTCTGCCCATCATGAGACATATGATTACAGACACTTGAAAAAATAGATTGATGCCCTTGTCAAGTTGGGATACTTGCGGTAGTTCGTGGCTAATCCTACAGAAGTGGGGGAACGTTCCAACATGGAGCCTTCCCCACCTCAAGAAAGATAGAAAAATCAAGCAAGCCCAGAGGTCAAAATGATGGTTGGAGTAACTCAGAACTTGGAAGGATCCAAAAGGCAAAGAAAAAGATTAGCACAAGATGCATACACCAACTTACAAAAGGATGTTAACATGACCTGGCATTTCTCTAATCTCCAAGAATCAGAACATGTCACATTCCACGAATCAAATGCAACACGCGTCCTCCAACCACATAGTGACGCACCAGTTATTACTATGCCGGTGGTTGGAGTTAATCTCCATAAGACTTGGTGGATAACAAGAGTTCGGTCATCATTATGTACCTACAAACTTACGACTAAATGGGATTGAGTGAAGGCTTGCTTTACCCTTTATTCTAAACAATTTCAGGGCTACTCAGGCGATTTAATAAATTCCAGCGACAGAACTCACTCATGGTGGAGCTCGAAGATCCCCCATGCCAAAGGAAAACTATTATAGCTTTTGTTGTGGTCAACCTGCCATGAAACTATAATGACATCCTAGGGAGACTAATATTCCATAAGTTGAAAGTGGACACTTCAATTTATCACTATGTAATAAAATTCTCTTCTTTAAACAGAGAAGGTATAGTACGAGAAACCAGGCCACAGCCCTAAGTTGCAACATAGTATACCAAATAATCAGAATCAACATGATCACCGACCTACAGATTGACCTCAGAGCTAGAAACTGACCTAAAAAGTAGAACCTATTGAACAGCTGGATGCAGTCTTGCCGATCTAGATCAACCAGAGAAAGAGCTCAGAGTAGGTCATGAGCTTAAGGAGTTAATGAAAATCGAGCTGGTCAAATTTTTCAAAAACAATTTAGATGTATTCGCTATAAACACTCCGACATGGAAGGAAAATACCCAAAAGTTGCTTGGCATAGACTTAATCTTTACCTCGATGTGCAATCAAAGCAACAATAAAGAAGACACTTTGAACCTAGAGAGGTATACTACCTTGGCCACAGAAATGCAAAATTTGTTGACTAATGGATTTATCGAGGAGGATCACTATCTGAAGTGGGTTTCCAACCCTGTCCTCATGAAGAAAAGTAATAGGAGCTAGAGATCATGCATTGATTTTATCGATCTTAACAAATCTTGCCCACAGCTTCCCATTTCCAAGAATTGATCAGATGGTGAATGTCACTATAGATCACGAACTCCTCAGGTTCATGAATGCGAACTTCGAATACAATCAGGTCCCCATGAACCTTGATGATGAAGAGCATACCTCCTTTATTACGAATAGATGACTCTACTATTAATTGGCCATGCCTTTTGGTCTTAAAAATGCTGGAGCTACTTATCAATGGCTGGTTAACTCTATATCTTCCAACATCATTGGAAAAACCATGGAAGTCTACATGACGATATTCTTTTCAAAAGAACTAGGGCTGCAAACCACGTCCAAAGCTTGGAAGGAATATTCACCATACATCGACAAATAAAATTTGAAGGTTAATCCATTGAAATCCACAATCGGGGTGAGATTTGGAAAACTCTTGGGATATATAGTGAATCATCGAGGGATTGAAGTCAATCCAAAAAATGTTGGTATTTGACCAGAATTCTAATTTTTTCTTTCAAAAGGGGCTGCAACCGTTTCATTGTAAACAAAGACTTTGGACCTTGTTGATTAGTTGGCCCATTAGGCCAATTGGTTTATTTTGTTTTTTTGTTCCGTGAAAACCTGAGAAAAGGACGGAACCGCAACACGTAAAACGGTAGAAAAGTTAGTAGTATCCAATTTGAATAAGAAAAAGACAGAAGACTTCTATTGGAAAAGAATCTTTGTTTGGCACAATTTATGCATATTAATATGTGTGTTAAGGAGCCAAGAATCAATAGAATTATGTGATCAATATTATGACCAAATAGAGAGAAAATTGTGAGCTTTTTCTCTGTAGTTTCTTAGGAACTCTTTGTAGGATAATTCAAGGGGGCAGAAACTTGTGATAGATGATAACTCGTTTTTAAGATTTCTCTGTGGTCTGTGAGATTGGGTTGGTGAGTAAAAGTCTATGTCTTTCTAATAATTTAATATACAATGAAAGATTTTGGTGATCCGGAAATTCTTGCGTTGTTATTTTATTTTCTTGTTTGCTCAATTATTTCTTAAACATAAAAACGATCATGTGGGTTAAAGAAGAGAGAATCTGCGTTTAATTCCCAACAAGTGGTATCAGAGCATCAACTGGTTCGAAGATATTTTTTTGGAGAAAAGATAATGTGTCTGGAAAGTACAACATTGAGAAATTTGATTGGAGAATTAATTTTGGCTTGTGGAAAATTCAAGTCAAGGATGTTTTAATTTAGGTGGGTCTGCACAAAGTTTAGAAAGGAAAATCAACTGCGAGTTCTGACAAAGGAAAATAAATTGAATCTATGAAGAAATATGAAGATTGTGAAGATTTAGATTTGAAGGCTGCTAGCACAATACTACTATGCTTGTCTAAATATGTTCTTGCAAATATTCTTGGGATAGCTACTATAAAGGAATTATGGGAAAACTGAAAGAGTTGTATTAGACGAAGAGCTTGTCAAATCTCTTGTATCTGAAGGAAAGGATTCATTCATTAAGAATGAGCGTAGGTACAAAAATCTCAGACCATCTCAGTGTTCTTAAGGGGATTGTTTCTGGACTAAAATCTATTGGGGTTAAGATTGAAGATGAGGATAAAGCATTGAGGCTCATATGTTCTATTCCATCCATGTTTGAGTAAATCACGCCTATTTTGATGTAAGGGAAAGAAATGGAGGACTTTGTATAAGTTACAAGTAAGTTGATCTCTGAATAAATGGGATTTTGTTTTGGTGATAATTCATTTGGAAATAGTTTGCTTGTTACCTAAAAATGGAAGAGCGGTGACTCCATGAAGAAGATAGTATGTTAGAATCGTGGACATTCCGGTCACGTAGGAAGGAACTGTCCAAAGGTAGAGCATACTCGACAGACTATTTGAAAGTGGACTATGCGACTCTCCTGGATGAGTGCATTGATGATGTACTCTGAGTAAGATGTGACATCCTCATGGTATGATGTCAATTGTCATGATAGACGATGTGTTCTTACTAGCAGGTGCATATGTTCACACACATGCATTGGTTTGACTTGGATACAAGGTGTGTGGTTGAATTGATGTTGATGGCTGATGAGCTCCTATGGAAAATCAAACAATTGGAGTTGCAACATAATTTTCCAGCAATTTTATTTCTATATGATCTAGGTGAAAAGCTCGGAGTTTGTTGATAATTCTGAATGATTATCCTCATATGGTGGAGTATGGGATTTCAAAGTATATTAAATGCTTGTTTGATATTACCCAGTGTTTGAATTTGATTTTTTGGCTTGGAAGAATTTGTGTCAAGGTGAAAATTGTTGGGTATTTGACCCAAATTCTAACTCTTTCTTTTGAATGGGGTTGCAACTGTTTCATTGTGAACAAAGACTTTGGGCCTTGTTAGTTAGTTGGGCCATTAGGCCAATTGGTTTCTTTTGTTTTTGTTGTGCCGTGAAAGCCTAAGAAAAGGAAGGAGCTCTAACACGTAAAAAAAGGTAGAAAAGTCAACAGCATCCAATTTGAATAAGAAAAGGAAAGAAGACGTATATTGTAAAAGATTCTCACGAGTTATAAATATTTTAGGATTGTCTTATACTTATAAATATGTGTGTTAATGAGCCAAAAATCAATAGAATTATGTGATCAATATTATGACCAAATAGAGGGAAAATTGTGAGCTTTTTCCTTGTATTTTTTTGGGAACTCTTTGTAGGATAATTCAAGGGGGTGTAACAATTTAAATATAGTGAAGGGCTTTGGCGATTCGAAAATTCCTACGTTATTTTCTTATTTTCTTATTCACTCAATTATTTCTTAAATATCAAAAACATCATGTGGGTTGAAGAAAAGGAAATCTGCGTTTAATTCCCAACATAAAACATTAGAACTGTAATGGACATGAAAACTCAAGCTAGACTAGGAGGTTCAAAGCCTTATGGGAAGAATAGAAGCACTTAGCCACTTAGTTTCCAAATCAGCAGACAAGTGTAAACTATTCTTGATGTACTCAAAGGAGGAAATGATTTCCACTAGACACAAGAATGTTAAAAACCATTTGAAAAGCTCAAGGAACATCTATCCCAAACTCTACTGTTGTCAAAACCCAAGCCAGGGAACCAGTGTACCTTTTTTTGCAATATCCCCACACTCCACAAGTGCTGCATTGATTAGAGAAGATGAAGGAGCCCAACTGCCAATATATTATACCAGCCAGGTTCTCTAAGATGCAGAATGCAGATATTCTCCCATAAAAAATTGGCGTACGCACTGATCATAACCTCACAAAAATTGAAGCCCTACTTCCTAGAACAACAAATAATTTCCCTAATTATTCACTTCATCTCGTTCTCTAGAATGCAGACATATCAGGAAGGATGGTCAAATGGGCAGTGGACTAGGGCAATTCAAGATACTATACAAGCCAAGGACAACATTAAAAGGTCAGGCCTTACCTGATTTTATTGCTGAGTTCAATCCCAGAATTGAAAAGGAAAAGCTTGACTCCAGCCATCCTTGGGAACTATTTGACGATGAAATGTCCATCGAATTTAGGGCTAGAGCTTGTTTTGTATTAATGAGCCCTGACAAACAAATTTTTTACCAAGCTTTGTATTTGACTTCAAGGCTTCCAACAATGAAGTTGAGTATGAGGCCTTCATCACAAGACTCAAGTTGGCCAAGGAAATGAGCATAAACCAAGTTATTGTCCATAGTAATTCCCTGCTCATTGCCAACCAATTTGAAGGAATTTACTAAACTAAGGATTAGCGCATGGCTCAATACTTGAAAGTAGTACAAAATACTCACACAGATGCATTGGATAAACTTGCTACCAGTGATGGAGTAAACGAGCTTGATAGTATTCTAGTGAAGAAACCCCCATTCATCATAATTGAACTAATGAGGTAGCAATAATGATGGTAGATCCCAAACCGGAATTTTCAATTTTTGAAGGATGTTAGGGCCCCAGTGGACCCAAAACTAGCTCAAAAACTTAGAATAAGGTCATCTGAGTTCATAATCATTAATGAGGTCCTGTACAAGAAAGGATTCGCCACTTCACTCTTGAGACGCCTCAATGAAGAAGATTCCTATTACACTTTAGGAGAAATTCATGAAGGAGTCTATGGAAACCACACTAGAGAGCAAGTCCTTACCCCAAAAAAATTGAGGCGAGGCTATTATTGGCCCACTTTGAAATGAGATGCAATTGAGTTTACTAAAAGATGTGATAGATGTCAAAGATTTGCTCCTCTTTACAGAGTTCCACCTGTATAGCTGAGTTCGGTTATTAGCTTTTCTCCCTTCGCTAATTGGGTAATAGACCTGATAGGTCCATGCCTATGCGAAAACGAGGAGTGAAGTTCGATATAGTGGCAATAGATTATTAACCTAAATGAGCAAAGGCAAGCCATCAGCCCAAATCACTGAACAAAAAACTATAGATTTAATGTGGGAATCAATTATTTTCCGCTTCGGGATTCCTCACTCAATTGTCATGGACAACGACAAACAATTTGACAATAAGAAGCTAAGGGATTTCTGTGATGGACTCAACATAAAGAAGCATTTTCCCCCTCCTAATCATCCTCAAGCCAATGGTCAAGTTGAAGTAGCCAAGAAAATCATAAAACATACTTTGAAGGCTAGACTTGATGATCTCAAAGGAGCTTAGGAAGAAGAACTACCTAGTGTGCTGTGGTTGTATAGAACGACCACTAGGACTAGTATATAGAAACACATTTCTCCCTCGCATTTGGAATTGAGGCAGCCATCCTAGTAGAGATAGGAGTTCCATCCTATGGAACTCTACACTTCAATGAAGAACAAAACAATGAGTCCTTCCTAGTGGGACTCGATCTTTTGGAAGAAAAAAAGAAACATTGTTGAACTCATAAATGTCGTATATAAGCAAAGAAGTGAAAGGTACTACAATAGCAAGTTTGGAGAAGAGACTTCGTTGTAGGAGATTTGGTCCTTAGAAAGGTCTTTTCAGCTACAAGTGAACTTTAATGTTGGTATTTTTTCTCCAAATTGGGAAGGACCATACAATATGACCAAAGTATTAAGAAAAGAAGCATCAAGATTTGTTACAAATAGTAAGGAAAGAACTACTTTTGAAAAATGAGGCCTATTGTACGCACTTAATGTACTCTTGATGAAATGAATAAAATATTCTATTCAAGATTCATTCTACAACAACAGAAGCCCTGAGTTTAGCACATTAGCAAACCTACCTAAGACCTACATGAGGCCATAAAAGTCAACATGTAAGGAAAAACCTGACCTACAATCTAGTGAAATAGCCCAACAAAATCCCCACAGAAGGATAATGATTCTAAATAGTCCAAAAAATCCATGTGAGAAGATAAAGGACTCTCAAGGAGTATAAGTGCTACACACTTGGAAGGGGGTTTGCAAGCCAAAAGAGTATCAACAGACTTGATACTAACTATTGACCTTAGTGCCTAAGTGAAAAAGCTTGAGGTCAATAAATCCTAGAAGAACTCATTCCTAAGCAGAACCCAAAATATGGAGTAGTGCTACACACTTGGAAGGGGGTTTGCAAGCCAAAAGAGTATCAACGGACGAGATACTAACTATTGACCTTAGTGCCTAAGTGAAAAAGCTCAAGGAGGTTAATAAATCCTAGAACAACTCTATCCTAAGCAAAACCCAAAATACAAATCTGATCCCATGAGAGCACCAGAAGATTCAAAAGGACTAAAAAGTACCAAATAATCGAACTAAAAAGTTCAAGCAATTTTTTTCAGGATTCATCTCCAAAGATTCGAAATCAACGGGCTCAAAGTACCAAACTAAAATTTAAAGATTTAGGTCATGCTTACAATCCGGTCAATAAGATTTTCGAGGTAAGATCTAATTTTATTATTTTGGGAGCTTCGTGGTATGAGCTACATTAATGATTAAATTATAGTTAAGTTTGGTTGAGGTCTTAAAATTATCACGTGAGAAGATCAAAATAACTGAACTTTTTAATAACTCCGTGCTTAAATAACTTTCATTAAAAAATAAAAAAGTATATAGGGGGCCTACTAAGGCATTACAAAAATTATTGCAAAATATTCTAAGTGCTAATATTAGTGGAGGAGCCCCCAGCCTATTGGATGGTCTCAGCCCTTAGCTATTTTTCCTTTTCCTCCAACTGATGGATGTCCACACTCATCCATTGGATGCAACTTCAGAGGCATTCTCCTCGAACTCCTCAGTAATGGACTTGATTTCCAATTATGTAAAGTTTGGACTCAATGGCCTCAAACTTAGGTGAAGCCTTGAAGTCAATAATTGTCTGGGAAGCATTCACCAGAGCTCGTCCTCAGCAGCTCTCAGATTAGCTTGGTCCTTCTATAGCAATGCCTAAAATTGTTGTGTTTTATTTGTCTCCTCCTCGATGTCTTATTGCATTAATGCGCTCCTCTTTTCCTTATCTCTCAAATTTTCTTTAGTTAAGACCTTGGACTCTTTTTTCGCAGCTACAAAGTCTTGGGCAGCATTGTAGAGAAGCTTCTCTTGCTCCACGGTGGTATTTTTCTACTAAAATGGGTAGAAACTGAGTACATCTGCATAGTAGCCTTTGAAAACTTGACAGTCTCAGTCACTACCCACTCCGCTGGCTCTATCTCTTCTAGCTTCTTCCCCTGCTTCCTCATCTAGGACTTGGCTATTAATCTGCGTACTTGGTGGGCCTCCTTATGGAAAATGAGTCGTGAGGTGGTTAGTTTCTCCTATAGAAGTCCCTCAAGGGCTTATATTCCTTAGTGATAGAGAAGTCCGCCTCCTTTGCTTCAGTACTACCCAAGAAGGGCTTCTCTTCCCGATCTCCAAATGGAGAGGATGGTAAATAATAATCTGAAGGGCTCAAGGTTGGCTGATTGACGTTGGGATGATTCGTTCCCTCCAGAATATATGCAGTTTCCATTGTAGGAAAATGATTGTCAAATTTGATTGACAAAAGAACAAACCAAAATGAATCCACAATAATATAAATATTGATGAAAACCAAAATTGTAAATTCGAGAAAAATTTGGAACCGAGGCCTGTGCAAACACAGTTTCCTTAAAATAGATCCGCCCCCCTCACCAATCTGTGCTTGAGGTTTTTCTGAGCGTCTGTCTCCCAGGATACAACGGAGGTTGAGTAGTTAACTCAGCACAATGTTACCACTCCAACGAACCGAACTTTTGTATGAACTATCACCAAAAACAAAATAAATATATGGACAAAATATAGAATAAAATGTGTCTTGACAAAACCAATGTTTTTCTTTTCATATTTTTCAAAGGAAGGGAGAGGGGTTATATAGCATGCAAAGGAGTTATACCATAACTCCAAAAAAACTCCTCAATTAACAATCATAACTTCACACATAACTCCCCAATAAACATGGGTAATTTAACCTCAATCAATTGTATGACATGGGAGTTACATGAGTTGAATTTTCCATTCACAATTTTCCAACAATCCCCCACATGAATGAAAATTGCAAAAGACACAAAACAAAGGACACAAAGACTGGGTGGTATAGTTCAACAGTTGAAACCTGCATAGGATAGGTAGGTATTACCCTTTGAACCTTCCCATGTGAAAGTATATTTACTTTACTTGCTGACCAGTAGACATGATGTCCTTGAACTGTTTTGCATTTTGTGTAAACGATGATATACCTCACACAGGATTCTTCCTTACATAGCTCAGTGCTCACGGTTATGTTCATTAGGCCATGAACATATGCCTGATTCTCTGAGAGTTTCTAAGAATTTAGCCCAACACAATTCCTTTAGAAGCGGCCCCACTTCTCTCTCACATAGGTGATCTCTTAATTAAGAGTAGCCCGCTCTACTCCGCTCGAATTTCCGACGCATAAGAATCGTTAAAAGCCTAATGCTTATCCTTCATCTTACGAGCATCACTGTTACATCATAGGAATGGACAAGGGATGTTAACCCCCATAGTGATTCAATTAAGTCTTTACAATTAGGTTGTCCCTTTGAACCTAGATCTTGGGATCTCCAGTCAACTAGGTTGGGTTTCCATTGTATTAACTCATTCGTCCAAGGGCTTAAGTCCCATTCCTCTCAATGACTTTGCAACTAACTCTCTATTTAACTCTTTGGTTAGCGGATCCCCAATATTATCTTTTGACTTTACATAGTGAATAGAGATAACTCCAGTTAAGAGTAGTTGTCTTATGGTATTATGTCTACAACGTATATCTACAGACTTATCATTATACATATTGCTTTGTGCCCATCCAATTTATGATTGAATATCGCAATGTATACAAATTACTGGCACAAACTTTGACCATCTAGGAATATCCTCTAACAATTGGCGTAGCCATTCAGCCTCTTCACCACACTTGTCAAGGGCAATAATTCAGATTCCATGGTAGATCTGGTTATAACTATCTGTTTAGAGGATCTCCATGATATCGCTGCACCTCCCAGTGTGAATACAAATCCACTTATAGACTTTAAGTCTTTCATATCAGATATCCAGTTAGCAACACTATGTTCTTCAATAACTACGGGATATCTGGTGCAGTTCATATATCTCAAGTATCTTAGTACTCTTACTACTCATTTCCAGTTGTTAGAACTTGGATTACTCGTATATATACTCAGCTTGCTAACCGCATTAGCTATATCTAGTCTTGTAAAACTCATTAAGTACATAAGACCTTTGATTATTCTAGAGCACTCAACTTGAGAAATATCGTCGTCTCTATTTTTTGATAGATGTTGACTTGTATCTATTAGGGTTCTAGCTACTACAAAATCATCCTTGTTAAATTTCTCGAGAACTTTGTCCACATAATGTGACTGACTTAGAACAAGCCCATTTGAGATTTTAACTCCAAGGATAACATCGGCTAAACCCATATCTTTCATGTCGAATCTCGAGTTCAACATGTCTTTTGTAGATTTAGTCATCTTATCATTATCACCAATGATAAGCAAATCATCAACGTGAAGACATAAAATGACATAGCCATTTTTAGTATCTTTGTCATACTTGTTGATTTTAAATCAACTTTCCACCATGACATTAGCAAAATTTCTATGCTATTATTTGGTTGCTTGTATCAAGCCATAAAATGACTTCTCTCACCAATTTACAGACTTTCTTTCCTGCCTTGGTTATGAAAACCCTCAGATTGTTCCATGTAAATATCTTCTTCTAAATCTCCATTTAGAAAAGCAGTTTTAACATTCATTTGATGTACTTCGAGATTGTACAAAGTCACAATCGCAAGTATCGTCCTAATGAATGTTATTCTCGTCACCAGAGAATACGTGTCAAAGTAATCAAGGCTTTCTCATTGCCTGTAACATTTAATTAAAAGTCTGGCCTTGTACATCGATAGTTTCATTTCATTTTCTTTTGAAAATCAATTGGTAGTCTAGTGGTTTGCTTCCCGCAGAAAGATCCACTTCCCAAGTATGATTTTTCAAATGGAATCTATCTCACTTTTAATGGCCTCCTTCCATTGAGGTCATTTTGAAGAGTTTGTAGCTTCTTTAAAGCTTTGAGGTTCAGTTTCTAGCATATAGGTCAGAAAATCAGGACCATTAGATTTTTCTGTCCTTTCTTGTTTGCTATGTTGATTCAACCTCAACTTCCTCTTCCAATTTTCGGTCTTGACTATTTTCAAACATAGTCTCATATGTCCATACATATTCAAAGAACAAAGCATTTCTCGATTATTGTGTTTTATATAAGTCTTGAATCTTATATTCGTACACAATAAATTGATAGCACTACTGTTGTGTAAATATCTATAATAAAATTGCGATCAACAGTTTTCAGACCTATCTTCACCTTCTTTGGTGTAGGTATAGCCACTTTGGAAAGATGCCCCCACATTCGTAGGTATTTCTAGGAAGACTTCCTCCATTTTCGTAACTCGTGGAGATATTATCTTTCCAACCTGGAGGCATCTTTTCAATTATGGAAGCCACTTGGAAAGTTTTACTCAGAGTCATCCTTTTGACATGAAATATTCAAGGAAGCGGCCAACTCCCACAATTCCTTAGCCATTTTTATTATGCAGTACACGTTGTACAGCCAAGCTGCTCATGGCATAATTTCGGCGCAGGAAATCAGAATGCTTTCAAGCATCTACTACATTAGTTGCTTGAATGTCTCATTTGGGTCACAACATGACTTGGCAATTTAGCCACAGTCTGACCCACATCATAATTGGCATAGCTACAGCTTAAGTAATAGTAGGACTTGACACTTGAAAACTGTAATTTCACAAAACTTGGAGGTCAATTTGAAGTAATTCTTAATTTTGGTACTTAAAAGGCAATTTTGCAAAGCTTTAGTGCCCAATTTATAAGAATTTCAAACTTTAGGTGCAAATTCAAAATTTCCAAACTTTAGGAGTTGAATTGTAAAAATCAAACTTTCAAGTCCCAAATTGAATAATTTATAAAATTTGGAACTTAAATAATAAATTCCTTAATTTCATGGATCAATTTTAATATATGAATAAGATTTGAGGACCTCAGTTTGCAATAAACCAATAAAATGAAATTGCACAAGGAGCCCCGAAATCTTCTAATTTTCGGTCCAAGCCCCTGCCTCAATAAATGATCCAACCAGGTTTTCAAACACTAGTCTTGTCGCCGCCCCAAGTCCAACCAGTAAGGCCGTAGCCCCCACGGCGGCCTGAGTGCGATGCGGCTCCATCCATGGCTTTGAGTAACGCAACCCGTAGGCTGCATTTCTTTAGCTATTGTCGGTGATGGCAAAAGCCATCGGCCACACCTCTTTCCACACATTCACAGGTTTTAATCGAATCTGGATTCCATACTTCACACCCAATTCGATTTCTATCAACAACTCAAAATCAAGATTCAATTCTTATAAAAATGCAAACGAACTTTCTGCTTTAAACCTTATGGAAGATCAGTTAACAAGATGACTTGTGTACATCATCCAAACAATAAATAATGGTCATGCTATAGCCCTTCAAGTTCAATAAAATCACTGAAAGTTGCAACTCAAACTCAGAATAATCCAAATAATGATTATTTATTGATTCATTTTCCAAGCAACCAATATGAACTTGGAGATTGATCAAACCCCAAATATTAAATTACACTTTCATAACCAAGATTAATATGTTTAAAATCCCAACCTTAAGCCCAGATATAGAAGTTAAAAAATATTCAGATAGCTTTCTACTAAATTTAAACTCAAGCAACGTATTTTCTGCTTTCCCAGATAGGCACATTCATGTTAATTCTCAAAACTCTCAGGAAGTCACAAAACCTGTTATAACACTACTATTATATATGCCATGTTTCTTTCTCTCTCTAACTTCTAGAGTAACGTGTCAAGAATAAGTATTCTCAATCAATTTGGAATAGGCTATGTCAAAAGGTCATTTATAAAATTAAAAGAAATGGTTGGCTGGGATGAATAAAAACTTAATCCTCCAACCATCAAATCATTAATAACATTGCTAGCAGTATCACCACTGATTCTCGATTCCACAACAATACGCACCATTGGATGATGCACTTTCACGGATTATTTCAGTGAAGCTTTAAAAATCTTATTGCCCACTCCTTGACAGTTCCAAGCAAAAATTGAAAAGGAGGACTTAACAGAACATGAACATACCCATACCAAAAGGAGGGCTTAACATTCATTGGCATTATCATCCTGAGGTTTTGAATTTTTCACTTGTATTTCTATGTCTTTTAGAAAAACCACGTGAATAAAATTATCCCTTGTTTGTTGCTTTTGAAAACTAAATTCTTTAAAAAAATCTGTTTTAAGTTTGTAGGAAAATGATTGTCGAATTTGATTGACAAAAGAACAAACCAAAATGAGTCCACAATAATATAAATATTGATGAAAACCAATATTGTAAATTCGAGAAAAATTTGGAACCGAGGCCTATGCAAACACAGTTTCCTTAAAACAGATTCGCCCCCCTCACCAATCTGTGCTTGAGGTTTGTCTGAGCGTCTGTCTTCCAGGATACAACGGAGATTGAGTAGTTAACTCAGCACAATGTTACCACTCCAACGAACCGAACTTTTGTATGAACTATCACCAAAAACAAAATAAATATATGGACAAAATATAGAATAAAATGTGTCTTGACAAAACCAATGTTTTTCTTTTCATATTTTTCAAAGGAAGGGAGAGGGGTTATATAGCATGCAAAGGAGTTATACCATAACTCCAAAATAACTCCCCAATTAACAATCATAACTTCACACATAACTCCCCAATTAACATGGGTAATTTAACCTCAATCAATTGTATGACATGAGTTACATGAGTTGAATTTTCCATTCACAATTTTCCAACATCCATTGCCTTTGAAGCCCTAGACACAGTTACCCCTTTAGTGGCAAGGGCTTTCGGATTCTCACCATGGCTAGAGGCCGTCGCAGTTAAAGTAACCTCAGCTAAGATCTTGCCCTCCCCAATCTTTACAACCCTCACGAATCCTTGAAGCTCTTAGATCCTTCATTGATCGTTTTCCTTTTCCTACAAATCACAATTGTTGAACTATCACTAGTAGTAAGTTATTAAGTTATAGATATTTGAAATACTAAAAAGCAGAAACTTACTTTTCTGTTGAGGAAGGGGAACAAGCTCTGGCTTTTCATAGAGGAGACCGACCTTGAAGAGGTTCTTGCTAGTGATTAAGTATTTTCAATCCCTCCAAACTTCAGCATACTTCCGAGCACGATTAGTCCTCTCCTTGGACCTAGGGGTATTGTTATATCTCTCATAGTTTGCATAGAAAAGAAAATTACTAATTTAAAACTCAAGTGTTTAGGGCGAAAAACAATGGAAATGTACTTACTTAGTGCTTGAAAGTTTGCATCGATGTTATCTCCGTGGTTGGATCATCCTTAATGTATTTCCAAGGACAAGACACCTAGTACTAGTGGATCTTCCACTCTTTAAAAGAGTCCGAAAAGACTCTTTATGAGATTCCCATTTGTTTGGGACGAGCACTAGCATAGTAAAAGTCAAAGTCCTTCCCATCGTGCTTAAATCTATATAGTGAGTGGAACTCCTCTATACTAAGCTCCCCAAAACCCAGCTCATTTCAAATCACTACCATTCCTATCAGTGTCCTCCACCGGTTCAGAGTTAGTTGAAATCAAGCTATTCTCCATGATTGGAAAAATTTTCTAATTACCTAGGGGGAAAGGTAATATAAGGCTAGCCTCTAACATGTCTTCGTTTACTGCGACATGACATACTGTCGGATCATAAGCCCTATCCTCGAAAAGAGGGACCTTAAGCTTGATTTTCCCAGGGATCCTAATTTTTTCCTCTAGCTTTTTAGGTCTCCCATCGTTACAACGGTGTCATACTTTTTAGCTTTCCACTTCGAATCACTCCGAAGATTAGTAAGAATCTCCCTTCCCCTCAATTGAGGCAAGAAACTTTAAGGTCCAAACTAAACTTATTCGGTCTAGACCTTAGAGGGCAATTGTTGATGTATTTAATCAAATAATAAGGTCCAGTTTAAACCATTATGCCAAGTTCAAGCCCATTTATGTAAGGCCTGTTCCACTCTTATTGAACCCACCTCGGATGAATGAACTCCAACCTCACCATTTAGTATGGCGGCTCCATCCTCAGTTCAGAATATATTGAACTGTACTTCACCACAATTCTCCAGAAGAACTCAACTTTCTCATAGTGCTCGACACTTAGTAAGTGGGTTGCATTGAGTCACCAAATATGGCTAAAGAAGTATGTCTCCTATATCCTCAACATGAATTTACACCTGCAGACAACTAGCAAGTGTCACAAATTGCGGCTCACTAAATTCCAAGTCAGAGGACTCACCAAAAGTCTAAAATTGACCGGTTATCATGATTACTTGTCTCGGGAATGATAAAAATATCTATTTTTTCTACAATAAAACTTTAGCTTTTCATGAAAACAGATAGGTTCATTGTAATGAAGGGGAGAGTAAGAAATGAGAAGGCAAAACACTAGATCACTTTTACGTTTATTCATCAATACATTTGATGATATAAGCTTGATCTTAAGCTGAATCTCATATTTCATATTGAGCTCTATTTCTAACCATAATCCACAATATTTTCTCATCTTAAGTTGATTTGAAATTTGACAAGCGTTTGTGTTATTTTTTAACGTCAACATATACGATCAATATTTTAGAAGAATATTGCATTGCTTAGCTTGAAAGGTAGAGCGAATTATTAATATAAATAATTTAGAAGAATATAGTATCTATTACTCTTGAATAGTATATATCTCGTTGTGTTCCTGAATAAACCCGAAATAAAAAATTTAATGAAAAATTAATCAGCACTCAAGAGGAGTATTAATTTATCGCTCTGAAAAAGCTTGTTTCCTTTTTATTTTATACATAAGAATAGGTATATATCATCTCTTGAATATCTTCCCAGTGTATATTTGTAAAATTGTTTTGAAACCTAATTATTACTATTCCATCTACTGATTTCCCTCTTCAATTTATTTTGCATATGACTTTGTGTAAGATTGAAACTGTAAGTTAGTATTTATATGTATATTTCATTGAATTCCTCTTATATCTTCAAGGTAATACTTTAAAATTGTTTTACTTGCATGTAATAAATTATTTTTTTAATAATTTCTTTTAGCATTAAATTATTAATTTCTAATAAGATTGATTCTTAATTGTTGTTGCTACCAAGAAGTACAATATTATAATCAATATTCTAGGATATTGAAAGACAAACTTAAGATTGCTAGTAATTTGTTCTCAATTTGTTCTCCACTAAATAAAAGAGAAACCTACAAAATCTCAAAAGAAAACTGATTATTTAACTAACTAATAAATGGAACTGAATTTTTGATTTTGCTGATTTTGGAATAATTTAAGAGTGAATGCGTTGTGGCCCCCTAACCCTCCATGTATACGATATTCAAATTTTAAAATTGATACATTAAATGGTCAAATGTGTGATTGAAAACTTATACATGTGGATAAGCGATTATTTCATCAAGTTATTGTATTATGAGCAAAATGGTAAATGCTAGTAAGTTCATATTCCAAAATCAACATCTCTAAAAGAATTGTGATGATCTTGCAGAGGATAAATACTCATGAAGAGTAAAGAGACATAACTAAATATCTAGAAAGAGATTTTGGTACCTGATGATAAAGAGATCTCTATATGTTATGTTTATATTGAGATGCTATAGAATCGAGAATGAAATAATAATCAGAAAAATACATTATAGAGCTCTATTATTAATACGCGGATGACCAAATCTTTAAAACTTTGGCCAAAGATGAAGATTTCATTATAGATATTATTGTTATAGTACTTGTAGTTCGAACGCTTAATAGTGTAAAGCAAAGTAGGTGTTTGTGTAAATGGAAAATTATTACATAGTCATAATATATGACTTTTTGCACGCGAAGTTTCTCAGATAAAAGGCATTGAATATGAAGATATGTGGTGGATAAATTTATAACCTAATCACTAGCTCGAGATCTTTAAATATCGAGTGAGATCAAAATTTCTGTTTCTCATCTTAGTACTTTGGGGAATATTTTTTTACGTATCGGTTGATCGTGGTATATTGGGATTTTGAGTGAAATTATTATAAATTATATTGTAAAAAGTTTTTTCTATTCAAATGATTGATTATAATCCAGTAAAATGACAACTACGGTCTAAAATATGTATGAAATATATATGATCAATTAAAATTTAATACGTCAAGAGTAGAATTACTCTTTAATATAATATGATTTGGGTGTTTAAAATGAGATCGCATGAAGAATTGTACAGGTAACCCTTTATGATAACATGTTGAAATTAAAATTAGGGTGTACCATTATTGTTGGCATTTGATTTTCAAAATATAAATCCATGATAAAATTTTCACTTGAAGTGAATAATGCGCTTCCAGATTTGAGAAATGCATTGATGAATATTGATTATAGAACATGACTCGATGCAGCATATTTAAAATGATTGAAAACATGATACATTTCTTCAAGTTGAAAAGTAGAATTGAATTTATTTTTGAAGAAATAATAATATTAGCAATTAGAAATTTAAACGGAGCTCATCATAAATGAGGTATTTGGTGAACAGTTTCGAGATTGTAAAGATTAACAATAGAGATATTGTTATGCAAAAATATTATATTTTTGTAATGTTCCCATGAGGGGAGTTAATACATGCTACATTTTTTTTCCTTAGCTAAAGTTTTGTCTCACATGATTTTCCTCGTAGGGTTTTTAATGAGGCATTGTTATTAGAGATGGCAATGGGCCGAGCCGAGCCGGCTCAACCCATGGCTCGACTTGCTCGGCTCGTCAAACGAACAAGCCAAGCAACGAGCTCGTGTCAAACCGGAGCCGAGCTCGGCTCGTTGAGCTCGTTAATTTTTTTTTTTGTCTTGTCTTTAAATTGTTTTTTTTTCTTTGTTTTTCAACGAGCCGGAGAGCCGCTCGGCTCGCCGGCTCGTTGAGCTCATTGGCACAAGTTCGTGGCTGGTGCCAACGAGCCGCTCTTTGATGGTTCAACAATGTTGATTGTCTCGCCCACGAGCTCGTTCATTTGACGAGCCGAGCCGCCCTCGGCTCTTGTTTTCGCGAGCCAAGCCGACGAGCAGCTCGACCGGTTTGCCACCTCTAATTGTTATGATGATTGATAACGGTAATGTACTCATTTTATTTTATTATGGTTTTCCTACTGGGCTTTTCTAATAGAAGTTCTAATGAGGCATTATCATTGCTATCTATGAGCGATAATTCAACGATCATCTCTTTTAACTATACTGGAATATTAGTGACGAATGAGAAAGTCAAGAATAAAATCTGGTCAACATTTGAATAATGATTTCTGATTCTTTGATGCTGAATATATGTAGAAGGACTTTCATACATACATATTTCAGAAGATCGGTGATATCAATGTTCAACAAATTTGCACAATTTACAATATTTCTGGTTTATTTATAAAAGCACTACCAACATCTAAATTCAAAAAATTTGTTCACCGGATTGGAATGCTTCGACTCATTGATTTACAGTAACAAACATCAGGGGAACATCTGTACACTTTCCTTTTCTTAGATTTTGTCCTACTTGATTTTCCTGGTAAGGTTTTAATAAGGCAACATTTATTTTTAATACTTCAATATAATTGTACTACTTTTCCTTTATTTGATATTTTTGTTTCATTGAGTTTTTATCAAACAAAGTTTTAATGAAGAAGATATTTTGTAATGTATCATTCAAGGGGAGTGTTGTAAATATAGTGAATGGTATTTATATTCATGTAGCTAGTTATTATTATCATTATATCGCTAATTGTTTCCTATATATATGAGAATCTAGTTCTTAATAAAATAGACATTGAAGTTGACAAGGTAAAAATTCAGGTTATTGAGAAGGCACCACAACTGAACATGGTCAGGGGCATTCTCAATTTTCTTGGACATACAGGATTATATAGGCACTTCATCAAAGAATTCCTCAAGATCATGAAGCCTTTATGCAATTTATTGATGAAAGATGTGCCTTTTGTATTCTCTGAAGAGTGTTTGGTAGCATTCAATACTAAAAGATAAATTGATTTTAGCACCAGCATTTATTGTATAAGATTGGAACATTCCACTCGAGTTAATGTTTGATACAAGTAACTACGCAATGGAAGAATTGCTGGAGCAGCAAAAATGCAAATTCTTCCAAGTGATTTATTATGAGAGCTAGAATTTCACAAATGTCCAGCTAAATTATGCTACTACTGAAAAAGAGCTTCATGCAAACCACGTAGAAATTGTAGCTACGCAACCCACAAATTATTGGAATCGCCCCAAGAACGCCAAAGAATCACGATTTAGAGATTGATTCAATTTAATTGAACCAAGCAACCAACACAATCAATTGATATGTTGACCTCTTGACCACAATGAAAATAAATCTCACCCAAGATTTGAACAAACAAGATTAACTCGCAAGCTCGGATTTTATTCAATAAGGAATAAGGTTTGAAAGCAAATTGCCTCTCAATATAATATCAAAGTTGTGTAATGAATAATGAAAATTACATCCCTATAAATAGGGTTAAAAACTAGGTTAAAGAGTTCAAATTAAATAAGGAAACAACTACCTAAAAATAAGGAAATAATTAAAACCTAAAATTCCGCGTATACGATGTTACGGCCGTGACCAAGTCCCTTACGGCCGTAACCTTGCTTCTGATTCACTCTTACGGCCGTGACAATATGACTTACGGCCGTAAGTCAAAAAAACGTCCAAACTTCAATTTTAAGCAGAAACTCTATTACGGCCGTGATACTCACCCTTTACGGCCGTAAGCCGCAATTTCTTCAAAATTCAGTTTTAAGCAGATGGTTGATTACGGCCGTGAGAATTATGAATTACGGCCGTAATTCTTGAATTTTGGCAATCTTCTTCGACGGCTTGAATGAGGTTGATCCACTCGTCGTTTTGGCTACGCCCCAACATGGAACTTGCTTCTTTTGATGACACGAACATTGTTTTGGCCATTGTTTCTTGAACTAACTCGTCCATTGCTTCCTTGGACCTCTTTGTCTGCAATCGAGTCATCGGTCCTCCTCTGATCTTCAACGGATCTTTGTGCGGGCTTGTATCCGTGGTCTGGATCACATCATTCCCTCCCTCTTCGAAAGGATTCGACCTCGAATCTGTACCTGCATCAAACGGAGATAGATCAGAAACATTAAATGATGCCGAAACATTATACTCACCAGGAAGATCGAGTTTATAGGCATTGTTGTTGATCCTTTCGATCACTTAGAATGGACCATCTCCTCGCGATTGTAACTTTGACTTGCGCTATTCTGGAAACCGCTCCTTTCTCAAATGTAACCAAACCCAATCACCGGGTTCAAAAATGATGCCCTTTCTTCCTTTGTTAGCCTGCGAAGCATAATGTTCATTTTTCTTTTCAATCGCCAACCTCACCTTGTCGTGGAGTGCTTTAACCATCTCAGCCTTTTTCTGGTCATCTAAACTACTACGTTCATTCACAGGTAAAGGGATTAAATCCTACGGTGTTAACGGATTAAAACCATAAACAATTTCAAATGGTGAACACGAAGTAGTAGAATGTATAGCCCTATTATATGCAAATTCAATAAATGGCAAACACTCTTCCCAATTTTTCAAATTTTTATTGATTATGGTGCGCAATAATTGAATCATTGTCCTATTTACTACCTCGGTCTGTGGGTGACAAGTTGTAGAGAAAAGTAGTTTTGTACCTAATTTGTTCCACAAGACCCTCCAAAAATGACTAAGGAATTTAACATCCCTATCCGAGACAATACTTTTAGGCACCCCATGTAAGCGCACGACTTCCCTAAAGAAAATTTCAGCTATGTTTGTAGCATCGTCAGTTTTGTGGCATGGTATGAAATGTGCCATTTTACTAAAGCGATCTACTACCACAAAAATCGAATCTCGACCCTTCTTAGTCCTAGGCAATCCTAAAACAAAATCCATAGAGATATCGACCCAAGGTTCACTAGGGACGGGTAAAGGCATATATAATCCATGGGGTTTAATCCTAGATTTAGCCTTTTTACAAGCAATGCATCGATTACAAACTCGAACCACATCAATCTTCATCTTAGGCCAATAGAAATGTTCAGTTAGGATTTCAATGGTCTTTTTAACCCCAAAATGACCCATTAAACCTCCACTATGGGCCTCTCTCACAAGTAACTCCCTCATTGAATACCTAGGGACACACAATTTATTTTCTCTAAATAAATAATCATCATGTTTAAAGAACCTATCCACAGCCCCTTACCACATGATTCATAAATATTAGAAAAGTCCAGGTCATTAGCATACATGTCCTTAATGTATTCAAATCCAAGCAATTTAGAGTTTAAAGAATTTAAAAGAACATACCTTCGAGACAATGCATCTGCCACCACATTTTCCTTACCTTGTTTGTACCGGATGACATAGGGAAATGTTTCGATGAACTCTACCCACCTTGCATGTCTCTTACTCAGCTTAGCTTGTCCCCTCAAATGCTTCAAGGATTCATGATCAGTGTGTATCACGAACTCCCGTGGCCACAAGTAATGTTGCCATGTTTCCAAAGCGCGCACAAGTGAGTATAACTCCTTGTCGTATGTGGGATAATTAAGTGCAGCCCCTTTTAGTTTTTCACTAAAATAGGCGATTGGCCTTTGATCCTGCATTAAAACAGCTCCAATGCCTAGCCCTGAGGCATCACATTCAATCTCAAAAGCCTTGTCAAAGTTAGGAAGTGATAAAACCGGTGTTTCACATAACATATTTTTGATAGTATCAAATGCATGCTCCTGTTCTACACCCCATTTAAACCCTACACTTTTTTTGACAATTTCTGTGAGTGGTGCGGCAATCGTGCTAAAATTTTTAACAAAGCGCCTATAAAAACTAGCCAAGCCATGAAAACTCCTAACCTCAGTTATGCTTTTAGGTGTTGGCCACTCTTTAATAGCTTTGATTTTCTCTTCATCTACTTCTATCCCTTTAGCACTAACCACATAACCAAGAAACACAACTTTTTCCATGCAAAAATCACACTTTTTAAAGTTAGCAAAAAGTTGCTCTTGTCTTAAAACCACAAGCACATATCTAACATGCTCTACATGCTCATTCAAAGTTTTACTATATATCAAGATATCATCGAAGTAAACTACAACGAATTTACCTATAAATGCACGTAAAACATGATTCATTAAACGCATAAATGTGCTCGGTGCATTAGTAAGTCCAAAAGGCATTACTAACCATTCATAAAGTCCATACTTAGTTTTAAATGCAGTTTTCCACTGATCTCCTTCTTTCATTCGAATTTGATGATAACCACTCTTAAGGTCAATTTTACTAAATATGCTAGAGCCATGCAATTCATCCAACATATCATCTAACCTAGGAATAGGATGACGATACTTTACCGTTATGTTGTTGATGGCTCTACAATCAACACACATTCTCCACGTCCCGTCCTTCTTCGGCACAAGTAACACGGGTACGGCACATGGGCTCATGCTTTCCCTTATGTACCCCTTACTCATTAATTCCTCCACTTGACTTTGAAGCTCCTTTGTCTCCTCGGGATTACTCCTATAAGCTGGACGGTTTGGAATGACTGCTCCAGGTATAAAATCAATTTGATGTTCAATACCTCGAATGGGTGGTAACCCACTAGGTATGTCATCTGGAAACACATCCTCGAATTCTTGCAATAAAGAAATAGCCAAACTAGGGAGGGATTTGTTAGTCTCATCAAATGCAAGGAATGATTCCTTGTATAGCAGAAGGACCATCGATCATTCTTCCATGAATGCCATTTTGATTTCACTCCTTTTTGCGTAGAAACTCATTTTTCTTTCTTTTCTGGCACTCTTCGCTCCCTCTCCTTTTTCTGAGGTATGTACCCCAACACTCTTTTTTTCTCTCGCCTCTCCTTTTTCTGGAGTCGTGGCTCCAACTCTCTTTTCCTCTCCTTTTTCTGAGGTCGTGGCCTCAACTCTCTTTCTCTCATTTTCCTTTAATCTTTTTTCTTCATCATTTTTCAGTTTTATCTGATCTTCATACACTTGTGATGGTGTCAATGGTGCAAGTGTAATGGTTTTTCCCCCTTTGATAAAGCTATACCTATTTTTATACCCGTCATGCGTGACCTTCCTATCGTATTGTCAAGGTCTACCCAACAAAATGTGCCCGGCATGCATAGGTACCACATCACACATAACTTCATCCACATAACTACCAATAGAAAAATTCACCAACACCCTCCTATTCACCTTAATTTCTCCACTATCATTTAACCATTGAAGCCTATAAGGTTTAGGATGTTTTAACAAAGGTAATCCTAATTTTTCAACAAGTATAGTACTAGCGACGTTAGTGCAACTACCACCATCAATAATCATACTACATACCTTGTCATTAATGCGACATCGTGTATGGAATATGTTCTCCCGTTGTTGCTCCAAATCATCCGTGTGGATTTGAGCACTAAGGGCTCGCCTTGCCACTAACAACTCGCCATGCTCCCCGGACAACACATCCTCATCATCACATACTTCCTCCAATGCTGGCATATCGCTATAATCCTCTTCCTCACTATCACTCTCCATAGTTCCATCCTTTCGCAAAAGTACCACTCGCCTATTAGGACATTGAGATGCCACATGTCCTCTCCCCAAGCATTTGAAGCATTGAATGTCTCTGCTCCTAGATGGTTGCGGCTCCCCTTTAGGTACAAATTTACTAACTTTGTTCCTCCTTCCCTTTTGGTGCCTCAAACTTTCCCTTTGATGCTTCAAATTTCCCCTTAGAAATAGCCCCATCTCCTTTACTTTCCCACTTCGGCTTCCAAGAAGAATTAGAACCCGATTGATACCTTGCTGTTCCCTTTTTCTTCAATTGCTTCTCCACCTTTATAGCCATGTGCAACATATCCTCCATCTCCAAGTAATGTTGTAGTTCAACCACATTAGCTATATCCCTATTCAATCCATTCAAAAATCGAGCCATCGTAGCCTCCCTATCCTCTTCTACATTGGCTCTAATCATCAACATCTCCATCTCCTTATGATAATCCTCCACACTTTTTGATCCTTGGTAGAGACTTTGTAATTTTTGATGCAGCTCCCGATGGTAATGACTAGGAACGAACCTCTTTCTCATGATAGCTTTTAACTCATCCCAAGTACTAACGGGTCTCTCGCGATTCCTTCTCCTAGAAGTCACCAATTGATCCCACCAAGTAATAGCGTAATCGGAGAATTCAAGTACAGCTACCTTAACCTTTTTCTCTTCCGAATAAGTGTAGCAATTGAAAATTAATTCCATCTTC
Source organism: Ligustrum vulgare (assembly GCA_963555705.1). Lineage (NCBI taxonomy): Eukaryota > Viridiplantae > Streptophyta > Magnoliopsida > Lamiales > Oleaceae > Ligustrum > Ligustrum vulgare. The sequence continues at coordinate 21,107,838 of OY743171.1, forward strand.
TTTTCCCATTCTAGGTATGCTTCCGGATCACTCCTACCCTTGAATGATGGAATTGTCATTTTGATGTTGCTCATACTACCATCCATTCTATCGCCACCAAGATCTCTATCCCTTCTCCCATGCCTAACTACTCTATCAACAATTGCCCCATCGTCAAAATCACTACCTTCTTCATTCTCATCAACCCCCTCTACTCTACGACCTTGCCCACCTTGCCTACGGGCATTAGGCACTTCCCGAGGTTGCTCAAGCCTTTCTAACCTACCTAACACATCCCCAAACAACCGCTCAAACCGTTGTACCATCTCTTCCGTCATGTTGGCTCGATCGTTGTTCTTTGTAGTAGAAGATTGTTCAGACATCCTAAAACTAAATGTTTTGTGCCTCACGTGTATTTCGCTCGTGTATCACTCAAATTTGGCTTTTACCCTCTATTGATCTCACCTCTCTGCCTTTTTCCACTCAATAGCTTTCACCCCAATTGCTTCAAAGAACGAATCCAAACTCAAACAAGTTTAAACCCGATTGCTTCAAATCGAATATGAGTGAGAAGTAATGAATTTGTTGGAAAACTCAAAGAAGACCTTTAGAGAATTGAATTTGACTCTATAAGGGACTTGACACCTTTTTATGGAAACTAAAGATTGCTTCAAGAAAGTATTTCTTGAAATCAAATATCAACTATTTTTCTGGAACTGGAATTTTTTTTTTCTTGAAAATTCAACTACGAGAAAGACGCAACAAACGAAATTTAATTTGGATAACAAACGAAGGAAATAACGACTATTGAATTTTTTTGTGACACTTTTCTGGATTATAGACTCAAAGCTGGAAGAACACGAAGAACAAGAATAAGAAACTCAAGAAAACAAAAACAAAGATATAACCTTGATTTTTGGAGCCTAAGCTCTGATACCAGATGATGCAAACCACGTAGCAATTGTAGCTACGCAACCCACAAATTATTGGAATCGCCCCAAGAACGCCAAAGAATCACGATTTAGAGATTGATTCAATTTAATTGAACCAAGCAACCAACACAATCAATTGATATGTTGACCTCTTGATCACAATGAAAATAAATCTCACCCAAGATTTGAACAAACAAGATTAACTCGCAAGCTCGGATTTTATTCAATAAGGAATAAGGTTTGAAAGCAAATTCCCTCTCAATATAATATCAAAGTTGTGTAATGAATAATGAAAATTACATCCCTATAAATAGGGTCAAAAACTAGGTTAAAGAGTTCTAATTAAATAAGGAAACAACTACCTAAAAATAAGGAAATAATTAAAACCTAAAATTCCGTGTATACGATGTTACGGCCGTGACCAAATCCCTTACGGCCGTAACCTTGCTTCTGATTCACTCTTACGGCCGTGACAATATGACTTACGGCCGTAAGTCAAAAAAACGTCCAAACTTCAATTTTAAGCAAAAACTCTATTACGGTCGTGATACTCACCCTTTACGGCCGTAAGCCGCAATTTCTTCAAAATTCAGTTTTAAGCAGATGGTTGATTACGGCCGTGAGAATTATAAATTACGGCCGTAATTCTTGAATTTTGGCAATCTTCTTCGACGGCTTGAATGGGGTTGATCCACTCGTCGTTTTGGCTCGGCCCCAACATGGAACTTGCTTCTTTTGATGACACGAACATTGTTCTGGCCATTGTTTCTTGAACTAACTCGTCCATTGCTTCCTTGGCCCTCTTTGTCTGCAATCGAGTCATCGGCCCTCCTCTGATCTTCAACAGATCTTTGTGCGGGCTTGTATCCGTGGTCTGGATCACATCAGAGCTTCTAGAAGTAGTCTATGCCTTTGATAAATGTCGACCATAACTTGTTGGATCAAAGGTAATAATCTACACCAACCATGCAGGTTTGAAATATTTATTGATAAAAAATGATGCAAAGCTGATGCTGATCAGATGGGTACTACTTCTATAAGAATTCGATTAAGAGATCAGAGACAAGAAGGGAAGTGAGAGTGTAGTAGCAGACCATCTACCCTAACTCTAGCAAGAGGAGCAGATTGAGCCAATGGATATAAATGAAGTTTTTCCCATTGAGCAGATATTTGTGTTGAAAGACACATTGCGATATGTAGACATTGTCAACTATTTGATCAAATCCATCATTCCACCGGATTATTCAAGTCATCAAATGAAGAAAATTTTTTCTAACTTGAAATATTAATTTTAGAAAGTCCCTATTCTCTATAGTTGGGGTTCGAGTAAGATAATCAGGCGATGTGTACATGAAGATGAGGTTTCGAGAGCATTGTCTTTCATCTGCTTATGGTGGCCACTTTGGACTTCTAAAAATGCAGCTAAAATCTTGCAATCTAGTTTTCTTGGCCTTCCATGTTCAAAGATTCCTATATATTTGTAAGAAAATGTGATAGTGCATATGTACAGGTAATATCTCAAAACGAAATGAAATGCCACTTAACTGCATTCTCAAGGTGAAATTGTTCAATGTTTGAGATATATACTTCATGGGTCCATTCATCCCTTCATATTCCAACAAGTACATCTTAGTTGCAGTTAACTATGTCTCCAAATGGGTAAAAGCTGTCACATTGCCTGCAAATGATGGTTGGGTAGTGGTGAAATTGATGATTTATTTTTTTTAACCATGCGATTGTCGGCATTACAACCAAGCGATTGCTTGGCATTAATTCGTAGGAAAATAATTCAAACAAAACCATAAGTTACTATTTTGAGTCTCACAACCCATCTTCCTCATTGCGCATAGTTTCACCCACACTACAACTTGAAGTGTTAAGTACTCAACTTTCCCAATCATATAAATATGATCATGCATTAGAAATCAAGGGTATCAAACTCAAAAATCTGGATTCAAGGTAAGTTTTTCAAGATTTCGAATTTATATGTTTATCTTTTGGGTTTCAAATTCTTTCTTTTAGTTTGAATTGAAAGTAAATGACAAGGGATTATGTTAGATTTTGGATTGAGTAGGATGATTAAGTTTTTTATGATGATTTTGGGATTGATTTAAGTGCCAAAAATTCATAATTTAGCCTCAAAGTCGAATTGCACCCAAGTTGTTCGATGAAATGCCTGAACGAAGATATCTCTAATTTTTGCACACTTCCACAGAGTAATCCTTTCAGATAGATGTTTATCATCATGTAATAGTCATCATATTATCAATTAATGTTAAATTCATGCCTAAGATCTTAAGGGTAAATAATGGAAACACTGAATGCAATAGCTAGGCATCAAGCATTTCATGTCACCAACTTCGTCCCACTTTTTCACGGCCCAAACAACTTGTATTTGAACTGAATTTCAAACATGTTATAGACCAATCTAAAAAATCTCAAAGGTCTAGAGATGATTCAGGAAATTTCATTTTTTTATCATGTTTTACGGTGATGAAAAACATTGGTCACATGTTTTTTCAAAATAAAGGTTGTCGTATTTTCTAAGTTTGGGGGTCTTCATTTTATGTTTGTTTTGCATCATTGTAGCATTATTGAGATCAAACATCTATATCCTATCATTTGCAGGAAAATACCATCCAAAAACATAACAACCCAAACACGAAAAGAAAAGGAAAAGAAAATGTTGGGTCATCTAAATGGCATCGATATGGGGATTATTCGAATGAAAACACCAAGCCAATAGACATAGCTGATATTCAAAGGTTTATAAGATCGAAATAGTAGGAAGTGTATGAGAAGGAGTTGAAGAACAAGCGAACTTTGGACAAGAGTGAGGTCATTTTAGCAGACTTCCCGAATACCGAGCTATCACTTGATTGAGGCTCTCGAATGACACAAGTTGATAGGTACACCCCATAGGTCCTACCCTTTGATGGGAAAAGAATTATTGGCCAACTTCTATCATGCCATTGAGGAACAATGAGTGGAGCACCAGTACAAAACATGGGTTTGTGGCAAGTGGATCAGATTCTATCTTGCGATGATTGAGATAGTCTTGAAGTTGAGGGGGGATGACATCAAGTCGATACTAGATGATGTGGATTTAGAGCATAGCACTAGATTCCTTTATGGTTATGTTGATGCAAAGCTCAACATCTGAACAAATTCAAGCCTGGAGAGTTGACATATAGTTTGTGTCTCCTTCACATCTTTCAGTGCAATAAACATCGACCACGAACTCACTACATAGACTTCAATAAGAATATGGCCCTTTTACTGTATCATCTTTCTAAGGGATGTGAGATCGATCTGAGATGGCATGTCTTGGACTTTACCACTAGTTTTTGTGTCCCAACTAGACTCGAAAAGACAGTGATGTTCACATGCCTCATTAGTGTAGTTTGCTTAATTGAGGGTGTATCGCTTCTACCAAATGGGAGCTCGAGTCGCTAGAGCCCAAAATCAACAATAAGATAAGGGATAATGCTATGCCACTGCTTGAGCTTCAGTAGTAGATCTTGCACATTAGGAAAAGACAAAAGTGCTAGCAGCGTCAACACCAGAACCAACTCTACCGGGATATATAGACTAATCACACATGTGTTAGCTGAGATGTCAGTACTCAACTGCACCATTAGTTACTTCAGGAAGATGTATCTGGTCATGTAATAACAGTTGGTTGGGATGGGATAGGATGCGAGGGCCATAAAAAACTTGAGCACTGATATTCAAGATTATCAGTTCATGATACGATATTCAATGAACGAGCTCAACACCAAGGTGTTGCGTATTACACCACGTGTGGCTGCTATATAGGACTTAGTTTTAGGAGCTGTAGGACTTACACCAGTAGGACCATCTCAGCCTCCTTTTCCAGCCTAAGTCTCCAGAAGTACTTGATCAATTTTCTATGTATTTTGCTTATTTTTGTCACATATAGGGACAATGAAATTTTCTACGTTTGGGGTGATATGGGTGTTACCCTTTTGTTCTTTTTGCTATTTAAATCATTCATTCATGATCTGTATTATTTTTTAGTTCTAGATTACCTAGTATATGCAGTTTAGTTCATTTAGTCATTTGCATTCTTGTTTATATTTAAAAATTATTTTCTAGGTTAGGTTTGTTGACATGCTTGCTGCCTATGATGATATCATGTTTGATTAAATATTACATTAGGTAGAATACCAGAAAACACTTGAAATTTTACTTTTACTGAATTTCTTATCCATGTTAGAATTTATGAACTAAACACATAATAAATACTGAATTATCGCTTATATGGGAATATGACTTGCATATATATGTAGGGTAATTTACTTATGTAATCCGACCTAGGATTGACTAGATGTTTCCCAACCATAAGTAAAGTAATCCTAACCTTTAACATAGGAACATAATTGCTTTGGAGTAGTTTGAGGTGAAAAGATTGGTATAGGTAGGCATAGAAGTTTGATGGACTGAGGTTCTTGAATCATACCTTTGGTTGAAGAAGTTTTATTCAATGAGTCTAAACCAGTATTGGATGATTAATATTGTCTTATTTCTTTCTTTGTACCTTGGTGACTTGACCAAGTAAGCCTATAAAGGTCTCTTGAAACATGTGTCCTATGGTCATATGACTTGAGAGTCATCGACCAAAAAATCGCGAAGGGGGTAACTTTGAAAGCTTAATGGGTTAAAGACTTACACATACAATAATACATCATAAGCTTTTTTTTATATCCTTGGTGACTCATGCAAGTAATACTTTGAGAATTTCTTAAGATTTGGTGTCCTATGGTCATTTGACTTGAGAGTCATCAGCCCAAAGCTCGCTACAGGTGTTACTTAGAAAGCTTAATGAGAAATTCCTTGTACATAAGATGAGAAAAATATTATTATTCTACAAAAAAATATATCATTTTGATTAGATAAAGTGTTTGGTATAGACTTTAAGGCAAGAACATTGGAAACTAGAGGTGTGAAGTTGGGAACCATTTACCATCGTTCTTTTATGCAAATATGTATCTAATTCTTGTCACCTTATGGTGAAAATACATTATACTTGTCAATATAAACAACATAAGTTAGAAAGTTAACCTTAGGATTGGAGAGAAAGAATAAGGAGTGTCCATACATGAGAAATGCAAGAGAAAAAACTAATTGTTTTACCACATGGGGACTGGGTTTGAAATTTCTAAACCGCTCTATATTTGTTGTGTTTATATGAGTGTGCATTAGCTGTTGGCTATTCACACACACGTGAGAAATTGAGCATTAGATTAGTAACAAAAATGATTTTGTTGGGTTGTTTGGAATTCTCTAAAGTGTATTTTGATTCAAACCTGAGGTATTAAGTGAGCAAGTCCACGTTGAGTCATTTATTTGTGTTTGTTGTATTAGTTTTAGAGTCACATTTTACTTTTGTTTGTTTGATAAGAAAAAAATATTCTATTTTGGGAATGTTTCATAAGTGCATATATTGTTACTTAATTCATTGCAAATTGTATTTATTTCAGTTATTGACCTAGAGCAGAGAAGAGATATTGGATGAATTGGAGTAAATCGAGACCAAATACATGTATTCTACACTGAATTGTATATCATGGAATTAAAGGAACAAAATTAATAACGAATCAAGGGCTAAATTGAGGTGAATCAAAGGTTAAGCGGCTTATTTACACTTAATCAAAAGATGACATCCTTACATTGCAATAATACAAGAGAACCAAAACAAGTGATCTGGTTGCTCAAGTGACAGCCTTGGTACAACTAAGTGATCGCCTACAGGCAAGTGAAGAATTGCAATCACACCCAAGTGATCACTTGGACAAATACGGGGCCAGATTATGTTTCTTTTTTAAACTCATCTTCTACTAGGTTTTTGGGGTTGAACTCAACTTATTGACATTATAAATACCAAAAGGCACAAAAATATGAGGGAAAACACAAATAAGTCTACTTTAGGATTAAAGAACAACAGAACGTCACAATTCAAATAAAGATTTCAACCAACAAAGAATCCTTTATTTTCTGGTGATGAGTTCAATAGATTATTGTTGTTTATTCCAAATATGATGTTAGCATGAATTCTCACTTGTCTTAGGATTTAAATGAAGCTTTTATTTTAGATTATTAATTTATCTTTTTTAGTTGACATTAAGACAGATTCTTGAATTGAGCGATAAATAATATTTTTCATTCATATACAATCATGTGCGCGATAATTGTATGAACCGTTGTTGCTTTTTTTTATATTCGAAAGATTGAAAACTAGTTAGACATATATTATTTTCCATAAAGTTTGGTAGGTGATAGAAATATACTGCTATGTTTTATGTAATCTTTAAGTGTTCATGAATCCAGTAATCTTATCTTATTAATATATTAAAGGAACTAAGTGGCAAAGAACTTCCCGCCTAAGAATCCCGCCCAAGGAGGAAGAAGAGAAAAAAAATAAAAATTCTAGAGCTGTTCAATTTCTGACAGCACTCCACGTACCGATTTTTCATGAATATTTCGAATTCAAATTCAGTTTAGATCTACAGCTCTCTGTCTCCAAACTTGGTCGCTCAAAAAAACCCTATTCCCGATCATTCTGCTCCTCCAAATTCTGCTTCCTACTTGGTGCATTTAATGAAGAATGTTTTGTAAAAATCCCAAAACCTGATCGTTCTACTCCTCCACTGCCCACCGTTTTCTGATGACGACTTCTTCACCACCACCACCTCCGCAGCCTCGGGCTCCGGATCCACCTAATCTGATTCAAAGCGACCTTCACTACGTATCCCAATACAAATTAGTGGTTGTTGGGATATTAAATGGGGTCAATGATAGCAATGTTCATTGTGAAACTTCATCGCTTGCTTGTCTGTGCATTGGAGGTTGGTTTAATCTCTTTCTTCAGGTTACATGCGATTAAGTCTTACTTTTTGAACTGATCAAAATGTTTTTTTTTTTCAATTTCCTAATTAATTGCATATTTCTAAATTTTTTTGTTAAATTTCTCTAGCTTGCTGGCGAACAACATCCCCTCAAGTTCAGCGAGGTACTCTTCCCTTATTTTTTTTGATGTTTATTTATTAATTTTGCGATTTTAATGTGATTTTATGTTAGTTTTATTGGAACATACAATAAAGTTTGGAGAATACAATACTATTTTTGGGTCCTTTTTTATTGAGAAAATTAACGTATAAATACAGACATGGGCTGGAAAAACACAACTAAATCTGGGATTCTGAGGTTTTAGAGGGGGGGTTTTTTTTTTTTTTTTTTTTGAAGGTTGAGGTTTTAGAGGTTGATGTCTCTATTGGAGGTTTGTCTTCGGAATGAATTAATTGAATTGCATTAATGATTGATTTTATTAACTATGATTTTCAACTTATTTTGGATAATCTTAGATTGATAAGTGAATCCTGATTTCATTTGCAACTTGAACATAGACATGCTTTAGAATAGAATCATTGTTATTCGTATTGTCAATTCTTGCCATGTATACTTAATAGCTAAATGATACGTTTGAAAAGATCGTGAAACTATCAGTGGGTTTTTGCTATTAAACATGGCGAGTAAACAATATGGATTTAAGTTGTCTCGAATAAGATTTACATTGATGTAGATGTAGCAATTGTTTGTTTCCATTTTAAACATTTGAACGGATTTGTTATGTCTTTTACTATGCTTTCTTTTATTTGTTACCAGATGTTCCATTTGATGCTGACACCTCAAGGAAGCTTTTATGTGTTGAACACTTGAACTATGTATAAGGATAGTGGATCTCGCTGTAGAAGACGGTATGTTGCTTGAATTCAGGATCTCTTTCTTGAAAACATATTGATTATCTGTTTGGAAATCCAGACTTAAAAATGAAGTGTAAAGATTTTTTTGTATGAGATGTCCATGCTTGATAATTTGCATTGTGATTGTAGCCACAGTCGACGTTGCTTTCTTAATAAAATATAATTCCTAATATGCCTTTTTGTTCCTGTAAATTGTTTAAAGATCGTCTTATGACTAGGAGTGGCAATGGTTGCTATAACCGATTTTGTACAACTAGTATGTACAAGTAGAGTTTACTCTAATTCAAAATGAGTTTCTACAGTTATATTTTTTCTTCCAATCAAATTTCAACAATATTCTGAAGTAGATGATATTCACAGGAGTTTTAAATGTTGGTTCATTTGTCGCTTTTATCAGTCGTCTATTGTTAATACTATCCAGTCTCTTTTATTTGGAGCATTTAGATTTGATCTAGATGTACACTTATGATGTTATTGGTCTAAAGGTTTTATATGCATGTTCTGAAGCTTTATTTTTATTTTGTACGCATATTTCTGTGTTTAAACTTCATTTTGGATATGAGAACATCCACAATGTACATGTTACACTACATGTTAGTGAAATAAAGTAGTTAGATGTTGAAAAATGGTGTACAATAGATAAGTTAAATTATATGTTAAGGAAATCTTTTTTAGCACATGTTAATTTATTTGTTAAATTAATTTGGCTAGCAATTTATAGGATGACATGGCAATGTTAAATTGAAAAATTTCCCAAAAAACTTATTCTTTTTTCTTTAAATTTTTTAATATTCATAAATAAAATAATTTTTTTTTTAATTTCATATTATATAATTTAATGAGATCTTCAAAATGATTACCATATTAATATATAAATTTTGCTATTTTAAAAATAAAATTTAGGATATTGGAGCTGGAATGTGCCCCAACTGGATATGATATGCACGATTTTATGAATTTAGGATAATAAGGTAGTAATGTTTGATGATTTTTTTTGGTTCTATCTTTTGATTCCTAGGGAGGTGCCAAGAAGGACATTATTTCTGCCCCAAGGGTGCTCCCATGTTTGTTGTTGGTGTCAGTGAGAAGGATGATAAGCCAGTTGTCGATATTGTATCAAATGCCAGTTGTAGTACCAATTATCTTGCTCCATTGGCAAAGGTATGTTCTCTTCTGAGTTGCCCTGCATAGCATGGATATTAGCTAAGTTCCATGATAAACTAAAACTGACCTTGATCTAATGTTATTGAGTTTGTGACGGTTCTTCATGACAAGTTTTAGTAAGGTACTCTTTGTTTGATAAGCCTTTTGTAGAATTTTTTTATTATTTTTTGTTATGATGTTATGACTAGAGTAATTTGTTTGATCTAATTTCTCCTCTCATTGCAGGTTGTAATATGCCTAATGTTGCAAAAGACTATTCCACTTATGAATTATGTGAAGGTAATTTGAGTTTAATCTCCATTGATTTATGTATGTGCAATTTGTCAAATAAGAATTTGGTGACACAAACCATTAGAAATTGTCTACGCAGTGTCATAGTCAGTGAATTAAATGGAAGACTTCATCCACGAGCAAATTTATTTTGATTTATTTATCCTTGCATGTTTTTAACATTTACAATGAATGTTTCTTTTAGGGAGTTCAGGACCGAATGCCATCTCAATCATCATGTGGATTTGAAAAAATAGTTGATTTACCTATTAATGGTATAATATTTGGTAGAAGTTTTAATGCAAGTTTTCCCTGTTTGGTTTTATTCACTTATAGTTTATGTTCCACACTTTTAACTGATCTCACTAGGGTCTCAATGTGGTGGTAGATGTTCGTAGTCGATCTCGAGTAAGCTTTCTTTTGAAAATTAATAGTATATAGATATTCTTCCATGGCATGTACTTTGGTAGTGTGAATTGGTATGTACAATTTTATGTATGGTTAATGTGCTGTTATGGAGACCATTTACAATAATTATGATCCAAGTTAGAGTCAAATCAATATAATTTGTTGAAATTTTGGTTACTTCCATTTATTTTTGTATATCAATTCTTACTGTCTATGCACCAGTGAATCCTCCTCTACTCTTTTCATGATTTGACCTTCCCCAACAGTCCATTTGGATAATTCCTGATGCTAGATAACTTTCTGTGGAACTTTCTGTGGAAGATAAATGAAATCCAATAATTAACATTTTGAAGATGGATGATTTCATGCTATCACATAATGAATAGGTGTTGATTCTCCATTAGGCTCATACATGTTTTACCTGTCTTTGCTTTTATTTTCATAATGACGCAAATTTTGTTATAATTTCATTTACTTATCTCTCAAATGATGACATAATCAGACAGTTTTGGAGAAAAAGAGAGAAAAAGATTGTTATGCAGTCAGACACTTTTTTTTTTTCTTAATCTATCTAAACTGATTAAAAACCCATAATTTTCTTTCTTCGTTGTGTGTTTATATGTGACACATGTGAATGCAGGACGTAGCAGAATTTTCTACTAAAACCTTAAATTTGGAGGGGAAGGTTGTGGTTCCTAGATTTATTGACTCACATGTTCACTTAATTTTTGGAGCATTACAGGTTCAATCAGTAAACTTTCAATTGTGTTCATTAGTCTGTTCATAGATGTGATGATACTATCTGACCTTCAAAGTTCATACATATTTTTTATCACAAAAAGGTTGTTGGCTAAAGCATTCTTTAAGTTATTTAATCAAACTAAACAAGGAAGTTTATCCTTTTGCTCTTTCGACATGATTTCTTTGTATCTTTTGCAGTTTGAGTTGATATTTTAAGTAACCAAGTCTCAGGAGTATATTGTGGTCACGTTCATTTGTACATTTGAAATTCAGTTATTTAGCATGGATAAAGAAATTAGAGTTGAATCTGACGGTGTTAAATCTTTTATTTTTGAGTTTCTTTTATGCATCTTGATTGTTTATTTGGGATTTTTTAAAATTATTATTATTATTATTATTATTATTATTATTATTATTGATACAAATAGTTCTGCGTGCTATAAAGAATTGAACTTTCCGTTCGTTCTTTGTGCTTTTCTATTTTGGTTCTCATAGATCGTGGCGTATTTTGCGAATTTTTTGATCTTTTAAATGATGAAAGTATTAATCTTTGATAAACTTCTTGGGATTAATTCTATAAATTTGATTCATTGGTATGCTGATTGAATCGTTATTCATACTATGAAGAACTAAATTTTCTTTAGATTATGCTTCCCTGATCAAGATGTGTTTTTTAAGTCCTTTTAGATGATGGAAGTTTTAGTCCTTTGGTAAACTCTGTCTGTGCATACATTGTTGCTTTGGGTTATCAGTTTTTTCTTAAAATTTAACTTATATATGGAATCTGTATGTGCATACGTTGTTGCTTGGGGTTATCAGTTTTTTTCTTAAAAATTAGCTTATTTGATTCTGAATAATATAGAAGACCAGTTTGGTGCATATTTTTTTATGGAATTTCATGGCTTGGAAAAGTGATATCTTTCCCTATTTCATGATTATTAATTGAAGAGCCACTTCTTCGCGCCTCTGTTTGGTAAATTGTTTATAAACAAGTTTATAAGTAACACATTTCCTAAAACCACTTTTTAACCACACATAATGTGAAAAGAGCGGATGGTGGTGGATAATGCAATTAGTTTGATTGAGAGGTGGGATTGTGTATAGTTTGTGCTTGCCAGTACAATTTGTGACGTTCCTTCGTAGGATTGCAGTTGCACCTCCATTAAGGTCTGCGTTTATTATGAATGCCAATCTATGTAGAAATGAGTTTCTTGTGACCTCCCAAAATTTTCTTTTCAAATAAGATCTATAAGTGAGATATACTGCAGTTGTTTAGTGATTTTGGGTGTAGGCTACTTTGTGCCCATGTTCCTTAAGGAGCATGTAAGTAGGAAACTTTTGAAAACCAGATATACTGAACCAAAGTTGATTATTTGTTCCCTACTTTCATTTTTTTTTTGTTTCGAAGAATCTTTGGATATTCTATCTAATGATAGTTTAGCAATTGTTCTCCATTTTCAGTTATGAAGCAATGTGCATCACCATATGTTGTCCTGAATTTAATGCTGCTGTTGGAACATTTCATGGAACAAACATGAACTAGAATTAAGAAATGAGATTGGATTGTGGCAATTATGTTTTTCTCAACCTTGCTGGTTTTTCGTGCTGGCCATTTTTATGATTTCATTACTTTCATTTTGTTATCGTTTTTCATTTACTATCAATATGAACTTGCAATCTTTCAGGTTGAATTTCAATATGTATGGTGTATGAATTTTGTGAAGTAATTTCTGTTCGGTCTAGCCTTTTGGGTGTAGGTGGGGGATTGGAGGGGTATATCCCTAGTTTTAAGAGTATTATGGCTGCATTTTTTGTGGATAAGGAAGATGCTAAGGTGAAACATGAAAATACTGAAAGGATTATATTGAAGGCGGTTTCACCCATATGTGAATTCACTGTACTATTATTGTCCATCAGTAGAAAAAGGAAGTAAAAATTGTTATTGTTTAAAGTGAGTTTAGCTTTATTAATCAATTATTTAAATTTGTAAACTGACCATCCTTTGGCATGATTACAGATAGCAAGGAAAAGCTTTGTTCAACCTGAAACTGCATCAGTCACGACATGGCCTCATTGTAGTCGAGCATCCCCCTTTCCTATTCCTAGATTTAGCTGAGTTGCTTTTGCAAGAAGCATTCCCAATGTATACATGGTTCGTGTACCAATGAAACAAGGTGCAAGGAGTTTTGAGTGGAAGTGAGATGCTTCGACTGCAATTTAGATGTTGGGTCAAAATGGAAATAGTGCTGTTCCATCATCAACTGCTTGAAGATAATGTATGTTCGAACTGATCCTAAAATAAATGAAGGTTCTAGCATTGCTTAGTTTGGAAAATGATATTTACTGAGGGAAATTTTGAATTTCATCTAAACGATCAACTTTATCAGGACATTTTTGGCTATTTTGGTAGGTCAGAGACATCGGCCATGTTAGGGGAGAGGCTTTTGAGGATTAAAGTTGAAGTTTACTTTTACTAAGAGTTAGTGTTAAGTGGTCTCTTAATGTTATGTGTCTGTTCCATCTTCTTTGAAGAATTTAAATTTTTATTATTTTCTTACACAACGATATATTGAATTTATTTGGATCACTAATCACACTGATCCAATATAACTTTGATCATTTGCATATTAAGAATATATCATCCTTTGAAAAATTGAAAAGAAATTTTGCTGCCGAAATATTATAGTAATAGTGCGTGATCTTGGGTCTCATTGCAATTTGTGATTTGAGAAATATCAATGAAAATTCTGAAAGGAAGCATTGATTTGATTTTTACGATTGCATTGTCCATTTTAGACATTTTTATTTGCATTCATGAATGATTTTACAAAGAAAGCTATCACTTGGTATTAAGATAGAATTTCATACTTCATAAATTTTGAAGATATTTATTCTACAAAATTCTTCAGTGGTATAAAGTGTTTAGGTTTACATGCTCATAAGTTGATGTCAAATGTCAGTGTTCCGGTGAAATTTTGAAAAATATTAACCATGCTGTGAATTTGTGTAATGGAATAAGGATAATATTTACAATGCTTGGTCATTGTGTTCTTATAGTTAAAATCATGTCTTCATTGTGTTCTTATAGTTAAAATCATGTTTGAAAGTAATGTAGGGGACAAAATATTTATCTCGATGATGTCATTGACTTTATTAGACGCAAGATTACCTTTCAAGTTCAAAAGAAGACATTTTTCGTTGATTGTGTCGTATACTATGATCGTCAATAAGAATCAAATTCAATCATTTTCGCATGTGTATTATTCTTAAAAAAAAAAAAATCAATGTTTGGTCATGGACTGTATGTAGCAGTGTCAAGAGTTACAAATCGTGTCGATTGAAAGATATTGATATATGCAATGATGATGAGAACCCAACAAATATGAAGATAAATGTTGTGTATAAGGAAATTTTTCAAGATTTATAATACTCAATGGTTATTATTATTTAGATTTGTATTGACTTTTGTTAGTTTTTTCTGATTTTTTCCCCATTTTAAATGTTTCAATACATTGTTTATTGTCAATATAATATGTCCGTGCATCGCACGGGTGTTGAACTAGTATTTTCTAATATGTTCCCATTCGTCATAAAGATATAGGCGGGTCACATATCAAAATATATTTAATTGTAAACAAGAGAGATTATTAAACAAATTAGGAACATTGATCTTCATTATCAGGAATTATTATCAATCAAATAACCTGGAACTAATAAGATAGAATAAAAGTGAATTCTAGGTCTTAACACTACATTCACGCATAAGTCAAAACATTCATTCTAAGCTATTTGCATTTATTCTAGATTATCTTTCATAGAAATTTATATTATAGCTTAATTTTACAAAATCTCATTGTGAAATTTTGTTTTTCGGTTAAGGATAGATGCTTGAAAATAATTTATCGGAATTCCTGTGAGAACGATACATAGACTCACAATCCACTTTATAACTTGCTCGATCCGTATACTTGAGGTAGGACAAAGTTACAACAACTATTACTTGGTATTTTTTGATTTCTTTCTCACTATCAGGTTTATATTCCAACTATCGGGATATTGCTCCACAATATTCAGTAAGTGCTTCTCTTTTCTAGCAAGAACAATCAACGCCTACGGTTTATGTGTAGAACTATTGTAAATAATTTTTGTCCAATTTATCAAAATAAAAATGATTTGAATATAAAATTTGCAAAAAAAAAAAACAAAATCAAATCACGCAGCAACATAAAAGATGGAACACAAGATTTTTCACCCACTAACAGGTCCGGATGTTCACGTTCTATCTCTATTCACCCATTGAGCATGTACAAGTAGATTATACTCCAGATCCACTAAGAAATTCAAGAATCAGAGTTTACAAATGTTCAAGAAATAAATAGATTTCTTGAAATTTCTATCGCATCACTAAGTTGTTTACCACAGTAAACAAATCACCGAACTACCATAGATACAAAAAGTATAACCCTTCTCCCCAAAAAATCCACAAAGAATTATAGTTGAATGAAGAGGAAGATTAAACTCAGATCGATTTTGTACAATCAAGAGTTAAGACGCTTATAAATAAGACAATGCCAATTGATGCAGATCAATTGCTAGGATCTAGAAAAAGTTTAAGGTCAAGGCATAAAATGTAAAAATTAGGAAAGACGTGTTTTGAGAACACATTTTCAATCAAAAGATCACATGTTCAAGTCGGAACCATAGGAAATATGTGAGGCATTTCTACTTTTAACAATCTTCACCTTCCTGAGCATATTGGCTTTTTTTTGGGGGGAACAAACTACAAGTTTCATTTGCTCTTGTAAAAACATTCAAAAAAAGATAAGTTGATTTTAAAAATAGGGAAAAAAGTTAATTTTAAAATTGTTAAGTCTTCAAAATATACTATATCAAGTAAAGTTTAGAATAATTAGACAAATTCGACATTTATTCAAAGAAGAACTTTAGTACCAAGATCATTAGGAAACTCACAAGGAATTTTAAAAAGATTAATCATAACTTTGTCAACCATGTCAACCTCAAAATGAAATTTAATATCAACATGCTTAGTTCTATCATAGTGTACATGATTCTTATTAAGACGAATGACACTTTGGTTATCATTATGTCCTCTACAAAACCAACTTCATTTAATAAACATCTTAACCACATTGCTTCCTTCATATCACAACAAGCTGCAATATACTATACCTTAGTTGAAGACAAAGATACAATCTTTTGCAGTTGAGATTTCCAATTACTACACCCATCACAAAGTGTAAAAAAAATAAGAAAAGGTAGATCTTATTTTATCTAAATTACCTTCAAAATCAACATTTGTGTAGCCCTTTAACAATGTGTCTTCATTACCTCTTTTGAACTTCATTCCTAAATTAGATGAGCCTTTTAAGTATCTCGACATCCATTTTATAGTAAGTTAATGTGTTTCACCTTGATTTATTCCATGTGCCAAATTAGGCCTAGTACATACCATTAAATACATAACAGATCCAACAATGTAAGCATAAGTTATTTGATTCATTCTTTCAAATTCTTCATCTGTTTCGGTGATTAATAACTTGATAGTTTAAAGTGATTTATGAGACCAAAGCAACAGGTTTACAACCAGTCATAGAAAATTTTTCAAGCACTTTTATCACATAAGAATGTTGATTTATATACAGAATGCAATTTGGTCTCTCTTTTAATTTCCATAACATAAATCTTCTTTGCTCATCCTAGGTCATTATTTCAAACTCAAATCTCAGTTTTGATTTAATCTTATCTATCTTAGATTTGTCACTGCAAGAAAGTAACATGTCATTAGTATATAACAGAAGGTAAATAGATTCAGGCACCCCTGAGCTTTTATAAAAGAAACAGGAATAAAAAAGGCTTCTAACAAATCCTAGATTTGAACATATGAGTTAAATTCCTTATGTCATTGCCTAGGTGCCTGTTTTAGGCCATATAGGGATTTGTTTTAACCGAAAGACCTTTTTAGATCTAGATTTCACTTCAAGACCTTTAGGCTTATTCATGTAAATAAATCCATCTAAATTACCATTGAGAAATGTAGTTTTAACTTCATGTTGATCTAGTTCTCATTCAAAATGAGTAGATAAGGCAATTAAAATTCTGATTAGAAGTATATTTATCAAGAGGAGAAAAAATTTCATTATATCAATACCCTTCAGTTGAGTGAATCCCTTGGCTACTATTCTAGCCTTATACATTTTCTTTGTAGCATTAGACCATCTTCCTTGATTTATAAATCCATTTACAGTCAACAAGTTTCTGATATTTTGGCTTGTTTACAAGAATCAAAGTTTCATTCTTAATCAATGAATCCATTTCATCCTCCATAGCTTCCTTCCAAATGATGGAATCTTTGCAGTTAATAGCTTCATCAAAGGTAGTAGGTTCAAAATTAATGGAGACTAAAATAGAAAGAAAAAAAAAAACTTTGAAAATCATCACTTCTTATTTGAGTAGAGTTAAATCTATTTATCCTACCTCTATCCTTATCAACAGATAGTTAGTCACAACCATATCATGAGAAACATTCTCATTTTCATCATCACTTTGAGTCTGATCATTTTTAGATTGAGTAAGCTCCACATCAATCTGATGATATCCAAGGGCATCAAAGTTGTGATTTTCTACAACAATTTCTTTAACTATTAGAACATCATCAACTGTTTTTTTGATGAAGCAAGGCGAGGCATGTTGTTTTCATTAAAAAATGACATTTCTGCTTAATATGACATTAAAACAATTTTTTTCCTCAACTTGAAGTCTATACTCCTTGGTTTCTCCTCCATGTCCTAAGAAGACAAATTTTAACGATCTAGGTTCAAGTTTTCCTTCAGTTTGGTGGGTTTAGGCTGCACAACCAAAACAGTCTAAGTTTGGAATAATCTAGTGGCTTACTAAACCACATTTGTTGAGGAACTTGAAAGTTAAAAGGACTAGATAGTATTTTGTTTATCAAATATGTTGTATTTTTAAGGCATCTTTCTAAATTAATTTTGGGAGTTCAGAACTGAGTAACATACACCTGATATTTTCTAATAAAACTCTTCATTCTCTTAGCAACTCCATTCTGCTAAGGGGTATGTGTTACTGTTATGTGCCTTAAAGTTCCAGATTCTTTAAAAAAAAAAAAAAAGATCAAAATCAAAATTAAAGAATTCAAGTCCATTATCATTCTATAGTGCTTTAAATTTACAATTAGTTTAATTTCCAATTACCAACTTCCATTGTTTAAATTTATGAAAAGTATTAGATCTATCTTTCAAAAGAAAACTCCATATTTTCCTTGAAAAATCATCTACTATAAGTAGATAATATCTAAAGCCATGTAGAGTTTTTACATATACTGGGATCTTAAGATCAGTGTGTAAATATTCAAGTATGGGTTGGACTTATGAAAACAAATTTTGAAGGGCAATCTATTTTGTTTTCCAATACACATTCTTTACAGATATTGAGTTTTTCAATGTTATCTTTTTCCAGAACATCCAAGTCTATTTAGAATCATAAATCCCTTTTCACTAATGTGTCCTTTTATGCCAGATAGCAAACTTATTAGAGTGAGAATTTATAAATATAGAGTTGTTGCCTACCAAAGGTTTGGCATGTAAAACATAAATTCCATTTACCTCAAGATTATTTTGGTAAAACTTTTATGAATTCTTATTTCATAATCATTATCTAATATACCTAAGGATATTAGATTTCCCTTAAGGTCAAGAACATACATAGTTCCAATCAATTTAAGGATATCACTACAACAAAAATAGCCTTTGGCAACGTTCAAAAAATGTTGCTAAAAGGCTTTTGCAACGTTTGACAAGTGTTGCAAATCGCAGTGTTACCGTAGAGCAAAAAAGTTTTGCAACATTTTTTGAATGTTGCAAAAGACTGAAATAAACGTTGAAATAGACATTTTGCAACGTTTATTAAGTGTTTCCGTAAACCTTTTTTGCAACATTTTTTAAGTGTTGCAATAACTTTTAACCCAATCTTTTGCAACGTTTATTGAGTGTTTTCGTAAACCCTTTTGAAACGTTTTTTAAATGTTGCAAAAACTTTTAACACAACATTTTGCAACGTTTATTAAGTGCTGCGGTAGAGTCTTTTGCAACATTTTTTAAGTGTTGCAAAAACATTTATCCCAATATTTTGCAACGATTTTTGAACACTGCTATATATATATATATATATATATATTTTAATATTATTGAAGAAATTATTTATAAACCCCAAATTTTTGGAATTAATTCATTAAAATGGTAATTTACACAAAAAACAAAAGTAAATACATTATGAATTTTCGAATCCATACAAAATAAAATCTTGATAATGTTTAACAAATCCACAAACCATACATAATAACAAATCCACAAAAGAAAGTGATGATAATGTTTAACAAATTTTCAAAAGAACATCATCATCATATCACGAAAGAAAAATTTTACTACAGGAACATCAACTTTATCCTGCAATATAACCGCACCTTTAGATCGAAAAATCCGGTCCATCTCCAAAAGAATATATTCGAAGTTGCACCTATAATGAATTTGAGCAAAATTATAAGTGAATATCACGCTTTACTTAATAAATGATAGAAAAAAATAAAAAACAGTTTTAAAACCTATAAATTTATCTCTTTCCAATGTGATTTCATAGAAATTGATATGACCAGTCCTAAATCAATCTACTAGACTCGAGACGTGAAGTGCACCAATGACAAATGTTAGCTAGATACTAGATCTACCACCAAGGAAAATGACATTTCACCCCAAGTATAAAAACCTAAAATTAGACGTGTTAACTTCCCTTTCCTTCCCTTCTATTGTAAAAGTTTTTAGAGAGATTTCGACAAAACTCCCCAATGAATTAGACTTAGCCAACCTGTAAAGAGACATCACAACCAACATAATAATTGAAAAATCAAACCAACAACTCAAACAACATCCAACATCAATCCTCAACTCCTCAACCTCACAAATTCAACAATAAACTCCATCTAACTAAATAGGACATTAATTCAATTGAGAATGGGTGGTGACTAATGATATTCCTATTGTGTAATGTATTTTATCTTTTTTTATGTATTTTATCTTAATTCCATGTTTCAGGCCTAGAAGCATGAATTACTCAGCAGACTTATAGATTGAGCCATAAGGAGATTATGTTTAATCTAAGAGGCATAATTAGAATCAAAATAGGAAACTAAATGTGAAAAGAAAACAAATAAAACTAGGTAACTTGATAAACTATGAAAATAATTCTAGATAAACTTAAAAGTTAAATTTGAGGTTATCTGTGGTAATCATAATGATGGGAACTTTGTATAATATGTTGGAACATGATTTGCGGTGCCAGGAAAATTATATTTAAATCGAAAAAGGAATACATAGATAAACTATTCTCTACTATGTTGGCACAAGGTGATGGCAAACAATTGAAAGTTATTCAAGTGGATATGGCAAGAAGGACTTACTATGTTCCTTTGAGCAGTGTATGCTCGAGAATTCCTTCAACTCCCCCGAGTGCTTGAATAACACCAGTTCGATAGTTATTCAAGTTCCACAACTTCCCATCATGCCTCTGGTGCGTCCACCAGAATGGATTTTGTTTCAGAACTTGATACTGCTTAAAATCTGTTCGTACTCTCCATCCTTTGTCATATGTAAGAGTATGGTGGTCCTTCTGAAACAAGGTATTGATCCGAGTATCCCACGATCCCATGAATCCTGAAAATCAAAAATAAAAAATAAAAAATGTAAGATGGGAAACTTTATTTGATTAAAGTAAGACACAGTTCAATTACACAAAGGAACTACTGATTAGAAAGCATCAGCAAATAAAATTGACCAACCAAAGTTGCAAAACCACCCTCTCTCTAAAACATTGGAGAGGTATGAGGGGGAAAAAATCCACCCCAATAAACCCAAAGAAGCAGAAAAAGAAAAAAAGAATAAGAACATGAGAACAATTAAAGTCTTCTTTGCAATTGGGGACAACTACACTATATGAGTATCTTTTTGTCACTCCATTTCTTTCAAGTACGGGTAGTGATATATGTATCAAAAGGTCCAATGATTATCAAATATTTTGAAACAACATCAGGTAATGTCAATTTTTTTATACTTCCGTTTTAATATGAATCATTGGGATTGTTCACTTTTGTGAATGGGAATTTATTAAGGTTTAAGTGACATGTTCTGCCTATCTAAGTCGGTCTTCCCATAATTTATCCTTGATTAGAGTAACTTCACTTATAGGATGAAAAAGAAAAATGAATGCTAGAGGACATAAAAAGAATAAAATCATGAGAACAAAAGAAAAATTTGTGTCTGCAGCAAAATTTCCCTCCTGAAAATCCAAAGTTGAACATCATTTTGCATCTAGGCTTAATGTGAATGGAAGCTGAACAGTAAGTTCGGATTGTCTTTGCTGTAGATAGATACAAAGCTGTTCTCCCATTCAAGAGTGGTAATGCTTCTAGGAAGACGGTTCTTCATATCCCAGAAAACACTTCTACCAAGATTTACTGAAATACAAAAATTTGACAAAGAAAAGTTTTGCCCGTTTCAAGATTGGTCGATGGATCAAAAGTTATATTCAGTCTTACCCTATAATTTTATTATCAACACTTCATATATATATATATATATATATATACACACACAAAAATGTGGATATAACAGGCACTCACAGTAACTCGTATAATTCAATTGATTTCCAGCTGAACTTCCATTCATCAAATAAGGTCCAATACAAATAATACAGTATATATATATATATATATATATATATAATCAACTCCTATTGACTTAGAAAAGAAAAGGGATTGAGAGAAAAACCTTTTCAAGAACTGTTCAGAGGTGCAGAAACTGGTCGGTGAAGAACTGGGGCAGCGATTCACTAAGGTGGTTCTGGGGAGGCCATTCTGAGGAGGCGGTGGTTTACTGAAGCGGTGGTTCCCTGAGGTGGCAGTTGTTCCCTGAGTCAACGGTGGTCCCCTGAGCCAGCAATTCTGAGGAGGAGGTGGTTCCCTGAGGCGCGGTGGTTCCCTGAGGCAGCAGATCTGAGGAGGAGGTAGTTCCCGAAGGAGGCTGTTCACTGTGGCCGCGAACTGGTGGGCATGCTGAGCGGCGTGGTGGGCGTGTTGAGCGGCCTGGTCGGCGTACTGAGTGAACACTGGACAGAGGAAGGGAACTCGATTTTTGGATTTGAGAGAGAGAGTGAATCGATTTTGGTAAAATTGGGGGTGGGTTTTAGGTTTTAACATGTTGCCTATTTGCAATTTAGTAATCCATCTTTAAATAATATTAAATTAGCCCCTGACCCTTTTTTGCAACGTTTTTTAAACGTTGCAATTGCTATCAATTGCAACGTTTAAAAAAAACGTTGCAATTGTCTATGATTTTGCAACATTTTTTAAACGTTGCAAAATGTTAATCTTTTGCAACATTTTTAAAACGCTGCAAAATCTTAATTTCATCGTTGCAAAATTTTTAACTTATTGCAACAATGTTTAAACGTTGCAAAAGGGGATAAACCTCAAATATTCATATCAAAGGCAACACTTACTTACAAAATGTTGCAGTAGACCCTTTTTAACAACATTCAATTAGCAAATGTTGCCTTTTGCATGTTGCAAAAGGTCTTTTTTGTTGTAGTGTATGGTTGTTATCAAATAAGAGGTTAAGATTTCTGATGCCTCTTATCTGACAGTTCATGTTATTTACTGATAGAACTTGTTCACCATTACGTTCAACAAAATCATTTAACCAATCCCTTGTAGGACACATGTGGAAAGTGAAGCCAGAATCAAGAACCCTTTCGTTTGGATTTGTATTGGCTAAAGCAACGTGTATTAGGTTTTTTTCCCTCATGTATAAGGCTTTTTTAAAACAGTCTTCTATAAAATGACCATTCTTCCTACAAATATTTCTTGACTTTTTCCTTAGATATTCTTTTGTTTTTGTATTTTTATTTGACCCTATCATTCTGAGTCTTTTTCTTATAATGGTTTTAATTATTAAAGTTATTATTCTTATTTGGGTTATGTTTTTCTCTTATATTCAAATCCTCTCTACTTCTAGCATCTTAGAGATCAAATTGTAATTCAAGTTTTCTTGTTTCTCAAAGATTAAAATAGTTAGTTCTTCTCTTTCATATTCGAGGGCATATCTAATTCCCTATATTTTTCTTATTCAGAAGAGCTACAACTTGTTGATCTTCAGAGAGTTTTTCATCATAGTTAGTTAAGGTCTTGAATTAGTTTTGTGAACTTATCAAAGTTTTCTTCAATGCTCGAGGAAGGATTAAAACTGAAGTTATAAACTCTCTTAGAAGATAGCATTTATTTGGTATTGTGACAAAGATTCTAATTTAGACCGTAAAGTTTGAGCAGTAGTGGTCTTTCTTACATTTCTGATTAGAAGGAAAATAAAACACTAGGCTATCTCATCTAATCCAACCTTTTATAGGTGCTAATTCCAGCTGCTCATTTCCTATCCAAAGCCCTAGCACACCTCTGGTACAACTGCAGAGCCCTCATTTTAATTTCTAGCTCTAAAGAAAGAAGTTGGATTAGCATTCTACAATTCAATTTCAAATTTATAAAAGGTAAACATACTATCAGATAAGATCACAGAAACAGAAATATACAACATGGTATATAGAGACTAGGAGTATAAGGATATTTACAGTATGTACAAGATATCATGCAAATATACAGCAAGCTGAGAGTAAAGTATAGTATAGATATACAAAAAATTGAATAACTTGTATAGTCTCATGTAAGATAAAGAATCAAGACTGCAGAAATAAGGACAATGCCAATTTAACAAGTTTAAGGAGTGAAGACCTTTGGATCCCCTGTTTCTGTAAATTTCGCAGATCCTCGCAGGAGATCTTGAACAAAGGTAAATAGTGGTAGACCTTTTTCCTTAATAACCAATGCCAAAAGAGAAGAGTTTAGAAAATCAATGTTTCAAACAACATACTGGGAATTGAAACTTAAAGTTTCAATGAAGAATAAGGGTCAAAATGATACCAAAATGCATCGTGAGTAAGGATGACTTGGATATTCAAGTATGGATTTTTCATTGCTGAAGCTCCAAAATCAATTCCTAATGGCCTTCTGATGTGATCCGAAGTAGGAGACCAAAGGAGAAGTCGACCTATCGGCAATGCGACAGTGATCTACGCGAGAAACGGCACAAGTTTCATGTTGGAAGCGAGCCGAGGAGACAAAGGGATCGAGCCGAATCAAAAGGGTTAAGGTTTGGCGACCAAGACCACATTCACGGCCGTAACAGCTACATTCACGGCCGTAACTTTGCTATCGCACGGCCATAACTCCAGATTCACGGCCGTAACCAAGTTATACAGTTTTTATTCAGAAGGTGTCTTACGGCCGTAAGAATCAATGTCACGGCCGTAAGACACAAAATCAGTTTGGACCCGAGGGTCAATTACGGCCGTAATGTATATTTTCACGGCTGTAATTTCAACGCGTTTTAATTTGTGTTTTTGCGGCTAGGTTAATTTTGGACGCGTTTTTTTGGTTATATTATGCTTTCTTTATCATTGTAAGAAAACAACTTTGATATTATTGAATGAATGTGAGATTTTCTCTCTCTAAAAGGAGGATTCCTTTTTCCTTGTTCTTGAAGAACAATTCATAGAACTTATCAAATATTTTCTTGAATATTTGTGGCGTTCCAATCAGAAACTTATCAAGGAATTTGGCATTCCTTGTGGCATCTCGAAAACCTCGGTTCTTCAATCCGCATCGTCAATTCTTGCGTCGTGATTGTTGGGTCCAGGTCCTATCGTCAATCTTATTTTAATTTCCGTCTATTTATTCGTGTTATTGTTAATTTTCTTGTCAGATCTAATTTAGATCTTTCCTAGGGTTTTAGATTTTTTCGTTATTCCGCGTTTTCGACGAGAATCCCCGACTGGGATCGCGTCATCTGGTATCAGAGCTTGGATCTATTTCAGATTCTTGCGTTTCTTGATTTTTCGTGTTCTTCGCGTTCTTCGTGTCAGTCATAAATTTTTCCAGTTTGATCCATAAGAGTCAGTCCCAAAAAACTCAAAAGTGTTTTTCTTGTTCGTTTCTCGTCCAAATCCAATTCCGTTTTTTCTGCCATACTCGTAGTCCAATTCTCTGGCGGTTAAAAAAAAAAAACCGAAAATTCCAAATATTTCCTAAATATTCCGAATTTGTTTCTGTACGGACTAATAATGTCCAGCAGACGGGATTCATCATCTTCATCAGTTGGGGACAACCAGGGAATTTACAGGAGGGAACCAGCAGCTTCATGAACGAGCCACAACAAACGACCGGAAGGTATGAATAGAGTGATTAACAATGATGTAGGTGTGATGGAGACGATACATGAGCAATTTGAGAAGTTGATGACTAGGATGGATAGGCAGGAGGAAACTATTAACAAGTTGCGTAGGGAACAAACTCATGCGGGTCCTAGAGTTAGGAGGGAAGACCGGAGGGATCATAGGGGGAGACATAATCAAAGGGTTGGATATGGGTTTGATGATGAAGAGTGTGCGAGTGAAGGAAGTAGTATCCAATCATCTGTGGATAGTGTAAGGAGGAGAAGGGGTAGAGGAGATAGGAATGAAAGGGCAAACAATAGAAGAGATCGTGGTGATCGGGATGAGATAGATGATAATCTAGGTAAAATAAAAATGTCTATTCCACCTTTTCATGGGAGGAGTGATCCGGAGGCTTACCTAGATTGGGAGAAGAAGGTAGAATTGATGTTTGATTGCCATAATTATTCTGAAGGAAAGAAGGTGAAACTAGCGGTTGTTGAGTTCACCGATTATGCCATTAATTGGTGGGATCAGTTGGTGAAGGATCGGAGGAGAAATGGTGAAGAGCCGGTGGATACATGGTGTGAGATGAAAACCATCATGAGGAAGAGGTTTGTCCCAAGACACTACCATAGGGATATTTATCAAAGGTTGCAGGGGCTCACGTAAGGTTCTAGGAGTGTAGAGGAATATCATAGAGAGATGGAGGTAGCCATGATTAGGGCCAACGTGGTGGAGGACCGGGAAGCTACAATGGCTAGATTTTTGAGTGGGCTGAACAGGGATATTGCGAACATTGTTGAGTTACAACATTATGTGGAACTGGAAGACATGGTTCACATGGCAATGAAGGTAGAAAGGCAATTAAGTCGGAAGGGGACATCTAAACAATCACCAGGAACTTATCCTACATCACAACCGAGGAAGGATCACAATGATGAGCACGTCCCGAAGGGAAAGGAGGAACTTCCAACTAAAGGTAAAAATATTTTTGATTCTCAACCTATTAGGGATAGAAATATTAAGTGCTTTAAGTGTTTGGGGTCGGGCCATATAGCATCACAGTGTCCAAATAAAAAAGTAATGCTTTTGCGTGATAATGGTGAAATTAGTTCTGAGGATGAATTTAAGGGAATGCCTAAGTTAGTAGATATTGGGGCTAGTAGTAGCGATGAAGAGGGGTTAACTTATGCGGTGAAAGGGTCCCTTGTGAATAGACGTGTCCTAAGTTCTCGAACTAAGATGGTTGAGGTTGACGAACAGCGGGATAATCTTTTCCACACTAGGTGTTTGGTAGGGAAAAAGGTTTGTGGGATGGTAATTGATGGGGGAAGTTGTACTAATGTGGTTAGTACATTATTGGTGGAGAAGTTGGGATTGCCTAAGGTGAAACACCCCAACCCCTATAAATTACAGTGGTTAACCGAGTCGGGAGAACTTAAGGTGAACAAACAGGTTAATATTAAATTCACCATTGGGGGTTATAGAGATGAGGTGGTGTGTGATGTGGTCCCTACGAATGTTGGGCATATTTTATTGGGAAGACCATGGCAACATGATAGGAGAGTGGTGCATGATGGGTTCAAAAATCAATATTCTTTCGTGAAGGGAGGGAAAATGATCACTCTTGCTCCGCTAACGCCTAAAGAGGTCCAAGGGGATCAATTGAAAATAAAGAGCGAGTTTGAGGGAAAAAATAAGAGCGTTGAGGCCACGACCTCAGAAAAAGGAGAGGGTGTGAAAATTGAAAACAAGAGAGTTGAGGCCACGACCTCAGAAAAAGGTGAGCTTGAGAGTACAAAGAAAAAGAAAAGAGAGCCCACCACAAAAATGAGCTTATTTGCATTTGCTAACACATCCCTCCCTAGTTTGGCTAATTCTGTTTTGCAGGTACTACAATCAAATTACAAAGCTGAGGCTAAAAGGAAAATTAATTGCCGGACATGACAACCCCGAAGTATGATGCATAGAACAAAACAAGAACAGGTATCTCGAACCAACGAAAGCAAGAGACACGTAAAGGAGAGGCCATATACGGATTCGAGGTCGAATCCTTTCCAAGAAAGGGGGGATGATGTGATCCGAAGTAGGAGACCAAAGGAGAAGTCGACCTATCGGCAATGCGACAGTGATCTACGCGAGAAACGGCACAAGTTTCTTGTTGGAAGCGAGCCGAGGAGACAAAGGGATCGAGCCGAATCAAAAGGGTTAAGGTTTGGCGACCAAGACCACATTCACGGCCGTAAAACCAGTGCTCACGGCCGTAACAGCTACATTCACGGCCGTAACTTTGCTATCGCACGGCCGTAACTCCAGATTCACAGCCGTAACCAAGTTATACAGTTTTTATTCAGAAGGTGTCTTACGGCCGTAAGAATCAATGTCACGGCCGTAAGACACAAAATCAGTTTGGACCCGAGGGTCAATTACAGCCGTAATGTATATTTTCACGGTCATAATTTCAACGCGTTTTAATTTGTGTTTTTGCGGCTAGGTTAATTTTGGACGCGTTTTTTTGGTTATATTATGCTTTCTTTATCATTGTAAGAAAACAACTTTGATATTATTGAATGAATGTGAGATTTTCTCTCTCTAAAAGGAGGATTCCTTTTTCCTTGTTCTTGAAAAACAATTCATAGAACTTATCAAATATTTTCTTGAATATTTGTGGCGTTCCAATCAGAAACTTATCAAGGAATTTGGCATTCCTTGTGACGTCTCGAAAACCTCGGTTCTTCAATCCGCATCATCAATTCTTGCGTCGTGATTGTTGGGTCCAGGTCCTATCGTCAATCTTATTTTAATTTCCGTCTATTTATTCGTGTTCTTGTTAATTTTCTTGTCAGATCTGATTTAGATCTTTCCTAGGGTTTTAGATTTTTTCGATATTCCGCGTTTTCGACAAGAATCCCCGACTGGGATCGCGTCACCTTCACTGACGGGAAATTTTTATTTGACTTTACTTGATATTTTGAGGGTGGCTAAAGTTACCAGCAGAATATTGGTTGGCAATATAAATATCGATTTAGCTATAGAAGTTCCATTGGTAATGATGTGTCCTTTGTACCATCCGAAATTTGTTGGTAGTGGCATATAATTTTAACAATCGGTTTTTCGTTGGTAATGACTACACATGTCATAACGAAATACTAAATTTAATTTTAAAAAAATTAAAAAATGGTATACCCGATCAGACACATTCCTCAATGACCCAACCCAACAACCTAGATGGCCCACCCACATAAGCAACTATTATATGTGATTTTTATGTCAATGAGAATAGTTGCATATGTGAATCAAACCCATGACTTGAGGGTTGTGAAAGTGCAACCCAACCCATGAACAATTGTATTCTTGTAGATATTTTTGTTCCAGATTTTATATATTAGTTAAATGAACAACATTTATATATATATAAAAAAAAAAAAAAAAACAACAAAAAATACTTGATTGTCAAGATTTATTAATTAAAAAATGATATTTTTCGACAAAAATTGAAAGTCAAGTTTATTAAACCTTGTTGGTTTAAATTATCTAGATTTGGGATTTTATGGAATGTTTTCAAGTAAATTTATTTAAATTTGATTACTGTTCCTAATTTTCCAAATGAATGTGATGTTTAAAATTTAGTTTATTTTCGTAATATTTTGTTATATAGTTAGTTTAAAGAACTATGTGGCGTCCCAGGTTTTACGAAACTCGAGGTACTACATCTTTGTATCAGACCAAGGTCTACGTTTTTGTAGACTTACAAAATTCTAAGAAATTATTATTTTTAGTAAATAATGTTTTAACGACTTTTTCCACTGCTATCATTCCTTCAGCCGACTCATAAGGTAAAGAAATTTATCATATTTTGTAATACCACTTTTCGTTTTACGTGCTTTCTTGAATATCACCCAATTTCTATGATGGTACTATGAAGAATTATTTATTTGACAATTATTATTGATATTAAGTTGAATTATTTTGCAGTGGAAGGATTTGGACGCCGTCTCGATCAATGTACCGACTCGAAAGTTTATAAATTGATTATTTTAATTATTTACGTGCAATTCTACGTGATTAATTGTTTTATTGCCTAAGCATGTTATTTTCTATTTTATTATGCCAATTTGAAATGTGGGGGAAAAGTTTGGTGTCAGTCGAGGGTAAATAGAACTTATAGGCTTACTTAAACAAAAGAGGAGAACTGAGGGATTGAATTGCAATTTACCAAAAGTTAAACACTTAAACCTAATCTAACCCTCATCCCTCACGCTGCTCTCTCACGATCTCTCACACTCGGTCTCGCTCTCTCCGCTCTCACTCGCGATCTCTACACTCTGTCTCTCTCTGCGCTCTCTGTCTCCCGTCTCTCTCGCCTCACCCAAACCGCAACCTCACTTAACCAGGGCTGCGACCTCGACCACCACCTACCGGTAAGGCACTCACTGCCCTTTTCCCCCTCAGCTCCTCCAACCCGCACACCCACAGCGCACGCAAAACACCACTCACGCGAACACACACTGGTTTACACATCCACGAACACCATTACATATATTGACCGTATGTATGTGTATATATATGTAGGTGTGTAAATTCCCACGGTGTATCTCTGATTTCGAGTATATGTATATGTGTATATGTAAATGTGTGTGGTTCTCATATTTTCGAATTAAAGTTTAGTTGATTTTGAATTATACTGTTAAATTGGGAATTTAGTAGTGCTCGTATGTGTGTATTGATGTATATATTTTTATATAGAGGTGAAATTTCCACAGTAGATTTTCAGATTTTGAAATTCTTAATTTGAAGCTAGTTAATTGTTTGGGTAAAGTTTGGATATATGTTGATTTTAAGATTTGTGAATTTGTTGGGACCTTAAGGGAGTGATTTTATAGCTTTAGGTTAAACTGTGTGAAATTGAGCTATAATTTTACTTTTTTGAAAATTATGTAATTGTGTATTGGATTTCAGAATTTGGGATTTTAAGATTATGATACTTTGTTTGAAATTTTACTTTAAATTTCAAATTATAAATATTTATTTTCAACATTTGAAATTAAGGTTATGAGGTTTTGTTTGATTCTAGAGTTAAATTTGACGATCATATTTGAGTATCTTCAAATTCTTAATAACGGGATTTGTAATTGAGAAATTTTGTAAAGTTTAGGTTAAGCTAAATATTTCAACTTAAATTTGAATAAATGAATGATAAAGAACTCGTAAGTGCATGTAATTGGATCCCTCGTTTTGAATATAATATTATATGCATTAGTCATGGCTTAAGATCACATGTGAGTTAAATTGAAGTTTTAATTTCAGTTAATGTTTTATTGAGTATTAAAATGAATAAAGAATTTAATTGTCAACTAAAAGTCATATTTATTGACGAATGTGAATAATCAGGGATTTTGGTACATTGACGTTACGGGTATCCGAGACTCTTCCACTTGCAAGTTCAGAACGGTAAATACTAAGGATTTCAGGTAAGTAAACTTCCCCCTATTTTATAGAAGTTGAATGTAAATGTGAAATGTGTAAATGACTGCCTTGTAATCTACTTGCCTTGATGAATTTCATTTACGTTATGAAAGTATGTGTTATTGAGAAGAATGTTCAAGCATGCACATTATCATGTCATTGCATCATGAAGCATGTATTGGCATCGAAATTGGGAAGTCAAATGTTTTAAATGAAAGAAATGTATCAAGGTGCAAGTTTGTTCAAAAGTTATGTATCCCAAGTTTTTGAAAGAATGAATGGGTGTACTTCTAGTTCATGAAAGTTGCGAGTGGGAAATGGGGCGCGGGGGACCGGCGTACCCGAATTAAGTCGCTTTGCGACGGAATGTTCAACCGTTTACGGTGGACTGTTAAACCGCTTTTGCGGTGGGGAAGTGAATGTTAAACCGCTTTGCGGTGGGAAAGTGAATGTTAAACCGCTTTGCGGTGGAAATGCGCATGTAATCTGGTTCCAAATAAGTCATTGCCCACTATATTCTGATTGACTAGAAGTTACACCAAGTGAGCTCACGGTGGAATGAAGTGAAAGTTTTGAAATGTTAAGTGAAAGTTTGAAAAGTTTGAAAGTTCTGGAAAGTAAAGTAAATGGGGATACATACATGGAATTTTTAAAGCATTCATGTCATAAGCATGCATTCATGCATACAGTTTACTTACTGAGCTTTAGCTCACCCCAATCCCTCCCCAACATTTCAGGTGATGAAAGTTAGATGATCAGAGAGGAGCACTTGGCGGCTGACTCCGACAGTACCCGCTGTCGACATTATTTAATAAAGTTAAATTCATTCGAGTTATCATTTAAATTTATTTCTTCATTCATTATTATTGATAATGGTTTGGTTGAAGTTATTTTGATTAAGTATGGAACGTATTAGAGGTTAAATTACCTTTTATTTCAATTGTCAATGTTTGATGATGTTTTGGAAAATCTTATACTTGAGGAGTTCGGGAAATGAATGGATTGGTTTTGGCGATGGTGAATGTGATTGTGATGTGATTGATGCTTTGAATTTGTAAAATGGTCTTGATGTCCCTCTACAGGTTGGCTATGTCCAGTTTATAGAGGAGACTCTGTCGAAATTTCTGTAAAATTTTATAATGGATAAATGAACATTTTTGTCGTGTAAACGTTTTAAATTCCGCAATTAATGTGAATGGAAGTTAACATACCTAGGTTGAGATTCTTGAACTTGGGGTGTTACATATTTATTTTATTTATTTTGGATACTTGAGAAATAAAGTTTTTTGAGATTTAGACAAGAAAGAATGAAAAGACAAGAAAGAATTAGAAAATTTGAATCCGAAATAATAAGAAAGAAAGAAATGAGTTTTGGAGCATAACAGGAATTAGTACGATTAAAATGATATTTTTATAAATACTTTTGTCCTCGAATTTAAATGAATAATACTATAGAACCCTAACTGGACTTTGCATTAGTGGACTTTAGACATGACACCTTTTATAAGGAGACAAACGAAATTAGATCGAGTGTTCTTAAAATACTTATCGTTAAATAGGGGACACTACGAAGAAATACCTTGACACGTACTACCAGTGCACCGCGCGCGATGATGCAATAGTTAGTGGATAGGACAACTGACGTTCAATCAATTGGCCATTTTTATCAACCTTCCCATATGACGAGTAAAGCCTAGCGAACGAGTTTTATGACGACATAAAGAGACATCTGGGAGTTGATTATGGATATGTTTGGTTTATAAATTTTCATTGAGGAAGTTACCAACATATTTTGTTTCATTTTAAAAGGGCATGGCAGGGCGCAAAAATAGACATGTAATGGATTGTGCTACCTCCGAGCAGGCCAACCCAGAACGGGGCCGCACGGCCCAGTCCACTATCATCAGGGACCTACTTTAGGCCGTGCAAGATTTAAGACAGGCCCCGAAAAGTTCCTCAGTACCGATTATTGAGCAATTCAGGAAGTATCGCCCGCCCACTTTTGATGGTGGGAATGGTCCGTTAGTTGTGGAAGAATGGATACAGATGACCGAGAAGATCTTCAAGCATATCTCTTGTCTTGAAGATAAGAAAGCTTCATGTGCAGAGTTTATGTTGGTTGGCAGGGCAGAGTTTTTGGTGGGAGTCTGCATCACGGACTAGGACTGAAGCACAACGGGCATCTTTGACTTGGGATGAGTTTAAGGAAGAAATTAAAGACAAGTTTTTCCCCCAAGTTCTCCGTGATCACAAGGAGACCGAATTTCTAAGGTTGGTCCAAGGTGAGATGGACATCACTGATTATGAGAGAAAGTTTGAGGAACTATCTCGATATGCTCCACATCTGGTGGAAACTGAAGCTAAGAAAGCATGTCGATTCGAGAGAGGCTAGCGTTCGGATATTAGGCAGATTGTTAGCTTACACGAGTTACCCACCTACCGAGAAGTTGTGAAGAAAGCTCAGGCTATGGCATATGCTGGTGCGAAGACTGGCTCCCAAGGCAATCAGAACAACCAGAGGCAACAGGATAAACGAAAATGGCATGGTTCAAATTATAATCAGAACAGAAATCAGACATCCAACAAGATGTCGAATATAGGACCTACCAGAGGTCAGATGTTTGGTTACATTCCACCATGCCCCAATTTTCAGAGAACGCATAAAGGAGAGTGCCTTTTTGGCAAACTGGTTTGTTATAGGTGTGGTCAGCCGGGCCACTTTGCACAGGATTGCCATGATAGATCTACTCAGGGTTCCGACCTGAAGAAAAAGAAAGACCAGAACAAAAAGGGGAAGGCCAGAGTTTTTTCCATGGACATCGTCGAGGACTCAGACGTGATTGCAGGTATACCAATTAATTTGATATCCATGTATATATCTTGCTTAGTTTTCTATGCTATGCATGACTCAGATTGATGATATTAACATGATAATGGGCATATTATCTATTTCTGGTATTCCTATATATGTCTTAATAGATTCAGGTGCTACACATTCATTTATATCTTTTGCATGCCTAACTACACTAAATTTGATGGGAGAAACAACTAGTAGTGTACTTGAGGTGAGCTTACCGTTAGGAGGAATTATTGACACAGATAGGGACACAGATAGGATGGCCAAGTCCGTACAGATAGATTTTGATGGGACATTGCTAGAAGCAGACCTAAACATTATTCCGATGAAGGACTTCGACATTATCCTATGTATGGACTGGCTGAGTTCTAACTGTGCCACAATCATGTGCCACGAGAAAGAAGTCGTATTTCAGAAGAATGGGGATGAGTTATTCAGGTTTTACGAGTCAAAGGTTAAGGCACTTCCTCACCTTATCTCGGCTTTGCAAGCCGAAATGCTACTTCCTAAAGGAAATTGTCAAGGTTATTTAGTTAACCTCCAAGGAAATCCTTTTGAGGAAATCACATTGGACTCAGTACCAGTTGTTTGTGACTTCAAGGATGTATTTCCAAATGACCTACCAGACACCCGGCTTGATAGGCAAGTGGAGTTTATCATTGACTTGGTGCTGGGAGCTGCACTTATTTTGAAAGCCCCATATCGCATGGCACCAAAGGAGTTGCAAGAATTGAAGGTTCAACTGGAAGAATTGCTAGAGAAGGGTTTTATTAGGTCGAGTGTATCTCCATGGGGAGCACTTGTCCTATTTGTTAAGAAGAATGATGGCAGCATGAGGATGTGCATCGGCTATCGAGAAATTAAATAGTTGAGGATAAAGAATAAGTACCCCCTTCCCAGGATCAAAGACTTGTTCGATCAACTAAAGGGAGCTGCTGTGTTCTTAAAGATGGATTTAAGATCAGGTTACAACCAGTTGAAGATCAAGTCAACAGATATACCCAAGATGGCGTTCAAGACTTGATATGGACATTATGAATTCACTGTGATGCCATTCGGTCTCACGAATGCACCCGCAGCATTTATGGACTTGATGAATTGAATTTTCCATCAATATTTGGATAAGTTTGTCATTGTCTTCATCGATGACATTTTGGTCTATTCTAAGGATTCTGTGCAACATAAAGAACATTTGAGGATTGTACTGGAGACGCTGAGAGCTGAAAAATTGTAAGATAAATTCAAGAAATGTGATTTTTGGCTTGAGAAGATTGGTTTTCTTGGTCATATTGTTACAGTCAATGGCATCGAAGTCAATCCTTCTAAGGTCGAGACGGTGACTAATTGGACTACTCCAGCAAATGCCAGTGATGTGAGAAGTTTTTTGGATTTAGCCGGGTATTACATCCAATTCATTGAGGGATTCTCCAAGATATCGGGTCCTCTGACTCAGTTGACCCTGAAAGGTGTTAAATTTCAGTGGACCGAGCAGTGTGAGCAAAGTTTTCAGGAACTAAAGAATAGATTGATTTCAGCACCAATTTTGACAGTACTTGATGGACCTGATGGTTTTGTGATTTACAGTGATGCTTATAAACACGATTTAGGATGTGTGTTAACGCAGAAAGGTAAAGTGATCGCCTATGCTTCGAGAAAGTTGAAGCCATACGAGAAGAACTATCTGACACATGATATAGAGCTGGCAGCTGTGGTGCACAAACTTAATATTTGGCAACATCATTTTTATAGGGGTGAATGCAAGATTTACACCGATCACAAGAGCCTCAAGTATTTCTTTACCCAGAAGGAGCTAAATATGAGGCAGCATCGATGGTTAGAGTTGGTAAAAGATTATGACTGCACCATTCTTTACCACCAAGGTAAAGCGAATAAAGTTGCTGATGCCTTGAGTAGGAAAGATGATGGACAGTTAGCAGCTTTAGGAACAATGCAGGATAAGTTAATATATGATTTTCAAAATCTCAGGACAAAGGTGTGACCCCCAGCAATCCAACGTTTTAACAGATTAGAAAATTTAATTGTTAAACCAGATTTGAGAGGTCGAATTGTGACGGCTCAAGTCGAGGATAAATTTTTAGGAAAGATCAGAACTGAAGTGGGGACTTGTAAGAGAATAGGTTACGAGATTTCACCTAATCATGCTCTTATGTTCAATGGTCATCTATGTGTATCAAAAGATGATCAAATCAGAAATGAAATCGTGGTGGAAGCTTACTGGCACCATACAAAGCTCATCCAGGAGGGACAAAGATGTACCATGACTTGCGTAATACTTTTTGGTGGAGGAACATGAAAGGATGTATTGCAAATTTTGTCTCTTGGTGCATTACCTGTCAACAGGTCAAGGCTGAACATCAAAGACCATCAGGGTTGTTGAACCCTTTGGACATACCAGAATAGAAATGGGAGAAAATTTTCATGTATTTTGTAATGGGTTTAACGAGAACAGCAAAAGGACATGATGCTGTTTGGGTTGTTATGGACCGACTCACAAAGTTAGCCCCTTTCTTCCAGTTCGAATGACTCTTGGTGTAGATTCATTGGCACAGATTTATGTTAGAGAGGTTGTTCGACTCCATGGAGTTCCAGCGTCTATTGTTTAAGATATAGATCCAAGGTTCACCTCGAGATTTTAGAAGAGCTTACAGACTCCTATGGGTACTAAGTTGAATTTTAGTACTGCTTACCATCCTCAGAAGGACGGGCAGTCTGAACACACCATTCAGACGTTGGAGGATATGCGTAGAGCCTATGTTCTAGACCTGAGCGGAAATTGGGAGACTCATTTTCCATTAGTGGAGTTTGCTTACAAAATAGCTTTCAGGCTACCATTGGTATGGCATCATACGAAGCACTGTATGTGAAAAGATGTTGATCGCCAGTCTATTAGGATGAGGTTGGCGAGAGAAAGTTATTGGGTCCAGAATTGATTGAGAGGACAGTTGAGGTTATCGAGAAGATCAGACTGTGGATTAAAGCTGTCCAATACAAACAGAAAAGCTATGCCGGTCAAAGGAGAAAAGACTTGGAGTTTGAGATTGGAGAGAAAGTGTTTTTGAAAGTAGCACATATGAAGGGTAATATTCATTTCGGCAAGAGAGGGAAATTAAGGCCTCGTTTTATCTGACCATTTGAAATATTAGGAAAAGTGGTTAATGTAGCTTATCGTTTGGCGTTGCCACCCGAGCTCTCAGCTATACACAATGTCTTTCACATTTCTTTATTGAGAAAGTATGTTCACGATCCCAGTCATGTACTGAACTTTCAATTGATTTCGATTCGGAAGAATTTGACTTATGAGAAGCCACCTATGTGCATTATTAACAGAAAAGTCCATCTCTTAAGAAATAAAGAAATTTCACTAGTCAAAGTCTAGTGGGGTAGACATCGTAGCAATGAGGACAACCGGGAAAAAGGATGAAATTCTGGCTAAGTGTCCAGATATTATAGATCAAGTAAGTTTAAATTTATAGGATGAAATTATTTTAAGGAGGTAAGGTTGTAGCGATCGAGAATTTTTTAAAATAATATAAAATCATTTTTCTCGAAAAATGTGTCGCTAAATTTTTACCTCAATTTTATTTTTAAAGTGAAAACAAGTTCGTCTATCCATTGTAAAATAATTTTAAATCTATTCAAATCGAGTCCAATCTCAAATATTTTAAAGTATCAAATTCCTTATTATTTTTAAAATCCAGATTTTAATAATTTTTTAGTCCAGTTAATTTAAGTCCAAATTTTATTAGCTTACGTCCAAAAACTTTTATGTTAGTCCAAATCTTGATTAATTTTAGTCCAATTCCTTTCAGTCCAATTAGGAAATTCTTACAGCCCAAGTTCTTGGCCCATTTAAAAACCTAGAAATCTGTGCCCTAAAGATTAATGTTCATAAACCCTCATCCCTCTCCCTCACGACACAAACGCACAGTTAGCTCACAAACACAAATTCAGGTATGCATTCTACCTCTCCATCACCACACACAAGCTTACATATTCACCACAACCAGCCATCACCTACTGCCATTGTAACTTGCAATGTTCACCTCCACCGAAACCGCACAACATCATCACTTCCCCACCTCCATAGCTCACACTCTCACAACACTCAACCTCATGTCTCCAGCAGCTTAGCACTGCCCCATTTTCGAAACACTACCACCGCCCCTCTATTAATCCACAACCGGCCTCACATGAAACAACACCAATCCACCACCACAGCCCCTTCACCGAACCAAAATCTCACAACCCTAGCACCACCTATTTCATTAACATCACCGAGTATCACCACTGGCTGCCTTCACCATCACTACTGCAACATCACCAACATAACCACAGTCTCCAACTCCCAGCCGGACCACCAGACACCACCTAACAACTACCTACCGCCACTTCCCCACTCAAGTATCAAGCCCAAAATCAAAACCAAATCCAAGAAATAGACGAAGCCTAGAACCTTACCTCGACCTTGACCCATTTCTGGCCGGATTTTTCCGGCGAAACTCCAAACCGCAACCTTCTAGCCCGGTTTCTTTCGGTTCTTTACAGCAAAAAAATTCATCCAAAGCCACTCCATCCCATACTGGCGCCACCACACCACGATGGCACTGATGCCCTCCCTTCGACCGGTGGCCTGAAGTCGGAGAAGGGGCGGAGCCCCTTCTTTAGTCGCCCTCAATTTTCTCTCTCTCCCTTCAATTCTCTGATTTACGAGAGAGAGAGAGAGAGAGAGAGAGAGAGAGAGAGAGAGAGAGAGAGAGAGAGATGGTTGTATTTATATTTTGATTTTGATTTTATTAACGGTCATTTAGCCCCCATGTTTTAAAAGCTTTTATTTTAGTTCCTGTATTTTGAAAAACATGCTTGTTTTATCCCTGCAGTTTCGACAACATTTTAAATTCAGTCCCCTCAATTTTAAAGAGGTTTTTAGTTTAAGTCCCAAGGTTTCAATTATTAATAAATCAGCCCTAGAGTTCTTTTTCCCTCACACTAAGCCCACTAGTTTCGAAAAGTCTATTTCAGTCCTTAAATTTTCTATATTCAATTTTAATAAATTTCCAATTAAGTCCCTAAATTTTACTTTATCTTTTTTTTTAAAAAAAAAAAAAAAACTTTAAATTTTGAGATACTAATTTAAGGCTTATTTCCTATTTTTGCCAGACGACACGTGCGGATGATTAAGAGGTTGAGGTTATTTTCCCTTTCCGCTTTTTACGTTACTCAAGATAAATTGAGGTAGACTCACCCCCACTAATTTGTTTATATTATAATTGCTTGTTTGAAGTGGATTTACGTGATTTATATGCTTAATTGCATGAGACAAGACAAGAATATCTTTTATGAGATGAGAAGAGAAATTATGTTATGCATGTCATAACTGATATGCTTTATTTGCATAAGACAAGACAAGAAATGTTTATTTACACTCACTATATGATGCCTATGATTAAAAAGAGAATGTCATTGTATTATTTGCATAATTACGGGTTCAATTATCTTGTAAGTTAATTATTGACGATGAGTCAACTGAGTATTTTTTTGAAATACTAACTCTGTTATTTTAACAACATTTGTAGAGTTCGGAGACGATAGTGAATGAGGGGCAGCGATGGCAAACCTTATTTTTTTAGTTATTTTGAAAGTCAAGTTTATTAAACCTTATTGGTTTAAATTGTCGAGATTTGGAATTTTATGGAATGTTTTCGAGTAAATTTATTTAAATTTGAGTTACAGTTGCTAATTTTCCAAATGAATGCGATGTTTGAAATTTAGTTTCTTTTTGCAATATTTTGTTAAATAGTTAGTTTAAAGAACAACGTGACGTCTCGGGTTTTACGAAACTCGGGGCGCTACATTATTACTGCTATTAAGAATGATACTGTGAAGTCTTGTAAAGGAGTTTGTGATGGGAAAAGGCACACATGGTGGCTGCATAGACACATGAGATCTATTATTCTGCTGGTTTTTTTTTTTTTTTTCTCTTTTGGATTATGTGAGGTGATAAGTATATTTAATACACTTATTTCTATTCTAAAAGTAGGATTTTATTTGTTTGTTTAAGAATATTTGTTATTTATTTGGTTAATATTGTTTGTATTTCAGAAATAATCCAAAGTCGAGAAAACAAAGGAAATGAAGCAAAAACAAGTCATTTGGATGATAAAAGAGCTAAAGTGTGAAAAACAAGAGTTGATAAAGTAAATCAAAAGGGTCAATTGGAAGAAAAATCAAAGAAATAACCAAATTGGAAGAAATTAGGAGTTCAAGGACTAAAGTATACAAATCAAAAGAAGAATGACCAAATTGCAAATATTCAATAGTTGATTCGGATCAAGATAAGATACTTGAAGAATGCTAGGAGTCAATTGGATGCAATTAAAAGTCAAAAGGGAATGAAATATGATAAGAATATTACCATAAATTCATTCCAATCACACAAGATTTTCGGGCAGATTTTTAGTCATACTTTGAAACCTAATTTCGGGGTCTTAAACGTTAGAATTGGGAAAATCTTATTTCAGACAGAATTGTAGCCCTTTACGTTATCGTTCTAACGGATTTTGAATAATCTAAATCGGATAAGGGAATAAAAATATATGATCAAAATACTAAACACTGTGCAGTGACAAAAAAATCTTCCGCGAAGGTAACTTTCTTTGTTCGGTTGAAACTCTTTTGGAATTTAATTTGGACGTGAAACTCAGCATTCTTTCTTCCCAAGTAACCTAATTCTCATGAACATCTATAAATACATGGCTTGGGGCACGAAATTAAGGATTCCCAACTTGTGAAATTCATGCCAAAACGCTGTCAAACTGCCGAGGGATCCATTAAAGGCCAAATTCAAGATTGAAGAACAAGGATCAAGAATATGAACGGGGTGACATCTTTTCATACTTCTTGTGATTTATTTTCGATCATGTATTTAGGCTAGGTTTTAATTGTTAGAATTGTGATGAAGCATTAATTTATTGATTCCATGTTTTGACTTTATATTTATATTATGCAATTTATGAGATTGATGTAATTAATTATGTTATTATTATCATCTATGATTGTGGACGCATAATTTATTGATGCTTGTGATAGATTTCTATGTTCGAAAGAGTGGAAATTTATTAGACCTTGATTAATTGCCGCGAAGTCCGATAGGGGATAGAAATATACCCCTATGCTTCGTGTTATCCTTAAAAGTGTTCATAATTCGTTAATGCTTTTCTACATGTTTGGATTTGTCATAAAAATATAGGCTCATCTCATGTAAGAAAAGGTGTTTATGCATCGCTCGAAAGGGGACATAAATAAATATAGGAACATGGATTTTCAATACTCATACACTGTTATTAAATGTTTAAGTCAAATACATGGTTGATATGATTAATGTGGATTCATAATTCTAACAAATTCATCTCACCGTTTTCATAAATCAAATTTTCTTATTTTCTTTAGTTTAATTTTTAATTTATTTTTCAAAATCAAGATTTCCGAATCCCAAGC
This sequence comes from Ligustrum vulgare, assembly GCA_963555705.1. Classification (NCBI taxonomy): domain Eukaryota; kingdom Viridiplantae; phylum Streptophyta; class Magnoliopsida; order Lamiales; family Oleaceae; genus Ligustrum; species Ligustrum vulgare. The sequence goes on from OY743171.1 coordinate 21,149,303, forward strand.
TTTTCTTGTTCCGGTTAAGGTAGTAATCTAAACATACGATTTAAAACAATCTCTGTGGGATCGATATTCTAATTTAAAATCCACTTTATTACTTGCGCGACCCGTGCACTTGCGGATCGTCGATCAAGTTTTTGGCGCCGTTGCCGGGGATTGTTCTTTAAATTTATTCTTAGATTATTTTCACTAATTCGGACTTTTTTTACCGCTTTGTTTTTATTTATTTTTATTTTATTCTTGTTTATTTTTTGTTCTTGTTTTTATTTTATTTTAGGACTTTAAATTCTAATTTTAGTTTAGTTACTAGTTTCGTTGTTTTTCTTTTAATTGTGTATGTTACGTTCGAAAAAATGGAATCTTTTCGAAGTTGACCCGGAAATAGAACGTACGTTACACCATAGATTAAGAGAACTTAGGGAACTAGATAAACAGAAAAATAAAAAAATTCAAATGGAAAACAATATGGCTTTACCTGGAGTTGAGCTAGAAGATGAGGGGAATAGACTTGTAGGAGATTTCAAGACCCCACAAATTGTCCAAAATCAATCAAGCATAGTTTATCCACCTTTTGGTCTTGCAAACTTCCAACTAAAGACCAATGTGATAAATATATTTCAAAATGGACATCAATTCTATGGCAAACCTGATGAAAATCCACATGCACATGTATCTAAACAGATGACGCCATAAGACTTATGTTGTTTCCATACACCTTACGAGATAGGGCAATAGATTGGTTAGACTCCGGTCCTCCTGCAAGTATAACAACTTGAAATGACTTGGCCCAAAAATTTTGCACAAAATTCATGCCCCCAGCCAAAGTTGCTAAACTCAGACATGAGATAACAATTTTTCAACAACAAGAGTCTGAGTCATTTGATGAAGCATGGAATAGGTTTAAAAGCATGTTTAGGAAGTGCCCTCAACATGGATTACCTAAAAATGAGCAGGTAAGGTACTTTTACATTGGCTTGCTCCCTCAATACAAGAGTCTTGTTGATTCGTCATCAAATGGATCAATAACTACCCAAACTCTTGATGGAGCACTTGAATTGTTTGAGAGAATAGCCAATACCAACGTAATGTGGGCGTCTGAGAGGACCATTCAAAAGAAACCAGCAGGAGTTCATGCAGTGGATGATGTTTCGGCATTGTCTGCTAAATTAGACTCTCTGATGAATTTCACACAAACCAGCCATTCAGTGAAAAGTGTAGTAATTGGATGCGAGGAATGTGGGGCCAATCAAAATACCTCAGATTGTCCAATTTTGGCAGCTCAAGCTGAGCAGGTCAGCTTTATACAAGGGGGACATCGCCAAAATAATCCATACTCCAACACTTATAATCCTGGTTGGAGAAATCACCCTAACTTTTCATGGATGGATAATCAAAATGGAAATGGCCAGCAAGCCCCTCCACAGCAGGTAGTGGAGAAGAAACCTCAACTTGAGGAGATGGTCGTAAAATTGATGGAGAAAACTGACCAGTACATGAGCCAGACCAATCAGTTTATGGCTAAAACTGATCAGTTTATGACAAAAACTGACCAATTCATGAGGATGACTGAAACTATACTGCGAAATCATCAGGCTTCAATCAAAAACTTGGAAACCCAAGTTGGTCAGATAGCTCAGGCTTTAGCAAATAGAGCCCCAGGTACACTGCCTGGTAACACTGAGGTTAATCCTAGGGAGCAAGTGATGGAAATAAAAACTGTTGAAAGAGAGGTAGATTTTGTGCCAGGAAGGATCACTTTTGCTCCATGTGACAGAGTTTATGAACCTCCCACTCCTTTTCCCCAAAGACTGAAAGGTTGGAAAGAGAAATAAGGAGTAAATGCAATTACCACATGCAGTGGAGTGAAATTACCTGAGATTCATGTTCAAAATCCAGATGAAGACAAGGGAAAACATGTTGAGGCACCTGAAAAGCAATCTGCTGAGAAGAAAGAGGAGAATGAGGTAAAATTGACAATTAAACCTCATGAGTCCCCTATTCCATTCCCGCAAAGATTACAAAAGCCTAAGGAGGATCAGCAGTTCAATAAATTTCTCAACATGCTCAGAAAGCTGCACATTAACATTCCTTTCCTAGAAGCCATTACCCAAATCCCCAGCTATACCAAGTTCCTGAAAAAAATGATGTCAAGTAAGAGAAAACTTGAGGAACTTGAAGAGGTGTCACTGAATGAAGAGTGCAGCGCCATCTTGCAACAAAAGCTGCCACCCAAGCTGAGAGATCCGGGAAGTTTTTCAATTCCTTGCATAATTGGTGACTTAAAATTTAACAAAGTTTTTATGTGACCTTGGTGCAAGCATAAATTTGATGCCTCTTTTAGTCTATATGAAGCTAGGATTAGGGGACCCAAAGCCAAGCCCAATCATCTTGCAGTTAGCTGATCGTTCCATTCGATACCCATATGGAGTCATTGAGGATGTACTGGTTAAAGTGGACAAATTCATATTCCCTGCTGACTTCGTGATTCTAGATATGGAGGAAGATAGTAAAGTGCCACTGATTTTAGGCCGACCATTTTTGGCTACTGCTAGAGCCTTGGTTGATGTGGAAAAGGGGGAGGTCATGCTTCGAGTAGAGGAGGAGAAAGTAACATTTGACATGGTTCAACTAGTGAATCAAAATCCACTACTTGAAAACTGTTCAAAAATTGAAGTGGCACAACATATTCATCTTTGGGAACAAGTTGAGTATGGGGTCAAGACAAATGATAGGGCCTCAACATTATGTTTCATGCCACCTTGAGAAAGTTTGCCAAAAAGTTTAGCTCTAGACTTTAAATGAAGCGCTTGTTGGGAGGCAACCCAACTTCTCAAACCATTTTTCTTTATTTGTTTTATCTATTTTCTTTATTATTGTTTTGATGCTATAAACTGCATTTTAGGATCACTTGCATGCTTAGAATTCATATTTTGACATGTTAGTGGCATTGAAAACTTCATTGCACCTATTCTTGCATGTTTTAGCATCTTTAGGATTTATTTGTTTTCTATTTGTTATGTAGCTTTTTATCACAATCTTCCACTTGATCACCTAGCGTAGGACATGAGCATATAGTGTGGAGGTTAGTTGCAAGCATTAGAAGGCATTTAGGGGTCGAAAACAGGGTCCAAAACTCAAATTTTGAAAAAATTCAAGTCACTGTCCATTAACACCATGCGGTCGCACGGTTACAAATTGGACAGAACCGGCAGTTTGATATATATTGCCAAACCTTTCATTTTAACCACTTCAAACCCGTTTTTCCTCCCCCAAATTGCCCAACATTGAATCCCCAACTGTTCCCATAAGTTTGCACATCATTTTAACTTCAATTCATGTGTTGCATTGCATCAAAATCATCCAAAGGTAAGAATTTTTCACCAATTTCCAAGATTATGCATAATTTTTGTGTTCTTCAAATTCTTTGTGAAAATTGAATATTGTGAATTGATGGTGATGGGTTTAGGCTAGAACTTGGAGTATTGAATTGTGTGTATTAGGTGAAAAAATTTTGGTTTGATTCAAGTCTTCAACTCTATGATTTTCATTGATTTCTTCATATGCATGCTAGGTGCTCGATAAAATGCTACAATGAATGTTTTGTTGAGTTTTCGCAATTCTTTTTGGATGATCACCTTCATAAAACGTTATACATCATTTGTGTATCATTCAATCACTATTTATACTCTTTTAAGGCATGAAACTCAAGGGTTGAAAATCAGTGGTCGACCACTTTTCAAAAATTTCAATTTTTTTTCTAAGTCCTAGTTTGGGTGTGTTGTGTTGATTTTCTTTAGTTCCTATGTGATGATTATACTTCTAATGACCATTAATGTTTATTTGCAAGGAACATATCATCATGGGGTAATTCACGCCAAACATGGAAAAGGAAGTAAGGGATCATTTCATCCAACAAAACATTCAAGTCAAAGCTTAAAAAATGGGAACACCAACTCTCCAAACCCGGGAAGTACATTAACCCTCTTTATTATTTTTTTGTTTATTTTGTTTATTTATTTTGAATACATTGAGGACAATGTATGATTCTAGTTTGGGGGTGGGAATTTCATTCATGTGCTTTCATCTACACATTATTCGATTTTGGGTAGAAAATTTATAAAAATTTGAAAAATTGAAAAAAAATCATAAAAAGTGAAATTTTTGAAAAATTTGGTTGATTTATTTATTGCTTATGATATGATATGAATTGAATTTTGTGCTTTAGTTAGAAAATTGGGCAACATGCGAACTAAATTTTTCTTAACATTCATCCATGTGAGACTTTAATCAAACTTGAGCACATAGTCATTTCAAATAAAAACTTGTGTAGGGAGATGCTTGATACTTGTGGGGTAAACTTGTGCACTTTGAACATAGAATTGATTGAAAAATCCTAAACCTTAAGTAATTAGATCCTGACCTGAAATGTAGAACCAAACTGCTCAAGAAGCAGTTTGGGGGTGGGAAGGTTAGTATGAGTATGCATTGATGGATTTAAGATTTGGAGTTTTTAATTGTACATCTTTAGTGTAAGGGATTTCGATCAACGGGTATAAACCATAATAACCAGCATAAAAACAGAAAAATGCTGAAGGTCTTATTCTACTCTTCAAATGCCTTTTTGACTCGAGCAAGTAAGTCTGAGGGTTTCTCTGAACCTGGTACCCTAAGCTCAACTGAGTTGGGAGCTACCGACCTAAATCTCGCTACAGGGGTCAACTAGAAAGCAAGTACGGAGAGTGGACTTACACATAAGACGTTAAAACATCTTTAACTTTTCTGTTTAAGCCTTTATGACTCGAGTAATTAAGTTTGAGGGGTTCTCTGAACCTGGTACCCTAAGCTCAACTGAGTTTGGAGCTACCGACCTAAAGCTCGCTACAGGGGTCATATAGAAAGCAAGTATGAAAAGTATTGCACAAAGATGGTAAAAGACAAGGACATTAAAATAAAAAGTCGTCCATATGAAAGAAAAATGGAATAAAATGGTGTAAGCTTTGTTGATTGAGATTCCTAACACTGTGTTAATTTTTCTTGGTCTGTCGTGCATACTTGTCTACTCCTAACTGCCTTGTGGGGAAAAATGCAATGTATACATGTTTAGAAACCACATCATTAGGGAAGACCTCGGGATATGAGAGAAAAGCAGTAAGGTTGTGATCATCCATGAGAGGGTAAGGAAAATTAAAAGAAAATTATTGTTGACCACACGGGATTCGGGCTTACTCTTGCATAAAAAGTCACACATTGTCAAGTTTATTTTTGCATAAGTTTGCAGTTGATTTTGGCTATTCACACACACACAATGAAGTTGAGCATCAGATGAATGAAAATATTTTATGTTGTTCATATTTCTTTTTCTAAAGTGAATCGTCAATTTGGATTCTTGAAGCGCATCGTAAATAAGTTGACAAAAACATTTTTTAATTTGCATTTTTATTATTATAGTTTATTTTTTATTTTTATTTTTGTTCGATGACGAACAATAGTTCTAGTTTGGGGGTGTTGATAAGTATATTTTATACACTTATTTCTATTCTAAAAGTAGGATTTTATTTGTTTGTTTAAGAATATTTGCTATTTATTTAGTTAATATTGTTTGTATTTCAAAAATAATCCAAAGTCGAGAAAACAAAGGAAATGAAGCAAAAACAAGTCATTTGGATGATAAAAGAGCTAAAGTGTGAAAAAAAAGAGTTGATGAAGTAAATCAAAAGGGTCAATTGGAAGAAAAGTCAAAGAAAGAACCAAATTGGAAGAAATTAGGAGTTCAAGGACTAAAGTATACAAATCAAAAGAAGAATGACCAAATTGCAAATATTCAATAGTTGATTCGGATCAAGATAAGATACTTGAAGAATGCTAGGAGTCAATTGGATGCAATTAAAAGTCAAAAGGGAATGAAATATGATAAGAATATTACCATAAATTCATTCCAATCACACAAGATTTTCGGGCAGATTTTTAGTCATACTTTGAAACCTAATTTCGGGGTCTTAAACGTTAGAATTGGGAAAATCCTATTTCAAGAAGAATTATAGCCCTTTACGTTATATTTCTAACGGATTTTGAATAATCTTAATCGGATAGGGGAATAAAAATATATGATCAAAATACTAAACACTGTGCAGTGACAAAAAAATCTTCCGCGAAGGTAACTTTCCTTGTTCGGTTGAAACTCTTTTGGAATTTAATTTGGATGTGAAACTCAGCATTCTTTCTTCCCAAGTAACCTAATTCTCATGAACATCTATAAATACATGGCTTGGGGCACGAAATTAAGGATTCCCAACTTGTGAAATTCATGCCAAAACGCTGTCAAACTGGCGAGGGATCCATTGAAGGCCAAATTCAAGATTGAAGAATAAGGATCAAGAATATGAACGGGGTAACATCTTTTCAAACTTCTTGTGATTTATTTTCGATCATGTATTTAGGCTAGGTTTTAACTGTTAGAATTGTGATGAAGCATTAATTTATTGATTCCATGTTTTGACTTTATATTTATATTATGCAATTTATGAGATTGATGTAATTAATTATGTTATTATTATCATCTATGATTGTGGACGCATAATTATTGATGCTTGTGATAGATTTCTATGTTCGAAAGAGTGGAAATTTATTAGACCTTGATTAATTGCCGCGAAGTCCGATAGGGGATAGAAATATACCCCTATGCTTCGTGTTATCCTTAAAAGTGTTCATAATTCGTTAATGCTTTTCTACATGTTTGGATTTGTCATAAAAATATAGGCTCATCTCATGTAGGAAAAGGTGTTTATGCATCGCTCGAAAGGGGATATAAATAAATATAGGAACATGAATTTTCAATACTCATACACTGTTATTAAATGTTTAAGTCAAATACATGGTTGATATGATTAATGTGTATTCATAATTCTAACAAATTCATCTCACCGTTTTCATAAATCAAATTTTCTCATTTTCTTTAGTTTAATTTTTAATTTATTTTTCAAAATCAAGATTTCCGAATCCCAAGCTTTTCTTGTTCCGGTTAAGGTAGTAATCTAAAAATACGATTTAAAACAATCTCTGTACTGGGATCGATTTTCGGACTTAAAATTCACTTTATTACTTGCGCGACCCGTGCACTTGCGGATCGTCGATCAAGTTTTTGTATTAGTTAACAAATTGTTTTGTTTATATAACTTTTGTTAATAATCATTTACATAATTTGGTATTATTAAGACATGTAAGTTTTTCTGATTTATGGTTCTTCCCTAAGTTAATGTGTAACTGAAAGAACTATGGTTTTTCGTGTAGCAAGATGAGGGCAATACTCTGTAGTTTTGGAATTAACTCAAATATCATTATGTATGCATATTTTTTTAGTCTGATTGAAAGAACTATGGTTTTTTTTTGTAGGTAATGTCAAACCAAGAAGCTGTTGATTGCAATAGAGAAATAAATGACGGTCAAGATGCTGCACAGGAGTTGTTTAAGGAGGCACTACCAAGGGGAGCCAAGATAACATTTCTTGTGTCGTTGTTGTGATGTTCGAGTGATGGCTGTGTAATGGCTAAAGTGGATCATATAATTCAAAATAGCCTTGTTTTTGGGAGTGAATGAGAAGAGAATTTGCAAACCTTGTCTAGTGTTGGGATTAATATGACAGCCTTATACTACTTGATGTTCATTTACAACTTCCCAATGTGGGTTATGAGAATATTCCTACAAGTGTGATGCCTTGTGACGTTTGTTGTTTTGTTTGCTGTTTTTCATTCCAAGGCAATAGCAACTATACATGTATACTTTTCTATTGGGTAGAATTGAAAAAACACAACTTCCTAAAGTAAAATCACATACAATTAATTGAATGCCACAGCTTCATGAGAGTAAAATGAAAAGTAATAATTAACCCAAATTACAGAAATAAGGTAAACCAGTAGCAAAGATGACATTAAATTAAATTTACGAGCTATTTTCTTGCTCAAAGTACAAGCCACCAAGCTCAGCCACCCCAACGAAAATTGCGAAAATTATAGAGATTTCTCATACATTTGTACACTAGTTAGTACACTAGTGAGTACAAGTAGCACAATTGCTTAAAAATATGCAAAATCTCACATAAATCTCATTTGTCAAAATATCGTGATAACTCCCACGATAGTACACCAGTTATTAAGCTTTGTTAGTACAAATAGAGAAATCCGTGATAAAATTAGTTTATAAATTTTGTTTAAAAATTGTCACGGGTCACTATCTCATTGAACAGTTTTTTGAAAAGTTAACAATTATGACATTCTTGTCCACAATTTTAAACTTTTTAAAAAATGACTAACAATACGTAACTATTTATAAACAATTGTTTGTAAACAGTTTAAGAGGTTTAGCCTCTATTTCACCAAAAAAAAATTGTTTATAAATAGGGAGTGATGTTTTCGATGTAAAATATGTGGTTGAAAACTAATTTGGAAAAAATTGTGTGGTTAAAATCAGATTTTTAGTAAATTTTGATAAAAATTGATGAAATACGTGGTTAAAAATTGTGATAGGTACATCTACTTTTTTTTTTCCTGACACCCTATTCAACTTTGGTTGACCTCAGTTCGACATCCCGATTGGGTTAAAAACAGAAGTTTTATATCTAGAACTATTTATGCTTATCTCGGATGAGATTGGTCGTTGAAAAGTTGTGATCTTATAAATTATATGATTAAAATTAATTGTTGATTTTGATTTTAGATTAAAATAAGATTTTATTCTGAACAAAACAGGGGCTTAGATTGATAGCCCATGTGGTGTAGGAAAAATGAATTTTTAAAAGAATATGTGGTTGAAAAGATGTTGGAAAGTTTGAAAATGGTAGATCTTACAAAAATGTGTGGCTAAAAATACGTTTTTGAAGAAAGTTGTGTAAAATTCTTGGACCAAACAAAAACCGAGATACAATTTTTTTGTAAGTTCAAAGTTTGCTAAATTTTCGCAGCCATACAGTTTTAATGTTTTATGCTCTTTTTTTGAATACTTCAGGTGGAATTCATACCCAAAAAAAAGGTTGTGACCCTAGGCGCCCCCACCTTCTTGCTTTGGACTTAATGAGAAATTTTAATTACAAATTATGCCTCCAAGAATGGAGGGATGATATTCTTTAACTCCCGCTTATCAAGGACTTCATTCATATTTTAGGACTCGAACCATCACCCAACAACTACGAGTTAGTTTTTCACCGTCACCTTTTAGTGTCTGGCCAGATGAGCTTGGGGCAGGTGAAATTCACACCAAATTTGACATGTACATGGTCATGGTGGGTTGAAGACTATAGTTTCAATAAAGTAAGATTCCATTAGTAAACATTAGCTCACCAGTTTAATTGCACCTCTACATTGTTAGTATCACCAGTTTTATTAATGATACAAGGATAATATGCTTCGAGAGAAAGTAATCAATTACGACCAATAAAACATATATTTTATGTAACAATGAAAATGTAAATACAAATTAAAATCTCCAAATATTACCCACTGTGAAAATACTTGAACGATCCCATTCATTCTTAAACAGACATCTTTTATTCCCATATTGCCCTTATACCTCTTTAGTAAAAGACAGAAATACCCTTTCACTCTATTTTGACATGGCAGCTCTTGGTGGTGCAGTAAGCGGACGTGGCTCCAAGTAAACTTTGAGTCCATTCTTCATGAAAAGAGTCAAAGACATTTTCTGTTCAACAAGGTGACCGGTAACCAGAGATAACCGGTAACGAAGAAGAACAGCCGAGACCACAGACTTCATCTGTAGGTAAGCCAAGTCCTTGCCTAAACAAGTTCTTGGTCCGGCATTGAATGCCACAAACTTGTAGCCGTCCTTGGGCGGTTCGAACCGTTCACCACTGACCGAAAGCCATCTCTCCGGTTTGAATTCCATGCAATCCTCACCCCATATACTCTTCATCCTCCCAACTGAATATATAGAATATGTGACAGTCGAACCGGCCGGCAAGAATGAACCGTCTGGCAAAACATCGTCGGAGACGACATATTTGAAATCTTCGGGAACTGAAGGGTAAAGACGGAGGGTTTCAGTCAATGCTGCTTTTAGATAAACCAGCCTATCAGCTTCATCGAATGTCAATGGCTCTTCAATCCATTTCTGCGCGTCTTTTCCACGGGTTTCTAGTAAAACTGCCGATAGTTCACTGATGATTTTGTTCTCTACACGCTCGTTGTTCATGACGAGCCAGAAGAACCAGCTTAACGCCACGGACGATGTGTCACGGCCAGCAAGAACAAAGTTGAGAGCAATCCTTTTGAGGACTGAATTGTGAAACAGGTTTCCTTCAAAATCTCTCTTCTTGATGAATCGAGATAAGAGATCGTCTGATGGAGTTTCTTTTCGCGCTTCAAGGGCATCTGACATGTAATTTTCGATAATTTGTAGGCTCTTTTCCAGCCTTTTTTCAGCTCCAATGCTTACAAGTTTCTTCAACCTCCATAGCAATCCAGGATAAAGTAATCTTTGAAGAGTTGCTTCAGTGGCTGAATCGAAAGCAATAGCGAATGGATTTTCGGGTAATTCAGGCGAAAGAGTTTCAGGATCTTTACCAAAAGTGAGTCCACATATGTTATCAAAGGTTAGACGAAGCAGCAAGTCTTGCATGTCCACATAGGAGTGATCTTTGCAAGCTTTGTCCAGTATGATCCACAAACGGGTACGGATAGTCCGATTCACCCAACGGGCCATGGCTTGTCGTAGAGTCCGAGTCGTGAACTCCAGGGCAGCAGTCTTTCTCTGTATCAGCCAAGTTTCGCCATCACTATTGAATATGCCTTGCCCTAGAAGATCATGAAAGGCGGTTTGCCAATCTGGTCCTTTCGGATAGTTCTCGAACCGGGTTCGGAGAATATGCTCAATATTTTTTGGGTGACACGTAACAGTGTAAAACCCTTGTCTCCTAGCCAGAAAAGGGATGGCAATGGTGCATGTCTGATAAGTGGCAGCGCCACCAGTCGCGCAGAGGTTTCGGGCGATCCAGTCGTGGATTCTCCTCCGATTCATAAACAAATGTGGGAGACTGCCGACAAATGGCCAGACCTTTGGACCAGTTAGTTTCTGTGCAAGAAGCCAAAACCATATCAAATAAGCAGATGTCGCCGCTAATAAGCTGAAAAAAACAAGTTGAGCGTCCATGCATGCAGCAGCAAGTGCAAATTTAGATTTTAGATAATCAAAAGCAAAAATAAGTAGAAATTTTGCTTATTTTGGTAGTGATTGATAAGAACTGGTGAGGAAAATGGTAATATATAGAGTCGATACCAAGAAAAAAATATTAGGAGAGAGTTGTTGAGAAAATTATATGGTGGAGAAAGAGGGGGTAGCTGTTTGGTTTGATATGCAGAAAATTAAATTGCGGTTTCATATTTCATATTTCATATATATATATATATACACACACATACAGAATAAACATTGCTGGTATAATAATACGATACCGTCTGAATCGTCGATACGTGGTCTATTTTTTTATTTAGTGCAAATATCTGCATTTAATAATTACTATAAGGTAGATATTTGTTTCTCACCCAGCACAGGATGGCCGCGGTCCCCGCCCTCCGCTCATTGCGGAATTTTGCAAAACTACTTTTCATTTTATTTTTTAAATTCAAGATACAGAAATGGACCATGCTACAATTATTTACTGGGTTACACGCTTGGTTACTCTCCTCAACCTAAAGAGTAACTCTATGAGTAACTCTAGATTAATCCATAACCAGAGCCGACCCTGTATTTTTGGGTGCACTGTTCTTTAATCAATTCTTTAATTATAAAGCACGCATATAGAAAAAAATAAGCTATTTATATAAACTCGATGTACATAAAACTGTTACATAACAAAACTATCATTTTCAATGTTTTTCTCATATCGTTTTCATTTCATAAAGAAAATGTACAACTAAAAAACTAATCCGTTTGGTAACGGTTTATAAACCTATTTATAAACCACACAATTTCTCAAATTATTATTTTACCTCTCAAATTTTCCCTCTCTACTTTTTAACCACACATTTTATCTCAAAATCATAAATAAACAAGTTTGTAAACCACTACACAGTTACCAAACGAAGGCTTAATTTATGCCTTGCAAAACCTTTAAAATATCAAAAATATCGTATTTTCTTAAGAAAATATCATTCAAATCACTAATATCTTTGATAACTATATGACTTTTCCTGAAAAGGACAAAAAACAACTCAAACATTCTTGAAATTCAACAAATCATTTAAAATTATTTCTTCTTGCATTTTTTGAAGCAAAACCACTAATGATTTTTTTTATAATCAATACTTTCTAACAAATTATATTCGATAGATATAAAAAACAAGTCCATTCAATCTTTCTTGCGACATAGTTGATCACAAGTAAGATTTCAATAGCTTCAATTTTGAAAAACTTCTTTCGGAAGATACAACTGCAATATGTATTGTCAATAAAATTCTATATAAGCAATAAATGTATTTAGAAAGCAGTCCAGACTTTCCAAATAAGCCATTATGTTAAGAGCTATATTTTTTCTTTTGATAAAAGATTTGGCAAAATTTTTAACTCTTGAAACAACTCTTGAATTTCAACATTACAAAACATTTCATGCCTTAGAACAATAAGAAGATGATCACAACATGGTTTCAAATTAACATCATCCAATGAATTCAATAAGACGGAGCGAGTGGCTGCGGCTCAGGATTGATGGGGGAAGAGATAGGGTTTTTCGCTTTTCCTTATTTCTGAAATCTGGCTTCTCTCTTTTTGTGGAAGGGTTTTAATTTACAAAGGGAAAGGGGTTTTGGAAATGGGGAATCTCAAGTCAGGGAGTTTTGATTTTCAAAGGGTTGTTGGATTGTTGGAAGTTGGAACGGTAGTAAGAGAAGAAAGAAAGATCAAAATTTTTATTTAATTATTTGTAGACATTTAAAGAATACTACTCAATGGAGGAAATCGTCGAAATTCAAAACTTATGGGCAAAATACTTTGTTGATGTGTGTATGTAAATCTTTTTCATTCAAACTTGCATTTACATATTTGAATAACAAATTAACAATTTTGTAACTATAATTTTTTTATTTAATTTTATTACGTATATGTTGAATATATATATATATATATATATATATATATATATATATATATATATATATATATATATATATATTTCGATGACGATAGATTTGGTTATGTGCACGTGGAGAATGTTCCGGTCACCACATGCTACGTTCAGGTGATTGCAAGTCATGAGTTGCAACGGCCTGGACGAAAGAGAAAAAAAAATCACTTTAGGCGTCTGTTGTAATATTACAACCGACGCCTAAAGACCGACGCCTAAAGATTATCTTTAGGCGTCGGTTGTAATATTATCACAGACGAGTTTTAGACGTCGACTAACAACCGACGCGTAAAGTTAAGACTTTACGCATCTACGCCATATACATAACTTCTACAACCGACGCGTATTGTGTTTTACAACCGAAGCGAATAAGTCTGTTTGTACTAGTGAAACTTAGTAAATCTTTGATTTACTAAGTCTATTGTGGTGTTTGAGTGGTTGAAAGTGAGGCTTTCATTTGTATTCTTCTGATTTAGGTTTTCTTGAGCGATCTTTTAAGATTTGTTGTAAACTTGTATTCTTTGTGAAGCTATTAATAAAACCGAAGTCGTAATCCACTCTAAGTGGAGCTTCAACGAGACGAAGCCAGAGGTTGGGCAAACTTTTGCCTTCGGGCATAAAAACTACTGTGTTCTTTACATTTCTTGTTGGTTTTATTAGTGCACTTCCGCTATTGTGTATATTCGTGAACCCTTGTTATTGTAACACTAATGATCACATTGAGGTGGAACAACCTCATGATCATGTTATTGAACCTAAAATTGATATTGAGGAGGCTGTGGAAGCTGATAATACCTTGGTGTATTACCAACTTGCCAGGGATAGGGTCAGGAGGGATATAAGGCCCCCCTTCAGATTTGCAGAAGTTGATTTTGCTTCTTCATTAAATGTGCAGAACTTCTTAGAATCTAAACCTGACTCCTATGAGGAAGCTGTAAATGGTAAAGAGTCTAATCTATGGTTAGCTTCCATGAAGGAAGAAATTAATTCCTTAATAAAGAATAAAACATGGTCGGTTGTAAAAACTCCCAAAGATCAAAAGGTGATTGATTGTAAATAAATTTACAAAATAAAGGAAGGTGAAACTAATAATAATAGTATCAGGTTTAAGGCCAGACTTGTTGCTACGGGTTTTACTCGAAGGGAAGGGGTAGATTATAATTGATTTTCTCACCACACATCTATCAGAATTCTTTTGACCTTAGCGGTTTAATATGATTTTGAGTTAGAACAATTAAAATTGTTTTTCTATATGGAAACTTGGAAGAAAAGATATATATGGTTCAACCTAAAGGCTTTGAACAAAAAGGAAAAAAAAAAACTTGGTGTGTCCTTTACATAAGTCTTTATATGGTTTGAAACAGCCCCCATTCAAACAGCCCCCAGACAGTGGTATAAAAGACTTGATATTTTTATAAAAGGTCTTAATTTCAATAAAAGTGAATATGATCCTTGTTTCTATTATAAAGGCAGTAATGGTTCAAATCTTGTTATCTCTTACTTTATGTTGATGACATGTTACTTGCAAGTTGTAATATTGCTAAAATTAATCACATAAAATAGAAACTAAGTGATGAATTTAAAATGAAAGACTTAGACCCTGCTAGGAGGACCCTAGGAATTGAAATAAAAAGGGATAGAATAGGAAATAAACTATTTTTGCATCAGAATTCCTATATCTTGAAAGTGTTGAAAATATTTTCTATGCCTGAATCTAAATCTATTAGTTTACTTTAGTCAATTGTTTTAAATTTTTTGCAGACCAATCACCTAAAACTGAAGAATAGTTAGTTAGAATGAGTAAAGTCCCTTATGCTAATGTTGTGGGATCTATCATGTTATTATGGTCTGCACTAGACCTAATTTAGCTTACTCTATTGGTGTGTTAAGTAGATATATGAGTAATCCTGGTGAATGTCACTAGGAAGCTATGAAATGACTTTTAAGGTATTTGAAAGGTGCTTCTAATCTAGGTCCACTACAAGAATTTTACATTCCGCATACAAATTAAATTTGTAGGGAAAGGTAGTTATTCGTAGGGAAAGACTTTTCGAGACAAAAAAAATTTGTAGCGACATTTGTAGCGCAAACATCGTGGGGAAAGGTATTAGAAGACAAAGATCAAAATTTCGTGGGCTAAAGTCTCTCCCTACAAATGCTTTGGAGACAAATAAAATTTGTGGCCGAAGTGATTCCCTACAAAATTATTCGTCTACTAAAATGAATTTGACGTACAACATAGATTTTGTAGGCACAAGATAAAAATAAAATCGTACATTTCCCTACAAAACTATTTTGTGTCAAAAAATATTTGTAGGCTTAATCCTACATTTCCCTACCAAAAAAGATTTGTGGGGTAGGCAAATTTTGTGGGCAAAACATATTTATCCGAACAATAATTTAATTTGTAGGGAGAAATTAAATGCTTTTAAATTTTTTATATAATTTTTGTTATAATTATTGAAAATAAAACAAAAATGAAAAATAATAATAATAATAATAATAATAATTAAACTAATTAAACATTTAATTAATGTTAATCAATATTCGAACTTGAAATAACAATGCACCAAAATGTAAATAAAAATCATCTAATATAGCTAGCAAACATTCTTTCTAACTTTTTCAATCCAATATTTAAAAAATAAATAAAAAAAATCATTCATTATTACAAATTAGATGTGTTACTCATCGTCACCGAAGTAATCCTCCTCATCCAAGTCATTCTCTTCGTCCCCAATATCATCATTTTCCTCATTAATATCATCATCTACTGATAATGGAGTAAATGGTGGTAGAACAAAGTCAAGAACATGACTACAAAGTTTTTGCATAGAATTGTACCAAGTTTGCAGTGTAGAATTAAATTGATTCCCAACAACCTTCAATTTCTTTTGCATTCTTTGCCCTGTCTCAATTCGAGCAGCATCAGCTACCTTTCGAGCAGCACGTTCTTCTTCCAACTCCTTCTCCATACGACCCACATTGGAAGAACTCCCAATATCTCGAAGACGACCATCGCCCAATCCACGAATTTGACGTCTGGGCTTCACACCTAGAACAGACGTCATAATTTTAAGTCCGGCATCTAGATCATCAACAGGGATCTGCTCTAAAGGAATATCCTCTGGAAGTTGTTGCTCCTTTGCCCTCTCTGTAAGATATTCACCAGCTTTAGCAAGCATCTCATCCTACAAAAAATCAACACAATCTATGAAACATTATATAAACAATAAGTAGAGAAAGGTAAGTTGCACATTAAAATTTGGGAAAAAATTCATATATATTGAAAGAAAATTTCAGAATTTTCACATGTTCAAAACTAGCATGATGAAATTAAACAAAAATTGCAATATAGGACTTTCTTACATGTTGAGCCTTAGCTACACTATCATTTCACCATCATCAACTTGCTCATCCTTGTGCCACTTCATGTGATTAGCTGAATGCATTGACATGTATAGCCGTTGCAATCGCGGCTTCAGTGGAAAATAACGCAACACTTTTTGAGGAATCTTCTGCTTATTTACAGAACTACTTTGATACCTCGGCTCATTACAAATAGGGCAATTCTCTAACCTTTCATTTTCTTTGTAAAATAGAGCACAGTCATATTTACAAGCATGGATTTTTTCATAACATAATCCGAGATCTTTCAAAATCTTATGAGCATGTTGATGAGTAGGAGGCAACTGATTTCCTCTTGGAAGCATCCTCTTTAAGAGGCCGATAAGCTCATCGAAGCATTTGTTGGTCATCAGATTTTTCACTTTCAACTGCATCAACTCTACAATCGCAGTTAGTACAGAGAAATCTTCGCAACCAGGATATAGTTCTTTTTGTGTTTCCTTCAATAACCGTTCATATTTATCTATCTCTTTCCTATGCATGTTCGAAGTCTCATTTATCTCCTAATGTATCATCATTAAGGAACTCATCTTCTTCTTCTGAAACACTTTGCTCATAATGGTGCGAGGCAAATGGATATGCATCTTTGATGATCTCCATTACTTGATCATTATCACAATCAACATCATTAGTTGAATTAGCAACAGAAGACAAGTTAGCATTGCAAGAACTTGATACGTTTCCCAACCGTTCACCATGGCGTGTCCATTTAGTATAGTTGTATGACATTCCATTAATGATCAAGTGTTGTTGAATTTCATCGACTGGCCTCCAAGAGCAGTTGTTGGACTTCTGGCACGGGCACTCGGAATGACCTCGGTGATTGACATTGTTCATTGCAACTCTAATAAACCCCTCAATTCCCGATATATATTCAGCACTAGTTCTATCAGGATTACGTATCCAATTTCTATCCATAGTATAGTTTAACCTTAAAATCGATATATAAAACATATGAGTGACATAAATATGAAATAAAGATTAATCTATGAAATTTATAGAAGTAGTAAGTTACAATATGTTCCGTAAATAAATATTTGTAGTTTATAACTCGGGTACACACAAACCCATGTGCACCCATGTAAAAGACTTTTCATCAAAAAAAAAATGTAAAAGACTTTTCACCAAAAAACATAGGTACACAGTATCCATCTAATCAACCACCAAGAAAATACCAAAATATCCCCACCCTATTTGAACAGTAAGACAAAAGCAAGGGCATTTGTGGGGGAAAAACACGTGGCATTCATTCCATTCATGTATACATGACTGAAATTGACAAATTCCAACACTTGAACAAATTTGAAAAAATTGTCTGGTGATGGTTTTGTGCATTGGTTTGGGAGAATATATTTATGAAAGGCATCTTTTTATATTCGAACAAATGCTTAGTTATAAATCTTCTAAGTGTATGATATTATTTACATAAATATTCTCATTAATTATGAAATATGTACACAAGGTTCAAACTTCTCAATTTATGATATTATTTACATAAAACAAAATAAGCTAAACTAAGTAACTAGTTATAAATCCGCCTACTCATAGGCACATCGAAGCACTCACAAAAGTAAAACCTGTTAATAACAAGGTGAAACATTTGTGTAGAGATTACTATCATCGTAAATCGAAGGTACATTACGTGAATATACGAACTTACCTCATTTTAATTTGAATTGAAGGAAGCTCTCAAGTCCAAAACTCGTTTCACTGCTACATAACCAGAAAAACGATCAGCCACCTATAATCATCTTGAAGGATGGCAAGAGATTCATTTGAAAATTCAATATAAAATCCTCATGTTATCTAAGGCTGAGGTAATTTTCTACTTAGAGGGAACCAAAGATGAATACACTCCAATGAAAAAGTTATTGCTTTCAAACCTAAAAAAATTAAGATTGTTTTAATCATTTTGTGAATGAATTATTAATTTGATATTTAAATTTAGAATCAATAATTTTAATCAAGTTATTTTATACAGTTAATTGTTAAATAACAAGTTGTCCATTTTCTATTTCGACTCAACTATAGAAAATTCAAGTGCTTGGCAAATCCTGATAATTGAACAAAACAAGATCTTAACTGGACTACAATTTTAGAGATATACAGACTAACTTTCTGTTAATCAATTTTCTCAATCGGGCCGTGTAATAAAATTGAAGGCCCAGTGCTAAATTGCTAGGTGCAGATTAAGTTATGAGAAAATTAGTTCATTCACTCTCTTAAGCTTCATGTTATAGAATTATAACCCCCAATTGATACTTTATTCAATTTTACCTTCCTAAAAAAAAATATGAAATATACCACATATTTTTAAAATCTATATAGAGACGTTATCTACAATCTTCAACAGAATTTCTGGGAATCCAGTTTCTTCACGTAACGCTCCCTGATTTCGCTCCTTGGAATTAATGGAGAAATGGAACAAATTAAGATTCAAAATTAATATCATCATCCTCGAATAATGCTCCCTGATTCTTAACGTAATACAAGGACACCGTAATGGAGTCCAAATCACATTGAATTAATGCAACATCCTGATTTCCCCATTTCAAGTGAATCAAGGCTTCGATTTTACCCTGATACCCCATCATGTAACCTAAAACTGATAAATGCAACCTTAAATTTAATTATTTGGAAATTGGAACCATCAATAATATATATTGTCAAAATAGATAATCTTCTACCAGACAACATAGTTTTTAATGTTCTGTCAACTCAATTGGTTTGTCTACATTTATGCGTGCTTGAGTTTATTTGTTATGTCCATCAATTAAGTTGTTAACTCTTGGATAGTTCTGATGTGAGAATACTCGCAATAGCAGCATTTTATAGGTTGAGGGGTTGCAACATTTTTATTTCAAGAGATACCATTCAGCATGGATTAGAAACTAATACCCCATCCTTTAACCTGAAGCTAATAAATAAAACCTCGATGAGCACTGCGTAGTAATAACAGCAGAAAATATAATGCATCTGTGAGATGCATACTAACAACATTATGGATATCTGTGCATGATGTGGATAGAATATGTCATGGATATCACAATCAAAAGAAATTTATGTTGATAAAGGAAATGAAATGACCATCTGAGACCGGGAACAATGTGATATATTAATCTGTGTGCAAAAATGAAGTTGGCAAGATCGAAATTCAAGACCATCAAGGTATCAGACATTTTATCCACACATTCGGTGAAGTTTTCTAACGAAAAAAAAGAAAACAACACTCGCCTAACGATCTGAAATCAGTCCTTAAACTCACGTATGTCAAATTAATTGATTTCCTTAATCTCCAGGCATGCGTAACGATCTGAAATTAGTCCTGAAACTCATGTATGTCAAATTAATTGATTTCCTTAATCTCCAGGCATGATTTATAAAAAACCCATCTCAAAAAATTCAACTAATTTGGCCAATAAATGATAACCCATCACATTTTTTATCTCTTACCTAGTTTAATCTCAAGAATCTCAAAAAATTTGGCCAACAAATTATATGTTTCTGCAACAAAAACCACTAGATTTTTCGTTCAAGTAGGCAAAGATACCTGATTGACGCCGAGCAAACTGATTGAAAGCCGAATTCGATCTCTACCCGACACAATAATCTTGGGATGGTGGTTGTTCTTCGCAGATCTTCTGTAGTGCTGAGGGTCGGGACTTCTCTTCGGTGATGAACGATGGTTATCAGACTTTTGGAATAGGGAGGCGTAATTGTAATGAGTTTCTTTTGTGGGTGATTTGTTTTAGGGTCAATTTGATATGAGGAGGGAAAAGTAACAAGCTTTTAGTGGGAAAATTTTTAGTTTTTATGTTTTCTTTTTTGGTCTAAAAAGTTTGATTAAATTTTGATTTTTTTTATTATTTTTTTCTGTCAAAATAAATTTTATAGGGAGATTAAAAAAATTGTTGATTTTTCATTAATTATTAGCCTACAAATAAATCGTTAGTATACGAATTGATCAAATTTTTTGTCACCAAAAGATATATTTTGTCCAACAAATTTGTTATCAAGAAAAAATCACGTGTTTGTCCATTTTTAAGCACGAATTATCTCAATTTGAAAATTTTAGAGCCAAATCATATTCCTACGAAAATTAGATTTCGTGATAAAAAATAAAACTCAGCCGACAAATCTAATTTTGTGGGCGGAGAATTTGTAGTTTAAGCATAAATTTTTTGGAGCTAAATTCTTATCCATACAAAATATAATTTTGTAGGAAAAAGTAATTTTCGCATACAAATTTCATTTGTATGCAGAAAATTTGTAGTTTAAACATAGATATTTTTAGAGCCAACTTCTTAGCACTACAAAAATTCATTTTGAGGGAAAAAGTGCACTCCGCATACAAATTTCATTTTGTATGTGGAAATTTTGTAGTATAAGCCTAATTTTCTTGTAGTGGTCTTATGTTTAGTAAGTATAAAACTGGAATTAGACTAAAAGGATATGTAGGTTCAGATTTTGCTGGAAATTGTGATAAAAGAAAATCAACTTATGCTTATGCTTTTACTATTAATGATGCTTACATTAGCTGGAAATCCCAACTACAGAAAATAGTAGCTCTTTCTTCGACAGAAATTGAATATATTGCAGCTACAGATGCTGTCAAAGAAGGTATGTGGCTTAAAGGCTTATTAAATGAAATTGGTTCTGATGAAAATGAAGTCATTTTATGTTCTGATAGTCAATCAACAGTTTATTTAAGAAAGAATCCTGTTTTTCATGATAGAACTAAGCACAGATATGTGGAATTTCATTTTATTAGAGATATGTTAGATAAGGAAATCATGAAAATTGTTAAGGTATCCAAAAAATGTAATCCTGCTGACATGGGAACAAAAACCCTGCCTATATACAAGTTTAAAGATTGGTTTGAACCATTTGAATATTGTTAGTAACTAAATTCTGTAATGGTTACAGGTACCAAGAGAAAATAAAACAAGTTTGAGTTTTTGTTTTAAGTCCACTGGAAGCCAGTTAAACTATAATTAAGGTGGAGATTGTAAGAGTTGGACCAGTTAAAAGTGTTGGTGGCCGTTGGATGCAGGGCTTTCTGATTCTGCCTTAAAGCTGGGGGCATCTCATTCTTCTGGATACTTCAACCAGACGATTCACTTTTCTATCTCTCATTTTTGGTTTTTTCTCTTTGAAAATCTTCTGGATCTTCTTCTTCGTTCCAAAATTTCTTGGTGGTGTTTTGAGTGATATATGATTTTGGTTGCTGTGTGATGAACAGTAAAATCCAAGTTTGTGGATGCTCAAACAGGTGATTTAGGCTTTTTCGAACATCTAGGCCCTTCACTACAACAAAGTTAGCCTTTTACGGCGTGCAACCGCACGCTGTAAAAGGTCACGCCGTAAATGAAATTATGGTGTGCATTTTGCATGCCGTGAAATTTATTACTGCGTGCCCCTTTGCGCGCCGTATCTCTTACGGCGTGCATTTTGCACGTCGTGAAATGTTATTACGGCGCGCACATCTGCGCGCCGTATCTATTTACGGCATGCGATTCTGCACATCGTAAACTTATACGACGTGTAAAGTTGTACGCCGTAAAATGTCATCATGGCGTGCAATCCCGCACGCCGTAAACTAGGATTTTATTTTTTTTAAAAAAAATTCTATAAATTATAATTCCAAAAATCCTATAATAATAAAACAAAAACACATTAATGCATATATAATCAATAAACGAGATTTCGATAAACAAACAATATCTTAGTAAGATTCAATACAATATACAAAAATTTTGATCTTACATAACCTACTCAAAAATTTAGATAGAAATTAATGTCAAAAGTCTATAGACAACTACTTCAAAAAAAAGTTAAAATGTCGTAAAAAATAAAAGTATCCATATCGAAGCTTCTTCTTTGACCAATAGTGCCACGTCAAAAATAATCAACTTCTTGCAAATCACATAAGTAATAAATTTATAATTAATAAATTTATAATTATCATATCAAAAGTATATCAAAAAGTGAAGCATACCTTTGTTGTGATTTCAACTAATCCACTTCAATGTACCTAATTGGTCATGCAATTGTACTTCCTAATGCATCTTCAAGAAGTAAAAACTCACGTGTAGGACGATATAAACTGACATTATCAATCACTTCAATAACCCAGACTTTCCAACATTCATTACCAAGGGGTACATGATGCACTAAATCATTTGGATTTGTGGATGCAATTTCACCTTTTGCAACATCACATTTCCCAAACTAAGATAACAATTTGCATTTCTTAGTTTGAAGGCTATCTAAACCATTCAAACATTTGTGTCTAGGCTGTAAAATTAACATCAAATTGTACGATTAGTTATTTTGAATATAGAAAAGTCTATGTAATATAAGATAACATTCACTAATTATAGTTTTTCACTTACATTATCTTCTTGTACTGCTCTTTTGCCCTTCATTTGAAATAAAGCTTTTAATTCTTTAATTTCCTCTCTCAAGTCTTGGAGTTGAGATTGCACATTATGATTATGCACCAAAGCATTCAACTTTGAAGGAGTGGCACCAAAATCAAGACCTCTTACACGTCCCCTACGTTCTAGACCAAGTACTTTTGCAACACCATCATCTTTTAGAGAGTGTTTGCTTGGAGAGTTCACTGTTTCTGAACATGCTTTTATTTTTTGCTGATATTAAGAAACAAATTAATTCATTAAACTTAAATAAATATAAACTTTGAATATACCTTAAAAAAATAACATAGTCAACATTTAAATCTTAGAAATAATTGAAGGTTGTCATTCTTCCAATTCTTGACAGTCATTATCATAATGATTCATTAATATTTTCACTCCAATTATCACAAATCTTAGAAATTGTCCGAATCTCATGACTGCAGTATCACATTTATACCTTAGTATCAAAAATCCATTGGCTAATTATAAAGAAACTTTGTCCAGTAAGATCCAACAGTGAAAATCTCGACCCGACTAACCCTTTTATGCCATTGTACATGTACAAGAAACCGAGGAAAAAAAGAGAAGAAACAGAGTAAAACAGAGGAGTTGTAAATATGTACTTTCTGATTCACATAATATGTGAAAGAATAATCAAAACCCAGCTGAGCTTCCATTTCTATCTATGTCCAAAAGCTACAAGCAGGTTCACTAAGTCCTCTCACACAAAGAACGCTTTGTTGAAAATATCCTAATGCCCAAATACTTAACTCTTTAAATGAAACACAAGGAACATAAATAATCCTTTAAGTGGAGATAGATGCTAAGTAGATGCTAAGTAAAATCCCATTTATCAATCTCAAGCAATATTCATAAATCATATTGAAAACATTCAGTCATCGGAAGGAGGAACTAACCTCAAGGTGTGGCCGGTGGAAGGTTGAGAAGTCCCTGCCTTAAGCAAGTATTGGGCTGCCTCTCTGCTCTCGCCGGCGGAAGGTTGAGAAGAAGACTTCCTCCCTGCTCTCACCGTATTGGGACTGCTAAAGGTTGAAAGCGGAAGAAGAGAATGTTCTCCTGCGTTACCCTCGCTGCTGAAGACTGGAAGATTAGGTGTGGGCTGTTGAAGGCGAGGGTAAGAGTATTGGGCTGCTGATGGTGTGTAAGCGGGAAGAAGAGAATGGATATGTTTGTGGCGCCCTAATTTGATGATAAACCGCGGGTAATTTAGGGTGTTTATTTCGGTATACACGGCATGCTTTTGCACGCCATGTAATTCTCCTCTCCATGGCGTGCTTATGCACGCCGTGTTTATTCTGCTATACACGGCGTGCTTTTGCACGCCGTGTTTAGTAATTCTCCTCTCCACGACGTGCTTATGCATGTCGTGTTTATTCTGCTATACACGGCGTGCTTTTGCTCCTCTATTTACGGTGTACTATTGTTGCACGTCGTAAATTTTATATATATTTCAAATTTTACAGCATTTTGCTTTTGCACGCCGTAAAACACCTATTTTTACGGCATGTAATTGTTGAACTCCGTAAATTATTTAATTTTACGGCATGCCTAATTTGCACGCCGTAAATACATGCCTTAAAAGGTTACTTTCGTTGTAGTGCTTGGCGAAACAAATCGTGGTGTTCTTCTATTTTCTTACAAGTTTATGGTTATTTTGTGATTTTATACCCCAACAATATACATTCTAAAATCTTTATTAAATTAAATTTAAGATAAAAAGTAAAAAAACCCGATAAAAATGAAGAAGAACTAAAATATATTAATCACCTTCAAATGGTGATACACTTTTGCACATTTTTATGACACCTTCAAATGAAGATGTTTTGGCCCGGAAAAAATTAAATAATCTTGAAATGCAAATTAATAAGAAAATCAAATTTTAAGAAAATATGCATAAGAGCTAGCCGTGTAAATAAGCAAAAGACATATCTTCATATCAAATTTATTTTAAGCATGTACTATAGAAAGTTGCAACTGACAACAATACTTTGTAATCGGCAAAGTTAATATTGTATCTAAAGAATTCCATATTAATTGTATATGATGGACCATGAAATCAAGACCAGGAATTTGAGACCAATTTTGTAATATACTTATAAAAAATTCAGCAGATCTTTGTCAAATTAAAATTTATATAGTAACTAAATTGTTATGTTTTTCTTCGTAAAAATAAAATAGGCATGAATTCTTAAATTAGACAAAGAGGAAAATACCCCTTTTTTTCGTAGAAATAAATACAAACTAAAATAAATAGTAACATGAATTAATGCTAAATGAAACTTTATGCATCATCACAATCATTGTTGAAAAGTAATTTCTATTATTTATTATTGTCATTATATTATTTCCGCTTCCATGAGTATTATGAGTTTATAAGATTATGTCCATATTTGGTATAAATTAAAATGTAGATTTTAAATTTAAGTTAAAATAATAATCAATTTCAACCACATATTTCATTAAATCAACAACTTTTTAACTACAAATTTCATCAACTTTTATCAAAATACACTAAAAACTTGATTTTAATCTCCATCAAACAAAGATTATATATCAATTTCATGAAAAAATGTGAAATGAAATTCTTTGTACATTTAAAGGTTCATGAAAAACCCTTAAATAATAAAAGATGATAATAAATTATTAAATTAATTAATTAATTAATAATAATAATAATAATAATAATAATAATAATAATAATAATAATAATGAATAAATTGAATGCTAAGGATACTATTGAGCATAAACATAAAAAATGAGGCCAAAATGTTAAAGTATTTCAAGAATGTATTCTTGCACGTCATATTTTGTCCATACTAGACAGTTCAAAAATTAATTTGTAACATCAAATAGAATAGGATAAGGGCATGTGTGCTTATTAAATTGATGTCCAAACGATATTCTAAGGTTTATGAAAGTGCAATGAAGTGTATTGAGCATATAAAAGAATTTTAAAGTAAACTAAATGTAGTTAAATACAAATAACTTACCAAAATCTTAAAGTTTTATGTATGAAACCTACCGAGGAAAAAAATATTCTAACTCCTTGTCGGGCACTCGTTCCTCATATGCCCAAAACTGTGACACCTATTACATCTAATAGATTTAGATTTATTCCTAGATTCACTAGGAGCATCTTTATGTGTATCTTGAGGATTTTGTTTATTTCTATACGTTTTCTGGAATTTCTTACCAAAATATGCCAACTACTTATTAGGTGAATCTGAGTCAAAAGATCCATCACAATTACCATTAGCAGTTTCTAAAGCCAATGACTTATTCTTTAATGGTTTATCTAAGGTCAGCTCATAAGTCTAGAGAGATCCAACTAATTCTTCTACTTTAATGGAAACTAAATCCTTACTCTCCTCTATCACTGTATCTTTATGTTTAAGTCGTTCAGGTGAGGATCTAAGAATTTTTCTGGCTATTTTAGACTCTGGGATTATCTCACTTAGGTTGAAGCTAGAATTTACTGTGACGTCAGCTCGCATAAAAGACATCAAAGATCTCATTATAATCTCTTCAAACTTAATGGTTAGCATCTGCAACTTACAATGTATAATGGCCTTAGTTATCTTATGTAGTTTGTAAGATATCTCAAGCATATTCAGCTACCTTACACATGGACATTCTCCTAACTCCTCCTAGGATGCAGCTATAAATACATGTAAGGCTTTACAATTCACGTTGCATTCATCCCTTTCATACGTCGACCAGTTTTCTATACTAGTAGGAGTAACAACACCATATACAGTAGTAGAAGGTTTTCACAAACCCTCCAGAACACTACGTGGAAACTGCTCATCTGTAGATTTCAAAACAGCTCTCATCTTAATATTCCTATGTAAGGATAATTAGTACCATCCAAGTATGGTGAAACAAATAATTAAGGTCAAAAAATTGATTTTAGGCTTTGATACCAATTTAAATTCCTAGATTAGTTCGACCTTACGTTGGGATTAATCACAATTAAAAGGAACACGTCACTTATTAATTGTTTCTAGATGGTTAATCACGCAATTCAGTTTCCTATGTCTGAATATGTTCTTGGGTCTTCACAAGATTATATGAATGTGTAATAGAGAAGAAACGCAATGAAAAATCACATAGAAAAAGAAATACGGCTTGAGTATATAAAATATGAAGTGTTTGAGCTCTTGTGAAAATGCTGAAAATTGTTAAATATGAATTCTCCAAGTGAACAGCCGCTTGAGCGTCGTCAGTATTTTGATCATAGCTTTCTCTTTCGATATTCGATTGAGGTGATTCAAAATGCGTTGAAATGCGTTGGAAAGCTAACTGATAGGACTACAATTCTTTCAAAAATAGCAGTTTTGAAATTTGAATGTTTTCTACGAAAACTAGGTCTCAACCTCTATTTTGGGGTGGGGTGGGGTGGGGTGGGGTGGTGAGGGGGGATCAATTATCATGGGACAAAGGGAGTATTAATTATGATACGATTACTACTAATTGATTGTATAATTTCCATGCTTTAAACTTATATAATTATCAATATTAACGACACTCATTCTTGATACTAATTTTTAGTTTCATACTAGATTTTGTGTTATTTAGATCGCGTATTTGAGACTAACAGTCTCTATCAGAAAATAGTATTAGCCCTAACCTATTCTTTGTTTCCACAAAAATATGTCGTATTTGTGGGTGGTGAAACTAAAAGTGTACTATATAATTATGAAATATGAGTTAATTAAGAAATGGGCCATAATATCTTGCAAGAATACACTTACTTTATACCAATTTTTTTCCCATAGACATCTGTATTTGTTCTGGTATTTCTTGTTTAATTTACTGAGTTGTATAGAGAAAAAGTGGGTGGTTGGAATCGGTTGAACTCAGTTGAGAATTTAGCATTTGTTTCAAGAACGGGAAAAAAAATATCTTATTGCCTTTTGAGTCGTGAAATACAAAGTCAAAGAAACATTGTAATTGTAGGCAAGACTGACTTTCATGATCTTCAGTTAATTTGCTGCATAGTTGTAAACAAGCATTTAACTTTGTAAAACAAGCTTATTTATCCAATCTTTTTTCACGTTTTCACATCACAAAGCAATTGCACATTTAAAGCACGATAATTTTCTTTTTTGTTCCTTCTCGAACACGTTTTCACATCACAAAGCAATTGCACATTTAAAGCACGATAATTTTCTTTTTTGTTCCTTCTCGAAAGCTTGAATACTCGACTATAATGATATATTTAAATATGGTAAATGAAATATTATTAAATAAAGGGGAATATCGGTATATGGATTCCCTAGCCAAAATGTTTAGACAAATAGACTTTGACCAAAAAATGGAATTCTAAATTAAAGGGTAATTATATTGATACAACTAATTTTGTTAATCACACTTTTCATATTAACTAAATTGGTCACAATTAAATTTACTGAAATAACCACTCATTATATTATTATTTTTATTATTTTTTCATTCTTATGTACACCACAAATATTAAAACCCTAAATTTCATATGTATCTCCAACATGTTTTAGGGCCGCCAAGAAGATGAAGATTCTCATATAGGACACCATAAAATAAAATAATCATCTGGCGATCTCCAAAATAAATTATGGGCACTACAAATTGTGAGAAGAACCATAAATGTCGATGTAAGTTCATCATAGGTTACACGATACGTGTTTTAACTAATAAAAGTAGTTATGTGCTGAACTGAAAAATAGTTCAAAAAAGTGATTATGTTTCTCAATTTTGACTTGTTTAATTATAACTCGAAAAATGCAAAGCTTTTGAATCTATCTGATTATTTTTGTTGGCATAATTGTTTGATAGCTTCCATCTGACCCTTAATGATCACAAGAGGAGTCGCCATAATTGCGTGGTGTTGATGTTTACCAAATGAATCATGATATTTCTAATATGATGTTAAGAAAAAAAATCGTGAGAAGAAGCACCATCAATAATATATGATTTCAGACTATCAAACTACAAAAATCGTCAAAAAAATTATAGGCAATTTGTGTTAGTGATTTCAATTTTTATTTATTTATTTATTTAATTATTTTTTATTTCTCTTTGGCTGTGATGGTAGGTATAGGTATTTGACGTTGAACTTGGAATTGCCAAATCTGATATGAATTTGCTATCTTCGTTTAGATTTATTGTATTAATTTATTTTATTAAATATCAGATTTGCAAGGTAAATAAATGAACATTTGTGTTTTACAGTGTATTCCACATTTGAGAAAAATATAGTGTAAGTTTTGTGATTCTAATTCTAAATGTTGAGCAAAATTGGGAATTTTTTTTTTTTTTTGTTAGTATATATATTTTATTGGTGTATAGTGTGTATTTTGTGTGTGTTCTTGATATAATGTGTAAAATTTCATGTGTCTTAGCGCATGTTCTTGGTGAAGTGTGTGTATTTTATATATATGTTGGTATGTGTTCTTGGTGTTGATGTGGTGTACCATGTTTATTTTTATTTTTTAGTGAAGGTTATATTTGTAAAAGGAATTTGGCGTAATTATAAAATTCATATTTTAATAGGTTAACAAAATTAGTGGTATCAATATAATTATCCTAAATTAAATCAGAAAGGGAATTAATGGTCAAATGAAGTGAATGCCCCCTCTTCAATAATACCCTAATCCTGAATTTGGCCAATTCCTTTTGTCATTTTCGCTCACTTTCATCGACATCTTGCTCTTCTTCCTCCCTCCATTTCCTCTGAATTTTTTTTTTTTTCAAAAACTAACGGCTCTCTTCAACGCCTTTTTGCAAACCAGCAACGACACTGCCACCATCTCCGTGAAAGAAGTCATCGAACAACCATCTCCTTCGAACAATAAAGATTGTAAGTGCTCATTTTCCTTATCCTATTTCTTCTTTTTGTATTTTGGCAACAGTTGCGGCCCAGTGTCATCGTCGGTGTTTATTCTTTTGGTGTGTTGGGTTCATTTTTGTTAGTTGCTGGTCTATTTCGATTGGAAATATTTACTCCCTTTTTGGGTTAAAATCTTGGATTGTGTTTGAAGCAAAACCTTCAGCATACGAGATTTTTCATACAAAGGGGCCGACTGAATTATCGGTCATTTTTTCTAACCTCCGCACGTTTTGAGAGATTTTTTTGTTTAGTCGACTGAATATTTGTTCAAAAAAAATTGTTCTCCGGTGTGGTCAAGAGTTTTGAAAGTTTTTGTGTCAGATTAATTTTGTGGGTTGGTGAGTTTATTGTTGTAAGTTTCTTCCCTGACTTCATGTTTATTTTATTTAAGTCTCTATATTATTTATTTGGGGATTTGAGTTAAAGGTAAACATATGTAAGTAAAGGAAAATGAATAATGCTAACCAATTAAATCTACCATGTTCCTGCCATTAGCAAATCTCCCAATTGGCTCTTGTGGAAAATCTATTCCATAAGCCAAATAATTAACCTTTGAGTTGGTATTCAAAATATTGTTTTTTCCATTATTCACTAATGAGTCACCAAAAATGAAGCGGCAAGGAAACTTTGGTTCTGCAGAGACTAATTGTGCCTTTAAACTTAAGGACACTCCTATTATGAAAAACAGGATGAACCAGAATTGTAGCTCTGTTTTCTATTGGTAAAGAAAGTTTAAGCTCAAAATGTCTTATTGAAAATGAATGATAGACATGAACCATAAGACTGGTACCTGATAGTATATAATACATGCGAAGGGTACCTCATGGTAATTAGTTGTAAATGATACGGGGCATTCACCTCAAATGTAGAAATGTGTTGTGCATTTACAATAATCTAATTAGAGATTTAGTGTGAATGTGTGCCAAATTCGGTATTTTATCGTAGAATATAATCTTTTCGGCAAATGTTTGAAGTATTTGGGATTTTTTTCTTTTTGTTGTGATCAAAATATATGGGCTTCCCATAATTTGTGTATGTGCTTCAAATTTTCGAACCCCACAATATTTATTAAGTTGGTCCATATCTTGCATTTTTATTTTGTTATTATTACTATCCTCTATGTTGAGATCTACATAACTTGCAACGCTTTCTCTTTGCAGATAGGCTTTTCAATGGATTACGTTGTTGATGTCAAAGATAGGGTTCGAGGGAAGATAAGTAACAGATGTAGGCTTCAAACTAAAAATGAGGTGTATTATAGTTTAGATGCAAAGCATAAAGAGCAATTTAAATAATCTTATTTTGGCCACCTGTTGGATGTTGCTGAGATTAAAATGTCCCTTCAAATGGTTCACCAAATAATATTTAGGGAGTGAGGACATCAAAAGAGAATGAGATATGGTTCAAATTTTGTAATAGGCTTTCTAGATTTAGGCTAGAAGAATTTGTGCTAGTGACAGGCCTTAAATCTGGGGAGTTGGAATATGAGGATGAGAGATTAGGCCTACAAAGTGATCTAATACAAAGAATGTTTAAGAAGAGAAAAGGGAAAGTCACCAGAAAACAACTGTTGAGTACATTCCAAAGATGTACTCATCAATCGGACAAGTTGAAGTTGGGGCTTATCTTAATTGTGGCATATGTTCTGTTAGTTGTGCAGGAGAATACCACTCTGAACTTGTGGTGGTTTTATTTAGTTGATGATATGGATAGCTTCAACAACTATGCTTGGGGAAAGAGATCCTACAAATGTACAATTGGGATATTCAAAAGCAATTTGGGTGAACGGTGAAGAAATAGGAAAGAAGTGAACGATATCCCTACAATTTTCATGAATTTCCTCTTGAAATCATGGTAAGGTTAAATTAATTTAATTGTTTGTATAATGTTTCAATCAATGTTTGAGGGATTCTACCACCTTCCAATCTATGAGCAAAATCTTGCCCAATCTATGAGCAAAATCCCAAGAATGTCGGGGTGGGATTTTCAGCAGCCAAAACTCAATGGAGAAAGAGTGAACAAGTTCTTAGAAAGTGAAATTGAAATGAAAAATCTCAGGGTGAGGCGGACACTAGTGGCTTCATCAGAAGAAGCCGAGGAAGAATTCTATAGGGAATGACACCATTTGATGATGTAGAAGACTCCAGGGTGCATAATAGCTTCAATGAAGATGGAGGGGAGGAGCCTGAAAAAGATGAACCAGATGTTTTCAAGTTCCAGCAGCCATGATAGACCATCCTCCTCTCATGACAATGATGGATTGGAGGTAATCATGCAAAAAATGATAAAAATGGAGAGGAGGATAAATGGTCGATGTGATCACATTGAGACCAAACTTGATAGAATTTTTTAGTTCGTTGAAAGTGGTGGCTATCAGTCAGATAGGGGTACATTTCAGTCAGAAATGAGGGGATTTGATACCTATTCACCTCATCATGGGGTCAATGTGTCGGAAGAGAGAATAGGGCGAGCGGAAGAGAATAAGGAGCAATAAGAAGGTTGTGTTTCCCAGGATACAGCTAAGAATTCCATTAATGTAGAAGACTGCACCTATGAAGTGGAACAAGTCACCCTAATACAATTTCTGTAGTTCGTTAAAAGTGGTGGCTATCGGTCAGATAGGGGTGCATTTCAGTCAGAAATGAGGGGATTTGATACAAATTCACCTCATCATGGGGTCAATGTGTCGGAAGAGAGAATAGGGTGAGCGGAAATGAATAAGGAGCAAGAAGAAGGTCGTGTTTCCTAGGATGCAGCTAAGAATTCCATTAATGTAGAAGACTGCACCTACAAAGTGGAACAAGTCACCCAAATACAATGTGAAGGCCCAAGGAAGGCTATGGGTGAAGGTTTGTTTTTGTCTTTTTTGTTTTTAACAAAAAAAAAAAAAAAATAGTAATTTTACTTCCATTTTTTGGTTGAAATAATCAAGTATCAATTGATCTCCCTTCATAGGCATGCTCTCGAATCCTTCAACTGCATAATATTATACCAGGGATTGCTTCGTATTTTTATCCTTGATTCCGAGCATCGATTGGGAGAGCGTGAACCTGTTGACATTGTGATGTCAAACCAACTGGAGCAATCTGCAGAAACCTGTCACGAAGGTTAATAATCGGTAGATTGTTCATTGAATATTGTTTGAACAAATTTATAATTAGTTTGTCCTATTCTATCCTTTTGTTGTATCAATGATTGTTCATTGAATATTGTTTGAACTAATTTATAGATCAAGTCAGAGACTCTTCTGCTATTTTGGTTGAGGACGAGACAGATGAAGAATCGCCTAAAGGTAGAGGTCAAAGAAAGGAGGAAGGGAAAATCATTGCGTACCTCATGGACCAATCCCTTGAAGAGAAGGAAATTCAAGAATGTCACTATTTTTTTTACCCCTTCCAAGAAGTGGATCCTACAAAAGTAAGTGATCTGAATGAGTGGTTGGAAAAAATTACATCAAAGTAAGTTCTCTTTCTTGAGTTGAATCTAGTGTGTCCTCTTTATTCATTGTGTGATTTGTTAGCGGTGCTAATGAATGTATAAGGATGCAGTTGCATTGGCAATTTGCGATGCAGGGAGGAAATTTTTTGACGATCTTCGTGATCAATCTGGGTGGCTTAACAGCAATTGTTCACTATAATTTCACGATGCGAAATAAACCCGCAAGTGTACAGGTCATGAGAAGTAATAAAGTGGACCTTAGAGCTCGGATTATCGTCCCACGGAGACTGCTACTAAGTACCGAAATATTTTAGTTCCTTCCATATTTGATTACCATGATCTAAGTTATTAATTCACCTCTCGGATTATGGAAATAACTAATTATATCATGAATTGGTGATCAAGCAACTCAAGTATTTAGAACAATAATAAATCAACACATGCAACAAAACATTAAAACTATGGAGTTAGGGATTAAAATAATAAAGCTATGCTACATTGTTCATCCAACATAGAGTTTAGTTACACATCATGATTAAATAGCGAAAATAATAAAATAAAACATTCATTGAAAATACAAGAAGAAAGAAAAACATGCACCAAGTCTTAATTATTTAATTATCTTCAATTCATGCTCCTTTGCAATGCTTGATTTCTCAAGAATTTGATGTTGAATTCTCAATTGTGGTTTATTCTTAGGAGAGGCAAAGGTGTGGAATTCATGCCTCATATGTTGTATATATAGATTTTGGAAAACCCTAGGTGAAAGAGGAGGTAAAGCTATTGAAAATCGTGGAAAAAAGCCCAACCCAGCTTCTAGCAGATGCATGCGCGGGCTCGTAGGATTAAAATTTGGTTCTGACCATTCTACGAGAAATCGTACGGGCTTGCAGTTAAAACTGGCGTGGCCACACAATTATAACTTCCAGTGCAATTTTCAAGTTTGAAATCCATTTATGTAGGTCCTTGACTTTTATTTGCACCTCAAGCCCTCCATTTTCAATTGAAGCATTTTAGTACTCAAACTTCTAAATCTTCTCAATTGCTCATTTCAACTCTCAAATCCTTCAATTTGGTCCTCCAACTTTCAATTTATTCATTTTGGCACCTTCCAATGATTCCTGGTTGTTTTCATTACCTCCTCAATAGCTCAAATAAGTTTCAATTAGCATCCAATTGTGCATTTTTTCCATTAATTGCTTCATTCTTCATCTTTTTGGGATATTTTCTGAAATGTAAACAAATAAACACTAATTAAATAGAAATTAGTATAAAACGATAATAATTTAATTTAATTTAGACATATAAATAAGTGTATAAAATTCACTTATCAGCGATGTAAGTAAAAATGTTGTCAACTTTCTACATTTCTTGGTCATTACAATTTATTGACTGTACGTTTATGTACAGCATGAGGATTCCGCATTATTTCACATCAAGGAGCGAGCAGTTAAATATGTAGATCTCTTTCGACATGATTGCACCATTCTTGACTCCAATTTCTGGAAATTTGTGGAAATCGCCTACCAGAATATGGAAAAATCAGGCCAAAATAAGTCGGAGTATGAGTTTGCAAAAGTGCTGGTGAATTAAGTGGTGAATTAAGTTGAATGGAAAACTCCCAATCTTGGGAAACCTTGGATGAATTGTCGCTATCTCTATATTCCGTACTGTATCCCTCAGACACATTGGTTTGCACTTGAGGTTGACTTGGAAGAACGGAGAATTAACATATTCGATAGCTTAACGAGTAGAGTACGTGAAGCCAACCTTGCCAACTACATGAAGCCCTTGAAGGTGGTCTTACCATGGCTTATGAAAAAACACGTCGATGAAAACTATAGCACATCAATGTTCACGCATCATAGGGTGAAGAAGCTACTTGTACAAGATAATGGGTAAATTTTTCAAGTTAAACACAGTTCTTAAAAAATGCTATCATTATTTTCTTAGTGAAACACTCTTCTTAAAAATGTTGATGGATGTTATCATTATTTTCTTAGTGACACACTGTTCTTAAAAATGTTGATGGTTGGACTAACACACTCATTCATTTCTTTTTTCCAGATCTGATTGTGGATTCTTTACAGTGAAGTTCATCGAATTTTCTTCAGGTGGACTTGACTTGCATTTTGTTCAACCTAAGCATACATTAATGTGGAGGCAGAAAATCGCAGCTAAGATTTTTGGAGGGAAATTCAACCCTTAGAATTGTATTACTCATTGAAACATACTATTCTTCAATAGCTTTTTTAAGATGTGAAGTTGTTTTATGTGAACAGTTCATATGTTCAGTTTATGTACAAGTTTTTGTAAAGCCGATGTTTGTGTATAGGTTATGTTTAGTTTAAGTGTTGTACATGTTTCTATACAGGTTTTTGTTTATGGATTGGATTTTGAGATGTGAATGGTTAATCAAATTTTTGTCAGTTTAAGTTATTTTTATGTACAGGTTACTAGAAGAATGCTGAAGTAGCAAGGATAGCGGCACGCTTGTCGTTCTATTTATGTCGTAACGACAGGCATGTCGTTATACCTTTAAATGCTACCTGACAGGTTTTAAGATATGTAGTTACAATATTTATATACTCCTAGGCATATAGATGCGATTTTTGGATGTCGGATTAGAAGAACGCTCAAGTAGAATGGATAGCGGCACGCTTGCCATTCTAGTTATGTCGTAATGGCAGACATGCCGTTATGCCTTTAAATGCAACTGGACAGGTTTTAAGTTATGTACTTACGATATTTATGCACTTCTGGGCATATAGATGTAGTTTTTGGATGTCAGATTAGAAGAATTCTCATACTTTCCGTTCTAGTTATGTCGTAATGGCAGGGATTGTCGTTATGCCTTTAAATGCGACCGGACAGGTTTTAAGTTATGCAGTTATGATATTCATGTACTTCTGGGCATATAGATGCTATTTTCGAATGTCAGATTAGAAGAATGCTGAAGTAGAAAGGATAGCGGCACGCTTGCCATTTTATTTATGCCATAACGGCAGGCATGCCGTTATGCCTTTAAATGCAACCGGACGGGTTTTAATTTATGTAGTTACTATATTTATGTACTTCTAGGAAAATAGATGCGGTTTTTGGATGTCGGATTAGAAGAATTCTCAAGTAGAAGAAAGGATAGTGGCACGCTTGCCATTTTAGTTATGCCATAACGGCAGGCATGCCGTTATACCTTTAAATGCGACCGGACAGGTTTTAAGTTATGTACTTACAATATTTATGTACTTCTGGGCATATAGATGTATTTTTCAGATGTCGGATTATAAGAATTTTCTAGTAGAAAGGATAGCAACACGCTTGACGTTCTAGTTATGTCGTAATGGCAATTATGCCGTTATGCCTCTAAATGCGACCGAACAGGTTTAAAGTTATGTAGTTACAATATTCATGTACTTCTGGGCATATAGATAATATTTTTAGATGTCGGATTAGAAGAATGCTCAAGTAGAAAGGATAGCGACATGCTTGTTGTTCTAGTTATTCCGTAACGACATGCATGCCTTTTTGCCTTTAAATGCTACCGGACAGGTTTTAAGTTATGTAATTACAATATTCATCTACTTCTAGGCATATAGATGCAGTTTTTGGAAGTCGGATTAGAAGAATGCTCGAGTAGAAAGGATAGCAGTACGCTTGCCATTCTAGTTATTCCGTAACGGCAGGTTAAATGCGACCGGACAGGTTTTAAGTTATGTAGTTACGATATTTTTTTACTTCTGGGCATATAGATGTGGTTTTTGGATGTCGAATTAGAAGAATTCTTTTATAGGACTGATAACCAGTTTATCATGTCTAATCCATCATAAACACAATATGCATCATTTAAGATATTTGAGTTATTTTATTATGAAACCAACAAAACTAAGTGTCATTAAAGTCATTGTAACAAATAAGATTTTAATTTTTTTTGTTTTCAAATATTAACATCTCTGGGGATCGAATAAAGTATTAAATTAGCAAGGTAAGACCATAACGGCACGTACACCGCTTTATTGTTCCCATAACAGCATTTATGCCGTTATGGTTCTAAACTATTCGGAACGACATGGAAATGGATACAAGGACTTGTGAGACATATTATCAAAAACAAGACGTTCAATACTGATACAAACGAATGATAAGCCTGGTTATGACCATAATGGTAAGTATGACGCTTTAGTGTACCCATACGACAA
This sequence comes from Ligustrum vulgare, assembly GCA_963555705.1. Lineage (NCBI taxonomy): Eukaryota > Viridiplantae > Streptophyta > Magnoliopsida > Lamiales > Oleaceae > Ligustrum > Ligustrum vulgare. The sequence continues at coordinate 21,186,773 of OY743171.1, forward strand.
CGGTGCTGTTATGGGTCTAAACTGTTCAGACTTTTTAGAGTTATATTATATAAAAAAAGACGTTTAGTGCTGATGCAAACGAATGAAAAGCCCAGTTATGACCATAACAGCACGTATGCGGCTTTAGTGTACTTGCAACGGTAATGGTGCCGTTATTGGCCTAAAATGTTTGGAACAACATAAAAATGGATACACAGACTCGTTAAAGTGATTTTATCAAAAGTGAGCTATGATGTTTTGATGCAAATGACTGCACGCTTGTTTATGATCATAATGGCACGTTCGCCATTTTAATGGCTGCATAAAGATCTTTTCACTCACTGTTACATATTTAATCTACGACAACATAAAAAAACTCTTATCTCCCTGGTACATGTAGAGATGTGGTGTGCTGATGCAAATGAGTGACAAGTTTATAATTATGACCATAACGACACGTATGCCACTTTAATGTGCCCGTAACGGCAATGGTGCAATTATTGGCCTAAACTCTTGGGAACGACATGAAAATGGATACATAGACTCGTTAAAGTGATCTAATCAAAAATAAGATATGATGTTTTGGTGCAAGCTAGTATCACACCTGTAACGACCAGGCTCCCTCGTTGGGGCCTTCTCCGCATCGTACTCATGGTCTTTCCACTCCCCCTGGTCGTCCTGGTCCTCAAGGGCTGCCAGACTCGTTTCCAAGAAGTGAATTTTTTCCTTCCATGGTCTAATGGTAGTGGGTTTCTAAGAATCTTTGTACTTAATCCCTAGGGATAAGGTTCGAAACCCATGAGGATACAAAAATAGGAGGGCGTGAAATGCTACATTGCTCAAAATAAGTAAAGCCTATTCTACTACCAACTCTAGTGATCTATTGGGTAACACACGACTCAGCATCCGAGACTTCTCCTAGTGCTTCCTTCCTCAGCATTTTCCTCAGGTTCCTCCTCAGGTTCTTCTTCTGGATCTTCTTCAGGTTCTTCTTCTTCCGGTTCTTCTTCTGGGTCCTCCTCGGAATCACTCTCGGGAACCAACTCAGTGCTTACCTAGTTTGCCGGAAAACTTGGCCGTAAATCATGATCCCCAAATTCGAGCTCCATCCGATTTTGCACCATAAATCCATCCAAGATTCAAACCCCTTTTCCCTCACCAACACCACTCTCAGCGTCGCCACATAGCGGTGGTGCCACCGTCGACGGAAAGGCCGGTGGCCTTGAACCGAGAGGAGGACCCCTCCTCTTCACCATCTCTCATGCCATCTCTTCTTGGTTATAAAAAGAGGAGAGAGAGATTTTGATATATAAATCAAAATTCATTTTCCAAAATTACCCCTTCAGTCCCTTATCTTTCAAAAAGTGTTTTAAGTTCAACCCCTTTTATTTTTAAAATATTTATCTTCAGTCCCCAAGTTTAAAATATAATTATTTTAGCCACTGCAGTTTTAAAATATTTAAGACAGCCCTTTTGTTTCTGAAAATTTTAATTAAGTCCTGAACCTTTTTAAAATTTAGTCAAATTAGTCCCCAATATTTTATTTTGTTTAAAACACTCAATTTTATTCCGAATTTCTAATTTAAATATATTTTCTTTGGCTAGATGACGCGAACGGAAAGTTAGAGATTTGAAATTTCCCTGCTCGACTCAAACTCCTTAGAATTTAAGGTAGACTCATACCTAATAATTTATCTAGCTATGATTTGCATGTAAATCTGAAATTTATGTAAATCATATTTGATGTTACGAGAAAAGTGATGTTATGACCATGTAATAGCCGTGAGGGGTAAGATGGGCCAAAACTCTCCCAAAATTGGCATATGAAGAAGTTATGTTCATGAAATTGAACAAAGAAAAAGAAGAAAATTTATAAGCGCTATAACTTCCATGCATATTTGCATGTTGAAAGAAGACAAGACAAGGCTACTTTCCACACTTATGTGTTATATGTTATGATGTTATGTAAAAGATGTGGTTAGCATGATTACATGTTTATGTGCAATTTATGGAATAAGTGAATTATTTTGCTATGAGTTTACTGAGTATTTCTTTGAAATACTTACCCCGTTATTAATAATTTTTACAGACTTTGGAAGCGATGACTAGTGATGGACACGAGTGGCAAGGAAATAAATAAATGTTTCATTTCAAAGTTTAACTTTATAGTTTCACGTTAATTTAAATTTTGGTCTTTTTTTGTAACGACCCGGCTCCCTCCCTGGGCCTTCTCCGCGTCGTACTCATGGTCTTTCCACTCCTCCCTGGTCGTCCTGGTCCTCAAGGGCTACCAGCGTCGTTTGGTAGTGGGTTCTAAGAATCTTTGTACTTAACCCCTAGGTACAAAGTTCGAAACCCATGGAAGGAAAAAATTCACTTCCTGGAAACGACGTTGGCAGCCCTTGAGGACCAGGACGACCAGGGGGAGTGGAAAGACCATGAGTACAACGCGGAGAAGGCCCAGAGAGGGAGGTGGATCGTTACAACACCCGTGCGTTGTACGAAAGAACAATATGAAATGATTTTATTGTAAATATCATTACAAAATAGGAAAAAATTGAACTCGTAATTTGTTTTGAATAATGATACAGACTGTCAACAAATGCTCAAAATAGAAATAAATTACAATTCTCATCAATTTTGGAAAGCTTCTTTAAATAATATATTCTTTGTACAGTTTGTAGTTGTTTACACCCGTGTGACAATTGCTCAAATTGAAATGAACTAATGTAATTTTTCAAATATATGTTGTATAGAATAAATAAAAAATTTCGTCCAAATATTTTTGACTAACATTAATAGAAATAAAAACCCTCAAAATATTATAATTTACATAAAATAAAATAATTGTAACAAATTAAATATATGTGGTCATGTATATAAATAAATGTAAAAAATTAAACAATATTGACGATGCACGAAAGGAAAAATCAATCTCAAGATTTATGGTACACGAACGTGAAATTCAACTCAAGAGATCCTTCGCATGATTAATAATTTTTAATTTTTAAATGCATTGCATTTAACGCATTTAATTGAACATAATTAAATGCATATTTAATTTTTTGTCAATAGAAAAATTATTAATGAAAATATAAATAAAATATATGTAGTTAGTCTTTTTGTCTATATATGTTAATAAAATTAAGAAATAAAGTTTCACCATTTTTTATGGCATATAATTATTGTTTTAATATTTTGATAAAATTGTAAACAGTTGAATTGTTTTATCATCTTTACGAAAAACATGCCATGAACTAAGTGTTTTAGAAATTGTAGCATGAACATATCAACTCCATTTTTGAATTACCGTTCAATAAATGAAATTTTCTTTTTTTTTAAAAAATTTGAACTACAAAATTAGGCTCATACAATACATGTGCAAAACTCAACTTAAATATTCTCCTGAAAATCGAAGTTTTTCTTTTCATATATTGTTTTCATCATATTTCTTTTCTAAAAAGAGGTATAGGATAGACTTTTTTTGTATAATTTGATTTTTTAAGCATTAATTATTAATTTCAAGTGTTTTTCCAAAAAAGTACTCATTAATTTTAATAAATATTGTTACATTAATTAATTCTTCTTTCTTCATACTGATAATTTCTTTATTCATATTGTTACATTATTATTTTAATAAAAATTATTGATCGATCAGTTATTTAACAGAAATTATATGAACTAATTGTTAAAATTTGTAATATATTTTTGCATATTTTAGTTATTTAAATTATAATGACAAATAGAAAAATGAACAGAATCAGAAAATAAATAAACATAATGTGAAAATGATGAATGAATTGAAGAAATCTTAAGTTTGTAAAATTAACCCAACTTAATCGGATTTTCCTTAAAAATTCGTATAGTTATTAATTATTTTAATTTGATGAGAAAAAATCAGAATAGAAATTAATCATCTATGACTAAAATGAATTTAGTTAACTAATTATAGATAATATTATAGGACTTAAATAATATAATTTAAAATGAATTAGATATTGAGGAAAATTAAGAAAATATAAAATAAAACTTTACCTTTAATTTTTATATAATTTTACAGACAATATATTTACAATTTGCTCTTACTTGTTAGATTACATTAAACTTCTTACTGCGATCTTTAATTTGACACCCATATTACATATTTTTCGATTTCAAAATACTACAATAATTATTAAACGCATAATAATAAAATAGAAAACATAAAATTTTGATGTTATTAATAGCATAGCACGGATGTCAATGCAATTAATGACACATGTAAAATAATAATTGCTAAAATATTTAATATACTAATTTTTAGCAAAAAATTTCAAATTTTGAAAGTTTTTTTGGCGGGAAACTATGTGTATATTTTTGTAACTGCTATTCTACTTATATATATATATATATATATATATATAAAGATTAAGATGATTGCAAGCTCATTTATGATCATAACGGTACGTTTGCCATTTTAGTGATTGCATACAGCATCTGTGTCATTATGCTGACATATTATGACAACAATATAAAGAAAAGATTTGTTAACTCCCTGTTATGATATTTATTTATTATTACAACATGCATAACAGTAAAATTCACCACCTTCAAGATATTAAATAAACATTCACAAGCAAGAATACAAGAAATAATAACACTTCACAGTTTCAACAATACTAAAATATATTAAAAAAGTGAAATGCAAATTACAGATTTTATCAAAAGGATGTTCAATTACTACATAAAGTTCATTCACTTCTATGTAGCCGAAAAAGGATTCATAAAAATACTTCGGTTGTGGTCCGTCTTCAAACACCTACTACATTTACGAGGCCTGCGTACCTTTCAAATTGATTTTTTTCGCTTTTTTGGTAGGTGTCCAGTAGATCTTCTTATTAATGGACATAAGATGGTTCTTGATCTAACTTCCTCAGGAATTTCCCACTCATTCTTATTTGGTAATGGGTATATAAATTTCGAATAAGCTTGTCTCCAACAAAAAGTGGTATAAAAAGGAGAGCAAAGTCCATAACCATCAAGACCATCCTTCATTACAGCGACAATTGCGCGTGGGCAAGGAAATTTATCCAAATCAAATTGCCTACAAGTACACATGTATTCTTTCAAGTTAACAATGTATGATTCTAGGTTTTTAATTAGTTGAAACTCATTTCTTGATATCTGAATCATGTTCCACCCATGTGACTCGTTATACTTTAAGCACATCTTCTCCTCCATAGGTGGGGTGAGTTGGGTTGTGTACTTCCCTACCTCCACATGTCGTTCATAATACTATTTCTGCAACACTTGTCAAATATATTCAATCAATCCTGCTATAGGGAAATCACATGCCTCCTTCAACACGAAATTCAAAGATTTTGTGTTGTTTGTTGTCATTTTATTGTATCGAACACCTTTGAAATGTGCTCTACTCCAATTATAAAAACCATCAACCTTGTCTTCCAAGCAACTTCTGACCTTCTTCTTTATACCACAAAGGGAAACCATGTATGCCTCGAAATCTGTTATGGTATAAGCCTCTACCGCCTTCCTGAGCAACGAGGACAAATCAGCTCTTGGAAATCTAGCCTTCGAGTTATTGTTCAAGTGCCATTTGTTATTTGCATGATGTGAAAACTCGTATACATTACTAAATGCATGAGGAATGTTTTTTCCACGGTCAGAAATAATCACTAGTTCGTCTGAGTCATCAGTTATTTTCGGCAAATTACGAAAGAACCAAGTCCATGACGCTTCATTCTCTGAGTCAACTATACCCCATGCAAGTGGATAAATTTGCATATTTAGATCTTGACAGGTTTCGACGAGTAGAGTTCCTCGATATCTGCATGTCATGAATGTTCCATCTAAACATATTACCCATCTCATTAGCGTTTGATATCCACGTATACTTTGTCCTAGGGCCATGAAAAAGTACTTAAAATGCATGCTATCATCAGTTTCTAACGATCATTGTGCCAGGATTTTCTGCTTCAAAACATGACAATATGAAGGTAATTTAGCATATCTATCATCAGGCATCCCTCGGACTAGTCTATAAGCAAAATACCTTGTTTTCTATGTCTTATTATATGTTACAGTTATGTCGAACTCTTCACGGATATCATTGATGATGTTTCTCGGTCTGTAAATCCTTATAGCATCTTCAAACTTGGAGGCAATGTGAGCTCCAATAACTGACTAGCTAGTATTTCGATGATCTCGACGGTGAACACTCAAGGAGCATGTGTGATGGTTATAGTAGGTTCGGACTTTAAAAAAATCAGACTCTTTCAACTTTCCTGCTCGCATAGACATTTATAGTTTGTCTCTAGACAAACAACTACATAAACAGATTGATTTGACTTCTTGACTTTGAACTCGAAGTGATTTTTAGTGCAAGAAAATACATCTTTGATTAAAACAAAAAGATTTATTGGTAGGGAACAACTCTTTTAGTTACAAATCCTCATAATCAAGAATCCTCGATGACTGCCCACTAGGGAATGAACTTAAATCTGCCATCAAATTCTCAATGTTGTTGTAGGTAACAACTTCAAGTGTATAGATGTTTTCACCAGGCACAACTGCCACATGAGAATTTTTGTGAAGTTCTTGTCTTCTAGGGCTAAAGGGAACTACATTCAAACCATCCCAATCTAGAAAGTTCCCTTCAGAAATGTCATCGCCCATATTACTACACTCGGCATGCACATCTAGAAATTCTCTACTCATGACTCCACATTCCGTTCCACCCTCTATTTGTATTTCAATAAGTGAGTCACCATGTGATTCAATGGTAGCATGCTCTGGATCCTCTCTTAAACTATCATTTTCTTCATATTCCTCAACATCTTTCTTCAAAAGCGTAACGCAAAGAGGAAATTCTCGATAAATAGAGAAATACGACTGCACACTTTTGTCACAATCAATCTTCATTGGGGAACTGGAATGTTCGACATGCCAGGGACAATGGTTTCCATCTCTATATTATAACCTAGAATCAACCTCCAAAACCTCTCGGACTTTAAAGCACATCTTTGCATAGGTAGTGGTTTTTGAAACGAGAACATGAATCACATTTGCTCGACCATTTTCTATATTCCTCCATGTCCACCCACCGTATTCTTTCTCCACAAACTCAACGAAATAATAAACTGATATCCACACCTTGTCTGACACATCCATGACTATAATTCAAAATAAAATAAATAGATTTCAGTTGATCATATCACAAAGTGCTACATTATACAAGTCAAAATGCATAACAATAAACTTTTCAATCAATATATAATGAGTGCTAACAACAATACTTGTCTTAATTTAAATTCGTAAGCAAATGGATATATTAGCAATAATGTAGTAATCCCCCAAAGCTATATGCAAGCTGACAGTGGAAACTAAGATAACGACATGTGTGCTGCTATACATCATAGATAATGGCATATGTGACCTTATGACAAATTCTTAAGAAAATGTATGGATTATTAAGCAAATGTATATATGAGAAGCAATATTGTAAACCCCAAAAGTTATATACCAGCGACAATGAAAAAATTAGATAACGACATGGATGCCATTATGCATCACAAATAACGGCATACGTGACGTTATGACAAATTCTTAAGCAAATATATAAATTCTTAAGCAAATGCATACATGAGCAACAATGTCGTAAACCTCCAAAGTTATATACATGCTGACAATTGAAAAATAAGATAACAGCATGGATGCCTTTATGCGTCATAGATAACGGCATATATGATGTTATGAAAATTTTTTCAACAAATGCATGAACCAGCAAAATTATACTACATCAGAACAAAAGGCAACAAAAAAATTGCAAGAATTGATTTTTACCTTTTTCTTCTTCAATTACAAATCATGAATGTGGATAGTTTAGCAAGTTCTCAAATATTCAAAGCATCAATTTACCAAAATGGAGGGCAAATGAGAATTTTTGTTGGATTTTTATGTGGAAAAAGAACAATAAAAGAGAGGGAGATGTCGATGGAAAGGCTGCCGCTACTGAATAAGAGAATGAAGAAGGGCGTCTGGTATTCATTGAAAAATTAGGGCATGCTTGGTTGGTGTTGAAGGTCATATAGTTGAAATGATAGTTTGGATATTGTATAATATATTTTATCTTTTATTTAATGGTGAGGGTCATTTAACAAAACATTGTAGAAGTGAGCTTATTTTACTAAAGTTATGCTTTGACAAGGTCTTTTAACTTAAATCCCCTTAAGTAAATAATCATAACCCATTTGTAATTTTTCAAAAATGTTAGGGACCTAGTTGCAATTTTTTCTAAATATTAAAATTAAAAGGCACTTGGGTTGGGTATTTTTATAAACTTAGGACAAATTGGACATTGAAATGCATAGTTTAGGCTTGGGCATGCTCATGCCAAGAGATAAACATTAACGACCATTTGCATGCAAAAGGCAAATGTTAGGGACCTTCTGGTCCAAATTCCCTTAAAAAAAAAAAATTATATTTTTCCCTAAAATAAATTAATTATTCAAACTTGATAAACTAAAAACATTTTTTTCTACGGCTAAAAATTTAGACTCTGTTTGATACTTATCAAAATTAAGATTTTAATCAACGTTAAAATTAACACTTAATTTAACCACATATATCATGGGACCACAACTTCATGGGATGCAAAATTTCTCAACCATATATTTTATCAATCTCTATCAAAATCTACTAAACAATCAATTAATCTCTAGGGCTTAATCCGATTTTCATATTAGAACTTATGCTAACACAAAATTAAATTTGAAAAAGGTCCTAGAAATGTACGATTGGTCTCGAGAGAGAGGAACATTCTACAACCTAGGGGACCTTTCTTTTATTTGTATATCTTCAGGGCTATTTTCTAGGAGGGCCCACCAATTTGGTCAAATTTAAAAATGAGGCTATTCATTGTTTATAAACAAGGAATTTGCTATTTTTGAGGTAAAATATGTGACTGACTAGTGATTTGAAAAATGTATGTGGACCGTTGCTAAAAAGTGATTTGAACATTTACTAATTCGCATCTGCTTCTCTTAGTTGCATTTTAATTTTTTTTTTCGCCCCTAATTATATTAATTGGGGTGCTTCTTTGGTGCCCCTAATACTCACAATTTTAGTAGTGATTCTAATTTGCATATATCAACTGGAGCAAAATTTTAATTTGAATCCACCGTGATATAAATGTGAATTCAAAAGTGATTTTGAAGATGCTAATTTACACATATTTTTTGCACCACTATTGAAGATGCTCTTAACACCATTTTCCAATAGCTTAAAAGTTACAATTATCAATCACACCAACCATATAATCTTACAAACATCTAAGTAATCCAAAAAAACTACGAACAATTCTACTTATACAAGGACCTGGACATCCATGTCCTTCACTGTAGATGCTACCATGATCAATGTAGCTACAGTGAGGGGCCTACACATCCAGGCCCCTGTACAAATGCATTTTTCCAAAAACTACACCATCCAAACTGATAAGTTTCCTCTATCTATATGTAAAGTATAAGGGAATGGGGTGATACTATCTAGTGATCAATAACAGAATCAGATTTTGGGAGGAATAAAGAAGAATTAATGAACACAATGTGTTTCACACAAAAATGTATCTATCGCTAACAAATAAAAGGATTCAGACGATGTATAGGGAACAAAAACCTTTTAAGACAAAGTCCCAACAAGGAGTATTTTATTTATGAAGATTACAACTCTAAAAACAAAATGCCTCCAAGGGGCACAAGCACACGGAAATGCAAAGTAAACGAAACTTACAAGAAATTAAAAAGAAATGGAATTATATAGTTCTCTGTTTTGAGAGTAATTAATCGGGTCCTTGTATCTATGTTCTCTTTTCCATTTTATACTTTATTGACAGTTTGCTTCAATTTCATCAAAAACTGTTCATCGCCTTGTAACTGCCTACTTTTCCCATAATGTGATATGATTTCCCACTAATTTTTTAATAACCGCCACTTTAAGTGAGGATGGGTTAATTCATTCGCCCAGGCCTTGGGCATCTTCCAAGTTAGAGAAATGCTGGGCTTTCACTCAATAAATCTGTTTTCAACCTATACATGGGCCCCTTTGGACTTATTCTCAGGACACCTATATTAGGCCTCATTTTTACATTTTAACAATTACACCCCAATATGGAAAATTTAATATAAATTATTAATCTTGTGCCATATTTATCTTTTTATACTTCTCCCGCGACATTTGAAGTCCAAAAAGGTGAAAAATTCCAATCATTCCTTTTGTTTGGAGGTGACCTTCAATATCCCAAAAAGCATATCATTACATCGCACCACTACGCAACCCTCTATATCCCAAAAAAGCATATCATCAAGTCACACCATTACGCAACGTCCCTATATATCCCAAAAAGCACACCATCATGTCGCACCATTACATTTACGTTCCATCTCTGCCACATCTCCCACGTGTTCCTTCCTCTATAAAGCTTATTGTTCACCTTCTTGTTTCATTACTCAAACATTCATACTCCCAAAATCTTTGAAAAACTTACAGTTTGCGAGAAATGGAGACTTCAAAGAACCTCTCAGATAACTCTTTCAGTTTCGAAGATCTTCAGCATCTTTTGGCCAAACCCTATGTAGACCCAGCTTCTCTCTTACCAGCCAAGCCTGAAATTCATGAGTTTTATTTGGGTTCAGCGTTTAATGATGCAGACTCTATTGGGCATTTAGCTACGGCCCAATTGTTTCCTTAAACTCAAGAACCTCCCTTTTTGGTCCCTTTTCCATTAAAGTTGATTCGCGAAAAAGTATTTGTACTTGGCCTAAAGCTACTACAACTTTTAGTATTTGGCATACACATATGGTGAAACATGGCCCCACTAAAGCAATTTTTGATCGTGCTAGAATTTTCGACCTTTTAGAAATTGCTACACGTCCTACAATTTATGATCCTGTGCTTTTTCCAACAGCTTTGAGTTTTTGTTCCTCTAAGTAAAATACTTTCATCTTCCCACTTAGTCCAATGTCAATCACTCTGAGGGATGTTAGAGGTTCAGTTAATCTTCTGCCTTTGGGCAATACCATCTTCCCTGCGATGTTACTTTCTTCTATTGCTCCCAAGTTTGACAAGAAATTCACTGACTCTTATTCGGGAATGCAAGAACTTTACAAAAACTCTGGAGCTGAGCCTACCCACTAAGAGCATGTATCCTTTCTTTAGGTCTGGCCTTGTAAGTATGTCATTTGTGTTCCTATTCTCAAACCTTCTATGGCTTATTTACCCATTGCATGTGAACTTTCCCATGGTAGGTCCTTAAATCTCTGCTCTTTGTTCTTGGCTACCTTTTATAGTGGTATGACCTACGTTAAATTCCAATTGAAGACTAATACATCTCCTACTGATAGCGGGCCTCTCTGGCTCACTCAATTGTGGTTGAGAGCATACTTTCCACAGTTTGGCGTTCCTTCAACTCCCCCTCGGTCAGTTAGTTGTTACGGGCTAGTTAACAATCAACTAAGCCCTGTTGATATGTCAAATAGGGATGTTTTTACCTTCTTTTATAATTTGAACTTAATTCCCACCTTTTTTCCTTTCTCAACCCATCAAGTCCCAATTTATGTTCAGCCTCCACCCACCTGAAATGATGTGAGTGCCTTTTTGCCCGTTTGGGCTCATTATTTAGTTGGGCAAGAGTTATTACATGATATTTTGATCGGAAAAAATGCCAAGGCAGGGGTTGAGATTTATGCTCCCCAAATCTTTGCTCGTCAACTTGGTTTTGGCTTGGCCTCTTAGTCATTGTTATTCCTAAATTCTCAAAGAGCGTTTTCATACTATTAATAATGTAGAGGCATGGGCTATTGATGCTCAAAATGCTGTTTTGACAAATGGTTTTTCTTTGGCTCCCTTTAATCCTGCTATCCATCCTCTTTTTCTGTAATTTTGGCCATTAGTTAAGTGTAGGTTGCTTGCTACCAATGTCAACCACGCTTTTCACTTGCTTGAGAAGCTAGGAACTTCTAAAACATCAATTTCCTCCATTTCTACTCCTATTCTTTTTGTGCCTATATCTTCCAAACGTCTTGCTTCTCCTTCAAAATCTCCACCTACTCGAGCTAAACATCCTGCAATGGCTTCTCCTCCATCTAGTTCCTCACCTGCTTAGACTGGAGCTATCAAAGATGCTCCTAGCTGTAAAGAGCCAGCTTCAGATCAATCAGAACAGTCTGATGATGATGATGATCTTCTCATTGTCAGGTGGAATGTATTTGAGCATATAGTTTTTTGTTTATTCTTCTGATAAGATTTATATGAAAAATCTTAGTATGTTAATATTTTACCTGTATTTTTCAGAAGAGTTCCCTCTCCTTCAAAGGCTCCTCCTTTACCGGCCCTTGCTCCACTTCTTCCCTTAAGTCCTCCTTCATTTATGCCAGTTAGAGAGTTTTCATCTTTTCAAGGCATTGATCCTCCAAGTGGAACCAGAAGGTAATGCATACACTTATGGTTTTTCTCTTGTTGTCACATAAATATTGTATTCACCATTACTTGTTCTTTGCAGAGACACCAATTGATTTTCCCATTGTGAAAGAATCGGCTCGTCCACATAAGGGGAAGTCTTCGATAGTGGTTGAATCATCCAGTGATATACCTCATACTTCTTCTTCCAAAATTACTAATGAAGTAATCTTTATTTTAGCCTTCATATTCACTTCGGTTACTATAACGAAAATACTAAGTAATTGCATTTTTTTACAGGATGCTGACGCCATTTTTCACTCCATTCAGGATCTATTCACTTCTTGGGAACAAGTTAAGGCAGGCAATACTTCTCGCTCTTCTTCAGCTAGTCGTCCTTTTGCTGCATTTGTTGTGTTTTCCATGGAAAACATGGACATTCTCAAGCAATCGGTAATTGATTACACCTTTTTCATGGACATGGACATAGCCAGTGCTAGTACTGTCAGCCAGCGGGATAAACTTGAGTGCCTACACGAAAAAATTGCTCGATCACTTAAGCTTCCTTTGCTCAAACTCCCAGTTGATATTAAGCTAACTTTAAAGAGTATTCATTCTGAGATAAGCTCTTTGTTGGCCAAAAACGTTGATTTGAAGGCCAAGAAGACTCAATATTTGCGCGTTATGAATGAAAAATAGTCTTTACATCATGAAATTGAAAAATCCAAGAGCAGCCTAAACGAAATATCTTCTGATGTCATGGTTGAAGATTCCTTGACGATTAGCTTGGCTGCTGAAATGAAGAGCTGCAAGCAAAAATGGACTACTGCAAGGCTAGGTAGGCTGCCAAGAAACTTAACGCCTCCAAGGAAGTTGAATGAACTAAATCCTTGCTTGAGTGTTATTCAAGTCTAGAAGTTGATGAGGAACTCATGGCTGAGTTATCTATTGGCCCCATTGACTAGTGCGATGAATGGGAAAAACTTACGAAGCATATGTGCTCTATTTTGGGTAGATTATAATTAAGACGTTAACATCTTAAACTTTTTTGGTAGGACGATCTCGTCCATTATTTTATTTTATTTTTTTGTTCATTTGTTCAATTTGTAATGGCAACCAATTTCCATTAATGTAACGACAGCCAATTTTATTAATGAAATGGGTATTTCATTCACTTGCATAATAGCTGTTTATATTAAATTCCTAATCGTTCAAAATCCCAAATTAAAGGAATGTATTCTTTAAATACTTACTATCAATAAAGCTCATATGCCTCGTACTATCTAAATATTCTGAATGGTAAGCTCCATTAGGCAACACATTTTTCACTCTATATGATCCTTCCCAATTAGGCTACCATTTCCCATATTTCGGATCCTTGCTATCCAAAGGTAGTATCGTCTTCAAAACTAAATCGCCCAAGCTTAAAAACTTGTCTTTATCCTTTTTATTGTAGTACTTAGCCATTTTTTGTTTTTGAACCTGTAATCTATCTAGGATGTCCAACTTTAGTTCGTCAGATTCTAATAAATTTTGGTCTAGCAATTATGTGTACTCATCATCACTTAAATTACTTTATAAGCCTAATCTCATTGATTGCACGTTAATCTCCATGGGAAACACTACCTCTTGTCCACAAGTAAGTTGGAAAGGAGTTACTTTGCTACTTAAACGTAGAGATGTTCTATAAGCTCACAAAGCTTTATTTAAGCACTCGTGCCAATTTTGAGCATTTTCATTTATCATTTTCCTTATGATATTCTTCGAAGTCTTATTAGAAGATTCTTCCTTCCCATCAGATTGGACGTAATGAGGCGTAGAGTTATCAACTTAACTCCAAATTCACTCAAGAATTCCTTCACTTAATCTCCATTTAAAGAAGTTCTTTGATCCATCATTAAAGTTGGTGGTATCCTAAATCTATAGATAATGTGATCAGAATGAATTCTATGATATTTTTTGAGAGATCTCCTTTAAAGGTATCGCTTCCACCTATTTGGTGAAAAAGTCAATTGCAACTATTACAAATGTATGTTGCTTGGATGACAAAGGATAAATTTTCCCTATCAGATCTATCGCCCAACCTTTAAATGGTCAAAGATTAATAATGGGTGTCATTTCTCTTGCTAACACTCTTTTGGACCATGTTTTTGGCATGCTAAATAACGTTTGGAATATTAAACGTACAATTCACCCATCTTGGACTAAAAGTATCCGCTCCTAATAATTAACCATCTCATTCTTTGGCCGGCTTGATGAGCACCACTTATTCCTTCATGTACTTCAGCCATGATTATTTTAGCCTCTTGCAAACTTACGCATTTTAGTAGCACATCTTCTGAACATTTCTTCTACAACTCCTCATCTATCAATACATAATTCAATGAGTGTAACTTCATTTTCTTGTTATTTTTCACGTCAGGTTCTTTGAAAAACCTTTTTATTCTTCTCTCAAATCTACATCTCCATTTTGTATGCAATGAACATCAATTCTTCTCGCCCTCCGTTGAACTACGGGAAATATCACTCCATTTCACAAGTAGAATCCAAATTTAGCACCTTTGAATAGCCTGAAGCCATTTGACCTAACTCGTTATATATTCTGTTAACGTATTGAAGTTCCATTTGATCAAATTCTTTCAATAGTTCTTGGGCGATTTCATATTTGCGTATAACAGAATTACTTTAGCATTTAAAATCACTAGTTGATTGATAAATCACCAATTGGGAATCGCCCCTGATGATTACGTTTTTTGTTCCGAGCTCTATTAACAATTCTAAACTTACAGTCAATGCTTCGTACACAACTTGATTATTGGTATACACTTTATCCAAAGTAAAAGCAAATTTATAATAAACCCCCAATGGATTTATTAACACTATTCTTACTCCTGCTCCTCCAGTAGTTTTCGATCCATCAAAGTATAAAACCCAAGGCTTTATTTCTAATGAGTCAACTTCTAACTCAATTTCTTTTGGTATATCACAAGGCATGGATGATCGACCAAAAAATTTTCCAATTCTTGATTTTTAACAACCTTTTGGGGTATATATTTTATTTCAAATTCTAACAACGCTGAAGTCCAAAGACCAATTCTTTGATGTAAAATAGGGCGAGAAAACATGTACTTAATTATGCCCCTGTTTGGCCCCCATTTTTTCAAAACCAAATTTATTCAACATTCAATCTTAGTCAAGCCTACCATTTTAGACTTTTCAAATATTTTTTAACCACATTCTCTCAAAAATACTATTCAAAGCCACATTATTCACAAACTCTTTCCATAAAATGAAGCTCAAACAAGGGCTAAAGTTATTTTAGAAACCAGATAGACGGTTATAGGCGACAAATAAGTCCTCGATTTTGTACATGTGAAATACAAAGCAAGACATAATTTTTTAATAGTAGAATAATTACATTCACATTTTGTTAACTGTATGCTAAGATAATATATCGCTCTCCTCACCAAATTGGTCTTCTTAAGCTACCATTCCAACTATTGGTTCTTGTTCAGCCGATATGTATACTTTCATTGGCATCCTTGGATGGGTGAGACTAGCACTAGTGGACTTGATGAATATGACTTCAGGCTATCAAAAACCTTTTGATGTTCTTCATTCTAGAAGAATTTTTCCTAATTTTTCAGCTTTAAAAGAGTCGAAAAAGCTTGTGTTCGCCCTGCACAATTAGATATAAAACATCTTATAAAGTTCACTTGACCTAGAAACCTTTGCAATTCCTTCTTATTACTAGGTGGTTTAATTAGCCTCTAGAATGGACTTCGCTTTATTTTTATCAAGTTCAATTCCTCTTTTGTGTACTAAAAAGTTAAGGAAATTTCTAGGATTGATACCAAATGCACACTTCAAAGGACTCAATTTTAACTTGTATTGCCTCATTCGTTCAAATGAGCGTTTTAATTGTTGAAAATGGTCTTCTTTAAATAATTTGACCGCTATATCATCCACATGTTCTTCAACAAATTCACCTATCATATCATGAAAAATCAAGTTCATTTCCCTTTAATAAGTAGCCCCTGCATTTTTCAAGTCGAAAGACATAACTACCCATTCAAAACACCCTAAAGCACCAAGGCATCTAAAGGAAAATTTATGTATATCTTCTGCAGGTATAATTTGATTATATCCTGGATATCCATCCATAAAAGAATACATTACATGTGTTGCAGTTGAGTCAATAAAATAATCCGCTATTGGCATTGGATATTCATCTTTAGGCATTGCTAAATTTAAATTTCTAAAATCAATGCACACTCTAATACTACGATTTTTTAACACATGCACTGTATTAGATAACCACTCAATGTATCAAATTGTCCTAATAAAACCTACCTTTAGTTCTATTTCTTTTGTTTACTTCGTGTAACACAATGTTTGTGAGGTTTTAAAATTCGATTTTGTTGGTAATCTATGTTCTATCAAACTTTTATCTAATAAAATTCCAAGCAAAAAAATCTTTGTATTCTTTTAACAAAGCAATTAATTTGTTACTTACCTCTTAGCTAAGCATTTGGCTGACAAATGTTGGGTGATCTTGTCCTTCATCACCAATGTTCACTTTTATGAAAGTATCTTGTGTTTGAGTATACCCAGGTTTTACGATCCTCGTCACTTCATCGTCATGATTCTTTGTAGACATGAGCTCTTCTAAATAATCCCTCTTGTTAATTTCTCGGCCAATATTATGCTCCAACTTGAACAATGCCAATTTGTTCTTCAATGTCATCAATGCTGCTGCTCCTTACATTCTTTATTGAAAGCCATCAATTTGGCTTTGAATACCTGAATATCAGCATGATTCCTTTACTGCTGACAACTCATTAGAGTTCCTTAATTTTTTTTTTTATCAATTATTGGCTCTTCAAGGGCCACTATGTTTGACCTCATTTGATTGAACATTTCAGTAAGTGCATGTACTAAAAATGGTTCTACACTTTGTGTGACAATTTATGTTTCTTCTCCATCTTGAACTACTTTGATAGGTCTAAAATTTTCTTCATACATGAATCTTTCTATTGTGTTTGCTTCTGCAACAAAGGGTCTATGATCTTCTTGCACCACCTCTGCTTTACCTTTATCATTCCAGATAACCAGGCATTGATGGAGCGATGAAGGTATACAATGACTCTCATGAATCTAATCTCTTCCTAATAACACATTGTAACTAGTAGAACCGCCTATTACAAAGAAGACTGTAGTCCTATCAGTAGTTCCCACCATTATGTCTAAATGCATAACTCCTTTGACTGAAGTTGCTCCTTCATTGAAACTCGTGAGAATGATTTTTGTTGGGATCATATCGCTCTCCATCTTTGCAAATTTTCTCATCATCCTAGATGGGATAGTTTTTATAACTGCTCTGTTGTCAATGAGTACTTTGGCCAATGGAATACCATTGGGTAAATCCTTTACATACAATGGCCTAAGGTGTTTGGTCAACTTTACATTTGGTCTCGTAAAGATAAATTTTTCAGTTGCATATATTTCGACTTCTTACTTGTCTTCTATGGAATCAATTTATTGTGACAGGTTCATGTACGGTATTTCGCATTAATCATCTGTATTTTGAACTTCCTTCTTACATTCCTCTTGTGCTTCTTCTTTTGTTATCTAGCTTGTAGGGGGAGGCATTATCCTTGGAGGCGATCCAAACTTCTCAAAACGAGGTACTCACTTTTCTCTTAGGCGTCTCATATAATATGTACTAATCAACGGAACGTCCAGATTGTTTGCCCAACAAATCCACTTCATGAAAGCCTTTCAAGTCAATTTCTTCTCAAGATCAGTCATACCATCATCTTCTTCTTCATCACATACCTCTTGAGATGTTTGACCAATTCCTTCTCCACATTCTAATATGCATATCTTCCCTTTCTTCCTCTCCATTTTCTTTACTTTTGAACTTGTTGGCTAGCAAGTAATTATTAGCCATAACTGGAGGTAAAGTATCCAAACTGAATAGTGATAGATCACCCTGGATCCTCCTCATCTTCAACTTTCTTACTACATTCAAATTTTAAATTCCCAGAAGAATTTTTGATAATTCTTCCATTGATTCACCCAAAATGTCTTCCTTCTTATCCTTGAGAATATTAGCCACCTTAAGTACATTAGGCATTTTAGGACATGCTATCTCCTATTGTTACCTCATCATTCACCCATAATTTCGTTGACAACCCCTTTGTTGCATCATGGTCATTTCATTCAACGGCACAACCCTTCCTACATTATACTAGAATGAATGCCATATATTTGATTGATGAGGTTGTAGCATGAACGTTATGCCATTGTACATTGGTCTGAACTACCTCTCAAAAGATGGTTTCCCATAGAATGGTATGCTTTTTCTACCAATAGGCTGGAATTTTGAAAAAATACTTGGACGGTGATGTTGTCCCCATGCTCCCGTCTTTTCCACATTTTCATTAACTTCTCTTTTACATCTAGCACACAAGATCCCTTCATCTTTTCTAACATCCATTCTTTTGAGACGTTCAATGATGTTGGGATGTGGCTCAGAATCTTCCTCTCCATTATCTACTACCAATTTGAACTTTGGCAACCCACTTTTAATACCAGCCGTTACCATATTAATTTCAAGTGGCTGTGGGAAAGGATTCTCATCCACTGCCATCTTCTTCTTAGCTTCAAAAGTGATTCTCCCTGATTCAATGACAACCTATAATACATGAAGAGAAACCAAGCTATTATTAGTCATACGAGACAATGCATTGTGCCATTTACAATATTTTTTTACCCTTAAGTTGTTCTGGGTTTGGCAATTTATGTTTATCTCTCAATTTTATTTGCATATCTTTATACAATTTATCGAATATGATATCAGCTTTGGTCACATCAAACGAGAATATCCTAGCATTTTTTCTCATCCCTCATAGGCTCATTCTTGACCAGTGTTCCAGATTTAGCCATTAAAAGACAAGCATACTTTCAGTTTGATCGTAATATTCATCAACAGTATGAACATCAAAATTTGGGTCTCTATAATAAGTCCATTTGCTAGAATTTTTTGTTTGTTCTTCTTTCGTTGTTAAAAAATCATACTTAATCACATTATTACTCAATTGAAAAAGGTCAGAAAATTCTCTGTCCTGAAATTTCTTCTTTAAATCAAAGCTTAAACAACTTTGAGCGATTTTAACAAATTATTTTTCAAGTAAAGGTATAAAACATTTACTG
Source organism: Ligustrum vulgare (assembly GCA_963555705.1). Taxonomy (NCBI): domain Eukaryota; kingdom Viridiplantae; phylum Streptophyta; class Magnoliopsida; order Lamiales; family Oleaceae; genus Ligustrum; species Ligustrum vulgare. The sequence goes on from OY743171.1 coordinate 21,206,423, forward strand.
CTACATGTTTTAAACCCTTAAAGGAAAATCTCTGCCCATTCATTAGCATTTGACGTCAATTCGCCAAATCGGAAAAAGTAATTTCAGATTCAGTTTTATAAAATTGAGCATGAAATAATTGCTCTAACTGTTGCCATGTCTAAATAGAATTTGCTGACAAATTAATAAACCACAAGAAAGCTACCCCTATTAATGAACTAGGAAACAATCTCACTTTATGATAATCAGTTACTTCACCATATTGCAATGTGAAACACCCTATATGTTCCAGAGTCGAGACTTCTCCTAAGCCAGTAAATAATGAAAACTCTGCTACTTTGTACCCTCTAGGTCACGGGTATGCTTGATCTACCTAATCATGATATGGTTTCCTGTAGGTCAACCTAATAAAAGGACGCATCCCAAAAGCCATTTGATCTTATACTATCTTTGTGATTTCATTTCTCAACAGAACATTGGGATCATATAGGATACCTTTAGGTTGGTTTACTGGCGGTATCACTCGAGGCCTAATATTTGGCCATGGATTTGTGACAAAAGTACCGTTATTTAAACCATTGTTGCCATTAGCATGAGTATTTCCCTCATTATTAACACGCGTGGCATTCTGTACATTGTTTTGGACATTGTCTCTTGCACTTGGGCTACCCGCAGGTTTGACATTCCATTACCATTACCCAAGTCTACCAATCCACCACCCCTTGAATTTGAATTAGACGGTCCGAAAGGTGGTTCCATTCGTTGATTTGGACTTAGGGTGGGGAATTACGCCCCATAATCGTTCTGGCTTCAAAGTGATTTCCTATACTTGGAAAATTGGCTGGAAAATCTGGCCCACTAACTTATTTATAAGTTTGTTTAAATTACTTAGTTGTTTGGCCGTGTTATCATAGTGTATATTTTCATTTTGAGTAAACTTTTCCATATTATGAACATTTTGCATATTTATCTGTTCAAGAACATCTTGTGTGAGTTCACCAGGCAGTGCTCGCATGGTTCGATGGCTTAATTCTATCATTGGCTCATAATGACTTTGATTCCGTCCCTCAGTTCCTAGAGTACTTTGCTGCTCCTTATATCGTTCAATTACAAAATGGACTAATCGCTGGCTTGCTGGCTCCTTATCAGAATTCTTATGAGGCATATTGCTTCATTTCTTGTATCTTATCTATCGTTAACAATTAAAGGGATTCAGACGATGTGTAATGAACAATAATCTTTTGAGACAAAGTCTCAATAAGGGATGTTTTATTTATGAATATTACGACTCTAAAAACGAAATGCCTCCTGGGAGTACAAGCACACTAAAATGCAAAGTAAACAAAACGTACAAGAAAATTAAAAAGAAATGGAATTATATAGTTCTATATTTTGAGAATGATTGATCGGGTTCTTGTCTCTATGTTCTCTTTTCCCTTTTATACCCTATTCACAGTTTTCTTCAATTTCATAAAAAATTGTTCGTCGTCCAGTAACTGCCTACTTTCTCCATAATGGATGACTTGTCAAAAATCGTTGAATTAACTATTGCCATTACTTCCATTACTCAACCGCCTGTAATCCAAATTCTTGGATCGTGGGATGTGATAAGATTGTCTATTAATTGTTTAATAAGCGCCACTTTAAATGAGGATGGGTTGCTTAATTCACCCAGAACTTGGGTGTCTTCCAGGTTTGAGCAATGCTGGGTTTTCACTCAATAAATCTGTTTTGGGCCTGTACATGGGCCCCTTTGGAATTATTCTCTTGATGGGAAGAATGCACAAATCAGGTGATTATTATACCATATTTCAAAATCAAAGGAAATATTTTAAACATTCATGAATCAAGTGCTAAATAAAATAATTAATTTATTATAAATATTGACCCTGCCCCACCCCCACCCCCACCCCCGCCCCACCCCACCCAATTCCATCCCCATCCCGTCAAAATCTTTCGTAACAGTCTTCTTCTCTTCACCACCACCACCTCTAACTTATCGTCACCTCCTCCATCACCACCACTAGCTTTGACTCAATTTCACCGTCACATCGTCACCATGACCTTTAACACATCACCACCACCACCACCACCACCACAACCACCATTGTCACCATCACATCATCACCCATACCTTCGACACAAAGCCACCACTACCAGTCTAGCACCACCATATCTAACGTCCTGCCATCTCTACAATCACCACCACCACCATCATTTCTAAAGTACCTCTTCCACTACCACCCCACCTCAGCCACCCCACAATTACATCAATCAAAAATAAAAATTTTAACTTATGTGCCAGTTCTCTTGAAAACTTGTAACTTACGTATCAATTCTCTTGGATTTGACCTTGATATTGATCTTTGACCTTGGACTATGACTTGCAACAAATAAATTGTGACATTTGGTACAAAAAGAAAGTAATGTGTGAGCTATGACTTGAATAAGTCTCTTGTGACCTGATCATTTTAAGTGTGACCTGGAACTTAATGCATCAAATGTGACATGTGACATGAACATGTGAAGTATGACTTGTGACTTAATACATTAAATGTGAAATATGACCTGAACATTTGAAGTGAGAGCTGTGACTTAATGCAGCAAGGAGTATTATGACTTGTGACCCGTTATGTTTGAGACCTCCAACATATAGACTGTGACCTTAAATTCGATATGTGACCTGAGGTATGAATCGTGTCATGTGACCTAAACTATTAAGTGTGATCAGTTTCTCTTCTGCAGGGGAGAGGCATAGAGTTATTGCCAGATATATTGCAACAAGTGAAGATTAGAAAATTTTCTAAAGTTGCTATTTCTAGAAGTAATGAAGCCGATATTCCGCCAAAATCAGATCTCTTTCGAGTACAAGGACCAATCTTGGGCAGTTTGTTAATTCCTTCCGCCATTGATCCTTCCCTTGCTAGGATCACAGACATTGCAATTTGCAAGTCATCCTTTGAAACTTCCAGTTTTCAAACTCCAAAAATAGATGGACCTCTTAATATTTCTAGTTTTGGCATCACTAATTTTGGCTCTTCTACACCCTCACCAAAAATTTTCAATAAGGAAAAATAGGAATTCAACCCTGAAAGTGTTTCTGGAGTTCTTCCCAAAACTAATGACATTTCAATTTCTACAAATCCTTTTAATCCTCCTACTTCCACCTCACTTAAAGAGTTCAACAGAATTTCATCAATTGTTCCTCGAAATAGCATTTTTCAAAATGATCAAAGGAATAAAATTTCTCCAGAGGGCACAAATTGATTCAATTGACCAGCGGCGCTGAAAATTACGAGAAAGGGGGAGGAGGGTGAAAACGAAGAAACCACCGCACCACAAATTTTAGCAAATTCGTCTAATAATTCGGCGCTACTGCTTCTTACAGTGGCATCAGGGTTCAACGAGTGGAGCTGAGCGTGGGCGGAGTGAGGTGGGTGATTGGTGTGCCATCACCGGAGGAGCTTGTCGCCACTGGAGGAGTTGTTGTGTGGAGAGAGAGAGAGAGAGAGAGAGGACCAAAAATTTGTAATACTAAATGCTTATTATTATTTAGATTAACATTGACTATTTTAACTGATTTCATTTCCATAATAGGATGATTCCACCATAGCATGCAGATTGAAAAGAGAGAAGATATGCATAACAAAATTGTTTGTATTCCTTGTATCTATGGGTTTTTTTTATATAAAAAGGATGTGACCCTTTGTATTCTACAAGTAAAAACTTCGAATATATATACTCCTACCTTCGTTCTTTTTCTTCAAAATTTGATTGACCTGATGCTAATTGTAGCCAATGCCACCAAAAACTAATCCAAGCAAGGGATTAGAATGCTCTTATTGGGTCGAGAAAGTGAGAAAGGTCGTTTCCAAACAATAAGACGCAAATTTTACGTATTGTGTACGGAGAATTTTAACTCGTAAAACTCCAGGTTTGCCTCCGTTGTACTCCAATAATTTGGATCCTGTAGCAGTCGGTCAATTTATATTGGCTTCGCTACTTGCTTTTGAAGAATGACAAGAAAGTAAAAATCATCAAGTGGTAGGAAAAACAAGAATGTACTCAAGCTAACAAGGAGTTTCCCCAAGTAAAATAAAATAAAACCATCTAACAGAAAGAATTGTTGTCGATTGATTGCATAACAGTTACCTACAACCAGAGTAAATAACACCAGATATCCTACAAATGGCATTAATCACCAATAGCGAGAGAAGTTGGACAAATTAATAAACTATGGCCGGCCAAGACAAGATGTGGCAGATTCATGAAATGATGTTAAAATGGAAAGAACTCGAGTTGGTTTGCAATATGATACAATTATCAGAAACACAAAAAAGGTTGTTGGTTTTGGCAATACAGAGTCCAATTTGCCAGCTTCTGACTAGAAAAGAACCTGGATGTTTCAAAGAAATACGATGCAGCATTCATTCTGTTGAATCAGAATTCCCTTCCGCCTCCGTTCCTGATTACAATGTCAGGAAAAGAGAGTTAGACAACGCGCTGAACAATTAAAAGCTGATAACATCAAAATCCACTAGAAGATCCAGTGCAACTACATCTTTAACAACCACAACACTGCATCATTTTCAAAATCCTCATTTATAATGTTGTACGAAACACATCACTTGTAGGAAGACATACACAAGGTATATTTGTTTCCACAGTTCTAAGACCTCAAGTGTCTGTACCTCCACACACATGCCCAAAAAAGAAACGAATTGCAACCTAAATAAGGGTGCCTGGGATTAGTGTTTCAGTATTTGTAGAGTAGTCAGGGTATAACTGTAGCCACTTCGTATAATTTCTATTTGACCTCGTAGCTATATGTTTTTATGTAGCTCCATCGACAATTCAGGAAGCATCATGATTTATGAACACTTTGTCTATTGAATTCCCCCACTTACCTTTGCATGGCTATTTACAATTGCCACAGGGATGCAAAAATTGATGCTTTTGTTCTTGTTTTCTAATGTGCAATACTAAATTCCAGAAAGAGTCAACTGTAAAGGGTTAATGATGTTGAAATCATCGAATGCAGAAGACATGTTTAAACTACTAAATGATTTTGACTAGAAAATTGACATCAACCTTGAGAGAAGGGCCTCCCCAGTTTAAGAAACTGTCACCGCAACTATGCATTGTCTGATTCCCCGCTGTATACCAGCTAATGCAGTAGATAATATGTTTTAACAGTAAACTGACACTCAATCTACCAGCTACAAATGCTAATTTCTTGACATAATCGACTAGAGAAGTGATCGAAAATGCAGTAGACAATCAAACAAGAACAGATCAGCAGAGCCTATGACAAGTGACAACTATGTGCTCTCTCAAAAAATCCTCAAAAAAGAAATCGATAACTGGTGTAACTAATGTTTCTAGCAGCTTATGCGGAGATAACAAAATAAACAACCTTGATAAACAATATTTTCATTAGCAGGTATAATTGAGGCTTGCAATGCAAAAGATGATTGCAACTTCACATCGCAACACGTTTTTACAGTTATGAAGTAGGTCAATGGACTTTAACATGGTACCAGAGAAGGTTTATGCGAGGGATGAGTAGGGTTTGTTTCTCTAGCATGTTCCTTATCCCCTCGGACGGTATAACTGAGACGTGTAATTATAGGATTTGAAAGTAAACATCTTTAGTAGGAATTATAATCTAGATTTTAATCCATGTCAAAATCAACTATTAATATCAACCGCATATTTTATATACCATAACTTTTCAACCACATATTTCATCATTTTCTATCAAATTTTAATTCCCACCAAACGTTGTTAATGTACTAAGCTAGAGTTAGCTTCCCTAAAGAATTTTCACCATCAGCACAAATGATCAATGAGTGTATACCAACTAATAATGTAGAATAAGAATTACAAGTTTAAGATTACCCAAAACAAAATGAAAATTCTAACCTTCATCAGCTTCTTCTTCTTCTTCAGCTTCTTCCTCTTCGTATTCATCCTCCTCGTAATCAAGCCCGTACCTCTCATTCAAGAAATCGACTGCGTCTTTGGTAAAAACTAACTTCTCCGCGTCCAAAATGTCAAACAAATTGAGAGTCCTGGGAGTCAGCATTTTCAAAGTCCCAATATTCCGACTTGAAAGTTTCACATTATCCGATACCTCAGTCATCAGAAACGTTGATTTCTCTTTTGGGTCTAGCCCCAATCTCTTCATCATTGCAATAAACTCTTTGGTTTTCGGCTTGTCGAATTTCTCAACAAAATCCTCAATCACAATCGTGTTCTCAAAAGCACTAGAAATGGCAGTGGAAATCGCAAGCCGCTTCTCTTTCTTGTTAATCTTAATAGACCAATCCTTAGGCTTGGGCCCAAAAATAACTCCTCCACCGGGTCGCAACGGGGTCCTCCGCGAACCCTGGCGAGCGTGGCCAGTCTTCTTCTGACCGTAAGGCTTTCTCCCACCTCCTCTGACCTCGGCTCGGGTTAGTGTAGAAGCGGTGCCACGGCGGCGGTTCGTGAGGTCAGTTGTGAGTCCACGGTGGACGACGGCGCGTGCTGTTTCAGAAGGAGCAGACTTCAGGTCCAGAGTGGCGGTACCCACCTGGGTTCCTTCAAAGGAAAGCACAGGGAGAGTGGCCAATTCAGAACGAATTGTAGCTCTCAATGGAAATTTTGAATTTTGGGGTTTGAAAAAATAGTTGAGCTTTGAAGAATTTGTTGGTGTGGAGAGGAAGATTGATGAGGAGAAGAATGAGATTGACGAAGGAGCACCTGCAACAGAAGAGGCTGCCATTGTTCGGTTTCTGGTAATGGGATGTGTTTTTTGTGTGTAATCTTATCAGTTGGCTAATCTTTTTGGCCGTAGTTGAACATTTCGGGTTTGACACACGGATACAAATTGGACCCGGATAGTAAATATTTATATTTCAATTGAAACCGCAATTTTGAAATCGTTGGTTCGTGTTCACGAGAACCATCAACATTTTGATTTTAACCCAAATCGAACCGCTTTAAAATGATTTGGTTTAGGCTTCACTTTTCAAAACTCGTTTCAAACCATCAACCGACAAATAAATTACATTTAATATTTATTATTTAATGAAAAATTTCAGATTTATTTTGCATTTAATTTTTTTACAGAGTTTTATAAGGAGAAATAAAATTAGAAATTACTAAAGAACAAATTGAAATTTCTAAAATAAGAATTTTAAGAAGAAGGATAGAAAACTTAGAAGATATGCAAAAAATCTTGATAAAAAGAATAGAAATTTTAGGAACTAATAATAGAGGTAAATGAATAATAATTGAAGAACCAGAACAAAATTTAGAATGCTTACAAATAAATTATGTTCAGGTAATATGTAATTCAGAAAAACTTAAGAGTATTAAGGTAAAATGTCAAATAAGAATAGGAGAATATATTATTAAATGTTTAGGATTAATAGACTCATGATGTAGTAATTGTATAATTAACAAAAAATTAATTCCAGACAAATATATAGTAGAATCTAAAAATCCAATAGATGCTCAACAAATGAATGGAGACTTATATACGTACATAGATTTATTAAGATCAAATAGCAAAATTAGTTTTGAAACTAATTGCGGGTTAAGCATAGAATATAAATTACCAAGAGATTTTACATGAGTTAGACCTTTAAACTTAAAAGAAACATATTTTATTATAGGACTAAGTTTTTTGTTAAAAGACAATGACAGTGTTACAATTACTAAAGACTTCGTACATTTCTAAAAACATATATTATTTAGCCCAACAAAAACCTTATATTTTTCATCAGAATGCGCTGAGAAGCGTGGTGGAAACCCTAAAGAAAAATTTTGCCCCTGCAATAAAGAAAGAGAATGTCAACTTATTGAAAAAGAACCATTAGAAAATGAAACAGATGAACCATTAGAAGATGAAACAGAAGAACAAAGTTTTGGACCTATAGAATTTATAGATAATGAAAAGATTTATTATACTTTAATAACACAACAAGAAATAGAAAACCTAATTAGTAAGTTAGATAAAATGAAAATATTAGGGGAGAATGTTTTAAAATACTGGGAAAAAGATAAGATTTTTTGTGAATTAAAAATAAAAAATATAGAATACATTATTAGAACTAAAAATATAGAAGCTACTAATCTAAACTTAGAAGATTTCAAAATGCATATAGAAGAATTATTAAAATTAGGAAAAAGTAGAATGGTTATAAATTATAAAAAACTTAATGATAATAATTGGAGAGAGAAAATGTGAATGGTTAAAAAGTGGTATTGAAAATTGTGTAAATTAAATTTGGGTAATGATTACAAATTAATTTTTGGCCGAACAGGCCCTATGAATGGTTGGTAATGCCATTTTATTTAAAAAATGCACAAAGTATTTTTCAAAGAAAAATGAAAAGTATATTCAATAAACATAATAAGTTCATAATAGCATACATAGATGATATCTTAGTTTAAAAAAAAAAAAAATAAGAGAGAACATAGAGGACATTTACAGATTATTTTCTCAGAATTTATTAAACATGGATTAATTATTAGCAAAAAGAAAATGGTTTTGTTCAAAGAATACATAGATTTTTTAGGAGTAAATATAGGACAAGGTGAAATTAAATTAAAACCACATATTGCCCAGAAAGCTTTAGGATTTCCAGACAAACTTAAAGATTTGAAACAAATTCAGAAATTTTTAGGATTAGTAAATTATGCAAGGTCATTTATTAAAGACTTAGGAAAAATAGCAAGACCTTTATATTCAAAAACCTCACCAACAGGACAAAAAATTTTTGACCAGGAAGATATAAAATTAATTCAAGAAATCAAAGACAAAATAAAAATTTTACCAAAACTTGCAATGCCATTAGATACAGATTATCTAATTATAGAAACAGATGGAAGCATATTAGGGTGGGGAGCGATTTTGAATTGTAAACCCAATAAATATGCAGACAAAAATACTGAAAGAATTTGCAGATATAATAGTGGGAGTTATAGAGAAAAAGGAAACTTGAGTAGCATAGATGCAGAATTATTAGCAGTAAATTATGCCTTAGATAGTTTTGAATTATTTATTATTTCCAAAAAAGAAATAACAATAAGAACATATTGCGTTGCAATAGTTTCTTTTTATAATAAACTAAGTTAGATTAAAAAAAGACTAGTAGAAGAAGGTGGTTAAATTTTGTAGATAGAATTACAAATACTGGGATTAATATAGAATTTGAACATATTAAAGGTGTAGATAATAAAGCAGCAGATATGTTAAGTAGAATTGTAGAGGGGAAAAAAATTTCAATCTTGACTTATTTTAATCCATTTCTTACAGATGTCTAGATCTCCTCCAAGACCAGGAATTCCACCAGAGAATTCTTATGCATCTACTGTTGGAATTATATATGCCCATAGAGTATATTTCACGACATTTAAAAGTAAAATATTAATTGATTGTATTAATATGATGTTGTGTTTGTTCACGGGTCGATTTGATATTACAAATTGAGTGTTTAAGTTGTTAAACACAGAAAGATTCAATTTGTGATTCGATCTAAAATTAACGTTCACGATCAGTAAATAAATATGGACAATTTATTTTGATAAGATCGTCTCGATTTTATTAAAGTTTGTCTTTGACTTTGGTAATAAAATTGAGAGTACGTTTGGAACGTATTGGACGGAACCACGTGAAATTAATTTGTGACATTGACCATACAAATTTAATTTCACTTGATTATTGTACGTGGGACCTTAATCCTAATAGGATAATGGACTTCGATTACTAACTTGAAGTTCTTTGAGGTATCAATGGGTGAGATCAAATTGCTGATCAATATCTCGGTACTTTGGGAATTAAAGTGAAATAACGAGGAACATATATTCGTATTATGGAATCCGTCACCTTTTAGGTATGATCATAATCTCACTGGTTCTTCTAGTGGACAGTTGAATCTGAGCTCAGTAATTCGAAAGTGACTGTTGAATTCTATGATGTGATGAGATCACATCGAACTGTCAGTTAGAAGATGAGAGTTGAGAATTTATGAATATTCGGAGAAGGGCATTTTGGTCATTTTAACTTGCTCCGAATATTCGAATTGATCGACGGGGGTAACATGTAAGAACGATAAGTCAGAGGATATAATTATTGATTAATTGTTTCAGTAATTTCAATTTTACTAAGAGTGCAATCTCGTTCTTTTAGTGGAATAGAACGTGATTAATAAATTAATTTTGACTGATCAAGAGTTGATCGGGTCATAATTAATATATTGAAGCTTAGTTTAATTGGGTCCGATCAGGTTCCCTCGGTGGCTTCACTAAAATGGGTTTATACAGGCTTATTAACTGTATTGGGTTGTGCAGAAATGGGCCTGAGTTATGGTATTAGGCCTGGTAGGGTTTTGGGGGTGTAAAGAGGTTACAAATAGTCTCCCAAGACTATTTTTCTTAACCTAATTGGAAAAGTGGCGAGACACACACTAAAGTGTGTAGTGTGTGTTTCCTCTTTACAAAAAAAAAAACCCTAATCCTAGTTTAACCTAGGTCTTGAGAAAGGTGACCACGCACCTGCACAGCTGCCATTGGAGAACACCGATGAAAGCTTGAGGGTTTGAAGCTTTGGTGAAATCAAGAAGCAGCGAAAAGAGATTATTGTAAAGCACGCTACAAGGGTAATATCTCTTTCTTTTTCTGTGCACAAAATTATTTGTTCCAAGTTGAATACATAGAACAGAAAATCCTGTAACGGGATGATCTATCACAAGAAATCAATTTTTGTGAGTAGAACAACCCGGGTTCCCAACAATTGGTATCAGAGCGTCAGGTTTTTGATACTGTTTCATGTATTTAGGAATAAATAATTTTGTTTTGCATGTGTTAGTGGAGCGGTGTTAGGATTATGTGATTATTTGTTATGGATGAATGATATTCTTGTTTGAACAAATTTATGGCCATAGAATTTTTGTGGTAAATTCTTGTATTTGTATTATCGAGTCTTGTAACAAAAGGGGTGGATTACGACTCCATGTTTTCCCTTTTGATTTTGATTTTTTTTATTTTTGCGATAGAATTAGGGTTTATGTTATTTCTGTTGTAATTATAAAATCAGAGGACCAGATCTGCAATTTCATATATAGGGACCAATTATGCAATTTCGGATTCATGGACTGCTGTTGCAAAATTCAGAGGACCAGGCAATGCAATTTCTATATTGAAGGACCGGATCTGCAGTTTCGGATTTGGAGGACCACTGCTGCAATTTCGGAATTCGAACTCAACTTCACCATCTCCAAAGCATGAAGGACTTGGCTTGCAATTTCTGGAAATTCACCATGAACGGCATGCAGGCAGTCGGCGGGACTCGAGGGTGCTACCAATGTGCTCGACAGTCAATGGCGGCGCTTTTGGCGTTGCTATCTTGGCTCGATCGCGACGGTAGCGGAACCCACATATCTCGCTGCTCGCAGTCCACAGCATCTGGGTGCGGCTGTTGCGTTCTGTGGTGGATCGCGCCATTTTTGGCTCTGTGACCCCCACGAAGAACGTGGCGGCAGTTGCACCATTGCAGCGCTGCTGGATCGCGATGGCAGGGGCACCCACTGCCTGTGCAGAGCTGCTGTGGGAAATGGGCAGCACCACCGTGGTGCTGCCGCTGCTGCCATTGGTGGTATTTTCCACCTTGTTGGCGGTGGCGGCGAAGGCAAACGGAGGCTGGTGCTATGGTGACGCAATCCCAGGCGTTTTTCCGGCCATGAGACTTCCCGGCAGCAGCATAAGTAGATGGTTGGCGGCTTAAGCTTCTTCTTGGATAGGTCACAGCTAATGCAAGAGGAAGAAGATGGATTGTTTTTGGGCCAGAGTGATTTTTTATGGGCCTATTATCTTCAGTTGGGCCAGATTCAAATATGGGCCTATTTTGTTAAATCAGTTGTGTTGGGCCAGATTTCAATTGAATTGCAAATTGGGTGGAACTCCAGATTGGGCTTAGATACATCTTATTTGAAGAGTTCGAGTAATGGGCTGGACACTTGCAAATGGAAATTGAAGAATTGGGCCGGGTTGTGGCTCAATGTAATCTTTAATTAATTTGTAATTTTTGTGTCTAGGTTTGGCCATAAATTATGTTCATATTTATTTTATTATCGCATTTATTTTATGCTTTAATTAAATTGTGAATGAATGTCATTAGATAACATGTCATGTAGATCGCATAAACACCGCTCTAGGTACTATACTGTCATGCATTGTTTTATATTTTATTTTCTTTTCTAAATGTTAGATTAGAAAATAAATATATTTATTAATAATTAAATTGATTTTAAGAGTTAAAATTGATTGGTAATTATTAAATTAAAACCCAACAGTTCAAAATATTAAGTGAGTGATGGTGCAAAATATTTTGAACCCACGGCCTCCCCTATTAGCCTATTAGTAAAAATTTGTGTATGCCTCGTGCTAATCTAATTAGTCTCCCTGTAGGAGGGCTGCACTGTTTTGGTTACTAGATTGGGCCAAATTAGGTGATGATTTTTTAAGTGTGAATTAATCATGATTACCCTATAGGTGACATAATTAATTTGGTACTTGAAATATTATTAATATAGGGGTTAGACACTTAAATCAATGACATCGTGGGGACTTCCTATAGAATATCCAAACGATGTCAATGATGGCCAAATTTTAACGACTATAAATTAAATATTGCATGAGATGCTAGATATATTTAATTTAGTGGGAGGGTCCCAACCTAGCCATAAATCACATTTATTTCTCCTATAGAGAAATGTGTTTAAGATTTTGGGGTTTTAGGTTGTCGTCATATTATAGTAGTTTTGGGTCTACTTGTGCATAATTTTTTATTCATGCATCATATATGAAAGTATTCATCATTTATACAATTCGTGTTTAATACATTTATTTTACTTGAATGTCGTATTTCCACAACTAGTTATATATTTAGACATCACCAACTAATTTGCGAAAACTGTAACATGTCTCGTTATAATTCTTTCCACTTATGACATTTGTTCGTGCTAGAAGATCCTTGTTCAAAATAATTATAAATCTTCCAATGAAAATGGTTTTATTTTGATGAGATGGTTTATTGCATAGTTTTGATTCTCATATCAAGTACTTCGCAATAAAAATATCAAAATGGGATACCATATTTATTTTCTCGATGGAAGGGTATTTATGATAATTTGAACATTTTAATTATACAAAATATGCTATGAAGCTATATTATATCTCTACTTATGAACCGATCACGTTTTTATAAGAAACCATTTGGTAAAACATGATTGGTCACTTTAACGTGGTGGAGGTTCCACTTGCAAACATTGATTCATGTGACATAATGCTTGAGAAATCTTTTAAGATGATCTCTTGCAGTTCAGTGTGGACTATATTCACCAGGATGAACGTGTCCCTGAAAGGTTCAATGTAAGCTATTCATAGAGAAGAGATTATTTTAAAGCAACGGATAGTATAGTAGGCCCTCTAACCTTTTTTGCTTTTGAGCAAAGATAGGATTAATGAGGAAGTAGCCTTTCTTGGAAACTCTATAATGGAGTAAGACTCTATTCATTGTGTTATGGTTAGTAATTGAGTCTATCTTGATTATAGATTCTAGAGTAACTAATCGCCATTGCAAGTTGTTGCAATATGGTCCTAGGTGACCAAATGACACAATGAGATAGAGTATACTATAAGGATAAGTACGGGTATGATAATATGGAAAGAGCCGTTGGGCTTTTATGTTTGCGAAACAATTTGATTGTTATTTTGTCTCTTTATTATTTGAGCGGAATTATTTAGCGCTTAATCTCCAGTCATTAGTTGGAATTAAGTTAAATAATGCTCTTATTGTTGCGAGACAAATGGTTAACAATCTCAAAGCCTTGTAAATGGTTCTAAGTGTAATATTACTACAAGTGATAAGGGATAGATGACTCCTTGTATTAATGAACTCTTTGATAAGATCTTAAGATAATCATATTTATCTAAATAAGATTGAAAGACTAGTAAAGATAACCTCTAAGTATTTTGGAGGTAGAATCTATGTGGGCTTTTGAATTTTATTTAGAGGGTAAAATGATTAAGATTTTAGGCTTGGTTACACTTATCCAAAACTCGATTCTAATACTAGTAAGGGATGGACCTCAAAAGGATCTGAGGTGGAATCTATACTATTTTTCTGAATCTTGTTTAGAGGATTATATAACCAAGAGTCCTTATACATTATATGGACTTAAGAGTTTGAGGATTAATACACTTCGATATGAATGGATTCTTTTGTGCTCAAGATACGAGAGAGTACGAGTAATTCATCACTTTTATTGATGATCACTCCAGATCTCGATTATATACTTAATATCTCATTAATCCGAAATGTTGAAGAAATTCTAGAATTTTGGATAGAAGTTGAGAAGTAATTAAGAGAATCGAAATACTTCGATTTGATCGAGGTTTGTGTATCTCTCATATGAGTTTAGGAACCATTTATCGGAAAAGGAGAACAAGGTAATACCAAATCAATGATGAGTTATCCTCGTTACTAGTTTCATTTGGGAATGTATACCGGAGATAGTCAGGTTCCTTCATAGCCTAGTACCATTGATTCGTTTCCTGAAATACCCCTAGAGTTGTGGCATGGGTGCAAGCTCAGTTTACACCACATTCGGATTTGGGGACTTTTGGCACACAAGCTGAAAGCCAGGATTGATGAGATGGAGGCAACAATGAAGGTTTGATTATATGGTATGCAGCAAAACTAGAAATTATTTCTTCTATAGTCCTCTGGTCAAGAAAGTATTTGTTCAGTACAAATGTAACTTTCTTAGAGGATAAGGCATATAGAAGAATACAAATCCACAAGTAAAATTCTATTGGATAAGATGTTAGAACGTGGTTCAAACAACTTGATTCCAGGTTTCCGCATAGAATTAATCTTGATGATTTGGGACTTCCTACGGAACCGATGGTTGCTGATCCTAGTGGGAGAAATAGGCAAGTGGTTCAACCACTATTTTTGCCCGGTGAACCCAATGGACAGGGAAAAACCAAAGGTTGTAGTCGAAGTTGTTCTCACTGTTCTGCCTCTTCTTTATGTTCATAAAGAGGTAGTGAAGAGGTTGATCCCAATTAGGGATATAACCAAGTAGTGGGAGGAGAGGAAGGGACTCTGTTTGGACATAATGGAAATACACTTCCAGCGACTAATTGGAGTGGGAGGGTTGTAAGACCACCTTCTTGACGCTTATTCTACGGAGAGTCTTTTTAGACAGTCTCTACTGAAATAAGAGAAGGACTCCTCATTTAGGGAAGTGGTAGAAGTTATGGAATTGAAATCATGGAAGGTGAACGAGAACTTGGAATTGGATTCCTTGTACTACACTAGGGTTTGGATATTTGTAGACACACCTAATGGGGTCAAACCTATAGGGTGTGATGATTTTTAAGATGATAGGAGAATGGTAGATGAGAAGGTTGATGCCTTCAGCGCAAGGCTCATGGCTGTGGGTTTTTGAAACCCTTCTTGCTAATTGCCATGCGAATATTTACCTGGATCTTTTATCCATTGTCATTCATTGTGAAAATGAGGTACAACATATGGATGTCAAGAAGTTGTTTCTTGAATGCATCTTGAGGAAATCATTTACAAAGTGTAATCTGATGAGTTCATATTAAAAACCATGAAAGTAAAATTCATGACTTACAAGTTTCCAACTTTGGATTTGGGTATTTGTTCAACATATGGAATACAGAATTTGATCGAATGATTGTGATACATGTTCTTGATCAAAATCTTGATATATCTTAAGTATACTCGAGTATACAGAAAGATGAGTTAGTTTTCGCGACTATTTATTTGAATGACACTCTACTAATATGTGAGAGTATTTTCATTAAATAGTAATTGGCACCAGCAATTAGACTTGAAGGACTTGTAGATGACTGTCTATTTTTTCTAGACATCCGTACTTTTCGGAGTGGGAGAAAAATGAAATAGAAAGTCTCAAGTTTCATGTAATAATAAGATACTATCTACATTTGCAAGATTGAAGTCTTGAAAAGAATAATGTTCTTTGTGGACTTTATCTATCTTATGAGTGTTCTCCTAAGACTCATGGTAAGATAGAGAAGGTTCCTTATGCTCCGGCTATAGGAAGCCTTATTTTGCACTAGATAGGTCATATCTTATGCTGGGGATATTGTTGGTGATTATTAGTTTGATCCAGGATCAGATCATTGAATAGAGGTAAAGCACGTACTGAAGCATTTTTGGAAAACGAGTAAATATTTGCTTATCTATTCAGTTGGTGATCTGATGGATTAAAACTAATTAAGATCTAATTTGACTAGGATTCTCGAGAATCGTCAAAATTGGAATATAACTGGGAGATAATGTGGTTAATTGGTTGGGAATAACACAATCTTGGATTGTTTGTTATACAACCGTGACTTACATCGAAAGGAGTTACTATCTTGGTTGAGAACATAATCATTAGTGTAATGATGATGTTGACAAGATGAATGATTCGATGTTTCATGTATACTCTAAGGGCAAGTGGGAGATTGTTGGAATTATATATGCCCATAGAGTATAATTCACGACATTTAAAAGTAAAATATTAATTGATTGTATTAATATGATGTTGTGTTTGTCCACGGGTCGATTTGATATTACAAATTGAGTGTTTAAGTTGTTAAACACAGAAAGATTCAATTTGTGATTCGATCTAAAATTAACGTTCACGATCAGTAAATAAATATGGACAATTTATTTTGATAAGATCGTCTCGATTTTATTAAAGTCTGTCTTTGACTTTGGTAATAAAATTGAGAGTACGTTTGGAACGTATTGGACGGAACCACGTGAAATTAATTTGTGACATTGACCATACAAATTTAATTTCACTTGATTATTGTACGTGGGACCTTAATCCTAATAGGATAATGGACTTCGATTACTAACTTGAAGTTCTTTGAGGTATCAATGGGTGAGATCAAATTGCTGATCAATATCTCGGTACTTTGGGAATTAAAGTGAAATAACGAGGAACATATATTCGTATTATGGAATCCGTCACCTTTTAGGTATGATCATAATCTCACTGGTTCTTCTAGTGGACAGTTGAATCTGAGCTCAGTAATTCGAAAGTGACTGTTGAATTCTATGATGTGATGAGATCACATCGAACTGTCAGTTAGAAGATGAGAGTTGAGAATATATGAATATTCGGAGAAGGGCATTTTGGTCATTTTAACTTGCTCCGAATATTCGAATTGATCGACGGGGGTAACATGTAAGAACGATAAGTCAGAGGATATAATTATTTCAGTAATTTCAATTTTACTAAGAGTGCAATCTCGTTCTTTTAGTGGAATAGAACGTGATTAATAAATTAATTTTGACTGATCAAGAGTTGATCGGGTCATAATTAATATATTGAAGCTTAGTTTAATTGGGTCCGATCAGGTTCCCTCGGTGGCTTCACTAAAATGGGTTTATACAGGCTTATTAACTGTATTGGGTTGTGCAGAAATGGGCCTGAGTTATGGTATTAGGCCTGGTAGGGTTTTGGGGGTGTAAAGAGGTTACAAATAGTCTCCCAAGACTATTTTTCTTAACCTAATTGGAAAAGTGGCGAGACACACACTAAAGTGTGTAGTGTGTGTTTCCTCTTTACAAAAAAAAAAAACCTAATCCTAGTTTAACCTAGGTCTTGAGAAAGGTGACCACGCACCTGCACAGCTGCCATTGGAGAACACCGATGAAAGCTTGAGGGTTTGAAGCTTTGGTGAAATCAAGAAGCAGCGAAAAGAGATTATTGTAAAGCACGCTACAAGGGTAATATCTCTTTCTTTTTCTGTGCACAAAATTATTTGTTCCAAGTTGAATACATAGAACAGAAAATCCTGTAACGGGATGATCTATCACAAGAAATCAATTTTTGTGAGTAGAACAACCCGGGTTCCCAACATCTACAGTTTCATTTCAAACTTCATCTAGTTAGAATAGACCATATTATCAAGAACACATGAGATTTGGTGCACAAGAACTTATCTGTTTTCCAAGTAGTAATATTTTTTTCAAAGCACTTGCACACGTATCACTTTCAAAAGAAGAAAAATGTATTTTAGACAATTTGTGGATCTCTTATAACAAGAATCCAAAAGATCAAAAATATTTTCTTGCATCCATGAATACATTGTCAAAACATTTTAATCAGAGCAGAATTAGATTTAAATTTTATGTGGTCATTAAAGATAACAAGTTAGGAATTTTTCGTACATGGTTAGAAGTTTTAGATAGTATCAGAGATTTCAAAGATCCCCTTTACAAAGGATTTACCAATTTAAAAGAAGCTCTTGAATCTGCAAGACAGCACATAGGAATAAATTTTTATGTTTCACCATCCTTGAAAAATTACCAAGACTCCCCCACTTGATTTCTCACCCAATAGAGATCAAAGCATTTTTTTGTACCCATTGTGAGTGTATGCAGAATAATGTTAGAGTGATCAATGAGTCAAACCAGAACCTCCTTTCAGAAAGAACAGTGATCAATGAGTCAAACCAGAACCTCCTCTCAGAAAGAACTTCCTTACAGAAAAAAATTACTGAACTTGAAAAAGAAATCATTAGCCTTAAGTTAAGTTCTAGCAAAGGTACTACTGAGCCAAAGAAGTCAGTAGCTAGTCCAGTTTAAACGGTAACTGGTAAAGACTCATTAAACCCGTTTTTGGCTGTGGACTTGCCCAAAGTTCAACAGACTTAGGAAACTGTTGATTTCCCTACTTTACAGGCACAAAATTTTAAACAGACACATAACCAAAGTGTTTAGGACACACTTGGCCAACCCAGCGGTAAATTTGATTATTTAGTAAGATATTTGCAAGAATCAATTTCAAGCCCAGCCCAAGAAGGATCTACTTAGAACATTAGTCAAGAGAGAAAAATAGATTCTTCAAGATGCCCAAGATCCAGACGAAGATGTTATTTCCATTAACAAATTACTTTCACAAATCCAAGAACTCCAAAAATCCACAGGAAATAGTGAAGGTTCATCAAGAAGAAAAAAGAAAATCAGTATTAAGAAAAAAATATTAAAGAAAAAATGGACGAAGCAATTAACCAAATTTTTTAAAGAATTTTTGCAAAGAAGAAAACTACCAAAGAGAAGGAAATACAAGAATATCCGCAAAAAGAAAAAACTCCAGAACCAGAAAACTCTAACCAAGGAAAGAGTGATGATTTTGAAGAACATGAAAGAGATGGATATAATAATTCAGATAGTGGGATGTCGTTTTCCTCCATCACAGAACATAATTTGAATACATGAATAGACAGAAGATGCTGACGACATAAGAAGACAAAAATACTTTAATAGAGAAAGATGCCATGGACCAGGGTAGGATAATTCTTTTTTACCAGAAGTTTCTCGGCGAAACACGTGTCATAAAAGGACAGACAGCTGTAAAAGAAGAATAGACATAAAGAAGACACGTGAAGACTCTTTTAGGATATGCTTTACTTTTCAGATTCCTTTAGGGACTTTTTTGATAATTTGCTTCCTAGAATTTCTCTATATAAGGAAGACGTTTTCATTTGATTAAGGCAAGAGTTTACAGCCTGTGTACTCCTTGCTCTAAATCCTGAAAACCCTCCTCATCCAGAAAAATTCTCAATCTAAAACCATTGTATAACTAAATAGGAACCTGTGAATACCTTTAAGGTAATTTTCTTTTCCAAAGTTTTATTTTAATCTTTAGGGGACTTCCCGAAATGGAAATCCTTAGTTGTAATTTCTTTAAGATGTTTTAATAAATCTCCAAAAATTATTTCATGTTTCATGTTTTTATGTTTTCAGTTTCAGTTGTTGATATGTTGTAAATTATCTTTTGCATGATAACTCATTACATCATATACATATCATAAAAGCATAACTTGATTTTTAGAAGCCGCACTGTTTTTAAGTTAATCCTGAGTGACCCAGAGCTGTGAGGATTATTGGCCGGAATGAGCCTTTTTAGAATCCTTTTGATACTGGGGAAAGGGAATCAATTAACTCAAGAATTCTGTAAGGAAGTGTCAGTGGTAACCTTATAGAAATGAAAGAGTTTTTACATTTGCAAACTATAACTATCTTGTTGTGGTTCTAAGATTATGTTTATTCGAAACAAAAAAATCCTGTAGCTCACTGTACATTATGTGGTGTTGTAAATGCTCTATAGTTTGTGATATGTCATATAATTTCCCAAGTCTGAACCAATGACCGGTATGTTGGTAACTTATTACTTTTGTCGTAAAAAACATGAGAGCAGAATACTAAAAAAAATTATTTCAACTCGGTCTAAATATATTAATTTAATTTTGTTTACAAACCGCGATTTGAACCTGCACCAAATCGTAAAAATGATTTGATGTAGGAAATTAAATGGTTTTGTTTGGATTAGAAAAACGTCAAACCGTTTTAAATGGTTTGATTTGAAAATTTAACAAAAATCGCTCAAACTAAACTGTTTACACCCCTTAGTATTTAGAAAATTGGAAATCAATTAGAACCGGAAAAGACAATAGATTAAGGGTCAAAATGTCCAATCGAGTCGAATCGATTTTAATTAAAACATAAAATTATTCCAAAAGTCACAATTTTTTCTAAAAAAAAGTTATTTTACAAATAAACGAATATTTACGCATTTAGAAAATAAAATTATACACAAAAGTAGCTTAAAACAATTAGAGAAAAAACCCCCGAAAATTGGGATTAAATCGGCCGATTCCCATTTTCCCAATCGAACCAGACGGCTCAGTCCGATTTTGTAAACAACGACAGTATTTTTTATGTAATAAGGACCAATAGAATAGATTATGTTTAAATGCGTGTTTGACAAATGTTAAGACTTTTTTGAGATTGATTATTTAGAGGAAATGAGTTTTGTAATAGTTATTTTTAAAAGAATTTATAGTTAAAATGTAGAAAAAGTTTTGAATTTACATATAAAATTATTTTATGTGATAATGTGATGTTAAAAACGAGTTTTTTAAAAATACATATAGTTAAGGAGATCGCTTAAATATTTTTAATGCATGTATGATTTTAGGAATCTAAACTTAGTATTTAACATTCGATGATAAACAAAAATCATAGCAACAAGAATATTGATTTAACTAAAGAATCAAGAACACAAGAATATAATATTATCCGAGTAGAATAAAAATTCTCACTCTAATATTTAATTGGGGAATAACTAAAAACAAGAATGTGGAATATATATATTTTAAAAAAACTCGTTTTTAACCACACATTATCACATAAAATAATTTTATATGTAAATTCAAAACTTTTTCTACATTTTAACTATAAATTCTTTTATATATATATATATATATATATATATATATATATATATATATATATATATATATATAGAGAGAGAGAGAGAGAGAGAGAGAAAGAGAGAGAGAGAGAGAAATCGAGTGTAAAAGAACCCAAAAATTCTGCAAAATATTATTGATTTACAAATCTTTACAAAGATTGAAAAACTTTTAAGTAAAATATACAAGAAATTTTACAAAAAACCTAAAGATAACAAAACGCAAACTGCGTATAACAACTCAAAAATAACTCTCAAAAATCACCGCAACAAATTGTGTTTACAAGAACACACAGACACCTCTTAACAATTTCAGAAGACTAATACAAATTTTTACTAAGAACAAAGTGTAAGAGAGTGAAATCGCCCAGAACAGAAGAGGCGAAGTGAGAGAATTTTGAGAGAATTCAGAACGAGAGAATGAACAGGTTGAATTCCGAATTAGATGAATCTGGATGTCTTTTGCTTTTCATATGGCGTACACAACAAGATTGATCCAATGGCCTCAGTTACACCAGGTGGAAGAGATCAACGATTGTAACCAAAATCAGTTGAAAGGGATAAAGGCGTGATTCAGGAAACACGTTATTGCACCGGGTTAAAGACATTAGAATGGGCTCAGCTCTTGGACAAAATAAGAAGGCTGGGCAAGATTAATGGACTAATCGAAAATGGGCCAATTGCTCTACAATATATATATATATATATATATATATATATATATATATATATATATATATATATATATATATATATCATATAAGGGCCAAATTTAGCCCCTATTTGGTGGGGATTAAAATTAGATTTTTAGTAAAATTTTGATAAAATATGTGACAAAAAGTTGTTGACACTACATCAAAAGTGACCTTTTACGACATGAATTTACGGCGTGCATATAGGGCACGCCGTAAATCTTAATTATTTACGGCGTGCATAAAATGAATGCCGTAAAGGAATATCTTTTACGGCGTGCATGATAAGCACGCCGTAAAATTTCATTTATTATCACCTTTAACGGCGTACATATTTGCACGCCGTAAAAATTTAAAAAAAAAACGAACACGGCGTACATATTCGCACGCCGTAAAAATAAAAATAAAAAACACGGCGTACATATTTGCACGCCGTAAAAATAAAAAAAAAAAAAAAAAAAACACGGCGCACATATTCGCACGCCATAAAAAAATAAAAAATAAAAAAAATAAACACGGCGTACATATTCGCACGCCGTAAAAATAAAAAATAAAAATAAAAAATGGCCAAATAGATTATTCACCCGGGGAAAACAAATTTAGGGCGCGGCTCCTCTTTCTTCTTCTACCTTCAGTGCGGCTCTTCATCTACCTTCAGCACAGCTCTACTTCTTCCAACTTCACAACCTAGCCTTCCAGTTTTCTTCTTCTTCTTCTCAAACTTCCACAGTAGTCCATCAGTGAGCGGGGAGAGGCGGGAATAGAGAGTCACCGAGTAAGTCTACCAATTCTTCTCGAACGCTGACGACGAAGCCTTGAGGTCCATTCCCGCATCTTTAATTCATGTATTAGTTCGTAATTTGATTTATTTTCTTTTTAACATAGTTGGATTATCATTTTAATAGATCTGCAGGAGATAAATTATAATTTAAAGCTTATGATGTAAGAATTAAGATGAAAAAAGTGCAAATAATTAGTGAAGATTGGGGGTTAGAAATGGTCATAGCTGTCAATGGAAGAGTAAAATAAAGGGCAATGAATCTTGACTATTTGTTTGTCTTTCAATAAAGAAAGTGCTTGAGAACTTGTTCGACCAATGTTTTGAATGGTTGTCTAAGTCGAAATATCACTTTTAGCAGAACTAGTATCTTCCTGCTTAGAGAACCCAACTGGTATTATTGGAGTGAAATTTGCCTTCTTTGGTTCTGCATTGCCCAATTTTCACTTTCCTTTATCCCTCAAAAGCAACTTCTCCGTGAGCAAATGAACCTATTCGAAAATGAAAATATTAGTTCCATCTAAAGGGTGAATTGAATTGAATTCTGTAACCAAGCAACAAATATACCTCATTTTCCTGTTTCTGATTATCTTTGAAATAGCTGTCATAATCTGCCTTAAGTTTATCATAGCTTTCTTTCAATGAATCATACTCTTTCTCCATCTAAAGGGTGGATTTTTGTTTTTTTTTATTTATTATTATTTTGGTGGTCAATAACTCAATTTCTGTTTTCTTACACAATTTGCTTTGACTTGATTTCTTTAACAGGGAGAACTTGTGCTTAGCTAGTAAACCCCAGCTTTCTTCCTTCATAAGAGCATACTTAAAAGTTACATTACATGTTTGAGGTTTATCAGAAGTCACAGTGTAATCAAAACTTGTTCTGTATTTGAAAGGTTGCGGCAAGACGGATTGTTGTAGGCAAGTGGGGCTTCAATAATGGACAAACTTGTGTTGAGCTATTAATCATCTTGCAGCAATTGGTGATCTATTCAGCTCTTCATTTTGTTATAGCACAGTAGCGATCTAGTATTAATCTGATATCAGTTGCATTTTGTTATAGCACATGAGATCGTTGCTGTAGCTGTGAAGTGATAGCCGGTATTGTTTTGATGCACTTGTTGCTCGTAGCTATAGAAACCGATGCGGCAGTTTATTCTTTAATTGAGTGCTGATCTATTTGAAGTTTACATTTAAAAAACCGTTAATACCATTAATTGCTACTTTCCCGAAAGATTTAGGGCTTCATTAGCAGATAATTTTAGATAAAATAATTCATGCTTGGACAATCAATTCATCTGTGAACCAGCAATACCTTTACAGTTTGGAATTATAATGTATGCATTGTCAGAGCATTGAATCATACAATTTTCTGTTATTTTAGAAGAGTGTGAATTCATACTGGGCATGGTATTATGCCTCCCTGGGCTAGAATTTCTGAAAAAATCTCTGTGAGCAGGCTAGGCCATGGTGTTATAATCTTGGCCCTTGGGTATAAAGGTTAGCTGTATGGTCACGTACATTTCTTATCTTTCGCGTGGCAGGAACTTAGTATACTGTCTAGAATTTAAAGCTTTTTGTTTGCAACATGGGAATCGGGATGCTTTATGGTTTTGAAGCGTAAAAGGAAAAAAGAGCAGACCAATTACTTCGAACATGTCAACCCAAAAGAACAATCAACGACTAAGTTGTCTGAACCTCCAACTTATTCACTAATCAGTCTGTTTTCATTTTTCTAGCATTTTTGGTGATCCACATAGTGAAGTTGTTCCAATTTATTAAAATTTTGATTGATGAATTCTTATTGTCTGCATTTAGCCAAAGAATTAAGAGTCCTTTGTGTGAAAATCTGATCATTTTAGATAAAGTATTCTTTGATTAATAAAGTCTCTAAAATAAGAATTTTAACATTAACCCAAATTCTATGAACGCCCTTTTATGGAGAGTAGTAAAGGTGATTCATTTTGTTATCTTAAGCATAATAGCTTTAGTATGTGTATCTTATAGATTTGAAATGTCTTCTGTATTTATCTTATCACATGAACTAGAAACATTTGTCTTGGTTGTTCCACAGATTCTTAATAATGGTTAATTGATTTAGCCCTTGTTTGAGCCCGATTATGACTAATTTTTTATCAACTATTTTTCTTTTTCATTTTCAATTTTCAGAAAATGAGGAAAAAAGTGTTTAAACTGTGTTTTACAATTGCTTGCCTAATTAGGTACATCGAAGTGGATTAGTTGTAATCACAACAAAGGTATGCTTCATTTCTTGATATACTTTTGACATAGTCACTATAAGTTTATTAATTATACTTTTATTATTTATGTGATATGCAGGAAGTTGATTATTTTGAGCATGACACTCTTGGTCAAAGGAAAAGCTTCGATATGGATGCTCTTTTGTTACATTTTAAATTTTTTTAATGTAATTGTCTATACTTTTGACATATTTTTATTTAAATCTTTGAATAAGCTAGTATGTTGATTTGATCTAAATTTTGTTATATTGTATTGAATCTTACTAAATGTTTTTATCGAAATCACGTTTATTGATTATAATGTGAATTAATTCGTATAATTTTGTTGTATAATTATTTTAGATTTTCAGGAATTATACAATTTACAATATTATTTTTTAAAATCAAATTATAATTTACGGCGTGCAAAAATGCACGCCGTATATACTCACGGTCAGTGTTTACGGCATGCATTAGTGCACGCCGTGAGTTATTACGGCGTGCAGCGATGCACGCCGTAAGATTTTACGGCGTGCAAAAATGCACGCCGTGAAATATTTAACGGCGTTCAAACTGCACGCCGTGTAAATTTAATTTACGGCGTGTGGATTTGCACGCCGTAAACTTTTACGGTGTGACTTTTTACTGCGTGCGGCTGCACGCCGTAAAAATGATTTTACGGCTGCAATGCACGCCGTAAAAGGCTAACTTTGTTGTAGTGTGATAATATGAGATACATGGTTCAAATTAATTATTAATTTTGACTTAAATTAAAATATGAATTTTAATCATTACCAAACATGAGCTTGTTCTAAATACTTATACGTGACTCATAGTAAATATGAGAATACGAAGTGACAATTAGTTACATAAAAGTATATTTAACTAGCTTAAAAATTTAAAGCTTTGCTCCATAGAATTTGTAGGAAATAAGTGTTGGGATTTGCGCCCAAAAGTATTAGGAATTTACTAAAATGGGCCAATTGCTCTACAAATCTTCCCCTCAATTGGTTCAGACTGCAGCTCTGTCATTCCAGTCCCTTTGATCAGTCCTGAAGTCCTTAAATATCTACAAGCTATACTCCCAAACACTTAATTCCCTGCAAAATACAGTAAAGCAGTATCAAACTCCAAAATGTTAAGAAAATTCAGAGCATCCTTAAACTTGGAAATAGGTATGATTTTAGTTCCAGCATCTGCTGGATTTAGCTGAGTAGGAATCTTAATCATCTTCACAAAACCTTTTTCAATGATGTCTCTTATGAAATGAAATTTGACATCTATATGTTTGGACCTATTATGAAACACAGGATTTTTAGAAAGATATAAAACACTTTGGCTATCAGTACAAATTTCAATTTCAGGTTTGCTCAAACAACCAATTTCAGAAAGTAAACCCCTCAGCCACATGCATTCCTTAACTGCATCAGTGGCTGAGATATACTCTGCTTCAGTTGAAGAAAGTGCAACTAATTTCTGAAGTTGTGCTTTCCAACTGATGCAGGCAGAATTTAGTGTAAAAAAGTAAGCAGAAGTAGACTTTCTGTTATCAATATTACCAGCAAAATCAGAGTCTACAAATCCTTTAAGTTCAAAAGCAGTTTTTGATTTTGAAAACATAAGACTCAAATTCAAAGTTCCTTTCAAATATTTCAATAAAGATTTAAGAGCTTCCCAATGGGGTTCCCCTGGATTACTCATAAATCTACTCAAAACACTGACAGAGAATGCAATGTTTGGTCTGGTTGAGACCATTAAGTACATAACTGAACCTACAGCATTTGAATAAGGAACATTTTTCATTCTATGAAATTCTTCTGCAGTTTTAGGACATTGATCATTAGAAAGCTTAAAATGAGCACGCAGAGGAAGTGAAACAGATTTAGAATCAAATAAAGAAATTTTTTTCAAAACCTTTTCAATGTAATTCTTCTGATTCAGAAAAACTTTCCCTGCAGATCTATTTCTAAAAACATCAATACCAAGAATTTTCCTAGCTGGTCCTAGGTCTTTCATTTCAAATTCAGTTTTCAAATTTTGTTTAAGACTAGAAATAGCCTGCAGATCCTTACCAGCTATGAGCATATCATCAACAAACAGAAGAAGATACATAGGATCAGAGAAATCATTTTTAAAGTTAAAACAGGAGTCATATGAACTTTTCTGAAATTTTAGGCTTTGAATGAAGTTATCAAATCTTTTGTACCATTGTCTAGGTGCTTGTTTCAGACCATAAAGAGATTTCTGAAGCAAACACACCAGATCGGGTTTTGTTTTCTGTTCAAAA
Organism: Ligustrum vulgare; assembly: GCA_963555705.1. NCBI lineage: Eukaryota > Viridiplantae > Streptophyta > Magnoliopsida > Lamiales > Oleaceae > Ligustrum > Ligustrum vulgare. The sequence continues at coordinate 21,233,761 of OY743171.1, forward strand.
CCTTTTGGTTGAGTCATATAAATGGTTTCATCAAGCATTCCATACAAAAAGGCAGTTTTCACATCCATTTGCTCAAGTTCTAAATCATTCTGAGCAACTAAAGCAAACAAAATTCTAATAGAAGTATATTTCACAACAGGAGAAAAGATTTCAGTATAGTCTATGCCTTCTTTTTGTGAAAACCCTTTAGCAACTAACCTAGCTTTATATCTAGGTTTGCCCCCTTCAGAATCACCATCTTTTATTTTGAATATCCATTTACAATCAATCAATTTCTTGTTAAGGGGTCTTTCTACCAAGGTCCAAGTCTTATTTTTAATTAAGGAATTCATTTCCTCTTGCATGGCAGCAATCCACAAGTGTTTGTCTTTTGATCCCATAGCTTCTTCAAATGAAGCAGGTTCAGGATCCAAAGTAGTAGACAAAACAGAAACAGAATAAGATTCAAAGTCATCAAATCTAACAGGGGGTCTTATTTCCCTTCTAGTCCTATCTCTGGCTAGTTGATAATTGTCTAAAACAAGTTCATCATTTTCAGACAGTGTGGGTCAAGTGGGTGTAGGTGATGCAGGCACATTATTATGCAAATGTTGGGGCTGCACAGGCTAAAAGTGAGAATCATTAAAGCTTACTTCAGTTATCAAAAAATCATTTTCACAAAGTGGATTTTCATTCTTTTCAAACTTGCAAGGAAAAATCTTTTCATTAAAAATAACAGACCTGCTTAAAATAACTTTGAATCCACTTTGTTCTTTAACCCAAAGTCTGAAACCTTTAACCCCTTCCCCATAACCAACAAAAACACATTTTAAAGATCTTGGTTCAAGTTTGGACTGAACCTGATGAGCATAGGCAGAACGGCCAAAAAATTTTCAAAACAGAATAATCTGGAACTGCATCATTCCAGATTTGATCTGGAATGCTGTAGTTCACAGCACTGGAAGGACACAAATTGATAAGAAAACATGCAGTTTTAACTGCTTCCCCCAAAATATTTTTGGCAAATTTGATTGGATTAACATGCACCTTGTTCTTTCTAACAAGGTCCTGTTCATCCTTTCAGCAACCCCATTTTGCTGTGGACTGTATGAAACAGTCCTATGTCTAAGTATGCCTTGGTTTTTACAAAACTCATCAAATTCAAAATTACAGAACTCCAAACCATTGTCAGTTCTGATCACTTTAATCCTTTTGTTTTTCAAATTTTCAACCAAGGTAATGAAATTTTTGAAAACAGTAACAGTTTGGTCTTTGGTTTTTAACAAATGAACCCAAGACTTTCTGGAATAGTCATCAACAATCAACAAGAAGTATCTAAAACCAGAAACTGTGTTAACAGGGGCAGGACCCCAAAGGTCTGCATGTAAATATTCAAGAATTACCTTGGATTTATGAACAGCTTTACCAAATGAAGAAGTTTGTTGTTTTCCCAAAACACATTCTTCACAAAAACTAAGTTTCTGAAAATCATTCTTTCCAAAAAATCCATTTTTCTCTAACCTTTTAAGTCCTTTTTCTCCTACATAGCCTAGTCTTTTACGTCACAAATCAGACAGATTAATATCAACAGTTTCAATGGTCAGGGAAGTAGGAGGAGAATATTTCACAGACACAATATAAATGCCATTAGTCTTAACTGTGCTTAACCACAACAAATTGTTTTTCAAGATATTTATGTATCCACTGCTGAGTCTAATTTCATAACCCTCATCATCTAAAATACCCAATGATATGAGGTTTCTTCTTAAATCAGGGACATATCTAGTCTGATTTAAGGTCAAATTGTTATTATCAGCAAGTTTTAAGGTCACAGTACATATTCCTTTTATGTCACATGATACATCATTTCCTAGTTTCACAGAACCAGAAGTATGCACAGAGAAGGTATCAAACAAATCCCTATAAGGGCATATATGGAAAGTACAACCTGAGTCTAAAATCCATTCATCTTTCAAATTAGAAGTGGTTGTGACATAAATAACTCCACTATTATTTTGGATGTCTGCAGGTTCTTGTGGTTTATTTCTAGCATCATCTCTCAACTTCTTAAAGCACTTCTCAACTAAGTGACCTATCTTTCCACAGTAAAAACATTTTCTAGTTTCATCAGGCTTCCTATCAATTTTATTATCATACCTCTTAGTTTCAAACCTGTTTTGATTAAAATTTTTATGATCATACTTCTTATCCCTAGGTTTGTTAGGTATGAAATTTTTATGTTGATAGTCTTTAGCCTGTCTAGAATTATTCCTATTTTGGTTCCAGCCTTTGAAGTTTCCTCTAAAAGAGTTTCTTCCCCTATAGGATGTGGACTCTACATTATAAGCCTCTTTGTGCTCAGACTTAGATTCCAATTCCTTATTCTTAAGAGATGTGTATATTATTTCAACAGACAACTTTTGCCCTCCATACTCTAAAGCATTCCTAATGTCCTTATATTTATCCCCCATGCCATTTAACAAACACACAACCCTCTGGTCTTCAGTGGTTTTCTCTCCTGCATTTAGAAGATCCTGGGTTATTCTATTAAACATGTCTATGTTTTCGTCAGCACCTAAGGTAGGATCAAACTTAAAGCTAAAAAATTGTTTCCACAGAAAACATTTGTTTGGTAAAGAAACAGTAAGGAAAAGTTCTTCAAGTTTATCCCATAGGTCTGCAGCAGTGTTGGTATCCCCTACTTTCCTAATCACTGTATCAGATAGGTGGAGGAACAGGGTACTCCAGGCAAGTTCATCTAATTCAGTTCTTCTTTCTTCAGTCATAGTTTCAGGCCAGGTTTCATCAATGGCTTTAGCACATTTTAGTTGAAGTAATAGGGCTTTAATTTTCTGTCTCCATAAGCTAAAGTCCCCCTTCCCATTCCATATTTCTACTTCTACCTTAGCAGTGTTCATGATTAAGGCAAGTATGGGAATCAACAAATACACAACAAAGAGCAGGAGCAATACAAAGTAGGCAAAATTATGCAAACAAGTGTAAAACAGGATTTTACAAATTTCAAATTGTGCAGAATACAACACAAGACACAAGATTAATTCTGCAGATATCAAATTATACAGTAGTAACTGAAACTAAGTGCAAGAATCAGAGATTATAACTTTCTTTCCCTCAACCCAACTTGGGTAGGCCAAGAACTCCCTCAGATTCCCGGATTCTCAAAAGAAATCCTGGACAAAGGTGAGTAAAAGGGTCCAAGGGGGCTTCAACGGAGGGAAAAAGAAAGAAAAACAAAGAATTTAAGAAAAACCCTAAAGAATTTCAAGATATCACCTGACTGCTGCGTATTCAGAATTTCCTTTTGAAATTTCCAAAGTAAAATTAGATCTGACTTCAGATCTTTCAAGATCAATAATCAAGATGTCAAGTTACTTCAGGATCCGTAGCCAAATATACATATCCACACAAAGAACTCAAATGTTTCAGAAATCAACCCTGAGTCTTAAGATCTGAGGTTTTAACAAAAATTTTTTGAAGTTTCAAAAGAAAATACAAAGATCCCTGAAACCCAAACGAAAAAACCCTCAAAAATTTTCCCAAATCAGAAATCCTAAGGCTCTGATACCACTGTAGAGAAATCGAGTGTAAAATAACCCAAAAATTCTGCAAAATATTATTGATTTACAAATCTTTACAAAGATTGAAAAACGTTTAAGTAAAATATACAAGAAATTTTACAGAAACCCTAAAGATAACAAAACGCAAACTGCGTATAACAACTCAACAATAACTCTCAAAAATCACCGCAACAAATTGTGTTTACAAGAACACACAGACACCTCTTAACAATTTCAGAAGAGTAATAGAAATTTCTACTAAGAACAAAGTGTAAGAGAGTGAAATCGCCCAGAACAGAAGAGGCGAAGTGAGAGAATTTTGAGAGAATTCAGAACGAGAGAATGAACAGGTTGAATTCCGAATTAGATGAATCTGGACGTCTTTTGCTTTTCATATGGCGTACACAACAAGATTGATCCAATGGCCTCAGTTACACCAGGTGGAAGAGATCAACGATTGTAACCAAAATCAGTTGAAAGGGATAAAGGCGTGATTCAGGAAACATGTTATTGCACCGGGTTAAAGACATTAGAATGGGCTCAGCTCTTGGACAAAATAAGAAGGCTGGGCAAGATTAATGGACTAATCGAAAATGGGCCAATTGCTCTACAATATATATATATATATATATATATATATATATATATATATATCATATAAGGGCTAGATTTAGCCCCTATTTGGTGGGGATTAAAATTAGATTTTTAGTAAAATTTTGATAAAATATGTGATAAAAAGTTGTTGATAATATGAGATACATGGTTCAAATTAATTATTAGTTTTGACTTAAATTAAAATTTGAATTTTAATCATTACCAAACATGATCTTGTTCTAAATACTTATACGTGACTCATAGTAAATATGAGAATATGAAGTGACAATTAGTTACATAAAAGTATATTTAACTAGCTTAAAAATTTAAAGCTTTGCTCCATAGAATTTGTAGGAAATAAGTGTTGGGATTTGCGCCCAAAAGTATTAGGAATTTACTAAAATGTAATAAATGATTATACATATTTGATTTAATATTTGACGTCTATTTAAATTTGGAATTCATTATTATATATAAACTGTAACGAAGGACATTCGATTGTTAAAAAATAATATAATATTAGTACTTTCGAAATACGGAAGGTTAATATTATATTTCAATCAAGATTATTTTAGTCCTGAACCTTGAATAAAGATAGACACTTTATTCTATTGAGGTTCATTTGATTATTGCTCTAATTATTCAGAATAGACGATTTATCTTAATCGTGGCCACTAGTTGAGTCGTGAGAAATAACATTGATATATTTTGAGATAAGTATATTGGATTGGACCATCGTGAAATTAATTTTATAGCATGATCGTGCTTAGGAATTGACATATCACATGACTATCATATGGATTGTCTTAATCTATCTTGGATGGAATTTATTACGTAACGATCCTTAGGGACTTTGATATACTATAAGTGAGATCAATCATTGATATGATCAATAACTTTGTATGTTATGAATCGAAGGAAAGTGAATTAACAAATGAAGTATTGCAAGAGGAATTCGTTGCTCTAATTGTGGAGTTAAGGAGATCGCTTAAATATTTTAAATGCATGTATGATTGTAGGAATCTAAACTTAGTATTTAACATTCGATGTTAAACAAAAATCATAGCAATAAGAATATTGATTTAAGCAAAGTGAATACGTAATTAGGTGAAACGGTTAATTGTATATCCAATTAATTATCGATCTCAAATGAGACAAACTATTAGATTGATAAGTCAAGAGGATAAATAATTGTGAGAAATAAATATATATTGCTTCAACAGTTATTTTATTTATTTAGGAGTTGTAATAATTCGCCTATAGTGGTATGAGCGAATTATTAGATAATTAAATTGATTGGTTATTAATTGACATAATCGGATTAAATTATTGAGAGCCTATAATATATAAATCCAATTGGGTCCCCCCAGTAGCCTCAATGAGAAATGAAGAACAAACTTGTAAAAAGTTGGATAGTTCTTGAATTACACTAATAAAAAGGGATAAAGCTAGAGTTACTTGTACGACAAGAATGAAACTCTAAATCCCAAAAGGAAAATGAAAAAAGTTAAAACTCTTCCCATATATATACACGTGACGGAATAACCAAGATTTATTCCACATTCTTGTTTTTAGTTATTCCCCAATTAAATATTAGAGTGAGAATTTTTATTCTACTTGGATAATATTATATTCTTGTGTTCTTGATTCTTTGGTATCCACGCATCAACGTAATCTTGTTCTTGAAGGAATATTGGGAAAGATTTAAGGGTTTGAAGCTGGAACAATTATTCTAAAGATTGGAGTTCATATTATCTACTGGAAAGTAAATCCGCTGCGCACATTCAAAGTAGTTTTAATTTATTTAGTAATTAATTAAATTTCTGGGCATTCTCCAGTTTTCAAAGAAAACTATTTTTTTTTTTTAAATTTAAACACTTTCTTGGAATCAATTTCCAACAGTTGGTATCAGAGCCTGACTGGATATTTAATTAAATACTAATTTTAATTCAATCTTTAAAGAATGTATGATTTATAGCTTTGGGCGATGTTTAGGGTTCATAGATGTTTATAAGAATTTTTAAATGTTATGATGAATTTATTTAGATGAATGGCGTTAGGGTTTATCAATTGTTTGTCTCCAAGGTTTATCCTTGCATTTGTTTTTCGAGTCTGTAAATGATTAATTGTAAATCCTGCATTATGGGATATAGGACCAATTGCAATATTATGTATAGATTCATTTTTTATTTATTTAATTTTATATTAAAAAAAATATAGGTACAAGATGGAGCAGGCCGCCATCGGTGAAGGTAGCGCTGCAGCGCTACTGGGCAGCATCCTTTTGGGCGCTACCCTGTCTCCTTCTTCGTCCGGGCCAATTTTTGTGTCCCAACCTATGCGTGATTTGGGCTAAATCCGTTTGGTCCATTTAGATGAAACATGGGAGCCCAATATCTGGATATATTGGGTTACAACACAAGGGTTTGGCCTAGTAAATGTGTTGGAGACGTAATGGGCCTATTTGCTAATCATGGATTTGATGTAGTGGTAGCCAAACATGACCAAGTGATGAAGATGAAGGAAATTAAATTATGGGAAAAGTACATAACTATACAACTAAAACTTTCACTTTTTAAACATAACAAACTTAAAGTTTTTTTTAAAAAATCAGGTGTTAATTAGTTAATTAATTAATATAATATTATAATAATTATCATTTATATATTAAATGAAAACTTATACTCCCTCCGTCCCAAAAAGATAGTCATATATACTATTTTTGTCTGTCCCAAAAAGATAGTCTTGCTTTCATATTGAGTATACATTAAATTTTTGCATTTTCATATATACCCTTATTTAATATATCTTGGTACAATACACTCCAAAAATGACTTTTTCCCTTTCACTTTTCCACTCACCCCCACCCCTCGACACCACCCTACCAACCCCCAACCTACTCACCCAACCCACCCCACCCTCTTCCCACCCCACCACAAGCCATAGCCCCGACTCCACCACATCACACCCCACCCCACCACCCATAATTTACCCCACCCCAAAAAATAAGTTTTTTTCCTGTCGATGTTTTCCTATCCACCCCCACTCCACCCCCACTCCACCCCAAATCCACTCGACCCTACCCAAACTCATTGCAAAAGTAACAAATTGATCTCACCCTAGCTACAGACCCCTGAACACCCAGCCACCCCACCCCAAAAATGATTTTTTTTTCTACTTTTTCACCCACCCTGACACCACCCCACCCCCACCCCCACCCCCACCCCCACCCCACACGGACACCACCCTACCCCACCCACAAAAATGAGGTTTTTTTTATCTCTCGATATTTTTTTCACCCTACCTCGCCACCAACCCCACCCTACCCCCACCACCCAAATGATTTTTTCTTCTAATTTTTCGCACCCACCCCACCCCAGCTCGCCTCTGACCCTATCCGCCACCCACTCAAAAATGATTTTTTTCTTCTATTTTTTCACACCCCTCCCAGACCCTACCCTTGCACTCAACCCACCCCACCATACCCACCCATCCCATTCCTACCCACCCCGCCAAAAATGATTTTTTTCTTCAATTTTCCACACCCCTACACACCTCGCTCCCGACTCTACCCCGCCACCCAACCAACCAACTGACCCCACCTTAAAATGATTTTTTTTCTACTTTTTCACATCCCGTCCCGACCCTACGCCCGTCACCCACCAGCCCCACCACTACCCACCCCACCCAAAAAAATGATTTTTTTTCTACTTTTCCACAGGCCGCCCCTACCCCGCCATCCACCTAACAAATCGACCCAACCCAAAAATGTTTTTTTCTTCTACTTTTCCACACCCCACCAAGACCCTACCTCACCCCACCCAAAAATGATTTTTTTCTTTTAGTTTTCCACACACCACCCAGCCCGCCCCTACCCGTCGCCCACCCACCTATCCAACTGACCCCACCCACCCACCCAAAAAATGATTTTTTTTCTCCCGATGTTTTCCACCTCACCGCCCCGCCTCATCCCTCTCGATATCATCCGCAATGTCACAATTGGTCACAAGTCATGTTTCAGTCACAAAATCACAATTACAAATTTAATCGTAAATTTCACCACAACCCCACACCACCCAACATAACTCCATCCCACATGCAAAATCACAATTGGTCACACAAAGTCAAAATTCGGTCACAATTAAAAATTTAGTTACAAAATTGACCCCACCCACCCTTCTTGTCAAGTCACAGCTAGTTACACAAAGTCACAATTACAAATTAAGTTAGAAAACCCCACCCACATCCAAAGTCACAGTTGGTCACACGAAGTCACAGTTGGTCACACAAGGTTACAGTTTGGTCACACAAAGTCGCAGTTAGGGTCACAGTTGGTCATACAAAAGTCCTAGTTGATCACAGTTCAGTCACACAAGGTCCTTGTTATGTCACATGAGATCACAGTCTGGTCACATGAGGTCACATTTCAGTCACATATCACTCACATGAAGTCACATATAGTCACAGTTCGGTCATACAAGGTCACAATTCGCTCACGCAAAGTCACAATTCGGTCACACGTAGTCACATATCATTCACGCAAAGTCATAGTTCGGTCACACATAGTCATAGTTGATAAGTTGTAAGACATATCACATCCTCGTCAAATGGTCACACAAAGTCATTGATGGTCACAATCTATAATATAATTGGTCACGATCATTCATGGTTGGTCATATATTATTTGTTTATGGTCACAACTTACTCGTTTTCTTGGTCGCATTTAGTCAATATTTTGTCACAATTACCTCATAACTAATCACATTTCGAACTCGTCATAAGTCACACAAAATCACATTTAGCAGATATTTTAGTCACGATTAACTAATAATTGGTCAATATCACCATTCAAGTTATTCAACCCAACCCAAACCCACCCACCCCGCCCATTCTAACCCTCCATCACCATCCCCATCCCCATCCCCACCCACCCCATCCCAACCAACCCCCTAACCCTCCCAAACAGAAGCTGAATCAGCTTGTTTGACGATGTTTCTATCAGCTTCGGCAACCGCCAATTCCTCTAAGAAACATGGTGCATCGTCACCGTCACCCCCTAACCCTCCTAAACAGAAGCTGAAATAGCTTTCTCCATTGCTTGACAGTATTGCTAAACAGCTCCGACCAAAAAATTAAACCCCAACCTGCATCGGCCCTACGCCACCATCGACGGCACCAACTAGTGCCTCTAAGCAACACGATGCATCGTCACTGAAGCACCGACACCACCATGACCTCCACCTCACCGAACCACCACCCATCACCCACTGCATTTCAGGGCTCCACCACCACCACTATCATGACTTAAAATTCTAATCATATATTCATCAATGAGACCCTCGTCACTGCTAGCGACCATCTCTCCGCTGCGATTTCCAGCATCGAGATCTTCTACGCCGCGACGATCTCCTTGGCCAGGTTGTCTTCACCTCCGGTGAGGCTTGCAGCTAATCACTCTCGAAGGTGGCGATCTCACCGTAGTGGTCGGGGAAGGAGGAGTTGAGATTCTTGAGAGAGACAGGCTGTAGAGAGAGAAAGGAGCAATTGGGAGAGATGAATGTTGTTTGATTTTTGTACAAGACCAGTAATTAATACTTTTAGAATTTAATTGATTAATTATGTATTAGTTAATCGTTAATTACCACCGGAAATTTGAAAAAAAAGAATTCCCTCACATGATTTTTGAATTGCATCTTTGAAATACAAGGTTCTATGTAATTTTTCCTTAAATTATTCGGGCTTGAACCTCTGTAATTTAATTTTTATTTTTGAGTCGACCACAAATAAATTGATTTTATGCTTTAATTTATTTATCACTTTATGGATGCCATATTTGAATGAATGTCATACATTATTCATATAGATTTGAATTATTAACATTTCCCTAGGATTCTATATGTTTCATGCATTCACGAGGTACGCCATTTTATCAAAAATGTTTTTATTAAGAAAATGGAATCCTTAAATAATTAATACATTTTTAATATGATTAAATGTGGTTGATAATTATTTTAAATGTAAAAAAACCCATTTTTTAAAATAAACATAGTAAGTGGGAGCAGGTTAGTGACACTCGGTCTCCTTGTGTCGATACATCTAAATAAAATACCTTGCCTCGAGTAGACTTCATTGTTCGACCTCCCCAAAGGAAGGCGTGGGTACTTTAATTTTAGGAATGTATCCTTAATTGGAGGATTTACACAAATATTGATTAAAATGTTCAATCATTCTAAAGATGGCAATATTTTGGAATCAAGATATATTTGTGGATCTAAATAGAGGCTATACACTTAAGATCACCTTAATAGTAACCCTCCCAAAGAGGCTCTTCCTTTTAAGGTTGATGATAAAAAAGAAACGTTACGAATTTTTTATGTTAAGGTACTTGGTGCTAGGGTAACAATAAAAATAAGTGAAATTAATTTTTCAGATTAATTGGGAAATCATTGTGACCTTACCTAAAGTGAGGGCAATGGTTAATCAAAATTAAGTCATCGTAGTTTTTTTTTTTTTTGGTTTAAATGAATACTACTTATGCATTCATGCATCATACACTAAATCATAGTTACAGCTTATATTTAATGATTGCTTATTTATTTTCAATTACAAAAATGTCTCTCAATCCATTATCGACAGTATTGAAAGAAAACACGCTAAACGGAGATGACTATCATGATTGGAAATGCAACTTAATGATCGTACTTAAATGCTGATAACATTGAATTTATGCTCAATGGGGAATGTCCTGAACAACCTGCTACTAATGCCCCTAAATCCCAAAAGGACAGTTATGATAAGTAGATAAAGGCTATAAGAAGGCATGCTTCTACATTAATGCATTTATGAATAATGTGATGAGAACCCGGGAGGGGTTCTTCGTCGTAGCTTGCGGAATAATGCTTGGAAAGTTCCAAATCCAGGTTGGAATGGACGATAACAATGCAACCCCGACCTCACGACGTAAGAACCATGGGTATATTAAACCCAAGACTCGTTACGATGCCGAGATAAGAACCACAAAGAGGGAACGCCACAAGGAATGTCCAGATCCTTGATAAGTTCAATTTGTTGAACGCCACAAGATTTGAATCTTGAGAAGTTCGTTGTTTAAAGGAAAAATCCTCACCTTTAGAGAGAGTAAAAACACTCAATAATTTTATTCATCAAAAGTCTTATGTTTTTTACATTGAATGGAAAAGCATATAAATAGGCAAAATAAACCCTAGTCGCTAACTGACTCTGAATAGAATTCTAATTAGGCTAAAATAGGTAAAATAACTAAAATAACCAAAATTACCAAAATTGGAAAAATAATTAAAAACCAATAAAGGAAATACAAATCAACTGAAAATGTCTCAATTATTATTTACGGCCGTGAAGATTGATGTTTCGGCCGTAATTATAGAAGTTACGGCCGTAAAAGCCCTTCTGCCTTGATTTCTGATCCTTTGGCGTGAATTGAATCTTGACTCGAGCCCAACATGAAACTTGTTCATTTTCCCATGTAGAATATTGTTGAATTGCCCGTATCTTGATTTCCCATTTTTTACGCCTTTTCTGGATCACATCATCCCCTCTTCCTTTAAGATGATTCGTCCCGAATCATAACATTGTTAGCTTCTTTTCCGGATCACATCATCCCCTATTCCTTTAAGATGATTCATCCCGAATCATAACATTGTTCTTAGAGCTTCTTTTCCGGATCACATCATCTCCTCTTCCTTTAAGATGATTCGTCCCGAATTATAAAGTTGTTCTTGGCTTGCTCACTTGGTTTAGCCTCAAACCTTCTTCGTACAAGCAATGTATGATCTTTGACGTTCTCCGAACCTGCTTGATTTCTTGTTTTGGCTTGAATTATAGATTTTCCCGTCAAGCCCACCCTGATTCGTACCATTCCCTCCTTCTTTAGGATGATTCATCCCGAATCATGGTGTTGTTCTTGAAAAATCAAATTGTACCTCCTGGATCAAATGGAAAATTGTCGATTCCCTGACATGCATTCAATAAATGATGCTCCTCCAATTTGTAGACAAGAAGGTATTGAAACACGAGGAGAATTGACCAAGGTTGATGTAAACCAGACTTCCATGCACAATAAAACTGCAAGAAATATTTAAAAAAAATGGGGAGGGAAATGTTAACGTCTCCGTGCACAAGGTATGGATCTTTGTACTCATGATACAAAACCTCCACAACTTTTTTCCCACCACGAGGCCCTTCTCGTTGCCTCCAAACGTCAATATACTTTCTTGCTCATTCTCTTCTTTTTTCTCAACCACTTCTTCTAATTTTTCACATTCAACCACCTCTTCAGTATTTTATCGACAATTTCAACATTCAAATGTTGAACTTCTACCCCAACTTCCAATTCATTCCTATCTTTGTCAACACTGTTATTTTCAATCTCCTCTTCCAAAATTTTATTCTCTACTTCAAGACTCGGAGTTTGATCAATTACTTCAATTTCTTTTTTCGCACACTCAACCTCCACTTATAAATTTCTGGGCTCAATCACCTCTCCTAATTTCTCATGCTTTTGCTCATGCACCACCTCATAAATAATTTTATCGACATGATTAGGCACCTCTTCTTCTAACTCTTTCCTCAAGTCTCCCTCCTTCTTCTTAAGAATCATATCCGAAGGCTTTTCTTGTGATTTAACTACCTGCTCTCTTCCCCTTTCTCTCTCTTGCAACTCGGCCAACTTTTTTCTAGCCTCTTGTGTTTTTATCTCTTCATTTAACTGTATTAATTTCATGGCCATCTCCATGAATTCATCCTTCATACTCCATTCATCATCTCTGAATTTTCTTTGCTCATCTCTCTTTTCTCGCAATACTTTCTCTTCAAGTATTTGTTCTGAGGTTAACGGTATAAGCTTAATACTTTTCCCATCCTTAACAAATTTATATATATTCCTACACTTATCGTAGAATGCTTTCCTCTCACACTTCCACAATCTACTCAACAAGATGTCACAAGATTCTAGAGGCACAACATCACACCACAGTTCATAGCTATATCTTCCAAGTGTCAATTTCACCATAAACCCATGGGTTACATTTACCTGCCCACACTCCTTTAACCACGTCAGCCTATAAGGTTTGGGATGTGGTAGTAAAGGTAAGCCCAACTCCTCAACCATGGTGGTACTGGCCAGATCGCAATAATACTCCTTATCAATAATAATATTGCACACTTTACTGCCCACATGACACCTAGTTTGGAAGGTAGGATCGAACTCATAATTCATCCCTTTATGTAACTTTCAAAAATTTGAGAGACTCAAAATAAGAGGGTCCAGATATTGACAAATATCAAGAAGGAATTTAATGTTGACTCGAAAAGGAAAACAATATCAAGAATTTTTAAGAAATTCAAGAAAGTGGTTCTTGAATTTTGACTAGAAAGGATCTTATATCAAGAATTTTAATTTGACTTGGAAGGTAAGGAATTATCAAGAATTTAAGGAAATTAAAGAAAGTGGTTTTTTTTTGAATTTCGGAGTGACTTTTTTTTTTTTTTTTTGAATTATGATGAATTTTCGGAATTAATAATAAAAATAAAAAATATATATATATATTTAATAAAATCCGAAAATTTGACACGAACGCAACAAAACAAACGAGACAGGATTTAGATAAAAATCGAGTAAAATAAACAAGATTGAATTTTTGATGGATTTTTGTATGGATCAAATAACGAAAAAAAATTCTGGCAAGAAGAACAAGAAAAATTGAAAACAAAGACTCAAATAACAAAAATAGGATATGGATGATTTTTATGGGACTCGATGATAAACATAAAAATCAAACTGGATAGAAAAACACAAGAACCTGAGTTCAGAGTCCAGCTCTGATACCATAAGATGAGAACCCGGGAGGGGTCCTCGTCGTAGCTTGCGGAATAACGCTTAGAAAGTTCCGAATCCAGGTTGGAACGGTCGATAACAATGCAACCCCGACCTCACGACGCAAGAACCATGGGTATATTAAACCCAAGACCCGTTACGATGCGGAGATAAGAACCACAAAGGGGGAACGCCATAAGGAATGTCCAGATTCTTGATAAGGTCGATTTGTTGAACGCCACAAGATTTGAATCTTGATAAGTTCGTTGTTTAAAGGAAAAATCCTCACCTTTAGAGAGAGTAAAAACACTTAATAATTTTATTCATCAAAAGTCTTCTGTTTTTTACATTGAATGGAAAAGCATATAAATAGGCAAAATAAACCCTAATCGCTAACTGACTCTGAATAGAATTCTAATTAGGCTAAAATAGGTAAAATAACTAAAATAACCAAAATTGGAAAAATAATTAAAAACCAATAAAGGAAATACAAATCAACTGAAATACTAAAAATCTCGAAAATCTGATTTGCGCCGCTTACGGCCGTAAAAGTCGGACTTACGGCCATAAGTCCTTCTCTGATCAAAATGTCTCAATTATTATTTACGGCCGTGAAGATTGATGTTTCGGCCGTAATTATAGAAGTTACGGCCGTAAAATCCCTTCTGCCTTGATTTCTGATCCTTTGACGTGAATTGAATCTTGACTCGAGCCCAACATGAAACTTGTTCATTTTCCCATGTAGAATATTGTTGAATTGCCCGTATCTTGATTTCCCATTTTTTACGCCTTTTCCGGATCACATCATCCCCTCTTCCTTTAAGATGATTCGTCCCGAATCATAACTTTGTTAGCTTCTTTTCCGGATCACATCATAATGTATTGCGGCAGAAACATGACCACTTTAGCTCCGCTTATGACATAATGGAAAGCCTTCAACAGATGTTTGGCAAAAAAGGGAGACAAGATCGTTTTGAGGTAATCTGTGCCTTTCAAAAGATACGCATGAAATCAGGGACGCCAATTAGGTAACACATGATGACTATGATTGCACTATTTAACTAGGCGAAAGTCCTTGGGGGCTGAAATTGACAAGGAAACTCAACAAGACATGGTGCTTAATTTTGTGGCTGGTCTGTTCTCATAGTTCAAGATAGATTATCACTTGCATAAACTTTACATATTGTTGAGCGACTTAATGAATCAGCTTCATCGTGTGGAATTGGGTCTGAAAGATAAGGGTGGTCAAGCAATGATTGCGACAAGTGATGTCTCTAAGCCTAAGGTGAAAGCTAAGGGAAAGAAGAGAAAGCGCTCAACCAACACAGGTACTAACGCTGGAACAGATTAGCAGCTTAAAGGCAAGTGCTTTAACTGTGGCGACAAGGGACATTGGAAGAAAGATTTTACTAAGTCCAAAAAGGCGCGTACAGGTAAGTCTTTCGTTACTGAGTCATGCTTATCATGGGTTGTAGATTCTGGAGCCACTGATCATATATGCATTGATGTGCTGGTTTTACAGGAAACCAGAAACCTCGGTAAAAGTGATTTTGCATGACTGTTATTATATTCCGCAAATGAAGCGAAATTTGATTTCTGTTTCAAGACTTTATGAGCATGGATATTACATTAATTCTACATCTTCTAGAATAAATATTTGTCATAATAATGCTCGTATTTATGCTGGATATTTGTCTAATCATCTTTACATACTCAAAGCTACTACACATGAAAATTATATAACTATCGCTGAAAAACGAACGTCGCCTCAAACTAATAAGATGTAACACCCAGGCTAGAAAAGCTTAAAAGAAATGATAGGTACTACTCATACCAACAAGGTGTGCCTTTTTTTTCCGGAAGTCCATCTTTAGAAACTATACAATTAAGCGTGCTTGGCTTGGAGCAATTCTAGGATGGGTGATCTCCTAGAAAGTTTTCTCGGGGAGCGTGCGAATGAGGACAAAGCATGCTGAAAAGACTCGTATTGGTACAGTGGGGACAATACGCCGTCATCTAACGGTCGGGACAACCCGTTAAGTGGGACTCGGGTCGTTACAGCGTGGTATCAGAGCGGGTCTATGTTTCTGTAAACTTGCAAATTTTTAAAAAAGAATTTTTCTAAAATAATAATAAATAATATTTTGACGACTTTTTCCACTGCCACCGTTCACTCCGCCAACTCCGAAGGTAAATAATTTTATTATGAAGTTTATTTTATTTTAATTTCGGATACATGAGAAATGAAATGTTTTGACATTTAGACGTGAAAAACGAGTTTGAGCATAAATTTGAAAGAGCTTTTAAATTTTTATGTCCTCATAATTTTTAACTAAGAGAAATGGATAAAACCCCACTTAATTGGACTTTGCATAATTGGTTTAAGACATGGCACCCATTCATAGAGATATACCCAGTGAAGCAGAACAAGCCATTAGAGATTATGAACGCTTCGGACCTAGACTTGATTGGACCATTGCCCAACACGTAAAATAGCTGAATATCGTACGTGATAGGGCTATACAACATGGCTATATGACTAGTAACCTCCAGTCAATCCATCGCTTACTCTCGACTTTCCAAAGTGATTATGCGGAGGTAGGTCATAGCATATACGTAGATGCACTAGTGTCCCCTAATGTGGACATAGAGTATGACACCTTCTGTATGAGATTTGTGGCATATTGGCCCATGTACTTCGAGTACCACTTTTGGGTTGCACCTGAAGGGAATCCAGAACCCGAACCAATGCTCGAGCCAGAACCTGAGCCAATGCCTGGGCTAGAGCCCGAGCTAGGGCAAGAGGATGAGTTAGTACCCGAGAGCGATCCTGAGGAGGACTCAAAAGAAGAACTTGAAGAGGATCCAGAAGAAGAACCTGAGGAGGACCCAGATGAAGAACCGGAAGAAGAAGAACCTGAAGAAGATCCAGAAGAAGAACCCGAAGAGGAACCAAAGGAAGATGCTGAGGTAGCACTAGGGGAAATCTCAGATCCCGAGTCGTGTGTTACCCAGTAGATTACTAAAGCTGGTAGTAGAATATGCCATAATTATTTTGAACTATGTAGCATTTCATGCCCTCTTATTTGTATCCTCACTTGAAGGCTTTTGAATTATCAATAAAGATATTATTTTGATAAAAATATTTTTTTTTACCATTTTGATATTTGGTTAGTACAAGGTTTGAGGCAAGCTCCTGCAGTTTCCACAGTGTCGATAATAGAGTAATTCAGAAGGTAATGCCCCCTCACATTTGATGGCAAAAATGGTCCGCTAGCTGTTGAAGAATGGCTACAAACTATCGAGAAAATCTTCAAGCATATATCTTGCCCTGAGAATAAGAAAGTTTTATGTGCTGAGTTCATGTTGGTCGGAAGGGCCGGCTTTTGGTGGGAGTCCGCATCGCGGACTAGAACCGAAGCAGAACAGGCAACCCTAACTTGGGATGAATTTAAAGTCGAGATCAAAGACAAATTCTTCCTACAAGCCCTTTGTGACCATAAGGAGACTGAGTTTCTGCGTTTGACTCAAGAAGAGATGAACATAACGGATTATGAGAGAAGATTCGAGGAACTATCACGATATGCTCCACATCTGGTGGAGACTGAGGCTAAAAAGGCCCGTCAATTTGAGAGAGGCTTACGCTCAGATATTCGTCAAATAGTTAGTTCCCACGAGCTCCCTACCTATCGGGCGGTAGTGAAGAAAGCTCAGGCCGTGGCTTATGCCAATGTGGGATATGAAGGGCAGGGTTCGTAGAGTGAGCAGGGAAAAAGGAAATGGCATGGTTCAAATCATAATCAGAACATAAATCAGACATCCAACAGGAGGTAGAACACAGAGCCGGCCAAAGGTCAAGTGACTAACTACGTGCCCCCATGTCCCAAGTACCACAAGATGCATAAAGGAGAATGCCTTTTGGGCAAAGGAGTTTGTTATAAGTGTGGTCAGCCTGGCCACTTTGCATATGATTGTTGTGCCACACCTTCTCATGGTTCCAATCAGAAAAGGAAAGTGGATCAGAACAAGAAAGGGAATGCTAGAGTGTTCTCCATGACACATGAGGATGTCGATCAAGATTTTGATGGGAATGCAAATATACTATCGCTAGCATTCCTATATGTGTTTTAATCGACTTCGATGCCTAGCTAGACTGGAACTAGTGATTATTAGTATATTAACATTTATAGTTTAGACATATTTATTAGAACATTCGAGATACTAGATAGGACGAGAATGTGATTTATTTTAGCAAGAACCACGTGATGAAAATTTTCAATCTTTTAGCACTAGACCAAACTTGACATATGATATGGCACCATAGAGCTAGAAGTCTATGTCCTTAGAAACTAAGAGATTCATTTAGTCAAAGTCCAATGGGGTGGACATAGTAGCGATGAAGCTACCTAGAAAAGAAAGAAGAAATTCTGGCCAGTATCCAGATATTTTAAATCAAGAAAGTTTAAAATTTCGAGGACGAAATTATTTTAAGGTGGTAGGGTTGTAGCGACCGAGAATTTTCCATGACTTATTTAAATAAATATTATTTTAAAAATGTGTCGCCACGACTCTGCCCATTTATTTTACAAACGTGATCGTCTAGCCAATGAAGTGAAATTAAATTTAATTAAAAATCTTAGTCAAATTCCAAATTTTATTAAATGATGCCCAAGTCCGTTATTTATTTTGAAAGTCTAATTTTTCAATTTATTTGGATTCAGATTATTTTTAAGTCCAAATTTTAATCTATTTTAGATCAAAACTTTTAAGCCCAAATATTATTGTCAATCATTCAAGCACAATTTCTATTTACTTTGGATCCAATTTATCATTTTCTAGTTCAAAGTTTACAACTTTACTATCTTGCCCCATTTTAATTCCAATCCATAAATCCTCCCTTATTCCATTTCAAATAACCAATTCAATTAACACAATTTCCTCCCATTTGTTATTCACACGTTTTCCCTTCAATTTGACTGATTCTAAATTTCCATAATCCCTTTCTCAATCATCAAGATCAGCTCTAACCTACCATTTTGAAGCCCAACCAAGTAAAAAATCCTCGATTCACGTTTCTGATCACCGAAAATTTCCCATGATTTTTCCCTATATGGACACACCCATGATCACTCATCAATCAACCTTAAACCTCTCGGAAAATTCCCTCATTATGGCCTAAAACCAAATATGCCACAAATTTACCAAAACATGATGCAAATTTAACAGAATATACACTCTTGTTCTTTCCCTCAACCTTATCAAGCAGTACACACAAAAAACCAACACATATCTCTCTCCCTAATCCATCACACGGACAGAAAAGCACAGCAAGATTTTATCCAGTTATCCCAAAATTCTTGATCTCAGCCTAATTCAAGCCAAATCAATTTCTTCTTGGCCATTTCGAAAACCCAATCACAAGTCATTTCTACTCCATGATCACTCCCTCGACCAGCTATTTCCTCCTCACAAATTCCTTCAATCCTTCCAATTCAAAATCTGCCAAAATTATTACACAACCAAAATGATATAATTTCCCATTCACCTGCATCATTCACACACACAGACAGATTCAGAACTTGAGCAAGGTAGTCACTTTCCTATCTTCAATACGCACACTGCCTTGTTTTCAACCAGAACCAATTCTGCAACCACCATAGTCGAACCATATCACCACCACTCGACCGCCCTTGCTCCAATCCCCAACCAAATCAAAATCCCAAACATCAACCACCATCCAGCCTCACACGCACCCAACCAAATCCGAAGCACCACACCATTACCACCTACTGCCACAATCCGAACTCCACCACCCCGCTGCTAAAATCGAGTTTTCAAACATAGACAATCCCACAAATTTATCACCACTAAAAACCAACATCATCACTACCAAACCAACCTCCATGCTCGACCGCCACTGCTCCAATCTCCAACCAAATCAAAAAGCCAAACAACCCAAGGAAAACAAGAAGCCCATTTACTTACCTCAACTTTCGACCTGATTATCGCCGAAAATTGCCAATCCAAATTCGAATGCAAGCCACGATTTTGTACCAACTCGCCAAAGCCCTCCTCATTTATCACACACCCTCGCCGCACTCGAAGTCGCCACGGGTCGCCGACACCATCTCCCGCTGTTGGCCGACTGTCTCGACGGAGAGGGGACCGGAATCACCCCCCTTTCGTCGCGTCTCTCCCTCTCGTCTCTCTTCTATGATTGTAAATGAGGAGAGAGAGAGAGAGGAACTTTTATATAATTGTTATATTTTATTTTATTACCTTTTAAACCCCTAAAGTTTTAAAAGTAGCTATTTTAGTCCCCTTATTTCCAGAGCCCTTTAACTAAATCCCTGCAGTTTTGGAATAAGTTAATTGAACCCTAGTATTTTGAAATCCTATGAGTCAGTCCCTTTCATTTCCAATAAAAATAAGTCCATTTCAGCCCCTAGACTTTTTAAATCCCAACCATCTTTAAAACTTCAATTTAGTCCCTAAATTTTATTTTGTGACTTTAATTTTTAAATTTCAAAAAGTACTAAATTAGTTTAATTTTCTTTTGGCTAGACGAGGCATACGGTGATTTAAAAGATTGACGTGACTTTCCAGCTTTATTTTTCAAACTCGTGATTTAAGGTAGACTCGTCCCCACTAATTAGTTTAAATTATAATTACATGTCTTATGTGAAATTACGTGATTTATATGCTTTGAGGCATGAGACGGGATGAGAATATCTCTTATGAGATAAGATGAGAAATGATGTTTTTATGCATAACTTACAAGCTTTAATGCATGAGACAAGACTACCCACACCATGCGATTTTTAAAGAGCCTTTGATTTTATTAAAAGAACCTATGATTATGATGATGATGTCACTGTATGATTGCATAAGTATATGTTAAATTATTCTGTAAATTAATTATTAGCGATGAGTCTACTGAGTATTTCTTCGAAATATTTATTCCATTTTTAACAGCTTTTGCAGATCTCAGAGATGGCGACGAATGAAAGGGCAGTGTTGGAAAATTTAATATTTATGCTATTTCTTTGTCAAGTTTTATAAATGTTAATGGTTCAATTACTTATCGTTACTTTCATTTGAATAATTGAGATTAAAGTTTTATGAATTGTTCTATATTTCAATTAATTAAGTTTCCGCTGAAGTTTTCAAACAGTGAATGTGATGATTTGAATTAAATTTATTTTCCACAATAAAGTCAGTTTTAAAGGACGAAGTGGCGTTCTGAGCTTCACAGGATCTGGGACGTTATAGCATGGTATCAGAGTCGGGCGCCATCTGGAAATCAGGAACTAAGTGCTGCGCCATAGGGCGGGAGCCACCTATAGAATCCCAACACCTAGCAAACAGATGAGTTAAGCGTGATGAGGACGTCGCGAGTCTAACGGGGGTGATTGTAACACCTAGGCCAGGAAATTTTAAAAGAAATGATAGGTACTACTCATACCAACAAGGTGCACCTTCTTTTCCGGAAGTTCATCTTTAGAAACTGTACAGTTAAGCGTGCTTAGCTTGGAGTAATTCTAGGATGGGTGACCTCCTGGGAAGTTTTCCCGGGAAGCATGCGAGTGAGGACAAAGCATGCTGAAAAGACTCGTGTTGGTACAGTGGGGACAATACGCCATCATCTAATAGCCTGGATAGCCTGTTAAGTGGGACCCGAGTCGTTACATAAGACATATCTTAGAAATATAAGACTTGGGAACATTAACTTGAACATGATTAAAAGGTTAGTTAAGGATGGACCACTAACTGGCTTAGAGGTTAATTCCTTACTGATTTGTGAATCATGTTTTGAAGGTAAAATGACCAAGAGATCCTTTTCCACAAAAGGACTTAGAGGTAAAGAAGTCTTGGAATTAGTTCATATAGATGTATGTGGTCCTATGAGTACACCTACTAGAAATGGCCGTGAGTATTTTGTAACTTTCACATATGACTACTCAAGATATGGCTATATTTACCTAATGTCTCAAAAGTCTGAAATGTTTGACAAGTTCAAAGAATTTCAGACTGAGGTCGAGAAATACTTAGGTAAATGTATTAAAAAAGTTCAATCAGATCGAGGTGGTGAATACCTATCAGGTGAGTTCATTAAATACTTATCGGATAATGGATTTGTATCTCAACTGAGCGCGCTGGGGACGCTCCAGCAAAATGGCATTTTAGAAAGGAGAAACGGGACTTTGTTAAATAGGATACGATCAATGGTGAGTTTCTCTACGCTGCCTACTTCCTTCTGGGGATATGCACTTCAGATAGCTGCATATCTTTTGAACTTAGTTCCATTTAAGTCGGTTTCCAAAACTCTCCTAGAGTTGTGAAATGGTCGTAAGCCCAACTTAAACCACATTAGTATTTGGGGTTGTCCAGCACATATGCTGAATGGAAAGACTGAGAAATTGGAACTTAGAACAGAAAAATGCCTATTCATAGGTTATCCTAGGGGAATGAGAGGATATTACTTCTGTAGTCCTCAGAGCAAGAAGGTATTTATTTCAACAAATGCAACTTTCTTGGAGGGAAAGTACATAGAAGAAATGGAATCTCAATGTAAAATTGTTTTGGTAGAGATAAAGGAGTCTACTCCAAGCTTATCTTAACAATCATATGGTGCAACATTTAAGTGGGAGCACTGGAGATCTATGTCTACCCATGAATACTACACAGGATATGAATGAAGAGAATAACGATCTAGTAAAGTAACTGGACTTAATCATCAAAATGCCCAAACCAATCAGGAAATCCAAGAATGTCCATCACAGAAAAGAAGTCAGAAGATCATTAGGAAACATGCAAGGTACTTGCTATCAGGGGAATCCAATCAGGCGATCTCCTTAGTGCAAGAAGATGATCCGACATCGTATCAAGATGCAATAAAGGATGTGGATGCAAATTCGTGGAAGAGTGCCATGAAATCCGAGATGAAATCAGTGTATTCTAATCAGGTCTGGAATCTTGCTGAAGTGCCTGAAGGGATCAACCTCATTGGGTGCAAGTTGGTCTACAAGAGGAAAAGAGGAGCGGATGGAAAAGTTGAAACCTTTAAAGCTAGATTAGTAGCCAAAGGGTTTACCCAAAGAGAAGGCATCAATTACGATGAGACATTCTCTCTGGTTTCTATGCTTAAATCCATTCGAATACTCTTGTCCATCGTTGCTCATATGGATTATGAGATATGACGGATGGACATCTTGACGAAAGCATTTACATGATGCATCCATAAGGATTTATCATTCGAAGGAACGAAGGAAAACTATGCAAGTTGCAAAGATCCATTTATGCATTAAAGCAAGCATCTAGGTCTTGGAATAAAAGATTTGATGAAGTGATTAAAACATATGGTTTTGATCAGAACTTTGACGAACTCTGCATCTACAAAAAGAAGCAGGAAAATAAGATAGTTTTTCTAGTACTTTATGTGGATAACATATTACTCATTGGGAATGATGTAGAAATGTTGTCTGCAGTGAAAGCATGGTTGACCCAACAATTTAGTATGAAGGACTTAGGAGAAATAATCTTTATTCTAGGAATCCAGATCATTCGCGATCAAAAGAATAAACGCATCGCTTTATCTCAAGCTTCATACATTAATAAAATTCTCGTTAGATTTGCTATGCAGAATTACAAGAAGGGTTTGTTACCTTCTAGGCATGGAATTCACCTGTCAAAGGAGCAGTATCCTAAAACTTCTGACAAGGTGGAGGGTATGAGTAGGACACCTTATGCATCTACGGTGGGTAGTCTCATGTATGTCGTGCTATGAACTAGACCAGATATTTGTTATGCTGTTGGGATTGTGAGTCATTTTCAATCTAACCTGGACAAGAGCATTGGGTAGCAGTGAAGCATATATTCAAGTATCTTTGGAGAAGGATAGATTATGTACTTGTTTACTCAGTACAGACTTCATTCCAATAGGATATACCGACTCAAATCTTCAATCTAATATGGCACGGCAGGGGCCGTTTTTACTCTTGGTGGTGGTGTTGCCATATGGAGGAGTGTGAAGCATTCATATATCTCTAACTCCACCATGGAAGCTGAATATGCTGTAGCTTGCAAAGTAACCAAAGAAGTCATGTGGCTAAGAAAATTCCTTGGGGATTTGGAAGTGGTACCTGCAATAAACAACCCAGTTACACTATTCTACAATAATAGTGGGGCAGTAGCTAATGCAAAGGAACCACGAAGCCATCAAAGGGGAAAACATGAAGAACGAAAATACCATCTCCTAAGGGAGATTGTCCAATGTGGGGATGTAACTGTCTGCAAGATTGTTTCAAAAGATAACCTCGTTGATCCATTCACGAAGATCCTACTGGCTAAAAGCTTCGAGGTTCATCTAGACGTCATGGGCATGCAGGAAGTAAATCATACACTTTAGGGCAAATGGGAGATTGTTGGGATTAGTGCCCAAAATTATTAAAAATTTACTGAAATGTAATAAACAATTATTTATATTGGATATAATATTTGACGTTTATTTAAATTTGCAATTCATTATTATATGTAAGTTGTAACGAAAGGTCTTCGATTGTTTAAAGATAATATAATATTAGTACTTTCGAAGTACAGAAGATTAATATTATATTTTAATCTAGAATACTTTAGTCCAGAACCTTGAATAAAGATAGACACTTTATTCTATTAAGGTTCTTTTGATTATTACTCTAATTATTCAGAATAAGCGATTTATCTTAATCGTCGCAACTAGTTGAGTCATGAGTAATAACATTGATATGCTCTAGATAAGTATATTGACTGGATCATCGTGAAATTAATTCTCTAGCATGACTGTACTTATAAATGTGACTTCACATGACTATCATATGGATTTTCTTAATCTATCTTGGATGGTATTTATTATGTAACGATACTTAGGAACTTTGATATACTATAAGTGAGATCAATCATTGATATAATCAATAACTTTCTATGTTGGGAACCAAAGAAAAGTGAATTAATAAATGACATATTGCAAGAGGAATTCGTTGCTCTAATTGTGGAGTTAAGGAGATCGCTTAAATATTCTAAATGCAAGTACGATTTCAAGAATCTAAGCTTAGTATTTAACATTTTATGTTAAATAGAAATCATAGGAAAAAAATTTTGATTTAAGCAAAGTGAATAATTAATTAGATGAAACGGTTAATTGTATGCCTAATTAATTATCGATCTCAAACAGGGACAAACTATTAGATTGATAAGTCAAGAGGATAAATAATTATGGGAAATAAATATATATTGCTTCTATGATTATTTTTGTTATAAACTAGAGAGAAAAAAAGAGAAAAGTAGAGACACCAATAAACTTGTGTGTTTTATTATGAACCAGAGACCCATATATAGGGGAGAATAGGGATATACAAAATAATAATCTCTAGAGTTACATGGGTACAATTGTCATTCACTAATACAAAATAATATTTACAACACTCCCTCTTGAATGACATATAACAAAATATATCTTCTTCATTAAAATCTTGTTTGATAAAAACCCAATGGGATAAAATATCAAACGAAGGAAAAAGAGTACAATTATTCTTAGAGTATTAAGATGAATGATGTCTCGTTAAAACCTCGCCAGGAAAACCCAATAGGACAAAACATTGGCCAAGGAAAAAGAGAACAGCTACTCCCCCTTGTATTGATCGTTGTAAATCATTGAGTCGATGCATCCCAATCTTCTGAACTGATTTCTTGAATGTAGATGTTGGCAGTGCTTTTGTGGATAAATCAGCTACATTGTCACTTGAGTGAATTTGTTGAAAACTTTGGAATATTTTAATGCTGCCTCGTTAAAACCTTGTCAAAAGAACCAGTAGGACAAAACCTAAATGAAGGAAAAAAGAGTACAACTAATCCCCCTGATTCAATCTATATTGAATCATCCATATAGTTACTCCCCTTGATTCAATCTCTATTGAATCATCCATATCTTGATCTCTTTAGGAGTCTCATATAGAATAGTATATCAATAGACATTGATAACAGTTCCCTCATTAAAAACTTTGCCAGGTTAACCTCGTAGGACAAAACCTCAGCTGAGGAAAAAATAGTGTAGCGTATACTAGCTCCCCCTCATGGGAACATTACAATTATTTGGACATTGTATATAATTATTTCAACTGTTAATCGGTGCAATATCGAATATCTATACCAACCATAAATAAATGGCGTATATCTCGTATTATTTGTTCTTTGAATATAAATTCAATTATTCCTTTGAACTTGAAGAACTATAAAATATTTCTAATCATTTGAACATGCTGCATTGAGCTATGTTCTATAATCAATATTATCAATGCATTTAATGCAGTTCTAAAATTTAGAAGTGACTTATTCACTTCAATGAACAATTAATTTATTCACTTCGGGTGAATAATTAACCATGAATTTGTATCTTGAAAATCAACTGCCTGAATTTTCAAATATAATTTTATGTGACAATCACATTCCATTACAAAATGATTCTATTCAAGGCATATTAAATATTCAGATCGCAAAGTATCTGTGTATTTTGATCAAACAAGCTTCTTAAAAACTTGAACTATATATTTCATATATATTTAATCCTTCAAGGATTATACTGTATGCTTCAGGCATCGTATATGTTTCACATTGCAATTGTCATATAGATTTTCTCTAATCATTTCACCGTAATCCCAAAGTACCGAGGTATTGATTACCCTTTTTAATTTCACTCATTGGTACTTCAAAGAATACTCCCAACGTACCGAGTTGATGATCATACATTTTGATATCACTCATTGTTACATCAAATAGCGCAAGCCAATAATTAGAGTCAATCATCTTTCATTATATACATTTCTAATAATCATATATTTATTGGCACCTATTATGCATTTTTCAGGCAAATAGAATACTGCGTTTGTGCCAGATCTTTGAAACATTCGTTGCGCAACAAGTCATGTATTACGACTATACCTATAGGTAATTTACTGGCTTTACACTTTTAAGTGTTTGGACTTCAGGTCCCAAAACTTCAGGATTTGTAGTAAGTTTAATTTAGCTTGAATGCATACTTTTGCCAAATATTTTTATGTCGATTTTTTTCGACATATTTTCTTTTATTATCTTCGCTATCATTCATATTATGATGCGACCAACTACGCAATTTGCTTTTTAATAAGCACTTTATAAATTTGTCGACACAATTATCATTTCAATTCGATTTCTTTCCCCCACAAGAAATAACTATAGAGATCTCAATTTTTCAATATTTCTAGTAGTTGAACCCCTTCTAGAGATTTACAACTAATTATGTCAATAATACTCTCTTACGAGTATATGCCTCCTCAATAAGACCATCATAATCATTTGCTCTATTTTTATTTATTTGGGGATCTTTGTTTGAATCAGATATCGCTACGCTTCAGGCGTGCCTTACATCAATATAAGATAGAGCATTTGTAGCTAGTACATGAGATTTCATTAATCTCTTATGCTTCTTGTAATTATGTTATATTTTTAACTTTTCGTTTATATTTTCAATTGAACTTTTGGTTCGTATTATCAATTGTAAGGATATATATAACATAATATGATGCATTTGTTTGATTTTAAGCTACTAATCTTACCCCAATGTTGAGAAAGTTGTCCAATCAAATTGACAATTATTTATTTATTTATTTGCGTTGTAAAATATCACCCATTTGGGATATATATTCAAACCACGCACTTTTCTCAACATTCTTTATTTTCCATTTCAGTGCATTGTGGTGGATCAATTGCATTATTAACAAATTAGATGGAAAAATTAGGCTCTAACCATAAGCTAATTATAATAGGGAGAACTACGATATTGACAGTTGGCATGATGCGTAATAGAATTCTCTAAACAAAAAGGGAAGTATTTTGTTCTCAATTAAATTATTTGGAGGCGTTTAACAAGTAAAAATGTTAAACCATTTGTCGATATCCCAACTAACACTTATTAAAATGTTGAGATTCA
This sequence comes from Ligustrum vulgare, assembly GCA_963555705.1. NCBI lineage: Eukaryota > Viridiplantae > Streptophyta > Magnoliopsida > Lamiales > Oleaceae > Ligustrum > Ligustrum vulgare. The sequence continues at coordinate 21,261,764 of OY743171.1, forward strand.
TGTCCGTTAGCATTATCAAGACACATTCTTAATTATATAATCTGAAGATTATGCTCATAATTTAAAATTTGAGCAATAATTTCACAAACTTTAGGTTGCGAACACCATGCAATCATCTAGTATATGTATCAAATCTATTAGATACAAATAATATTTAGATGATCATAGTGGAGAATGATGGGGCCCCATTTATCACCCTAATAATTTTCAGAAATATAGAGAATTTAATCCCTATTTTAGCTAATGATAAATATACGATTGAATTGATGAGTCTTCTGGTTCTTCATTGAATATCCATTTTAATTTTGCATCATTATTGATCTAGTGATGGTCCAACTAGTCATGCCAAATAATAAAATCAAATTGAACTTTTGGTTCAATATAAGATATAATTCAATGATTAAACATTATATAATCATATATCATTCAAGTAGTCAAACTAATCAATGTCCTAATGACATTAGTTATATGTTTTCCTTCAAAAATAAACATGAATTCAAAATAATCTATTCTCCAAAACACGTGCTACTTCGAAAGCATGTTTTTATTGCTTATTCAAAATCAATATTTTAATATTTTTCTAAAATATTGAAATTGTAATATCATACTCTTCGAGAGCAGGTAATATTATGTTAAAAATGTTGTGCTTTTTCAGGAGCAATGACATATTAAACATATTAAACTCGAATATTCAATGTGAAATAAGATTTTGCCTCTTCAAGAGCAAAAATGAAATATTCTTCTGAAATATTTTATTAAATAACTAAAATGAGATATTCCTAATGTTGCAATATTCTACTAGAATATCGATTTAGATCAACATTCTTCTGAAATATTGATATATATTGTTTCTTTTTCTAGAATAGTGATACATTATTCTTCTGGAATCTTGTACTAAATTATTGAATGTAAAACATACATTCAAACAAATGTTTATTGTAAATTGGTATAATCAAAACGATATGATAAGATCGAATAACTATATCACTTTCTATGAAAATTCAAAGTTAATAGAGTACTAACATTTACTTTGAGCAGAAAAAAGAAACTATGTTATTCGTGAACTAACATAATAAATTGAAATATTTATCATAAATAAAGTTGTTATTCTTCAGGAGTAACAACAAAATATTGTCCCTGAATATCAATTTAATAACATATCTCATAATATTAGGCTCTTTGAGAGCAAATTATATTTCGTTATAATATTTCATATGAGATAAAATTATGATTCTTCAGGAATCATCACAACAATATATTATTCTACATCACAATAATCTTCTGGATTATTAATAAATTCGAATTTCATTGAGAACGAGAATACAATATTTATCACATGAGCAATAAATTACTAGAATATTGAAACGTAGCAATAATGCAATATTCTTTTGAAATATTGATTCGAAGGTCATTCAATTATAACAATAATTAATAGCTATTGTGCTAGTTAAGAGCAAAAAAACGAATTATTCTTCTGAAATAATTATATTTCTAAAATTGCGATTCTTCAAGAATAATAATATTGACAAATTATGCTTTCCAGGAGCAAATAATATTCTTCTGAAATATTAACATTGACGATTCATTCTACCTTTTGAACTAAATTTTTTTTGTTCTCTACATGAGTGACGATAAAATATCCTTCTGAAATATTTATCTAACGTGAGTTGTGTTTCTTCGAGAACACCAACACCATATTTGTTTAAAACATATTTTAAATTATGCTTCTTCAGGAGCATTGAGTCAATATTGTTCTGGAATATTGAAATTGCAATATAGTGCTCTTCATGAGCAAGTATTATTATATATATAGGATATTACTTGGGTTAAAAGACAAAGATAAAATCTAAAGATTACAAGAATATTGGATTAACATAAACAAAGAGATATACTACAAATAAATCGTGAACATGGTTATCAAATCCTTGCTGATTTTAATTCCAAGATTTTAGGCCGATCTTGTACTTCACAGACAAACATAATTGATATAGGCAAAAAGAGATAATGACAAATTTTCAGTACCTTTTAGAGTGAAAACTAATGTACTAGAACAAGATATGTCTTCTTCCACTAACGAACTTATTTTGATTTTTCAAAAATAATAAATCAATATTCTTCTGAAATATTGAAAATTATAATTTATACTCTTTATGAGCAAATAATATTCTTCTGGAATATTAATGATAATGTTGTGCTACTTTAAGAGTAACAACAAATTATTTATAATAGACAACTATATGGTTAATATTCTTCTAGATTATTAATTATTCGTTGTGCTACTTCAGAAGCAACAACATAATGAATTATCAATTTAAATCAATAATAACAATAATACTTGTAATTGACAGATCTATAATTAATATTCTTCTAGAATATTAATATATATACTGTTGTGCTATTCAGGAGTAACACAATAATATCAATAAATTTGTAATGAACAAATTTATGATTAATAGTCTTCTGGAATATTAATATACTGTTGTGCTACTTTAAGAACAACAATGTAACATAATAATAAATAAATATGCCCACAAAATCTTTTCCATCCTCCCGACTAGAATCTGAACCATCAAGACTGTATAAATGTTCAATGATACTGATAGATTATCTCCTTCAATAATGAAAAATTATTTTCAATCTAAACCACCAAGGTGCTTTTAACTAATATTTTGATATGTGATATTTTGAGAATTTTTTTTTAACTCATTTTGACAGAGACTTGTGCTAATAATGTGTTATAAACTAGAGAGAAAAAGAGAGAAAAGTAGAGACACCAATAAACTTGTGTATTTTATTATGAACCAGAGCTCCATATATATAGGAGAGAATAGGAATATACAAAGTACTAATGTTTAGGGTTACAGGGGTACAATCACAATTATCATTCACTAATACAAAATAATATTTACAATAATTTTATATATTTAGGAGTTGCAATAATTCGCCTATAGTGGTATGAACGAATTATTAGATAATTAAATTAAACGGTTATTAATTGACATAACTGGATTTAATTATTGGGAGCCTATAATATATAAATCCAATTGGGTTCCCCCAATAGCCTAAATAAAAATTGAAGAACTAACTTGTAAAGAGTTGGATAGTTATTGAATTGCACTAATAAAAAGGGATAAGGATAGAGTTACTTGTAGGACAAGTATGAAACTCTAAATCCTACAAGAAAAAGGAAAAGAGTTACTTGTAGGTCAAATATGAAACTCTAATCCCACAAGGAATAGGAGAAGAGTTAAAACTCTTCCCCTATATATCCATGTGAGGGGATAACCAAGATTTATTCCACATTCTTATTTTTGGTTATTCCTCAATTAAATATTAGAGTGAGAACTTTTATTCTACTTGGGTAATATTATATTCTTGTGTTCTTGATCCTTTGGTGTCCAGGCATCAACGCAATCTTGTTCTTGAAAGAATATTGGGGAAGATTCAAGGGTTTGAAGCTGGAACAATTATTATAAAGATGAGAATTCATATTATATGGAAGGTAAATCTGATGCGCACCTTTAAGGTAGTTTTAATTTATTTAGTAATTAATTAAATTATAAGGTGTTCTTGTTTTCAAAAAAAAAAACTAAGTTTTTTTTTTATTTAAACCCTTTCTTGGAATCGATTTCCAATAATAAGCGTTGTAGACAATTACCATTGTGTTGATGTATGTCTTGCTTGATCTCTATATTCTTCGCCAAACAGTAACAAGATTATAGATTAACCGACTTCGCATCTTTGCAATATATCGTAGGGTCCTCACTTTGGAGATGAACTTTTAGGCAAACTTTTCACATGACCAAAAATGAAGTTGTAAGGTTTAGTATGTTGGTAAATGAAGGTCTCTTGGTGAAGTCTTGTGCTTTAGTTTCTTATTCTTTTATGGTATGACCTTTGACAATTAGATCGTAGATCCATAGGCCCATTTGATAAGTAAGTAACTACATGTATCCAATATTTGATAAGGAAGTAACAATGTCAATCCTTAAATAGCTGCACTAGAATCATATGTGGTCAAAACATATCTCGAAATCACTTAGGCGATTAATATTTCAAGAAAATAGTATCATAATGATGACAATAGATCAATGGTTGAGTGACACATAAAATTAGATCGATACCGACTTTAACCTAATTTAACCTAAATTCACTTATAAATGCACATGCTTAATCAGTGGCGGACGCAGAGCGTTTGTACTAGTGGGGCACGCGGATGGTACGGAGGTTCGGGGGCAGCGCCCCTGAAAATTTTTTTTGGTAAGAAGATACCGAAAAATGAAAAAATACTTGAAAATATTCAATCCCCAAACAAATAAATAATTATATTAACCTTGTATACTTATAATATAATTAGCATAAATCACACTGTCCCCAATCATTTTTTTTTTGTAAGAAAAGACCGAAAAATGAAAAAGTATTTGAAAATATTCAATCCCCAAACAAATAAATAATTATATTAACATTGCACACTTATAATATAATTAGCATAAATCACATCCCTCACTGCCCATGGCTCCACTTTCATTGGTGCACTATTTTTATATATAAAAAAAAGAAATTATATGTAATGTATCATCTTCAAAGTGCTGAGTCCTGAGTGCACTGCAAATGTGCACTATTATATTTATATCTTAATAAATCAAGTTTGAAGATTAAAACAAAAAATTTACCTACAAAAAAAAAAAAATCAAAATTTTACTGGGGAACGTACCCCAGGAGGCCCCACCCTGGGTCCGCCCATTAAGTAAAAGGTAAACAAATTGATACATTCTTCTGATACTCTTTCTTTAAAAGTGCGTCCCCAATAATTCCATCCTAAATATTTGTTTTGTAACTTGAAAATCCTTCATTGCAAACTCGTTTTTCAACCCGTCTATTTCTTGTTCGCTCGCACTTAAAATCAACATGTCATCAATTTATAGTAGCAAGATAATGTAGGGTTTTTTAAGATTCTTTAAAAACAATGATCTTCGTGTAAACTATCAAATATCTTATACGAATATCTAACATTTTATCTTTTATGCAGCACTCAATTATACTACTTTTGGAAGATGGTCAAGTATTTTAACTTGATAACGTACAATTGCACAGCAATTGATTCTTTCTTTGGATCGATACGTATAGCATAAAATCCTCTAGGGAGGACTTACAAATCATATCCAACAGAATACAATGAAAGACAAGATGGTCTGATGTCGACCTTGTCATCATTTCAATTATGACATAGAATTAAGCACATAGGATTCATGATCAATTTGACATCAAGGAGAGATGTAGGCACGTTTACTACTCAAATCGTTTAACAATTGGAGATTGGATCGTGATAATGGTGTTGAGGCTTTTGCATATATGGAAATCAACATCGTCAACTAAATTGAATGTGTGGAGCCATTTATTTTGAAGATTGTAACTGATGTCCCACAGGGAGATTATGGGTCAGTACTTAACTAAAATATGTTTACTGATATATGTTGTTCATGTCAATGTTCATATGATGAGTATATTTCTGTAGGAACATTTCATATATCCAGATCGTGTGGTCAAGACAAAGGTCTTCGGTTGTTTAAGACAAAATCTTCAAAATCTCCTTAATTATCTTGCTTTTATGAAACCTTAAGGCCCCATTCTCTTTGCAGTTTTCCGATCGTTTTTAGTTTTTGAAAACACTAAAAACTTGTTCACTTCACCATTTTCAAAAACGAACTTTTGAAAACACAAAAAATTTATACACAAAGCTGAAAATGATGAAATCACAATTTGGGATTTTCAGTACCTAACACGCCCAAATTTCCAAAACACATAAAACAAATCACCGTAAGTTATCTCTCTCCCTTCTCTTCTTCTTCTCTTTTTAAGTTTCAGTTTCACATCCATTTTCCTTTTTTTAGCATTAGTGAAGAGTTCACTCTGTTCACAAATATGGTAAACAAATATGATTTTCATTCCATTGAATTTTGATAAACATCTATAATTAATACAAATAGATTTGGTTAAGGAAAAAATATTGAAGCTTCTGATGTATTGATGTAATTTCCTTATTATTGATGTATTTTCCAATTTTCTATAAAACATTATGAAATATTTTTTTGCAAAATTACAAAGTAAATGCATTTTTTAGTTTTCTGTTTTCAGAAATAGTTTTTAAGAATAACGTAAAGAATACATTTTTAGATTTCTCAAAACAAGCACCCAAAGCACTAAACTGAAAATGAATTAAAAAACTTAAAACTGAATTACAAAGAGAACGGCCCCTTATTTTTTGATTAAGTGTATTGTACATTCCCTAATCCATTTTGTTTCAAGAAATTGTTGCATTAGTTCATCGAAGCCAAATCTAGTTTTTCTATGTAAAATACTCAAACTATTTACGTTTTAAATTTATTGACATGCGAAAAAGTTCTTGTATATTTTAGATAAGCACTCCATGTTGCATCCATGACTGTGATCTTTTCATGACAAAAGTTTGATGAGTACATTATAAACATGAAAATTTTTGAAATGGAAGAGAACTTCGATCTAAATACATCTAGATCGAATTTGGCAAGTCAATAGCTCAAACATGGTTGTGAAAAGTTGACTGAAGTCTAGGATATGAATTTCAACCTTGTATCACATAGCATTAGGCATGACAAGAAGTTGAAGTGTGTGGTGATTGATCAGAGTTGTAGAAGAAGTTTAGTGATGTTAGGTTATTTACGTGAAATAACTATATCATTTTTTTTATGTCAATGATTTTACTATGTTCATGGAAATTCTATTCTATCATTCATAGGCATTATATTTTTGCTTCACACTCTCCCATTTGAATCAACTATACACACACACGCACGCATTTACTCTCACAATTAATGTGTCTTTATGTATTGTGATATACAATACATGTTAATATTACAAAATCTAATATACATCAATAATACCTCCCAATTTTCTAAAAAGAATTTCAATTTATGTCATGTTTATACATCATAACACTTGGTATTCATTCTGGACAATTATGCAGACCACAATTCAAAGTTTAAAAAATCAATTATTCTTGCACATCTAAAACAGTAAGTAATTCTATCATTGTAACATCTCCACTTTTCAATAAACGAATTCTCCCAAAAATACATGTGAAATCTTACCAAAAACATATATGTCAACATACACATTATAGATGGCTAAAAACATAGTCTGTCAATTCATAAATGTAAAATGTATTCCTACAAACAACATTTTCCTTGAATTGAAAGATAACTCCATTTTATTATGAGAAAAAACTTAAAAACCAAATATTTAAAATGATCACATGTTAGGCGTAATACAAAATACCCAAAAAATGCTTATTCGAGTCAATTGATTTCTCATTCAAGCTTATTTTTCTTATATAACAAAGAATGAGAGGCTAATTATACGTTCTTCTATTATGCCCCTTCTATCCATAACATTCACTTGGTTAGATTGATACACTTCAGCCTTATATGCCTCATAGAATTCTTAGGTCTTCCTGGTGGTCTTTTTGATTTAGGTGGGAGGAATTTAACATGATATTCATTCTTAAGCATCCATTGTTTGCAATCCCCTAATGAAACGATGTCACTGATGTAGGTGTCTATGTACACATCCTTTATATTGTATCGTGATCAATACTTATAAGAATTCTATCCCTTCTCATTAATCTCTGTTAAACCATGTTGACATGGTAACACCATCTATCTAAAACTACTTACAAGTGAACGTCGTACATCTCAAGTCTACAATGTTTTGTTGTATTCTTGATCACCTCGTATAAGAATTAAGGTGAAGTTTATACCTGCAACATTAAGATGTTGGAATAAATTATAGTACATGTCATTCAATTGACAACATAATACCACAGTTGAATAGATATACTGTAACAACCCAAAAATTTCGTTCCTCTGTTAATTTATTTAGAAAGTTGGATGCAAGTATTTTCTTAAGAAAATAACAAATTCCATGTTTTGTACAATGAGATAGTATAGAATTTATGAGAAAAGAGGATATCACTACTATATATAAGCCTCACTTTCAAAGTTACTATTCATAAGGACCAAAAATGACACTTTTAGGCTGAAAGAAAACACGCTTTTTATTTCTACTAACCATATCAATGTCCATACTAACCAAGAATATCCAGATTCTTCTTTCATTTCACACTTCTCTTCAAACGGTCGATCGCTAGCTCTGGAACCTTCTGCGCCGATCTACCTTCCACCGTCCCCGATCTACCTATGTTGTCCCTGTTCTACCTTCTTTCACCAATGGGCTTTAGGTTTAGAACTATCTCGTACAGGTAAGAATAGATTTTCTCTCTTATTTCTTCTTTTTCGAGTTCATCTCAGAGAAGGTCTGTGGTTACTTATTCCTTTGAATATACCCGTGTCTTTTATTTTTGTAGCGGTTTTTGCTTCCTTCGGACAGAGAGTTAGGGCTTTTCTACACAAAACAGTTCTTCGAGCGTTTGTGTTTGTGCTTCAGATTATATATCATTTATCTGCAAACCAAATGAATGTGTAAATGCCGCTTGATTTTTTTCTCCATTTATTGTTCAAAACTTACATCTTATTGTATAAAAATTAATACCAAGTCAATCCTTTGGCCTTCAGATTATATATATCCTTTGTCTACAGACCAAATGAACGTGTAAGTGCCATTTGATTTTTCCCCCATTTATTGTTCAAAATTTACATCTCATTGTATAAAAATTAATACCAAGTCAAATATGAATTAGGATCCATCACCTAGAGTTATAACATTAACCCTTACCCACCATCACAATGTTGTCTAGCAATTTGAACTGTCTGTTAGCCTTTGATTATGTTCTGAAAGGGTTCTGTATGGGTTGATCCTTCTATTTAACACTCAATTACAATATTTAGTATTACCACCATGTTTGCATCTTCTAATTTTTATTTCAAGATACGATGTTTATTTGGTGAATGATAGATTTGGTTCATAGAAAATTTGGCCCCTTTGGCATGTCACATTCTGCTTGTTTTGCAGGCTTATTGAAGTTGACTATAGGAAATTTTTTAGAATGCTTCCCACCTGAGCCTAATGAAGGTTTACATGTAAGTCATGTCGAAGTAGTCATATTTAAAATAAATAAATAAATTACTGGATATCATATGAGATTTAAAATTTGTCTTATGTTTTATCTTATACCGATTGTGTAGGTAATGATTAGGCATGGCAAAAAAATTTAGTAGATGCTGCTATTTAAGGTCATAATTGTTTCCTTTTTTTAAAAAAATATAATATGTTCCCTTACTACTATGCTTTTTCTGAATTTATAATTATTTATCAAACTTACCATAATAGAGGCTTCAGTTATCATAATTGTGTTACTAATGTGCAGTTGAATTAATGATGAGGAAGGTTAAAACAATGATTTGATGTTTTAGAGAGGATATGATGACTTTGAGTTCAGCTAATGGAGCTTTATTTTCTGTATTGCTAAGATAAAAACACGTGAAACATCTCTTTATGTAATAGAATTTTATGTCTTCTATTAATTTCTACTCTCACTTTTAAATGTTTATCAAAAGATGCAGTCACAACATTCTTATTAACATCAACGAGCTTGATTTGTGTGTAGCAGTCATCTCAAGAGAACATCTCTTTTCGTAATAGAATTTTATGTCTTCTATTACTTTCTACTCCCACTTTTAAATGTTCATCAAAAGATGCAGTCATAACATTCTTATTAACATCAACGAGCTTGATTTGTGTGTAGCAGTCATCTCAAGAGCCTCTGTAATTTTATCTTTTGCAGATTAAAGAATATCCTGGCCACAATTTTATCAGTTTAGTGTTTGGTCCCACAAGTGATACTCAAAAGTGACTAGAAAAGGTACACGTCCATCATTACAAAACTTTGGATTTTAATTCTTGATTTATTAAGTATCAAATAGTCAGTGCATGAGCCTCTGTAATTTTGTCTTTAGGTACACGCCCATCATTACAAAACTTTGGATTTTAATTCTTGATTTATTAAGTATAAAATATTCAGTGCATGCAATAATATAAATGAATCAAAAAATCAGGAAAGAAGAGCAAAGATATGAGTATATTACACAAGAACTTATAGAAGAGGGAAGGTAGTAAGACTTTCAAAAATAAAATTATTTTTCTTAGTTTTAATTCCCCCCCCCCCCCCTCTTCTTGTGTGTGTGTATGTGTGTTAATATTGAAGTTATAGGTACCTGTGCTAACCTGATCATTGCATGAATTTCTAGATAGGCTTAATAATGCTGTAATATCTGGATAAGCTTGGACTGGTATTTCAGCTAACTCAAAGTGTGGCTTGGTTGAACATGCTTTTAGGAACTATTCCTAGCCTATCGTCTCTTCCTCCTATTTTTCCAGTAGAACTAAAATATATCCAATGTTCATTTGAAAAAATATTTTTAGTAATTATTATTTAAGTAATGCATCAAAAACAGTTTGATTAATACATGTTGAACTTTCCCATTAAATTGCATTGTTTTTAAATGTGTTAGAGAGAGCCTATTATTTGAATCATCTTTATCATTATTATTTAAAATCTCGACACTTCATAAATGTATTTCTTTAAATGCCACTTACTCAAAAGTTTTGTTTTTCTTGAGTTAATTGATAGAATGGCGTCTTGACGATAATACTTGTAATGGATGATGTAATAGGAATTAGAGTGAAAACTTTATTTCCTTATTATATTATGATGATCTCTGATGTTAATAGATGCAGGATTGTTGATTCTTCAAACAAAGTGGCTGTACTACCAACCAATATAGGAAATTAGATGGTTCGGTTGTTGCTAAATAGTAATACTAAATCTTCAATGTCTTATTTTGTCCAAATTCTTCCATTCGGTATCTAATTGCACCTCTTATTTCTCCACATAAATAAAAAGATCTTGCACATTTTGTTGGTCTAATTTACAAATTGTACGAGAAAGTTTGGCAGGTTGACACAAACTATTGATCGGTGTAGTTTTTACTTTGTTTCCTTTTTTTAAGGGCTTTAGAGGTGATAACTTTTTGTTTGCTTATTGGATATTTTGGATTTCCGTGGAATTTCAAAGACAAGTAAGATGTAAGAAATGGAAATCTTTCAATCTTTGCTTCTCCTCTATTTGTTGTTTTTCACCAGTTGCAAGGATTTGCTATGTTAATATGATGGCATCCGACCTTTAAGATCCCACCATGTATATATCTGTTTTCTGATTTTTGATCTTGCATATTTAGGGAGCTTTAGCAGCAAAAAGGGCAAGGGAGTTGGTTAGGCAAAAAAGTGTTTTGAAATCATCGTGTGTTCTCGGAAAGCTTGCTGATTTTTCTGAATCCTGAAGAATCTGGTATGATGAATTTTTGTTTTGAAAATTAATTAATATGGATTTGAAATAAAAATCATTTTGGCAAAATAATTAACTTATAAAATGTAGTTTTTCATATTTTTATAACACTATAACACTGAGAAACATGATTTTATTCGAGTCTACGTACGTTATGGTTTAAAAGAAAATTATGACTGACTTCTGCTATACATGATGAGAGAGAGAGGGAAAAAACTGCAATTGCAAGAAAGATTACTTGATGGACAAGCTTTGCAAAATAAGAGGGAAGAATACATTCGAAATAGATCTCAAGGTTAAAAAAAAGTTTGAAAAGGAGCTGGAGGACATAAATTTTTCCTTGGATAAAGAAAAGGAAGCCCTTAAATGAGAAAAAATAAACTCTTAATGTAAAAAAACTGGGGGAAATGAATTGGAACAATTTAACTCTGAAACGAAAAGACTTGATGCAGAGAGGAGAGATAAATTTAGATTGTGAAAGGAGAGATCAGGAATGGATGAAGCTTAATACTCTTTCAAGTCTTTGTATTTGAGCTGTCAGTAAAGTGGACGAAATTGAGACAATGAGGGTGAAGATGCCACTGAACTGGAAAATGATATGAGTAATAGATAATGATGTTCAGTGATATTGCACTACACATTTTCTGACTGAGATGGCTGAGAAAGCTAAAATGAAGCTATCATCTTTAACACACACTAATATCAGGCATGTTTGCAGTTTTGCTATTGTTTCTGAAATCTTCTACTTGCATTTTATACTGATTAGTCTTCTCTCTATTGCCTAGCTTTCCTTTCATTACTGCTACAACAAATGACCCCAAACATATCAAAACCACCCTTACCCGAATTTTGCTCTTATTTGCTTGACAGGTATTGGAAGCTGAAAACAACTTTTCATTTTTCAAAGACGCTCGAGAAGGGTTGTTCATTCAATTTGATGATATGTTTGGTAAAATTACTTGATCTTTCAACACTTATTTTCTACCATGGAACCAATCCCATAGGCTTAGTGAGTAATTGCCTTCTTTCCTTTGTACTGTTACTTCTTAAGAAAACTTGAGAAAAACATGTTAAATTGGAAATATTTGATGCAAAAGTTTGGCCCAAAACTTTTTTCCTTCCGTACTAATCTTTTTCCTCGCTTGTCGCTTTGTTGCAGGGGATTTTGGACTTGCTAAAACTTTGAGAGTATATTATTAGGCTTATTGGGTAAGTGCTTGCTTAGCATACACATTAACTATTTTGTTTTCACGTGCCGTTCTTTTGAGCGTATAGTCACATTGTGTTTGCCACCCATCTTCTTTACATCAAACTTGGAAGGTAATATTTGATTTATTTGAGCAAAATCATGATTTAGTCTTGGGCTTTTAATGTTGATCTTGTGCTCGACTAATCGATCTAAGATTCTGTCCAACCTTTTCTCCATTATCTCTTTGTGCAGGCACTTTCTTGTCCTTAAAACCCCATACTCGTGTTGCGTTGCTTTGAGAACGAGATTTGATGTTTTGTGGGCTCAGTCAATGCCTTTTACCCATCCAAAGGTATCTTTTGGAATGATTGTTGTATTACTTTTTCTTTTGAACTGCTGGTTGTTTTTACTATAATATGATAGTGAAATTTTTATGTTCAGCTTTTTATTTGTCAACAAATACATTATTTGACTTATTTTGAGTCTCTGGTGCTAAATCTACTTGGATGTTTGGTGAATTCTGATGAACATTGAGTCACATTTACTTTCTACATGATTTTTGAACAACTTGGATTCATTATTTAAGTTCAACTCCATATATGGATAATGATGGTCATTTTCTGAATTGGGCTTTGCATTTTTTGGTGGGGTTCTTTCTAATTAAAGAGGTAATGTGTAAGAGTTGAATTTTAAGTAGTTACTAGGACTTGGAGAATTTGCTTAGTAGTTTCTTCAGATTATTATATAGCATTTATAATTCCATAATCTTGTGGGTATTCTGTGTTGATGCATTTTGCTCTTGGTAGTTATATTTAATGCAGAAGGATTGGAAACTTGAATAGATAATACAAAAAGGAAAATTAGTGGTTGTCTTTTTTACTTAATCCATGATTTCTTTTCATGTTTCAGTAACCTGATTTACTTCTATTATTTGATACTTTCTAACTTTCTTTTTAAATTTTGTGTAAAGATATATTGTTATTAGAAAAGGTTATATTTTTGTTTGAAGGTTACATCATCAAGTTCACTTATGGTATATAGAAGAAAAATAAATTTGTTCCCAGGTTCGAAAGGAAGAGGTATATAAATATATTGATCACACCTTACACGAAACCTTACCTACATTTTTGAATTACTTAAGCTATTATCTAAACATTGTCAGTTTGTTTTCACAGAAAATGGTTATTGTGCTGCATATTCAACCCTCTTTCTTCATGTTTAAAGTTTTTTTCTTGTTTAACACTATGTAATTGTATTATGTTAATAACTATAATTTTGTTAATTCCATGACAGGAAAATGAGTCACATATACAAGCTGGGCCCAAATATATATCCAGGGCAAAGTGAGTGACCGCAAAAGTTATAGTGCCTGAAAAAAGTTCACCAAAATGACATAAAATGGTGGTTTAAAACTCTAAAGTACCTGAAGATGACACGGATCTTCACAGACGTATACTTCTTGAAAAAGAACATTTTATCTCTTAAATTTTAAATATAATAGCATGCTGAATTCTTGAAAGAAATTACTGCTCTTCTATCATTTTATTTAAAATAGGTTAGATAAACCAAAAATAAATAAAAATGAAGTGCAGCTCAAAACATGAAATATTTCATTTGTAGTTAGAATTGCATATTTTTAAACTCTGATTTGATGCTTCTCTACATTTTGAACCCAAAAAAAAAATCAAACAGTTTTAAAGCTTAACCAAATTCTCCTTCAGCTTTGAGTGGGTAAGCTTCTCTTGAGGTTCTTTATTTTCATTATTAACATAGATGAAGTTCTAACTCATATTTCCTTCCCGTGTCTCCTATGTTTTGAACAATTTCTTCAATCAGCTTCGATATGTCTTATCTGATGTGGGGACGAGGTGCATTGATCCATGGAAATGTGATATTCATTTTTGTTTTGAATACTATTTGAATATTATAAAGCTGAAGTGGCTTTAATTGTTGGAATAGTATTGATTTGGTGAAAAATTGAGGACAATTACGAGGCCTGTAAAAGAAATTTATGGAGGCATTGCAAACAAGTGCTGATGTATGCATTATTGAGCAATCTGTTGTGGGATTCTAATATGCTTTTCTTGTTGCAGAGAATGTTATTGTTACCAGTAAGCACAATGATGACCAGTAATGCATTTGGGAATATCAAGTCGGAGGCTAATTCAATGTTACAAGGGTTGTCAATGGAGATCAACTTATCAGGGGAACCAAGACCACCCTTTTCCTGAAGGATCCTTTAGGTAAATAACTTTTCTAATTATTCAAATTTATATTTGATTTACCTCAATGTGTTGACGTTGAAGTGGATACAAGTTACAACTGGAAGATTTGTGGCATTTTAAATAGAAATACGTAAGCATCACAAAATTGAGTTGTTAACGGATATATGCTAAAAGTGAAAATTTCAAACAAATGACCATTGACAGGTAAAACTGATATCAGAAATTTAAATATCACTTGATATGTTGCGGATGTGTGACAAAGAAGAGCGCCAATCATTAATATACTATTGATATTAATTTTGTCATTGGGCTTAATACAATATTTTAGAATCTAAAAATTGTTTTTAGTTTTTCTCCACATTATATCATTAATTTCTTTAGTAAAACTTGCAAAGATGGATGGATTTCACTTGGCGGTGTCTTTCTTTCCATAACAGGTACGTAAAATCTGTCCTGATATTTCTCTACTTAGAATTAGAATAAAAGAAAACTGAACATTTTCTCTATACCGCCCTGAAAATAATTTACTCAGTGTACTTAGTTAAAACTTGCTTTTACTTGAAATAGTTATATCAATGACATGAGAAGCCTCAAGTTTTTTTCACTAATTAGCTCAAATTCATGTGATTACAGGAATTGAAGCCATGTTCACTGATCTTGCCCATTTCACTACCTGCTCAATAAAGTTAGTACATCCCAGTGTAGCCATATGAAACATTGAGTCGAGAATGTGATTCACAAGAATCAAACAATTTAGTTTTATTTCAGATTAAGGTTTCTATCATGTATTTCTTTTCTTACTAGATAGTGAAACGTGCTTTTGGGAACCTATGATGGAAAAAAATTATTAATTTTGATACAATTTTTTCTTCAGAGAAATGACTTCAAAAGTCGTAGATATAATATTGTAGCCCTCTTGAACATAATTTAGGAGAATACCTTATGTAGTGGCTTTACGGCATCACCATAGAGCATATTCACAAGCATGTTAAAATTCTTGGTTGTCTTTTTGGCTTGCCAGTCGTGTGCTTTTAAGTGCCATGTATCTTCATTTTTCAGTAAACCTATTGCACTTCTATGTAGTGGAGCTAAAGTGTGAGCAATCTCGTTATGGTCATTTCACTATTTGGATAGGTAGTAGCTCTATCATCTGTCTAAATACTGATTTTGTGGTTGTGTAGCTGGAATCTAAGTGCTGAATGGTGTTGTTGAGGTCATGCCTTTACTAGATTTCCTCCATTTTGTGCGTTTGGGGGGTGAATGTGAACTCTAGAGGGTAGGAAAAGTAGCAAATAGTGTACTAGTGCTTTTTTGAGCTGATCAATGATAATTCTTTTAGTTTCATAGTGGAGCATCCTAAGAGGTCTTGACCCTTGGTGCATTTTCTAGATTTCCTCTTTTTTTTTTTCTCGGTCTTCAATTCTTTTTCGTTGCTTGTCTTGTGTCTTATCTTTACCATGTTCATACATTATCATTCACATTCACATAAGAGTTAGATATCGTACTTCTATTACTCTTACTTATGAAGACCAAGTTGAGTTCCTTGAACATTCTGTCATTTTATGATTGTAATTTACCTATCATTCGTGTGTTTATGTTGTTTGTCTTGCGTTTCTATATCCTAAAGAATTCATATTTATTTCCGTGTATAATTTTTTTCATTTCGTTTCCTTTAAATATTAACAAAATGAGATAATTAATTGATTAGGCTATGACTTGTGTAGACGTGATCAGGACTGAAGGCACATATATTAGCTTCAGAGGTCAAATTTTTATGCTTTTGCTGTTGTTGGTTAATCTTGCACTGGTTCTTTTATGCTTGGCCACAACTATAGAATTTTTGCTTAGTTATCAAAATTATTAATTATTGCTTCAGGTTAAAATAGAGTATATAAGATTGGTAATAGAATTATTTTACCAACATTCTTTATTATAGAACCTAGAGATGACACGAAAAAAAAAATTTATGTCCACAAGCAGCTTATTAACTTTCAATTCCACGGGAATCAACACAAATATGAAACGTCACGTGCAACGCATGTGTTCATCTACTAGTATTGGCATAAACGAAAGTTATATACGATGTTTGAACTCAGTTGGATTGAATTTCATGGTTGAGGACTAAGATGGAAATTTTAGGAAGTCCTATTAATTACAGTTTTGCCATTGAGATGAACATGACTTTGGGAACATTTTGTGGATTATATAGTGATCTTTAGTAATTTCAAGTTATACCATTTTATAGTTCATGATGAGATCTAAGTATTGGTGTCAAGTTTGATATCAATTAAGGTCGAGAAGTGTTTCAAAAATTGAGCTAAAGTTACATGAGAAGAGTAATTGAAATAATGAAATTCATCAAAATAATTATAAGTATAAAGTTGTAATCGAGTAACCATATTTGAGAGGATGATACGAACAACATGGTAATCTAATGTCTTTGCATATTATACTACCTTGTAGTTCACAATGAGATGTATGTATTGATATAAAATTTGAGTACAATTGAGATCACGAAGTGCTTCAAATATTGAGTTGAAGTTGCATACTTGAAATAGTAAAAGTGCTGAAAAATCAAGAAATTTGGCTAAGTATGTAAATTCAGTCGAGAAGCCATTTTTGAATGAAAGGTACGGGCGGTATAATGATCCATTTTCTTTGCATGTGTAACCGTTACAAAGCTTGAAGTATGAACTTTACAATGATATAAGATTGGCAAAAATGGAGCTCGTCTTGACCTTCAAATATTGACTCGAAAGTGGTATCTTGAAAAGGAAAAAATGAAATTTTTAGCATTAAAATATTAGAGGAGAAGACACTTGTCATGTCTTAACTTAAGGGATATTTGGAAACCAACTTATTTTGGAGAGGAAAAGGGAGAAGAAAAAGGGCGGGGGGGGGGGGGGGGGGAAGAGGAGGAAAAGAAAAGGGAAAGGAAGGGAAGAGGAAGGAGAAGCTTTGCTTTAAGTTTGAACTCTCAAAGCATGATTTTTCTTCCTAGAATTCAAGAAGTGAGTGAAACTTGATTTGTGTAATAGTGTGTTAAGTTTTTCATATGGTGTTGAAGTATTATCATTAAATTTCTGATTCTAATTTATTTCTTATTGATTATGACTGGTTTGATAAATTATGTTTAAGATTGAAAGTTAAGAACACAATTGCCTTCTAAGTGTTTGATGAAATGTTTGAGTAAAGCAACCATGGTTATGTTGAGTTATATTGATGTTGTACTATATTTTAGATGTTGAAAAATATGTTTTAAGGATGATAACAACCATTAGATATATTCTAAATATGATTATAAGTTGAGAAATGTTTGGATGAAGGTTAGGAAGCATTAGAAGTGACTTTGGGCAGCAAGTGTTGTTTTTGGGATTAATAGTCTCAAATCACCATATATTAATCGATTAATTCATGTTTGAAACCTGATTTTCTAAGAGGAGTTATAGATTAAGAAGTTACATGAGATTTGAACATAATTTGTGATCCATTTAATGATTTATCTTCTTTAGGAAGTTGCAAATCTTAAAATTCAGCTTCATAGTTGATCTTTTTGAGTTGAATGAATCTAAAACTTTTGAAGGAGTAAAGGAAGTTTTTGAAAGGGGTTTTGAGGCTAAAGAGTTGTTGATCTTATGATTAAAAATTTTCTATTAGTATAAGTCATATTCTATATTCAAAACTCATGTTTAAAGGTGTGTTGAGATGCCTCCAACATGTTTTAAAAATCTGTTGGAATTAATGGTTTGACATGATCACTTTGTGAGTATTTAAAGCTAAATTTTGTGATTGAAAGTTTTTGGACTTTATGTCTAAAACATGTTATTGGTTTAAGTTACATTATAAGTTCAATACCCAAGATTAGAATGGTGGAAATAAGCATCAAAACCATTCTAAATATCTGGTAGGATTCCACACTCAAAAGACCACTTGGTAAGTGTTTGGAAATTTGATGCTAATTGATGTTGGACTTTATACCTAAGACTTGTCATTAGCTTAAGTATTGTTTCATGTTCAAAACAAAATATTAAGAGTGTGTTACGATGTCATAAATAGGCTTTGAAATTCTGATGGGAATTCTCATTCAAAGTTCTCATTTTGCAAGTGTTTACAAGTAGATTTTAAGGTGAAATGTTGTTGGACTTTATGTCTGAAATATGTTATTAGTTCAACTTATCTTCCAAGTTCAATACACATGATTAGAGGGTTATTATTAAGCATCAAAGTAGTCTTAAAATCTCCTGGATTTGTACACTTGAAATACCACTTGAAATGTGTTGAAACTTAAGAGTTTTAATGCTAGTCGATATCGGATTTTATGCCTGAGACTTGTTATTAGCTTAAGTATTGTCTTATGTTAAAAACACAATGTTAAGAGTGTGTTAAGATGTCATAAACATGCTTTTGAGGTTGCATATATGTAAATTTAGATTTGGGGACAAGTATGTTTAAGTATGAATCTGATTTTTGATATTTTAGACACGTGATGTTGATACTTTATGGTCTAAACATATTTTTGAGGTTGTATGTATAAGAATTTCAGATTTGAAGATAATAGTTATGGAGATAAGAATATGAAACTATGAAAGTATGTTAAGATGAGATTTGTTAAAGTTTTTAGAAATGAATGATAGCTAGATGTTATATCTAAAGCTTGTGAATTGATATGCCCTATGTTAGAATCAATCCTTATGATTTTAAGTGTTCAAATATTTATACTTATGGATGAAAAATCTGTTGGAATTGATTTGGATTTATGATTATTATAAGGATCTTAGAAATGAATTTTGTAAATTTTAAGTTACTATACTTATGATGAAACCTTGCTATAGGCTTAGAATATATTTTATGTCATTACACAATCGAGAAGTGTAATAAAAAGTGACATAAGTGATGTAAAATCTGTGTGGGTTACTTTCTTAAGTTTGTGATCACCTACAAATTAGAATCAAGATTTTGATGAAGCTAAAGACTAAATTCAACATCTAGGAAGTAACTCAAAGGTTGAGATGCTATGTATTAAACATAGGAACTTTATTGTATAATAAAAGACTTGATCTTGATCCTTTACGTGTTAAGCTAAGGATAAGATATTATGTTTCAATATGTGATTGAATACTATTATGTAAATTCTTTCATATGATAATTGATTAATAGCATTTCATCTCATCGTCACAAGCATGCATGATCATTTCACATAAAAGAGCAAATTATGTGTTTTAAAAATGTGAAGAAATGATTATGTATAAGATCTTTCAAATGAAGTTTTGAAGAAATGATTTTGAAACTTTAAAGAATCCCTATTTAGGTTGTACACTTAGGGAGAGTTGATAAGTGTGTTTTATACACTTATTTGTACGTCTAAATTAGAATAAATTATTATCATTTTAGAATATATGCTATTTAATTTGTGTTTATCTATTTACTTTGCAGAAAATATCCCAAAAGATGAAGAATGATGTAATTGATGAGAAAAATGCATAATTGGATGTTGATTGGAGCTAAAACGAGCAATTGATAAGTTTGTGACGTCAACCGGAAAGATGCAATGTGCCAAAATGAACAAATCAGAGGTTGGAGGACCTAATTGAATGAATTAAGAGCTTAAATGGGCAAATCGAGAACAAGATAAAGTTTGGGGACTAAATTGCAACAATTGAAAGTTGAGGATTGAAGGTACAATTAAAAGTCAGGGACCAACTTACACAGCCAAAAAAAGATGGAAGTCGCGATCGCTGGATACATACCACGCGATCCCGAGAAGACACAAAATTGTAACCCGAGAGTTTTAATGTATTCCACGCGATCGCGTCCTTATCAGGCTGGGCCGATTGTGGGCTTTTTCTCGCGATTTTCAACAGAATTCTCTCTTTTTGACCTAGGTTTTCTCCAAAACCTATATGTACAACACATGAGGAATGAAAATCAGACCTTTGCCTCTCCATAGAACGAGTCACAACAGAGATTTTAATTAAAATTCTTGAAGATTCAAGCATCGCAGAGGGGCGTGAATTGAAAATACTTGAAGAATTGATAATTGGTGCAATCTTTCCATTCTTCTTTGTTATTTTCAATGAACGTTATATTTTATTGTTTTTGTTCTACAATCATGATGTGTAACTAATTTTAACGTTGGGATGAACGATGTAGACTAGTCATATTATTTTAATTCCATATTCCTTGTTTTAACGCTTTGATGCATGTGTTGATTTATTATTGCGTTTAATGCGTGAATGAACTGGCCACTTATTCATGATTTTATGTGTTATTTCCATAATCCGAGATGTGAGTTAATAACATAGATCTAGGTAATAAATCCGGTAATTGAACGAGAGATAGAGATATACTCTTGTAATTATTGCGGTCGTGTGTGAATTCTTGTGTGTAATGCATCTAGATAAGGAATATTCGGACCCTCTGTAGAGATATAAGGTTGACTTATTTAGGTAGGATTGATTTAAACTCAAGAGAGGAATCTCAATTTGAATCAGTGAATTCGATCGATCACATATTTAGAAAATAAAATCTGGAATTGAAATTAATTTAATTGGCTAGGTGAAATCGTGAATCCCAACCACTTTACAATCATCTTTTAAAACAAAACAATTCACAATTTAATTATTTAATTCATCTTCTTAGTTTTAGTTTAAAACCGCAAATTCATTTGTTCGTTCAAATAAAGTGTAGAACTAAAATATTTCGGTAATTAATAGCAGTCCTCGTGGGACGATAATTCGGACTCCTAGGTCCACTTCATTACTTCTCACGACCCGTGCACTTGCTGGGTATTTCGCATCGCGAGATATCAGTGAACAAGAGTCCCTATTTGAGGTCACGGGTTATTAGATGCCCTTAGAAGAAAGAAAGATTCATTGAAAGCAGGCAACATAACTTTCGATCTTGATTACACATAGGGTGTATGGGCGCCTGTTTGACGTGAACGCTGAGTCGAAAATATGGGTATCTATTATGGGAGTAAGTCTCATTCGAGCTAGCATGCTCGCGAGCCAAGTGCTCTAGAGAAGAAGAAGAATTGAGTGTAAAAGAACACTCTTGTGACCTTGTACTTCAGACAAGTACTTTTACACGTGGTCTACGACCCTAATATGGGAAAGACCCCTAAATAGAAAAGAGATGATATCTTTTGAAAAGAAAAATTTTGTATTTCTCATTAATGTCATTTTTCAAAGAAAAAAGAAAGAAAAGATTAAAAAAAAATGATTTTCATATCATTTATGCATATCACACCACGCATTACATTCATTCCATAAATATTATATCTTTTATTTGAATGTAGTAATATGGAACTAAATGTTGTGAATGTGATATGAGGTGATTATCAAATGATATGTTAATATGATTGTGATTTCATTCACTTATATAAAATATAATGTCAAAGTTAGGAGATAAAGTGTATGAATTATGTTCAACTTAAGGTTTGACGAGAAAAGATTTAGAATGATTGAAGATTTTATGACTTCATATGGTTTATGTTGAAATTAACTTCTTATTACATTTATCAAGTTTTATTTACTGAACCATGTGGTTCATAGTTGTTTCATATATCTTTTTATAAGAAATGGAGCATAAATTTTTGTAGTGTGGAGTCCCTATGGAGAATGCCGACCGAGAATGAAGAGTACTTATTGCTAATCAAAAGAGAGAAAAGATTAAGCCTTTTTGTACTTAAATCTGTTTTGGAATGAAAATCTTATTTTATTAAATTTTAATTGGGGTTTGGTTTTGAAATGTATCAGTAGATTCTTTATGTAAATAAATGAGCCTTGTATTTTAAAGTTTCGCATGATGTTTAAATATCAATCTTATGGCATTTTTAAAATGTTTTGACTCGATTATTATTAGAATGTTAAGATTAAAGTAAGGATGATGTTCCTAAAATGTTTAACGGTGTAAACTCATTGTTTAGAACAATTAAAATGGTTCTAAACAAGTTTAGAAAGAGTTTTTGGAAAATGTATTAAATCTGCCATGTTTCAGAAAACAGGCTACTAGTAGCCGCCTGTAGTTACGTTTTCAGTTCATTTTATGCTACTAGAAGCCATCAACATATTTGAAAAAAAAAATTACCCTGAATTTTGGGGTCGTGACATACACTTATTCATATATAACATCATTAATTAAATCTCTCATGCATAAAATAAATTTTACTGTCACATCAAAGTATTATTGATCATGTCTATCGCAGTCACATGATTTTAGATTGTAAAAAAAATTAACAATTTTACCAATCATGACCTACATTTGCATCAGTTACCTTTAGCCTCAATGGTTGCTCAGTATTCACCCTGAAAATGGTTTTCCTACAAGACGAATGAATGTCTCTCTTATAATAGTTTGATTCTTATAAAATTGTTACACTCTGAGAATTTTGTATCTTAGTTTTATTTATTTAAAAATTTAGATTCATTTTCTTAGAAGATCGCCAATATCACATTTTGTATATCGAGATAGTAACGATATAAGAAAAAAGGGAAAATTTTGCAAGAATTGTAATACTAAGGACTAAATTGGCATAAAATAAAGTTACGAATAATATTTGAGCTTAATTGGACTAAAATTCATAAATGGGAAGTAAGCTGAAAAATGATAGAAACTTCAGTTTATAAACTTTTGTCATTGTGTTAAGCTTTGCTTTATGACCCTTGTGTGCAATGTGTGTTGACTCACAGTTAATGCATGTTATACTACTTCATAGTTCATGTTGAGATGATGTATTGATATCAAATCTGAGTACAATTAAGGTCATGAATTGCATTGAAATTTGAGTCAAAGTCGTATACATGAAATTGTAAAAGTGCTGAAAAATCAGAAAATTTTGCTAAGGATAGACACCGTTTCGAGCAGCCATTTTTGGATGTACGACACTGGTTGTAGATTGATCCGTTTTCAATGCATGTGTAGTCGTTATGATGCTAGAAGTATGAAATCTACAACAATATAGAGACTGAACTAAACAAACCCCATTTTGACCTTCAAATGTTGACCCAAATGTGGCAACTTGAAACAAAAAGTCTGGGAATATTTAGTAATAAAATATTGTTAATGGGTCACTTGTCCAGAAACCATGATTGAAGCTTAAGGGTTGTTTGGCTGTGCTTATTGTGACTAATGAACAATGTCGATTTAATACTCGTATAAATAATTGTTAAACTAATAAAGTAAGTAAAATTGCAAATAAGTGAAAATTAAGGAAATAATGTTAGACAAACACACCCTAGCCTAACCTCTATATAAAGAACTCCATCCCTGCAAACTTTCCACAGCACAAATAGGGGGGAAACACTACCAAATTTTAGAGAGAAACGTATGAAATGAAAATCTTCAAAAATCAAAGATTTCATCCCTTCTTTTGCAAATTCATGAATATAAAAGTGATTATTTTTTTAACTAACAAGTGATTCATCACATTTATGATCATGAAGTCCTAGAAAAAGAAGAATTTATGTTCTGAAAGTTGAAAATTAAGGCCATGTTCTCTTTACTGTTTTTAAGTCATTTTCTATTTTTATTTTCAAAAATGTCAAAAACGTGTTCTCTTTACCATTCTCCAAAACGGATTTTCCAAAACAAGGAAAAGATTTACAAAGGAAATACAAAATGATGAAATCATTGTTTTGAACATTTTTAATGTAAACAGGTCGTCCATTCAAAACGCGAAAATGCCGCATTTTGACAAAAGCTGGGCTAGCTCAACTAGAGAACTATACATTTATCGTAATAGAGGTCAAGGGTTTGATCCACACCGCCGCTCTCTCTTTGGGTTTTTTTTTTTTTTTTTACTTTCTGTATCAAAAGTAACCTAAACCTACAGCATCTTCACTTCTCCCCAAGTCACCATCAGCCTTAGCCAGTGGACGATCCTCCCCTCTCCTCCCCTTCTCAGTTTTCGACAGCAAGATCTGTCCGGTGTCACTCCACTCTAGATCCTCTGAACTTCGAAAACACAAACAAATACATATTTTCTCTTTTATTACAGCAATAAGCATCATAATGTCTACCAATTTGTCAACGATAGTCAAGAAGCTGCTTCCAGCCACTAACCGACAATGGAAACTAGCTTTCTATCATTTGTGTTCACAACGAGTTGACCTATACCACGGAGGAAAGGGCTTTTGGCAACTGTTATTTAGTCACCAACAAATATTAGTTTATACACTATGAAAAAGTGCGTCAAAAACTTGGGAATATTTATCTGAGAAGATTTTTTTTCTACAAAAATATTTTCCAAATGAAAATCATTATCCATCCAAGTTCGTATGAAAACCTATGGATATGAAGTATAGATTTGCAAATTACAATTTTAATCAGAGATGCCAGATGAAAAAGGAAGTTGAAGGGGGGAATCTGTGTCTGTGTCAAAAGTTAGATAGATGAAATATAAAAGTCATCTATTGACTAATGTGTATTATTTATCTATAGCTGCTTGTTAACATTTATTTTGCTAACTAAAACTGCATTCTTATTAAATTATGGTATATGATAAGAGGTTTATTTATTTAATTTTTAAAAAATTTAATAATAATAATAATAAGACAAGACAATTTCCAAAAAAATAAAAATAAAAATGGTATGCGCACTGTTGGGTCAATGATGAAAATATTAGTTAGACAACCGAACTTAATCAATTGTTTGTAAAGGAAAATGTGCTATATTTTGGAGCAATTGTGGTTCTAATATATTGTGTATTTGCTTGAAAAATCAGCGTGTCTTGGCAAGTATTTGCTGTTTATGTACTTAATTGCACCATTTGTATCATTAAAATTGCACTTCTGTTCTGCAGTTATGTTATATATTCAGCAATTCTCTTCCAATATGCTATCTCGAACTATTGGTTGTCGCTCAATTTTATCCATTCGGTTGATCTTTGATAAAAACAATTGAAGAATAAAAAACAAGAGGAAATAGAAAGAGATATATTTAATGATTGGTCCTAAAAGTTTATAAAATTTCTTTAAATAGCTCTTTGATGCAACTTGAAAGATCGAGATCAAGAGCAATATCCAATTTGTTTGTCTCAACATTTTTAGCTTTCTAGTTGTGAAACTTCTAACTTTTCACTTAATCCAATATAGGACAGTAAGAGATACTTAGATCATGAGAATCAGTTAGTGACAATGTGTGCTACTTAACTAAAATCGTGAACATAAGAATGTGAGGGGAAAAATTTGAGGATAATGAAAACTTTCAAAGCCATAACATTATGATCTCCTAATGACATTTGCAAATGATTATGATCTCCTAATGACCTTTCCCATTATGATCTCCTAATGACCTCCACCGTTATGATCTCCTAGTGAACTTTCTCATTTGCTACATATTTTTTATAGTAGAAGCCATGTGATTGTTTTGGGCTGGTACATAGTCATGTACATTTTTTCATTAGAAGTTACATATTTTGCATAGAATTAATTTTCGTGGAGATCATGGGGGGTCACAAAGGTTCTACTACGGCACCCATGCAATGGACCGATACAAATGAGAATGCACTTATCCAGCTATGTTATGACTTCGTGAAAGCGGGAAAATTACAATGTTCTACATTCAAATCCGATGATTGGGCCAAGATCAATAATGAATTGCTTCGCATCACAAATACAGATTATGAAATAGCACGATTGAGAGGTAAAAGGAACTGTCTGTGCATGAGTCATCGTTTGTTTTCTCAACTTATTAGACATACTGACGTCACATGGGATCCAAATACAAACAAAGTAAATGCTCCAGAGGAAGTTTGGGAACATTTTTACAATGTAATTCTTGATCACATAATAGTATGTGATATATAATTTAAGTTTATGCACATATAAATATTAGTTGACAATGTTTGTTAACATTATTACAGGTAAACAAGATGGAGTACAAAATCATCAGGAGTAAGGGATGTCCGCATTTTGAAACACTTGGAGAGCTATTTGGCGAGACCACGACAATTGGTGGACTAGGTAATGCCTCCACTCAACCTCCCCCTACATCAGACGAAGAACAAGAAATAGAGGATGCAAATCTGACCAAGGGCGTGCATGTACAAGCTGAAAAAATTGATGATGATGATGATGAAACAACAAAACCTGGTCGACATCGTAAAGAACTTAAGATCAGTAAATCGGATAAGCTCGAGGCTTGTATGCAGCAGTGCTCGTCCACAATGACTGCAAGAAATGATGAAAGTGAACTACTACAGATTTACCTGAAAGAGAAGCTTGCACGACTCCAAGGAAAATCATCTGCCGGTACTAGTGATAACGAAGCAACTAGTCAAGATCCATATTCTCAATCAGTTTGCATGAAAATCCTGAACAACATGAAAGGATTGGGTAATGAGATGTATGTGAAAGCCATGACGGCATTCAAGGATGCAATTTGTGATGGTTCCTGGAGTCAGGAGGATGCCTGTGCTAGAGCTCCTGTAGTTTCTGGACAATTGTTCATATTTGTGTTAGCATTTTGTCCTATTCAGGATTCTATTTGTCTAAGCAGTTTGTGTATTTGAAATTATTTCGATTGGACATGAATTATGTTATCCTTGACATCGTTGTCATTGGTGAAGCCTTACATTATATTTTATTAACGTGATCTGGGATCCTTAATTGTGTTTAGTACTTATTTTGTTAATGTTCTATGTTCACCATCTCTTTTATTAATTATTATGTATTTTAGATTCTTGTTTGTGTATAGTACTTGTTTTATTAATGTTTTGTGTTCACCATCAAAATGAATACTTATTACGTTCGATTTGAGCAAGAAATGTCTGACTCCGACTGCATTTTGTCCGATGACTCAAGTGACAAAGATATTTTTTCATTCATAGAGGAAGAGTTCGATTTATCTACTGACATGATGGGATGCCAGATGTTAGTAGCTTTATCTGGAAGAGATGTTATCCACAAGACTCCCTGTAGAACATCGATGCTGTCGGGAAGGATGTACATTTATGAAATATTAAATGGTCATCCAACTGTGTGCTACAGTAATTTTCGGATGCAAAAGCACGTCTTTCAAAATTTCTGTGATATTCTGAAATTAAAAGGTCTCTTGGCAAATGGGAAAAATGTGAGCATCGAGGAAGGGATAGCAATGTTTTAAATGATTATAGGGCACAGTACTCGTTATAGAATTGTTGGTGATAGATTTCAACTTGGAAATCACACAATACACAAGAGGTTTAAGCGAGTCTTACGTGATGTTTGCCAGTTGGGCAATGATCTAATACGCCCAACAAACCAGGGGGTTGTGCATGAGCATATCTTGCAAAAGTATCTGTACTTTAAGAATTGTATTGTTGCAATTGATAGGATGCATGGGCGGCTTGGGCACCGGCATCCAGGCAGACAAATTTTCGAGGAAAGAAAACAAATGTGACACAGAATGTAATGCTAGCATGCGATTTCGACATGAAGTTCACATTTGTGTATGCCGATTGGGAAGGTACAACTAATGATTCTCAAGTTTTCATTGACGCTGTTACAAATGCCTCAAACGGATTTCCAATGCCACACGGATGTATATTATATTACTTTCTACGTCTTTTAGGAATATATGCTTCACATATAAGTTTAAATCATATTATTTTATAATTGTAGATGAATGGTACCTAGTTGATGCTAGTTACCCAAACATTCCTCATGCCGTAACATAATCGAGCGTAGTATTGGAGTGTTGAAGACCAGGTTTCTTATTCTTAAGTTAATTAGCAATTTTCCTCATATTAGGCAAAGACACATCTCTACTGCGTGTTGCACAATACATAAATTCATTCGTCAGGAACATGCATTAGACGAGTTTTTTATAGAATATTAAGTGGAGAATATGATTTTTTATGATGTGCCTGATCAAGTGATGCTCGAGAACCCATAGAGTTTGATGCGATCAAACAGTTGAAATGGGACAAGTGGGAGAAGATATTACTAATCAAATCTGGATTGATTACTCTAGAAGTTCAAGATGACTTTTAAATTTATTTTGTTTAGTCAAACTCCGTGTGAGTAATTTGAGTTACATGTAATGAGGAAGTAATTTGGACTTGAACATTATGTTGTTAATTTCTTACACTACAACAAAATTGACTTTTTACGGCATGCATTTACGGCGTGCATTTAAGGCATGCCGTAAACTTAGATTATTTACGAAATGCAAAAATAGCATGCCATAAAAAAAAGGAGTTTCACGACGTGCAAAAGTAGCACGCCGTAAAAACTACATGGACTTTAGGCATGCATATTCGTACGCCGTAAAAATTACGTAGATTTACGGCTTGCAAATATGCACGTCGAAAAAAAATAACTAGCAATATATAACCAAACCAAATAGATTTTCACTTTGCAAAGCAAAACTAGGGCGCCCGCTACTCCTCCTTCTTCTACCTTCAGCGTGGCTCCTCTTCTTCTACCTTCAGCGCGGCTTCTTCTTCTTCTTCTTCCAACTTTGCAACTCAACCTTCCAATTTCCTTCTTCTTCTCAACTTTCCACAGTTGTCCACCAGCGAGAGGCGGATAATAGAGAGTCACAGAAGGTGATATGTTTTCTCCTTTTTGTCTTTTCATGGTTTGGTTTCTTCAACTATCGTGCATTTATATATAATTATGATAGAAATCTCAATGTATTAGTTATACTCATTTTCTTAACCTCATTTACTGGGTTTGTTGTAGACTTGGTAGTGGCTTTTTTATTGTGCATTATCGCTTAAGAACTAATTTTCCTTGTATTTTGAAGGTTGTTGTGTGGATTCTTTAGACTTTAAGAATGATGGCTTGCCTCAAGAGATCTCGGGTGATGATGGTACACACATTTGTATATTCATTTAATATGATATCACTAAGCTGTCACTCATTAGATGAATGATGGTCAAGATGTTTTCAGGCTGAAAAATCAAAATGTTAGTTTGATATTTTTTTTAGATTTTAATTTTAGTTAAGCTCAGACCATGTTCTAAGTATCTTTCTATCTATCACACAAAATATCTCTGTTCTTTGTGACTGCTATTCAACTTGCAACTTGGAAATAGCTTCCACGACGAGTTGAATGGAAGTCCTCCTGGAAGTTGTCATTTGCTAATTGTTTATCTACATCTCATACATTGGTTTGACCTTGTAGTTCTAGAAGGTAGACATGCAGATTTGTGGTCTTGTCACCATACTATTAACCTGTCTTTTAAGTTATTGTGTAGAAAGCATATCTCTGAAATGTGATAAATGACATAATCAGGTGTACCCATGTAGAATAAGTTACTGTTACACCTGGCACCAGCCACTGGAAATAGCCAGGATATACATAAAACATGAGAAGTTCTTCTTAGTCTTGTCTTTGTTTTGCAGGTATGAATTTTATTAAAAATCCGAGGAAGATGTCATAACAATATTTGCAAAGGGTAAAGATTATGGTTGACTTTGGTGAACAAATAGTATGTTATACAAAATGCAATAAATTTTTCATCTGTTCTGATACTTGTAGTGGTGTTCGTTAATTACATGCTAATTGATGTTCTTATTTTTTTGTTAGTATCACGTGAATCCTCTAATTGGAATCTTACAAAAAGGAACCTACATTTCCTCAGTGTAAAAATCCGTTCAAGTTTCTGAATATTCACTGCGCACTAGATGGAAGTTATTTTAGCATCTCTCACTTTCCAGCTATTTTCTCCTGTTGGAGGATGCATAAAAAAGATGATTTCTTCTCAGTCGATATCTAATTTTGGTAGCATCAACGATTACATGTTCGAAGAGAGTGTCTGCCTCCTCCTAAGAGCCTCATAGTTCAAGCCTTTGATTGTGGTGGAACAAGAAGAGGCATATGAAGAAACTGAAGATTACTATTACGCTGACGAGGATGAAGATACTTAGTCAAAGAAAAAACTTCAATATGGATACTCTTTTGTAACATTTTAATTTGTTCTTTTCATAAGTAATTATCTATACTTTTGACATATTTTTATCTAATTTTTTTGTAAGCTAGTATGTGGTATTGTTCTAAATTTTGGTATATTGTATTGAATCTTCACTACAACATAATTGACCTTTTGCGGCATGCATTTACGGCACGCAAATTAGGCATGCCGTAAAATTAGATTTTTTACGGCGTGCAAAAATTGCACGCTGTAGAAAAAAAAAGCAATTTACGGCGTGCATTTCTGCACGCCATAAAAAATCACTATTAACGGCGCTCATAAGAAGCATGCCATAAAAAAATCATAAAAAGAAGAAATTAATGGCATTCGATCGCACGCCATAAATAGAAGATAGTAATGGCGTTCGAATGGACGCCATAAAAAAGAGATAAGTTTCACGGCATGCTTAGATGTACGCCGTAAAAACTCTAGTTTATTACCGCGATTTTCTATAATATTTCGCGTAGACAAATATTAGGGTGACATTCCCCCCACTTCTTTGCCTAAAACCAAAACCAAGAACCACATCTTCTCATCTCTGTCACTCCCTCACCCTCGGCTCCCTCTCGGCATCTCTCCGTCTCTCGTCTCTCCTCCAACCACCAACCAACGTCGCCTCCACCACCATCAACCACGGTAAGGAACTCACCTCCCCTCCCCTTTCCCTCATCCTTCACGCACACACATCACGTACACATCGCACACACCCTCTAAATTTTGGGATTTTCTCGATTTTCTGTGAGTTCATCAAGATTTATTGAGCTTTTTCAGCCCAGTTGGGCATTCGACCATTTTTCCTATTAATGGGTTAGTGAAAAACGATTATTTGATTGAGGCTATGGAGGTGTTTGACGAAATGATTGATAGAGGAGTGAGGCTTGACATGGCGTGTTATAATATTTTGATTGATGGTTTTTTCAAGAATGGCAACTTCAAGGGGGCAAAAGGGATTTGGGAGAGGTTAATGAATGATTCGTGGGTTTATCCAAATATGGTTTGTTTCAAGAATGTACAACAATGATTAACTTCAAACCTTTTTAGAAAGCTATTAAATTTGAATGATTGGAGAATATGCCTTGTTTATAGAGTGAAATGAAGATATGTAATGTCTTAATTTATTACAGAATCTGTTTGAATTCCTTGAAGTTGAAGATCATCACTTTATTCCCCCTACAGGTAAAATTATTTAAAATGTCTTCTTCCGAGCTTAACGATTTCATCTTCTTCAAGAACCTAGTATATAAAGGTATAAAATGCTCTCTTCGACAAATCTAACTCATTTTGAAAAACTTCTTACTAGGTTATTCCAGTTGCCTCCCTGAGTTTGTTTAATGCCCATTTACCCCAAGTCTTTATTAATGCTCTATTGTTTGCTGCATTATGTCAAATTGTCAACGCACAACTTCAAAAAGATTAAGGAAACAAGCGACCTTAAACATTTAGATAATTCTATCTCATGATATTTAAAAAGATAAAAGGGAAACTGTTAGATCATAACTCTATTAGAAGAGGCACAATGCATCCTTGGCCCATTGTTCTCTTTTCTATTTTATGTCATTCTGTTTTTAACATGTACTTCAGTATGAGTTTAGGACAGACTGTTGTAATTTGAGATTTATCTTGTTAAATTTGCTCTGATGAAAAGTGGAACTGTTAGAGCTCCAATGAACCAAGCAACTCATGATTACAGATCAGTTTGGTTTGGTTTCATTTCATTATTTATTTGAATTAGTTAGGCCAGCTGGAGATTCATGCTGGGACAATTACCTCAAACTTATCTTGGTCAAGCTCATCTCGACTTATTTAGGCTTTGATTGCATAAGATGATATTTTATCATGCCTGTAGCATATTTTTATGAATGAAAAATATATAGAACAATTGTTTCAAGAATTGCCCAAGGCTTGAGCCTTGATGCATGCCTCAACTGAGAGTCTAGTTATTGTGATCTTCTTGGGCTTTGCCTTCATGTTCTTATTGTAGGCTACTTTTTGATTTGCTTTTTTACGAGTCTAGAATGTTTTGAGGATTTTTTGAGTTTGTTTATAAATTGTTTGACTCTAAACTTGAGAAGAAAGAATTGAAAATAAGATGATAGAATCATAGAACAAGAGAAGCCAGACTTTCCCTAGCTTCTCATAATAACTAAATGCAATAAGCCCCACAAGTGAAGTAATTTTTTGGCAGTAGACTCGTGTTTATGCATAAGATACATTTCACTGTTCTTTTAATATTTTTTTCCCCTCTTGAAAGCAAGCATAATTCATTAGTGGTCTTTTTATGTGATTGCTATCATTGATACTTTCTAGGTGTGAACTAGACTTTAATTTTATTGAAATATTATATTATTTATTTTTTGATGTTTTAAGGTTTATTACCATTTTGTATTTTTTCAACCTTTTGATCTAGTCTGTTAGTTTATGTTGAGCTTCGCTGTACAGCGCAGTAAGGGGCTTAAAACTCACTTTTTTTATTCTATCAGGCCTCTATTGTGAATAAAGCTTAGTTTTTTGTGTATGTTTTATGGAATTGAAGGTGGTATGATATAGGAAACTGTCTTTTCAAACAACTGAAATGTTTATATATTGGTATTTAGGCATAGGCAGTCAATGAGGGAGGAATGTAGGATCAAAATACTGTTGGACAATAATAATTGAAAGATTGGGTGCAATATTCTAGAAATTTTATTCTTGGTATTTCTATGTAACATTTGTTTCATCATACAAGTCTTTTTATGATAATAATCGTCTTTGCCCTTGATAAGGTGTCTTGGTTAAATTATATACCCATCATGTTTATGTCACATCTACCAATTACTATATCCTTATGAATTGGAAATGGAATGCGGTACTCTTTAACATTTGGTTAAAAAGACAACACGAAGTTGATTACAATAAATGCTTTTATTCATAGTGTATTCTATTTTTTATTTATTAAGAATTTTCAAATTTTTATTAATTATATTTTTATTATTTTTGAGATGTGCAGGAAGTTGATTACTTTTCGAATAGGACTCTTGGTCAAAGAAAAAAATTTGATATGGATACTCTTTTGTAACATTTTAATTCGTTCTTTCTGAAGTAATTGTCTATACTTTTAACATATTTTTGTCTAAGTTTTTATGTAGGCTATGTGGAAATGTGGAATTGTTCTAAATTTTGGTATATTGTATTGAATCTTACTCAATGTTTTTTGTTTATTGAAATCATATTTACTGCATTATATATGGATAAAAGCGCATAATTTCATTTTACAATTATTATAGGTGTTCAGGAATTATAGAATTTACAATAATTTTTTTAAAAAATTATTATGTACTGCGTGCAGCACTGCACGCCGTAAGCACGGACGGCATACATTGTTGCATGACGTAAATGTTTACGGCATGCAACCTTGCACGCCTTAAATATACACGGCATGCAACCTCGCACGCCTTAAACATTTACGACATTGCCTTTTCCCGCACGCCGTAAACACAATTTTACCGCATGCATTGCATGCCGTAAAAAGCTACTTTTGTTGTAGTGCTTATAATCGATGTTTTTTTATTTTTTTATCGAAATCATATTTACTAAATTATATATAGATAAAAGAACATAATTTCATTGTACAATTATTATAGTTGTTCGAGAACTATAGAATTTACAGATTTTTTTTTTCAAAAAAAATTATTATTTAT
Source organism: Ligustrum vulgare (assembly GCA_963555705.1). Lineage (NCBI taxonomy): Eukaryota > Viridiplantae > Streptophyta > Magnoliopsida > Lamiales > Oleaceae > Ligustrum > Ligustrum vulgare. Next base: position 21,296,094 of record OY743171.1, read on the forward strand.
GGCATGCAGCATGGCACGCCGTAAACAAACATTTACGGCGTGCAGTGTTGCACGCCGTGTATATTTACGTCGTGCAACCTCGCACGGTTCCACGCCGTAAATGTTTGTTTACGGCGTGCGGGGCTGCACACCGCAAACATTTACGACATGGTCTTTTACGGCGTGCGGGTGCACGCTGTAAACACAATTTTACGGCATGCATTGCACGCCATAAAAAACTACTTTTGTTGTAGTGTTATAATATTTTTTTGGAGCTGAACAATAATTACATTATTACTTAGTCCAACAAAAAATAGTTAAAAAATATAGATTGTTTAATTTAATTCACAGGAAAATCATTATAAATAGTCTAAGTACTATTTTGTAAAATTTCAAACTGAACGTATTTTACAACTTTTTATTTTTAGAATCAGTTTTCAGAAATGACAAACCAAACGCATTTTCAGCAGCTTTGAAAACAAAAATAAAAACAGGAAACATAAAATGTTTTATAAAATGAAAATACAAAATAAAAGATAAACAGAACACCACCTAAGCTTCTGCAGAAAAGTCAAAGCTACCGGTAGCATCAGAAAACAACATCTAACATGGTACTAGTACCCTCTGAGATTGTTTTGTGACAAAATCTGAAATCTGCAGAAACAAGTGCAGTTTTGGACAACAATTCTTCTTAAAATCTAAAGTGAACTCGAGAATCTTAATTTTCTCTTTAATTCTAACTTATTTAACCCTAGAAATCTTTAATTTTTAGGTTCTAAAACTAAAGGAAAACTTCATAACTATTGTGAGTAAAGTAAATGTGTTCTTATGTGTTTTTTACCAACTATTCCAGGTTTTTTTATACATGTTTTTATCCTTAAGTTAAACTTCTTTTATATTGTATTTTTGTTCTTGCAGATTTTAAATAAATCATGGTTATAAACTGTTAATTTTGCTTAAATGATAAAGTTTTAATAAAATGGAAATTTCCAAAATTTTCTGGTTTTTATGAATCTAAATTATGAGTTCAAGTTGATTTTATTAAGATTAGAAATCTGAATAATTATGTTAATGTTGTAATGGGATTATAATTGAGTTGGACACTAAATTGTGTCCTATTTTATGACTTAATCTTCCTTATGGGTTTTATTTATCTAAATCATGAGTTCGGGTTCATTTTGTTAAGATTAGAAATCTGAAATTTTATTGTAGTATAAAAAGAGGTTTTGAATTAAGTTTTGAGAGTTAATAATATTTGATTTGATTGTTAAATCTTGTTGGTAGCTTAAGTTATGTTCTATGATTAACACACGAGTTAAAGAGTACAAAAAGGAACTTAACATTCTCTGAACATTCCGCTGAAACTCTTTAATTAGATTTGTCACTTTGCATATGTCTAAAACTAAGGTCCCGTTCTCTTTGTTGTTTTGGAGTCATTTTTAATTTTCAATTTTCCAAAACATCCAAAATGCGTTCACTTATACATTTTGGAAAAGAGTTTTCGGAAACAAAAAAAAAAAATAACACACAAAACCCAAAACGCCTAAAGGACGTTTTGGTTGTTTCCAGTTGAAAGTTCACAAAACAGGGGAAATAACTAAACACGACACTTTAGCAAGGCAGACGTAAGGTTCGACTCCTCTCCATCTCATTCTTCTTCTCGGTTCCTCTCCTCGCCTCCCCCTTCCATCTCCTTCTTCATCTCTTTCTTCTCTGTGCCGCACGGTGGACGTGGTGTTTTGCCTTCCGAAGGCGGCAGTCCTTCCGACCTCCTCTTCCTTGCCGGCGGCGGGATCTACTGTTAGGCTCTGTAGAGTAAATATTATAACAAAAAAGTCTCTTTATCCGCTTTTGGTTGTGGGCTTGGTGGGGTGATCTTGTAATTTGGAAGATAAAACATTTATTTACCTATTAAGATATTTAAGATTATGCTGAGAATCAAGAGAATTCCAAGTGTTGTTTCAAATTACCAAAAGGAAGAGGCAGAGGAAGGTGGCTGCGGTCGAAATTGCCTAAGAAACTGCTGTCTTCCAGGTATCATTTGAATTTCATCTATAAAGGTTCTCCTTTTTTTTTAATAAATGAAATTTGGGTCTGTAGTATTTCCAGTGATGTCGGTTAAATTAGGAGCAAAGCTGCCTTTGTATGCTTTCAAGAGGGTGAATAAGATTCCTTGTGATAATGGTTTGGTTGACCATGGGGATAAAGAGGCTCCAGTTGTCTTCTTGGATTCCCTTCTTCTTGGGGAGGTAATTTCGTAGAATTCACCACATTCATTAGTTGTTTGTTACTGAGATTTGGGGGTTTAGGGTTTTACGATTTAGATCAACCTATTTTGGATTAAATGTGTTTGATTTTGAATCAAGATATTGTCAAAATAGTTGTTAATGTGCATTGGAAGTATTCTCTGTTGATATTTTGTACTAAATTCTCGAGTTTTCACTGGGGATGAAACTGTCACCCCTTATGCAAAATCGAGTTTTTTTAGTATCCTTACTGATTTCATTTTTGTGCCATTTTGCTTATCAATCAGGTGAAATGATATTAGCATAAACAAATTAGTTCGACTGTATATGATTCAAAATATTTTTAATATTGAGAATTGATGCACAGCACATGTATATCATAATTTGGAATCAACAATTCATCAAAACGTAATCATACAAGAATAAAACAATGATAAGTTTATTTAATTTATTAATTGTAATAACTCCAATCCTAGCATCTGCCTTGAATTCTTCCAAGACCGTTGAGGGCATGTTTGGTGAGATTGAATTCTTCCAAGATCGTAAAGTATCTTTTGATTTTTAAGGAAGAAAGCAAAGGAGTCAAAGTTGAACAGTGAGCTCATTTATGCATATGCTAAGATTGATAGGTTGCGTGAGATTGATGAGTTTATTCTCATGCCAAATTGAAGTATTGAATTTTGTAGATTAAGAATGTAATCATGAGTTCACCTTGAATTTCATTTGCAAAATGTTTCTGCCATGGACAAGAATTATTTGTATTTTCTATTTCTTGTAACTTTTGTGATAATGTGAAAAATATAATGTAAAACATGTATTGAAGACCTTCATGTTCAAGTCCTGTCCTTAGATGCCTATCCCCTCTTAAATAAAATGCCTATTCTACATAATACCTCATGCTTGTTATATTGAAAGAAAAATCATCTAACAAGCTAGCAGCTGTCAAGATTGTTGGTCAACCATATTATAAATAAAACACCTCAAGTTTTCATTGCTGATTAATAGACTATAGATAATATGAATTTCTCATGTAAATAGTGGCCCGGTTTACCTCAGCCTCATAACTTGGAAAATTCTGATATTCCTTTCTTATTTATTGTATAATTGTAAAATATTATTTGATGTATTATAAATTAGATGATCCATATATTTTTCATTACTAATGGGACTCAATTAAAGAAATTTGCTCTAGTGAGAACTGTGTTCTTCTAAGCATGGATAATATGTATGATGCACAAAATTTAGATTTATATTCATTTGTAATTATTTATCAGGTTGATGAATACTCTCAAACTTCTGTTCACCAATTTGGATAGTAGGAATTGTTATTGATAGAATAAGTTTGACCCCAGCTAGTCAAGCTGGAGATGAAGCTGGAGCTTCAGGTTGGAACAAGGGTCCTACTCCGGCTCGAGATGAGAACTCTTGGATGGCAGTAGGGTGAAAGAAAAGGTAGGTTATTTTAACATATTTGCTGTAAATCCTAGTTAGATTTGTGGATGTTCATTGTTCAATGAATCGCTTGTTCAATGCGCTTGTTCAAAAATTATATTAGAATTTATATTCATACCTCCTAGTTTTCTTTTCTTTTTTACTGATCCATGATTGGTATCCTGTTTTGTAGGCTGACATACAAGAAGCAAAAACCCAAGAAAATAAAAAGTTGCAATCAGCCTTGCAAGATCTGCAACTTCAATTCAAGGAAACTAAATACATTCTCATGAAGGAACGTGAAGTTGCAGAAAGTGCAGTAAAGCAAATTCCTATAATCCAGGAGGTCCCTGTCATTGACCATGAATTGATGGATAAGCTTAATGCTGAAAATGAAAAACTGAAGGTAAGGTGACGAAATTGATGAAATAGAGAAGAAATAAGAAGAGACAAGCAAACTTAGGGAGGAGAGGTTGAAATAGGCTGTGGAGGCAGAGTCAAAGATCATTGAGTTGAAGAATGCCATGCAAATGTTGTACATATTCTATCATTAATAGTTTTTAGTTATAGCTGATTGGATTCAATATTGATTAGTCTCATCTTTCTGTAATTATAGGCTTGAAGAATATAATTATAACCAAGTAGACTAGTCCTCGCATCTTCTTAGGGGAACTTTGGTATGGTATGTTTAATATGGTAGATTGGATCATGCTTGTTTGTATTATAATTGTCTTGTCTACATGCCAAGTCGTTGTTTGACACTCATTTTTTTTACGGTACTCATTTTCAATAATGCGCTTACACAATAAAATATTTTGTGTGTAAGCAAAAAAAAATCCTAATTTTTAACCAAATACAGAAAATAGAGGGTGCCTGTTTGGCTAGACTGGAAATCATACTGGAAATAATCAAGTCCCTGATCATGGGGTCTTGCTTGTCCAGTGAGACCAGGGGTTTGCTTCTTGATTCTCCAACGAAGGTAAGGAAGAGGAAGGGACCGAGAAGTAAGTTGGGGTCTCGAAATCCATCCTTTGATTCTCGAAGGTATGAAAAACTATATAAAACTCCAGGCCGTGAGTTCTTAAACGGCTCCAGTGAGGTTGCTTCACTCTTTACCTAACAAGGCAAGAAAGGAATCAATCAAGATGCCATGATTTGTCTTTTGAATTAACTTTTTTGTATAATCAGCGAACTGTGCTTATTTTGCCCATTGAAAGTGGCTCGATGTTGTTACAATTGAACAACTCTCCAATATATGAACTAATTTTTATTAATTAGGTTAGATTTCAAGTTTTATTTGTTGCTAGAGTAACAAAATGTTTGTTGAATAGAGAACTGACTGATTTATTGATATTAAAATTAATGTAATTCAACAAATCAACCATTTTTTTACATATAAAATATTACAAAATAAGTATATCAGAAAATTACAAAGTAAACGCATTTTCCATTTTTCTATTTTTGAAAACATTTTTTCAAAATAATGAAGAGAACATGTTTTCAGCAATCCCAAAACAAACAACCAAAATCAAAAAATCAAAACAAAATCCAAAACTCAAAACTCAAAATCGAAACACAAAGAGAACGGCCCCTAAGATTTTTGATGATTTTATAAATAATTTAGCTTCTATAACTTACCTTAGTTTTGAGATTATAGGTATTAAACATGGAAAACTTGCTTTTGGGTTACAAGGTCTAAGAGAGAATTTTTAATATGATAAAGGATTTTATTCTTAGACTCTTATGTTTTAAATTTCGATTGATACATCATGTTAGGATAAACTTCAGTAAATGATTATGTGCAAAGACTTTCAAATGATGTTTAGCATAATGTTTGATATCTAATGTTGCATCATGGCATCATGAGTATTTATGATCATTAAGTATTAAAGAGTAAATTATGTTTAAAAACATTGATCATAAATAATTAAGAAGTCACTATTTAGGTTGTACACCTAGGGAAAAAGTCTATGTATGCATGTCATGGGTTATTAGATGTCCTTGGGAGAAAGTTCCACTCCAGTGTGCTCGTGAGAATAATACTCGAAAGAAAATCGAGGTTGCATAGGCGTGAGCATTAAAAAAACACTCTATGATGACTTGTGTTTAGAAAAAACACTATGATACGTACGGTGTACAATCCTAATATGGGAAAGCCCCAAAGTAAAAGAAAGAGTGAAATAATGAAAGAAAAGAAAGAAAGAAGAGAAAGAAAGAAAAGAAAGCATGAGAAAAGTGAAAAATATTATCACTTATGCATATCACTTCATGCATTACTTCCATACCGTAAATATTAATTTGAGTTTTTGAAGGTTGTAATATAATACTAAATATTGTGAATGCAATATGAGTTTATTATCAAATCATGTATTTTAAGTGATTTTGTTTTCGTTCACCTATATGAGATATGAATGTCAAAGTTAGGAGGCAAAGTGTATTATTTCCATTTTTTCATAAGTATGTATTGTTTGAATAAATATTTTGATTAATACTTTACTCACTAAGCTTCACAGCTTATAGTTGTTTCATGACCCATGTAGGAAATAGATCTAGAAATATATAAGATGGTAAGGACTTGGGGGGAGGACATCAAGGGATGTAGTTGAATTCCATATCATTAGAAGAAAGAAGGTGTGGGTTCACTTTCCTCAATTGTCGAGATTATATATTAAGGAAAAAGTTTACAAAGTAATATATGTTTTTTATTCTTTTTCCCTAGTACCAAAGGGAACCCTACTCTTCATTTCGTGAATGATTAGATTTCCTTTGTAACCCGTAAATGCATTTTGTTAATTTAGAAGCCTTTGAGAATGGTTAAACATGTAAGTCATCCGGTCCTTTTTGCTAGTGCGATGATGATGTTAAATATGTAATAGGGATACCAATTTTAGTCTTTGAAAAGTATAACTAGTAGTGGGAAATCCTATGATGTTATCTGTAAAAGGGAAAGACTTTAACTTATATAATATTTTGTGTATTCTTGTATTTATAATGAAAAAGGACGTGTTATGTTCCTATGAATTTTCTTTAAAAGTACTGTAGTGATTTTTTTGAGTGTTATACATGAATTAAAAAGGATTGTTAAAAGAAAGTTTTAAAGAAAAGAAAAAACATCATGTACTGCTGCAGGGTACTATTAGTCGTCCCAACTGTGTTTACAGTTCAACTAAAAGCTACTAGAAGCCTTTTGTCAACATAAAAAAAATATTAAGGAAATTCAGGGAACGTCACAAAAACCATCCATATATGATAGGACTTAGTGTTCGGAATAGATAATCTACTAGAAATTCAAAAAAAAAAAATGATCATCGAATTCATCGACTCATATGTTTGTCATCATTGTTGAAAACCTATTTTTGGGCTTGTGACATCTCGACCACTTTTGAAATTAAATATCCTCCTACAACTCACATTCAAGAAAGAATATAAATACTCAAATGATAGTAATTAATTCATTTGCATGAAAGAGTGTTTTAAATTCTATCTATGGGATTAAAAAATATATTAACATATAAAGGAATAATATGCACATTCAAAAGAGCTTTACGTTCTAAAGTATTTTTGTGATTATATATAATCATCCAAATGATACGAATCAAATCTTTTCAGATGTCCTTGTTAACCAAACGAAGCTGCTTCAAGTGATACTCAAATTTATTTTCATGTATGCCCTTGATTAATCATTAAATGGCTTCACAGCGTTTTTACCTGTGTACTCATATAATTTCCTGAGGTTCTTTAGCAAATGATACTCACAAAAACTATGCATAACATTTGGTTATACCGGATGCATATCATAATCAATGTTGAGGTGACAATCTTATATAAAACATAATTCTCATTATGCTCTTCGTAAAAAGTATTTCGTTATGCTTTCAACTTCAAAAATAATTGCTCTGAATCTCTAATATCAGAGTAAGAACAAATATGTCATTGTTTGCATTGAATGTGCAAGAGGTTAATAAAACTACCCCCAATGACGTCCAATTAGAAATGTCGCATCAACAACTACAACATGCTTGCATTTTTTTTCCATCCTTGTATACATGCCACTGAAACAATAAAAGTGTATTTCAAGTGTGAATCAGTGTTGACTTCATTCTTTTCTTAATGCTCGTTCATGAACATTGGGAGGTTTGCATATCACTTGTCAGAATCCCCTATTATTAGGGGCCCGGATCGGCCCATGAAGGACGTGTTTGGTTCGGCCCACGAGCCGGACTGGCCACGACTCGTGTTGGAGACGAGGCTCGTCCACAGAGCCAGCCCAAGTCCGACTCGTGGGCTCGTGTATTTTTCCCTTTTTTGTTTTTAGTATTCTAACTTTCTTCTAATACTAAAATAATTTAAAATATTGAAACTTAAAATTATACACGAACTTTACGAGCTTGAAATGGACTTAACGAGCTTGAAACTAGCTTGATGAGCCTGAAATCAGCTTGACAGCCTTCACGGCTTGTTGGGCTTTCACGAGCCATCACACGAGCTTTACAAGCCGAACCCGAACTGTCCAACACCCAAATTTTCTGTTCAGTCCAAGCCCAAGTCTCTTTTTTCACCAGCCAAGCCGAGCTTTTAACGAGCCGAATCGAGCCGAACTCACGAACTGTCCGGCATGTTTGCCATCCCTACCTGTTATACCTTCAAGTGCATGTTTTCATGACCTTCAATCTTTTTCATATCTGTTTTAAAACATACATTTCTACCATGCCATTCATTATGTCAACGAGAGTGTAATTAGTTCGTGTAGATGTGTACTTATGCTTTTCAAAGTCACCTCTCAACACGTTGCTTGCTTGTTAATGATCACGTATAATTGTATCTTATGGGAAGATATGAAAATTATAGATATATTATATCTTAAATATATTTTTTCACATATTTTCAGGCCCTAAATTCCATATGCAATTTTACATCTCACATTTCAACACATACTCCCTAATGTGTGAATTATAAACCATATATTGGAAGTTATTTTGGATAGCTTACAAGGAAAGAGTGGTCTTCAAGACATGTTTTTGTCCTGGAATATTTGATTTTCATGAATACATTCCACGTTAGATGAATCACTACAACATTTATTTCTTCAATATCATCATCATGTGTGTCAATGGATATATCTCAATGGTTGAAGTATATTCATGAAATCTTATGATTTTTACCGACATTTCGACCATAGGAATGTGTGCAGCAATAATCTAATGTGGTTGTACTACACTTTCTTCTGATTAGTCAGTCTATATTATGTTGGTAGAGAATGGGACATCTCAACTACAGGGAAACGCAATGCTTATGCAGTGATACATACATCCATATGCTTAAGCTCCAAGTAGAATTGCATATAGTTATCATTTGTTATTCGTATAGGAAACATCTCTCACTACAAGAAAAATTTTCTATACCGACGACGAATTGCGACGACAAATAAGTCCTCTCTGTAGGTGGAGCCTATAGAGACGAAAAAATAAGTCCTCTCTGTAGGCTGGACCTATAGAGAGGACAGATTTGTCGTCGCTATAGGATCCCCTACAGCGACAACAAAATAAGTCCTCTCTGTAGATAGAGTCTATAGAGAGGACAAAATAAGTCCTCGCTGTAGACCGAGACGACATATTTGTCCTCTCTGTAGGACCAGTCTATAGCGAGGACTTATTTTGTCGTCGCTGTAGTCTCGGTCTACAGCAAGGACAAAATTTTGTCCTCTCTGTAGACCGAGTCTATAGCGACGACAAATATGTCCTCTCTATAGGTGAAATTTCAACAACGACATTTGTCGTCGCTATAACTATTTTATCTTGCGCGAGAAAATTTCCCTCCATTTTCATTCCCACTGAAGCAACAGTGGCGACTCTAACATCTATAGTGATGACTTTTGTCATCGCTATAGAGTCAATGAATATATATTTACAGTCCCGTTTCTGCACAGATATATGTCGAAAAAAATAGTTTTTTCACAACTTTTCTCTCAATTTCTTATCTGTACGTTGCTCCTTAGACTACAAGCTTATGTTCCAATGTTGAATCATCACACTTGAAACTTTTGGTTAGATATTTATTCCTTTGCCTTTTTATGCTTATATAGTTAGTATTTTTCTATTTTAATTTACACTATACTGCACTGCACTACACTAGTAACATTAACCTTAGAATGCCGTTTGGAAATTAGTTTGTTAAGTACACATGTCATATTGTTGGACTGTTTGATGAAACACAAACTAATCTTTGAATTGACCCATATTTGGATAGTTTGACAGTTGATCCATGGTTAATGAGTTGTGTTATTACATTTTTTTTGTGACTACCTCGATATTTGTGCATCAATTTCGATGGTATCACCAATTTATTCTTTGGGTATGGACTACGTTTCATGTAGTGCTTGCACTTATAGGAGAATAGAAAAGAGTTACTGTTGAAATTAAAGCATGAAATAGAGACAATAATAGGAACAATTAGCACAACTCGCAAATCACAAATAAATGTCGAATGGTTAGGACCCGTACCTTACTTTAGAATTGGAGCGATAAGGGTTTAGATCATAGTCACGCCACTCGAATAGTTTAGTTATTGATGTTATTTATTTTTGCAGCGAACCAAAAGTGAGAATGGAAACAGACAAGAGTTGGATCAAATTGAATAGACAACGGGCTAAATCAACTGAATTTGCAAATGGAGTGGCAGCATTTATTAGAAAGGCAGGGTCGTTGGAAAATGACAGGTGGATGATATTTTGTCCGTGCAATAAATGTGTTAACAGGGCAAAACAAAAAGTAATTGATGTGAGTGATCATTTATTTCGTTGGGGTTTTTTGGAACATTATGAAAGATGGATTTATCAAGGAGAAGACGATAATGTGCATGTGCTCATACAGCCTACAGATGAAGTGACAGTTGGCGAGGATGACGTGGCTGACATTCTGAATGACATAGTTGGGGGAGATGAGATGGGAGATTTGGCTTCTGATCTCCTGTACGATGAGTTGTTTGAGGCAATGCAGACAGAGCTATATCCTGGAGTTTCGTCATACTCGTCGCTTAACTTTTTGGTCAAATTGATGCATTTGAAGGTTGTGAATAAGTGGACAAATAAATCTGTAGACGAGTTGTTGAAATTACTGAAGATGGAATTCCCAAAAATTAATATTGTGGGGACTCATTATGAAGCTAAGAAGCACATGAGAAAGTTGGGTTTAGGGTACGAGTCAATTCACGTTTGTTAGAATGATTGCGCTTTGTTTTGGAAGGAGAATGAATCGAAACAAACTTGTCCAATCTGTTCTGAAAGTCGGTGGACTAAGGTAGCTAAAAAGGCATCGGAGAAGAATGTTCCACATAAAATGTTACGGTATTTTCCATTGACTCCCAAACTTAAACGAATGTTTGTTACAATGCATACTTCGAAATTGATGAGGTGGCACAATACTTGTAGATCAAAGGATGATGATCAAATTGGACATCCCGTAGATGGAGCAGCGTGGCAAGACTTTGATAAAAGACATCCAGATTTCGCATGTGAAATACGTAATGTCCGATTAGGTTTGGCTACTGATGGATTTAATCCATTTGGCAACATCAGTCAGTCCTACAACATGTGGCCAATTGTTCTAACAGCGTATAACTTACCTCCATGGTTGTGCATGAAGGAAGAAAATTTAATGCTCACTTTACTGATCTCAAGCCCTCGTTCACCAGGTAAGGATATGGATGTTTTTCTTCGATCGTTAGTAGATTAGTTGAAGGAGTTATGGTCAATTGGTGTCGATACTTGTGATGCAGCAGCTAATAAGAGTGTATTTAAAATGCGTGCAGCATTTTTATGGACCATCAATGATTTTCCCGCAAGAAGTAGTCTTTCAGGGTGGAGTGGTCAAGTATATGGGGCATGTCCAACTTGCAACGAAGATACACCATCAGAACGTGTAATCGGAAAAACTGCGTATGTAGGGCATCGACGTTTTTTTCCGAGTAATCATACTTGGCGAAAGAGCCGTGATTTCAATGGACAAGTCAAGAATAAGCCTTCTCCCCGTCGTTTTACATCTGCAGGCATAATGAGGCAGTTGAGTGGTGTGAACAATGGAATACCCGGCAAGCACCCTATGTTTGGAGGTCGTAAAAGGAAGAGGGATGCGAGTAAACTCAATTGGAGAAAGATGAGTATTTTTTATGAGCTACCTACTGGTCCACTATTGAGTTGAAGCATAACCTTGATGTGATGCACATTAAGAAGAATGTTTGCAACAGTTTGCTTGGCACGTTGCTTGGTGATCAGCATAAGTTTAAGGATACTGACAGTGCAAGACAAGATTTGATGAAATTAGGTATCAAACCAGAGTTGCATTTGTATAAAGAAGGTAATCGGTGGATAAAGGCCGCGGCGGAATACACCATGACCACTCCAAACCATCAGAGATTTTGCAATTTTATCAGATCTGTGAAATTTCAAGATGGCTTTGCTTCTAATTTGAAGAAGAACATTGATCCAAATGGCACTCGTATTACGGGTCTAAAGTCTCATGATTGTTACATCATCATGCAACTCTTGTTGGCTGTTGGATGCCGAGCCTATATGAACAGAACTATTTCATCCACAATAACTGAATTGTGCATCTTCTTCAGAAAATTGTGTGTGAGGTCGATAAAGATTAGCGACATGGTTAATGCACAGCAGCAGCTCATTCTTATCCTTTGCAAGCTTGAGCGAATCTTCCCTCCAGCATTTTTTGATATCATGATTCACCTAGTGATTCATCTTCCTGAAGAGGCTATTCTTGGTGGGCCAGTTTAGATGCGATGGATGTACCCGTTTGAGAGATATCTCAAGAAACTGAAGGACTATGTGATGTGATCCGAAGTAGGAGACCAAAGGAGAAGTCGACCTATCGGCAATGCGACAGTGATCTACATGAGAAACGACACAAGTTTCATGTTGGAAGCGAGCCGAGGAGACAAAGGGATCGAGCCGAATCAAAAGGGTTAAGGTTTGGTGACCAAGAGCACATTCACGACCGTAAAACCAGTGTTCACGGTCGTAACAGCTACATTCACGGCCGTAAATTTGTTATCGCACGGCCGTAACCATCATTTTCACGGTCGTAACGAAGTTAGGCAATTTTAGTCAGTAGGAGACTTACGGCCGTAAGAACCATGTCACGGCCGTAAGAAATAAAAACAGTTGTAGACCCGAGGGTCAATTACGGCCGTAAACACATATGTTACGGCCGTAAAATGGCGCCGCGTTTTATTTCGTGGATTTTGCGGCTAGGTTTATTTTGACGCGTTTTTAGGTTATATTATGTTTTCTTGTCATTGTAAAAAAACAACTTGGATATTATTGAATGAATGTGAGAATTTTCTCTCTCGAAAAGGAGGATTCCTTTTTCTTGTTCTTGAAGAACAATTTATAGAACTTATCAAATATTTTTCTTGAATGTTTGTGGCGTTCCAATCAGAAACTTATCAAGGAATTTGGCATCCCTTATGGCGTTTCGAAAACCTCGGTTCTTCAATCCGCATCGTCAATTTATTGCGTCGTGATTGTTGGGTCCAGGTCCTACCGTCAATCTTATTTTAATTTCCATCTATTTATTCATGTTCTGTTATTTTTCGTGTCAGGTCTGATTTAGATATTTCCTAGGGTTTTAAATATCGTTATTCCGCGTGTTCGACGAGATTCCCCGACCGGGATCGCGTCATCTGGTATCAGAGCTTGGATCTATTTCAGATTCTTGCGTTTCTTGAAATTTTTCTTGATTTTCTTGTTCTTCGCGTTCTTCGTGTCAGTCATAATTTTCTTCAGTGTGATCCATAAGAGTCAGTCCTAAAATTTCAAAAGTGTTTTTCTTGTTCGTTTCTCGTCCAAATCCAATTCCGTTTTTTTCGCCATATTCGTAGTCAGACTGTCTAGCAGTTTAGAAAAAAAAATTCCATTATTTTCCTAAAATATTCCAGATTTGTCTCAATTTTCAAGTTTTCTTGTTCTTACTCGTGTCTATCGTGTCCTATCCTTCATTGAGTTTTGGAATTGTTTTGAAGCGCTTGGAAGGGGAATTCTTTTGAGTGATACACGAGCGATATATTTATGTGAGAAATTTTCTACTTATTTCTGTGAAGACTAATAATGTCTAGCCGACGGGATTCATCATCCTCATCAGTTGGGGACAACCAGGGGATTTACAGAAGGGAACCAGCAGCTTCATCAACGAGTCACAACAAACGACCGGAAGGTATGAATAGGGTGAATAACAATGTTGTAGGTGTGATGGAGACTTTACATGAGCAGTTTGAGAAGTTGATGACTAGGATGGATAGGCAGGAGGAAACTATTAACAAGTTGCGTAGGGAACAAACTCATGCGGGTCCTAGAGTTAGGAGGGAAGACCGGAGGGATCATAGGGGGAGACATAATCAAAGGGTTGGATATGGGTTTGATGATGAAGAGTTTGCGAGTGAAGGAAGTAGTATCCAATCATCCGTGGATAGTGTAAGGAGGAGAAGGGGTAGAGGAGATAGGAATGAAAGGACAAATAATAGAAGAGATCGTGGTGATCGGGATGAGATAGATGATAATCTAGGTAAAATAAAAATGTCTATTCCACCTTTTCATGGGAGGAGTGATCCGGAGGCTTACCTAGATTGGGAGAAGAAGTTAGAATTGATGTTTGATTGCCACAATTATTCTGAAGGAAAGAAGGTGAAACTAGCGGTTGTTGAGTTCACCGATTATGCCATTAATTGGTGGGATCAGTTGGTGAAGGATCGGAGGAGGAATGGTGAAGGGCCGGTGGATACATGGCGTGAGATGAAAACCATCATGAGGAAGAGGTTTGTCCCAAGCCACTATAATAGGGATATTTATCAAAGGTTGCAGGGGCTCACGCAGGGTTCTAGGAGTGTAGAGGAATATCATAGAGACATGGAGGTAGCCATGATTAGGGCCAACGTGGTGGAGGATCGGGAAGCTACAATGGCTAGATTTTTGAGTGGGCTGAACAGAGATATTGCAAACATCGTTGATTTACAACATTATGTGAAACTGGAAGACATGGTGCACATGGCAATGAAGGTAGAAAGGCAATTGAGGCGAAAGGGGACATCTAAACAATCACCGGGAACTTATCCTATATCACAACCAAGGAAGGATCAAAATGATGAGCACGTCCCGAAGGGAAAGGAGGAACTTACAACTAAAGGTAAAAATATTTCTGATTCTCAACCTACTAGGGATAGAAATATTAAGTGCTTTAAGTGTTTGGGGATGGGCCATATAGCGTCACAGTGTCCAAATAAGAAAGTAATGCTTTTGCGTGATAATGGTGAAATTAGTTCTGAGGACGAATTTAAGGGAATGCCTAAGTTAGTAGATATTGGGGCTAGTAGTAGCGATGAAGAGGGGTTAACTTATGCAGTGAAAGGGTCCCTTGTCAATAGACGGGTCCTAAATTCTCGAACTAAGATGGTTGAGATTGATGAGCAGCGGGATAATCTTTTCCACACGAGGTGTTTGGTGGGGAAAAAGGTTTATGGGATGGTAATTGACGGGGGAAGTTGTACTAATGTCGTTAGTACATTATTTGTGGAGAAGTTGGGATTGCCTAAGGTGAAACACCCCAACCCCTATAAATTACAGTGGTTAACCGAGTCGGGAGAACTTAAGGTGAACAAGCAGGTTAATATTAAATTCACCATTGGGGGTTATAGAGATGAGGTGGTGTGCGATGTGGTCCCTATGAATGTTGGGCATATTTTATTGGGAAGGCCATGGCAGCATGATAGGAGAGTGGTACATGATGGGTTCAAAAATAGATATTCTTTTGTGAAGGGTGGAAAAAGGATCACTCTTGCTCCGCTAACACCTAAAGAGGTCCAAGAGGACCAATTGAAAATAAAGAGCGAGTTTGAGGGAAAAAATAAGAGTGTTGAGGCCACGACCTCAGAAAAAGGAGAGGGTGTGAAAATTGAAAACAAGAGAGTTGAGGCCACGACCTCAGAAAAAGGTGAGCTTGAGAGTACAAAGAAAAAGAAAAGAGAGTCCACCACAAAAATGAGCTTATTTGCATTTGCTAACACATCCCTCCCTAGTTTGGCTAATTCTGTTTTGCAGGTACTACAACCAAATTACAAAACTAAGGCCAAAGGGAAAATTAATTGTCGGACAGAACAACCCCGAAGTATGAGGCATAGAACAAAACAGGAACAGGTCTCTCGAGCCAACGAAAGCAAGAGACACATAAAGGAGAGGCCATATATGGATTCGAGGTCGAATCCTTTCCAAGAAAGGGGGGATGATGTGATCCGAAGTAGGAGACCAAAGGAGAAGTCGACCTATCGGCAATGCGACAGTGATCTATGCGAGAAACGGCACAAGTTTCATGTTGGAAGCGAGCCGAGGAGACAAAGGGATCGAGCCGAATCAAAAGGGTTAAGGTTTGGTGACCAAGAGCACATTCACGGCCGTAAAACCAGTGTTCACGGCCGTAACAGCTACATTCACGGTCGTAAATTTGTTATCGCACGGCCGTAACCATCATTTTCACGGTCGTAACGAAGTTAGGCAATTTTAGTCAGTAGGAGACTTACGGCCGTAAGAACCATGTTACGGCCATAAGAAATAAAAACAGTTGTAGACCCGAGGGTCAATTACGGCCGTAAACACATATGTTACGGCCGTAAAAGGGCGCCGCGTTTTATTTCGTGGATTTTGCGGCTAGGTTTATTTTGACGCGTTTTTAGGTTATATTATGTTTTCTTGTCATTGTAAAAAAACAACTTGGATATTATTGAATGAATGTGAGAATTTTCTCTCTCGAAAAGGAGGATTCCTTTTTCTTGTTCTTGAAGAACAATTTATAGAACTTATCAAATATTTTTCTTGAATGTTTGTGGCATTCCAATCAGAAACTTATCAAGGAATTTGGCATCCCTTGTGGCGTTTCGAAAACCTCGGTTCTTCAATCCGCATCGTCAATTTATTGCGTCGTGATTGTTGGGTCCAGGTCCTACCGTCAATCTTATTTTAATTTTCGTCTATTTATTCGTGTTCTTGTTATTTTTCGTGTCAGATCTGATTTAGATCTTTCCTAGGATTTTAAATATCGTTATTCCGCGTGTTCGACGAGATTCCCCGACCGGGATCGCGTCACTATGTTAGGAATCAGTCGAAGCCTGAGGGTTCTATAGCAGAAGGGTACGTTGTTGAAGAGGCATTGACATTTTGCTCTAGGTATTTCGATGACGTCGAGACTCGATTTAATCGACCAGAGAGGAATGAAGATGTTGACATTCCAAGCAAGCAGTTTTCGGTTTTCAAATCACAATGTCGACCAATTGAAAGACAACCTTGATAGTGCTTGAACATACTGCAAGAGATCAGGCTGAGTTCTACATCTTAAACAATTTCCATGAAATTGAAGTGTACATGATGTAGGTGAAATTTTACTATTCAAATCTAGATAGTCACATTAATATTAAACTAAATTGTTTTTTTCTGGTTTCGTAGCGAACATAAGTAAGAGATGATGTCCGCAGGAGTCCAAAATGTTGATCAATTGCATAGGTAGGAGTTTGCAGCATGGTTTCACACGAAGGTTAGAAATTTACTGTTGTATAGAACAAAAAATTGTGCTAAAAAAATACTGCTTATCACTAATTTCGTTATTACATTGCATTGTATTTAATTCTGACAGATGTATAACCTGTACCAAAATAACTCACCAGAAGTTACTCCTGAGTTACTTGCAATTGCTTCTCGTTCAAATCATACCGTCAAATCATACCCTGCATGTATTGTGAATGGAGTTCGATTTTTAACATTTGATCGTGATATGAGAAGGACAACTCAGAACAGTGGAGTTAGTGTGCCAGCCCTGCAGGAGAAATTTTCTACGGCTAGTTACAACAGATACTGGAGCTGTCGTACGTGGGTGGTTTTTCAGTTGTGCTATTTAGGTGCAAATGGTTTAGGTGTGATGGAAAACGCATAGTAGTGGACAACAACATCACAAGTATCGATATTAGTGCTGAGGCATACAAAGATGATCAATTCATACTTGCTTCTCAAGCGATGTAAGTTTTCTACATTAAAGGTCCATCACGTGGTCGAAACTGGAGGGTTGTCCAAGAAGTTACCCACCGTAGAGTTTGGAATGTACCAAATCCGACAATTACTGAGATTGATTTAGTGCACACCAACAGCTCAACTAACTTGGAGCTATTTGTTGATTTAGGAAATGTCGAACATATTAATTTGCGATGGAATATTGGTGTTGATGTTCCAGTGACAAACTCAATTGGCCCACACTTGTCGCCCCATCACGCAACAGTTGATGTATCATTCATCAATGATGAAGAGGTGTTTGATTAAGCTGATTCCACCTATGCTAGTGAAGAAGAACTAAGTTCTGATAGTATTGATGAAGAGACTGATCACGATTTGGATCCCATTGAATATGATATTGATTCAGAGTAGATCTCTGGTAATATATTGTACTAGTCGGCTCCAAGATATCATATGTATTATTTTTTATTTGATGTGAACGATTTTATTTGTTGTACGTCGTGAGTAGGGTATGGAGGTAAACTTTAAAACCCGACATGGGTATGGGTCGGGTGTAGGTTTTACTACAATACCCATTTATTTCCTAAAAAGTTATACAATTTAAAACAAAAGTGATTGTGTAAAAATAAATAAAAAGTAGAATCCAAATATATATTGACATTGTTAACGTCTAAACTTTAATATGTTTAAACTATTTACTTTGTTAACGTCTTAAAAAATTGTTCAAATTCGATTGTTTAGTAATTAACATTATTAATATTAATTGATTTATTTTTTGTCCAAAAATTAACATTATTATTATCGAGCACTAATAAGTGAGATTTTGCACATAATTTTATGCTTAAATTTGCACTAATATGATTGTTTTAGAATATGATATTGCTAAGTTGCGTGTTTACTTTAAAGTTCCAACATTTTTATCTGTTTTTGTGTGTAAAAATCAACAAAATATATTTTTTTTATTAAATAAATAAATATAATTATTGAAATTTTACTCCTTAATATGTCAATAAATGAGTAGGCTCTTCAATACGCATGGAGGCTTAATCATTTCATCATTTAAAAATAAATAAAAAATTGGCATGCTTAAAAAAACAAGGAAATATTAATTAATGTATTGGATTTAAAATAAAATATATGTAAGCAACACATTAAAACAATACAATTAATAAAAAATTATAACATATTAAAAGGGAAATAGGTGATGAGGTGGGCAAATTTTCAGAGAAAAACGTAAATAAAAGTAAAAAAAATTATATAAAAAAATTTAAATTATATTTTTTTATTTGATATGATTGAATCGAGATATTTTCAAAATTATGATTTAAAAATTATATATTATGTGCATCACAGGAATAGACAACTAATAAATTATATAATAATAGTTAAATATCTCCAATTACACGAGCTGTGAAAATTTTTGACCGCGCCTTAAATTAGCGCCCAATAATTCGCACGCACTTGAATTCACTTACCAAAGAAACCGTGAGCGTGTCTGCAAAAACGTTCCAAGATTTCCTCAAAATCTCATCAAAAATTCTAAAAAATCACCTATTTTCCTCCAATTTTTTCTACCACTGCTCCTAATATCCATTTCCTGATCTTGCCCCGCTGCCATATTCCTCAAATTTTGGTGTTCTTCTAAAACCCAAGGAATGAAGTGTGTTTGAAAGGGCATGGAAGGTGGTCTCCAGGAGGTAATCAAATTTAATGATATTTGATATTTTAAAAAAAAAATTAATGAAATCAGTGACCATTTCTGGTGCTTCACGCATGGTGACAAGTTAATTGTTCAAAAACTTTAAGTAAATGTAGACTGTTTTTAGTTAGTTTCTAGCATTAAATTTATGTGATTACTCCATGCAATAGATATGGTGCTTTCAGATTTAGGAATTTTAATTTATTGGAGTTTTGCTTTATTTGGTGGAGTTGTAAATAAAGAAGAAATTGAAATTGAAGAAGGATGGAAACTAAAGAACAGTACATGTTTGTGCTTTTTCCGTGGAGAAATTAGTACGAAATGAATTTAGTAAAACCTGCTTATCTGCAACCTTCATTTGTTTTTTATTAATGTTAGAAATTTAGATGGGAAAAGGGGTGGTACATAGAAGAAATGGAAAAAATGGGTTAAAGTTAACTAAGAGAAACATGAAGGCAGTAGGTAATTTTGCAAGTATATTAGGGAATTAATGGATAGAATTTACAGTGGAAGGAACCAATTTAATTGTTATGTTTAGATATGCAAGAGTTTAATTAAGTGAATTGTGTGATCATCAACGGTTGACAAGAAGTTGAAATTTAAGATATCAATTTATAAACTTTCCAAACAGAGGCTAAGTTTGTTGTTGATCATGGAATGGAGACCTACATTGTCATGGAAACACATTAGGAAAAGAATTAAAATATTATGTTCCATTTGTGGCATTGATGAGAACGTATTGGGCATCTTTGCTCATATTGTAAGATTGAAGTTATCATACTCATTAATATGATTACTGTATGTCTAACAGTCTTGGTCGATAAGACTTAATACAATCTTCTCGCAATCTTCTAATCTTCACGCGTCCGTTATTTCTAGATGAATTGATCCTAGATATTGGAGTGTAGCCTTAACATCAATATTAAGCAGTAGTAAATTTTCATTTTCTTATGTTTTATCCTCAAAGAATGTCTTTTCTAGACACTGAAGGTGGACTTTGAGAGCATGTCTATTTATAAATCATTTATAAACTCTCCATGACAGTTGAAGTTGGCCAATAATTTTCATTGATGGACTTTCTATTTTCCATCAAAACCTTAGAATTTTCGAGTTTGTTTTAATAATTTGTGTATGACAAGGAATAAACTTGACCTTCTAATGCTAAGATCCTATCACTTTTTCCATCTGATTTATTTAGCTCTCAAAGGGTCAAACTTGAGTAAACTAATTCAGTTTTTTATTTAACTCATTCACATTACTTATTAGGCAAGGAGGGTCATCCGCTATTGATATAAATGGTAAACAAAATTTGGTTACTTATTGTGGAATGAATTTGAATATCATTTGTGTTTTATATATATGAGGTGTTTATGTAGTCCAGTGTTGACATTCTAATTCTTAGTTTTTTTCATTTTCTAAAGTTTGAGATAAATGTATTAAGTTGATGCTGCTTGCATTTTCTTTCAGCTTTAAAACCATATTTAATCACTTTATTCCTAGTACAAGTAAGTAATCCATTATTCTATAGCAAAAACAATAGACATGGTCGACGTCATGTATCATGGAGGTGATTGTTCAGGCGAGGATCCACACCACGGCTAACATCACGTTGCACCTGAGTGCGAGACCGGTTAGTTTATATATATATATATATTTGATATTAATTGACTATTGATGTTTGCTCATATTAATATGTGTTTGATTTTTCTTTTACAACTTAGCACCTCCAAAAAAAAAGGAGAGGCAACAACAGGAGCATGAACCTAGATAAACAATTTGTCACTGCGGGAAAAAAACTTCCCATTCAATTCGATCATCAAAATGAAATGACAATACGCCCCCTGGGAGGTAATGTGGCAACATTCAGTCGTTTAGTGGGGACCGCAGTCAGGTCGCATATTACACCATGCTACAAGGATTGGCGATCGGTTCCAGTAGAGCTAAAGCATCGAGTTTGGCAACAAGTCGATGTAGGTGGCATTACATGTGTTTAATATATTTCATTGATATTTTATCAAATGACATCATTTCATTGTTTAATTTTTTTCTTATAGCATTATTTCGACTTGAAGACTGATGTGCCGATAGAGAAGCACCCTTGGATTGATCGAGGAATCGATAGGGATGTTGCAGATCGATATAGCGAGTACAAGTATAGTGCCTACAAACACTATATGAAGAATGACATTAACGTCCCGTATCGAGATATCTCAATGACTAAATGGGCCAAGTGTGATGAGTTGTTCCGGAGTCCGATGTTTCTTGTAGGTATAAAATTCTCATTTAATTTTTATGTAATTGATGTTACTTTTAGGTATATACTAGCTATTTTATAATAAAAATCGTACATCATGTTATTTATGCAAGGTCGGCAAGAAATAAGGTCAATAGATCTCAACAAAAATACTCGAGTCTCCAAGGATCGAAAAAGTATCGTGGCAACTCGACATGCTAACGTAAGTGCTCAATTTGATTAGTTTTTTTTTTTTCAAGTGGGTCTACTATTTTTACATTTTCAACTAACATTGGTGCCACCTATTTGTAAGAGGGACCCTATGACGCAGGAATGGCCAGGAGTGATGGATACATGGAAGTCCATGCATACCCGGATGATTGAAAGGGGTGAGGAATGGGTTAGTCCCGACGCAGAGCAAGATTACGTAGGTTAACTGTAAATTTTCAACAATAATTCATTTTATTTTGATGTTTGATTTTTTTTTTACTGTAATTATTCTTATTTAATTATTCAGGTTGCAATGGTAAACGAAAAGGAGACAAACACAACAGGCAAGTGGTAGCGGGACAACGGTCGATGAGCATGATGTGATACGCGAGGTGCTCAGAGAGCGGCGGGGTCATGTTCGTGGAATTGGTCGAAAAGTAAGAGGAGTTTCCAAATCTTCGGGCTTCGCCAATTCAGTAGCTGGACATAGATTTGATCAGTTTCCCACCGAGGTTGCAGAGTTACGGAATACTGTTACAACTCTGGGTTCTCAGCTAGCCACAGCTTTAGCAACGTTTGATAATTTCAATGCCATGTTTGCTGAGCTCTCAAACTTCGTACCTGGATTTCAGATGAGACCCCAGCCTCGGGTGGAGGATCAACCTCGAGTGGAGGATCAGCCTCCTACATGCGATGATCTAGATGAGTTCTTAGGCGATCCTTAGGGTTTCTTTTTGGGTATTTGTAAAGTAATTTTGATTTAAAGGATCCTTAGGCTCTCTTTTTGGATATTTGTAAAGTAACTTTGATTTAAAGGATCCTTAGGGTTTCTTTTTGAGTATTTGTAAAGTACTTTTGACTTAAATGACATTAATGTTATATTCAAAAATTATGTTATTAGTTCATTTAAATTATTTTTATTTATGTAATTTAATTAAATTAAAAAATATTTTCGTCATTTTATAAACAAATTAAAAAAAAATCATAATTAATCTCTAACGGAGAAAAATGTTGTCGCTGTTGATGAGGTCAATAGAGAGGACAAATGTCATCTCTATTGATCAGTTCAATAGAGAGGATATTTGTCATCGCTATTGATCAGTTCAACAGAGAGGACATTGTCGTCGCTATTGTGAAGCTCTATAACGACAACAATTTTCGTCACTGTAGGGATATCAAGAGCAAGGACATATTTGTCATCGTAATAGTGCAACAGGCACGAACCTACTGCAAGGACTTTTAGTGACGACTTTTCCAGTTTCAACGACGACATTTGTCGTCGCTATAAGCCTTTTTTCTTGTAGTGTCTACGTCAACAATGTATTCAATCTTAAGACATGAACGTCTCCTCTCGACCTTCAATGCATTTGATATCATATTAACAAGATCCATAGACTTGCAACCAAATAAAACAAGAAGATCCAAATATATTCGTCCCGTTTGTTACAAAGAAGTTAACTACAACCATATTATTGTAAAGTAAAAAAGGTGTTATAGAAATAATCAAGATTTTGTAAGCATCAATATGCATAGGACAGCATTGTCTAATCATTTCATGTGAAGTTGACGTATGTAA
Organism: Ligustrum vulgare; assembly: GCA_963555705.1. NCBI lineage: Eukaryota > Viridiplantae > Streptophyta > Magnoliopsida > Lamiales > Oleaceae > Ligustrum > Ligustrum vulgare. The sequence continues at coordinate 21,319,521 of OY743171.1, forward strand.
ATCATAAATTAAAAATAATATAGACACATCACCTAAACACATATATGGCTAGTGAGAGTTAGAATAACATCTTTTGGGGGACTCAAAATCATAGTCTAAAAAGATGTAATTCCGTCATACTTTTTTCCCAATTGAAATTGAACAGATACATGGACACACTGCAATGACCACTTTGAGCTGCTTCTCAAATATTATTGGACTCATATTTGCATAAATGAAAATACATAATTTATTTAATTTTTCATTTTTTTTCGAAACCAAATCACATAATCATTTATGTATTTGTAATTATTATCAATACATTCACAATTGAATATATTTCTTTAAACATGAGTGTCAAGATAAAAACATATATCGTGAAGCTGCATACTTATTTTAAATTGTATCGATTTGCATCACATAAAAAATCAGTAATATTACCTTGTAAATTGATGAGATAGAATTGAGAAAAATATCAGCAATTTCTGAAGAAAATTCAAGAAGAAATTTTTTGAGCAGTGATGGAAGGTGTATTTTCTTGATAATTAACTGTAGAAGGAAAGGATATTTATGATGATTTCTGCCACATACGACCTTGTGTATGTTCCCCATCTTGATTTTGAAAGAATTTTTTTTTTTTTTTTTGGAAGAGACAGTAAATGCAAGCGTAATAATGTATGCTGAATTTCAATTTCAATATCTGGTCTTGGATCTAATTTTAGAAGCTGGTATTTGTAAATATAATTTACTTACACAATATTTTTTTATTATATTACCATGACATTGTAAATTATGAAATATATATATTTTTAATGGGGCATATACAAATTTTTTCGTGAAATTAATTTTTACTAGATTCAATAGGGATTTACTAATCCTAATGGGATTAGGTGGACACCTATAAATATATTGTCAATGTTTAGGCCAGGTTTTTATAGTTTGTCATTGTTACTTGCTAAAACTAGGGAAATATGCAGGACTTTAAACATAATTCTCTAAAGTCAATCGATGCTCATTGTAGTCAACTCAGTTTGTTGTGGTGGAGTTTCAAGTTTATTATTGTGGTGTAAATTACTGTTAAAAGCTAGACATGGGGCAATTGTGTTCTGAGGTTGTGGTAGATCATATTCAAAAAGTTCTTGCTAATAGAAGTCACTAAAGTTTTATACCTCCTATTACTAATTATATTAAAACACAAAGGTGATCCAGCTTTTAGGTATTTATATTGTTTAATATTGTTATTCATGTTTAAGTAAATACGAAATAGTTGTATCATATATATATTAACTTACTGTTTGTTACAACGTAATTAATTTTCTTTGGCATGAGAACTCTTGAAATTTTTAATCTAGTTATTTGTACTCTTAAATATGTAAAAATATGTTTTGTAATGGGTTCTGAATGAATTTTGGAACATGGAAATTACATTTAGGTCCCAAAATCTTTCTTTGTAATGACCATAGACTTTCTTCCATCATGCCCTCTATGGTTCAAGGGCTATTCTGTGCGCCATTACTTACGTATTGTCCATTTTTGGAGAGCATATGCACATCTTTCCCTCATGACTATCTGGATGTGTCCACAGGATTCAAAACAAAGACCTCTGCCTTATGAGAGACTCAAAGATTGAGATCAAGTTATACATATTTTAATTGTCACAAAGTTCGATAGATGATGAAAATATACTCTTATGTTTTATATTATCTTTCAAAGTATTCATCAAATGTTAATACTTTTCTATATGTTCATATTCGTAATAAAAATATAGTCGGATCACATGTAGAAACTGGTTTTAACTCACCATTCAAAAGATGGTTTTAAACACATTAAGAACATTGATATTCAAACTCTCATGAATTGTAGTTAAACGTGTATATCAAAGCATGAATGATGGAAGTAATCAATTATGGTATGTTTTTCTCATTAGTTTCATTCTTCAAAGTTATTAATTTTATCTGTTAGTTAAAATTAAAATTCAAAACAAATTGATATTCTCTAGTTCTAGTTAAGGTTTTTAATCTAAAATAATAAGTTTACTTAATCCTCGTGGGAACTATATACAGACTCTTTGTCCACTTCATTACTTGTGCAATCCGTACACTTGCGATAAGGAAATAGTGCAACAATGTTCTTCCACTTCGCCAATTCCTCCTCTGTAATAGTGATCTAATGTGTTTACACTTGAATTCAGATTGATAACGAGCATCAGGTGGAGGACAAACCCATGTTGAAGAGGATGAGAAGTGACCCGAAGTGGAAGGTATGATTTAGGAGGAAGCGGTGATGATATTCGACCGAGAGGGGAGACTAATTGCTAGGGGAACAAGGCTAAAGATACATTCATCGCTAATAGCCCTAATCAGTGATATTTGTGATGTTTCATCACTCTCAGACTATGATATATTGAGTTCTGGTTCTTTGCCTCCACCATAGGACCTAACTCTTACCTCACTACTCCCTTCTATTTTTTCACTCATACTTAATAGTTTTAATGATTTGGGTACTTGGAGAATTTCGGAAAGAAAAAGAAGGGGATGAAACAAGAAATAGACTAAAGCTCAAGGAACTATTCATACGTTATTGAATAGAAATACGGGATCCCAATTGTTGATAATTTTGACATCATCCAGTTGTTTACGACAGAATGCTCGAATTATTTGGGTTGCCACCTCTTGTGGAAAGTTCTCCACCAAAAAATAAATAAATAAATAAATAAAAACTCAGCAGTCGGCCCCTCATTTTCGTTTGGAATATAGGAGGATTCTGAGTTGGCACTGGGCTAGCTCCCCTCTTCCTTGCATCTCAAAAATACGAGCTGGATGCAGGGGTGAACATATAAACCGTCAAACCGTCAAATCGAACCAAACTGGAACAAATTTCTTTGGTTTGCTTCAGTGGTTTGAAAAAATTCCAAACCGCCTTAAACAGTTTGGTTTAGATTTCAATTATCAAAACTGCCACCCCACCAAATTTTAAAAAATAAAAATATAATAAAAAAAATAAAGGCAAACATTCAATTTAAAAAAAATACAACACACATTTTATTCTCAACAAATCAAAATTAAGGAGTCAAAAATTAATTTGTTCAAATCCAAAGCCATTTAGAAAGAAGTCTTGCTCCTAAATTTCATAATTATCATCCAAGACATTTTGTTAAAATAAATTTTTTAATGTAAGAACTAACTACAGGTTCTTTAAGAAAATTTTAAATGTTCGCTTTTATATAATTAGTTTGTTTATCAGCATGAATTGATTCACAGCAATGCACTCAACTAGAAATGAATACTATTATTGAAGTAGTTTCAGCTCAAAATTTAGACAAATATGTGTCTTTGAGCTTGCTTTGGAATTTACTAATTCATTCGTTGGAAAACTGCAGTTTCAAATCGCACCAAACCGCAAAAAATGGTTTGGTTTGGTTTGGTTTAGAAAATGAAATGGTTTGATTTGAAATGTTGCTACAAAATGTCCAAACCAAACCGTGTCCACCCCCTAGCTAGATGTCAGATGGCTACGAAACTGGGCATCTGTTTGGTTGCAAAATTTGCTGTCGGTTCGTCAATAGTTCGCGAGACATTGGAGAATTTTTTATGAAGAATCAAGAGAAAATGAAGGATTTATACAAAGGAAGTGCATTTGGAGCCAAGCGTCAATTTGAAACAACACGATGACATTAATGATTACAGTTAAGCCTACATCGAGGCTCATGTTCTGTAGCGACCAAGAATTTTTACGCGATTAATAATTATTTTAAAATCGTGTCGCTACTATTTCACCCATTTTTATTAAGTAACGCCGTGACGTATTCGTATAGCCAAGTCAAGAAATAATCGAGATCGTTCGATTTTAAATTAAATTCCGAATTTCTAAAAATATCTCCATTCTCTTGATTTAAAGTATATTAAGTCCAAGTACTTAATTCAATGTTATCCCAATATTTATTTATACAAAAATTATTTTTATTAAGAAAATATATGCAAGCATGAGAGGTTCCATTATATGTAATCATGAAGAGCATAATATTTGTATAAAAAATGGAAAAGTATATGAATGATTTATATACTCCATTATATATAATCATGAAGAGCATAATATTTGTATAAATATGGAAAAGTATATGAATGGTTGATAAGACTCCATTATATGTAATCATGAAGAGCATAATATTTGTATAAATATGGAAAAGTATATGAATGGTTGATAAGACTCCATTATATGTAATCATGAAGAGCATAATATTTGTATAAATATGGAAAAGTATATGAATGGTGCTTTACTTTAAGAAAAGGATGTGTTAAAATTAATAGAATTGAATGATGATGTTTACATTATGCCAACTTTACACATCTATATAAATCCATCTCTTTTACACACAACTCTACACATATACACTTATTTCCAATCTCTTGACAAAATCCACAAGTAAGAGAAATTCAAGGTGGTCAAGAAAGTTTTGGTCCATTTACTACTACACTTCATTTTAATCTTTTAAAAGGTAAGTATATCTTATGTTTTTATGAAAAGTAAGTATGTTTTTATGAAATGTAAATATACCTTATGTTTTTATGAAAAGTAAGTATGTTTTTATGACAAGTAAGTATATCTTATGTTTTTATGAAAAGTAAGTATGTTTTTATGAAAGGTAAATACACCTTATGTTTTTATGAAAAGTAAGTATGTTTTTATGACAAGTAAGTATATCTTATGTTTTTATGAAAAGTAAGTATGTTTTTATGAAAGGTAAATACACCTTATGTTTTTATGAAAAGTAAGTATGTTTTTATGACAAGTAAGTATATCTTATGTTTTTATGAAAAGTAAGTATGTTTTTATGAAAGGTAAATACACCTTATGTTTTTATGAAAAGTAAGTATGTTTTTATGACAAGTAAGTATATCTTATGTTTTTATGAAAATGTTTGGATCATTGCTATGAAATCAATCTCACAAGATTGTTATGGGTTCCATATGATATGTTTATGATTATGCTAAGGGGACCGGAGTTTAGTAGCGCTACACATAAGAATTCTTGTCATCTAAGTTCGGTAAAATTCTTGTGTCTCTCTATGTTTATGAGGATTTCGATCCTATCCTATGTTATGATGAAAATGACCATATGCTTTCAAAAGAAAATTATGCTTGGTATACTTACTGGGATTTTATAAATCTCACTCCACGATATTTACCATTTTCAGATAATTGAAGGTTCGAGGCGGTCAACATGGAAGTGGCAAAAGTGGTTAAGATTGATGAGATAATTATGTTGAACTTTATGTAAGAAAATTATGTTCTATTTTTATTCACAAATTAAATTATGGGATTCTAATTATTCTTTTGAATAATTTTACATTACTATTTAAGTCTCGATAATATGATATGAGTCACTTTTAGTGGCACTCGAATGGTCGAGAATTCGGGTCGTCACATGTTCCCCACTGGTAGCTTGACACGTGTCAAGTGCGATCTTGAAATTTGTACGTGCAAGTGTCAGCAATTAATAATTTACTGCTGTTTAATTTTGAGATTAGCCCTCAATATACTCGAGCTGATCTCAAGGGAACATTTGTTGCCAATCGAATCGAGGTGGAATTGTTTTAAGAGTCAACAGACACATGGAAATTTCTTTCTTTGACCGAGCTGACCTGGATAAGTTCTTAAGGAAATTCACGTGACATGTTAATGCAAACTGAATGTCAATACGAGCAAAGCTACCTTGGGAAGTTGGATGCAAATTAGAAGTCAGTAAGAGCTGGGACGTCTTGGATGTTGAAACAAACTTATAGATTATCCTATCAACATTTTGTAGGCTTGAACGTTAGCCATTCTATTTGTGAAACACTAAAGTGAAATCTCATTCTGTTAAGAGGATCTTCAAGATAGGCTGCAGTGGGAGAACCTGAAAAATGTGCCCAATCAGTTAAATCTATGTCCATAATTTACCTTAATTTATGACAAATGTACATGTTATAGTATGCCAAGTATCTGTCTAAATTGTCAAATCCGAACTTGTGACAGAAAAATGTAATGATTATGTCTCCTCTTTTTATTTATTTATAAATAGGAAGTTTAATGCTCATTAAAAAGGGGAAGAATTAAGGCGAAAACCTCTCAACTTTTAACATTTGTGAACTTACTTTCAGATCTGAGGACCGAATCATATACGAAATGAACTATTGTTTATATAAAATATAAGTTCAGTTCATTGATGATCTGAACTTCATTTCCAACTAATCTTAGGCGCATTATTTTTAGCTTGTAAAATTCATTTAACTTGCCGAATTACTATCACTCTAGAACATGATGTAAACAATATTCATCGATGTTATGTAGTATATAAATTTTATTTTCACTATTTGACATAATAGTGACCAATCTGAGACTCATTATGCTCTATAGAGCATGTTTGGCATAGTTTTTCTTTTCTTTTCTTATCTTTTCTTTTCTTTTCATTTTTTTTTTTTTTTTTTGGGAATATATTTGCTGATTTTACTATAACATTTTTTGTTGCATTCATCACTCTAAACCTTTATGACTATTTTAGTGGAGGCTCGAATTGATGAAAATCATAAAAAAAAAAAAAACTCAATTAATAGACCCAAAAAATGATTTTGACTACATTTTAACAAATTTTTAAATGGCAGAATGATAAATTTATATTTAAATCATATTATACAAATAAACCAAACACGAGAAAAATAGATGTTGATCTTCTTCTTCATCTACCCCACCCCACCCCAACCCACCCCAACCCCTACCCCTAAATAATATAAATATTGGAGAAAAATCAAATTTGAAACCCTCTGTTCTTCCTCATCCACTTAAGAACAAATTTCCCATTTCTCATTTTCCCCCAAAACTCAATCACGAAGCCTTTTATCTTATCTCTAATATAAGCTATTTTCACTATCAAGAATGGCTACTTCATCAGCCTCTACTACTAAGGATCTTCTCCCGTCAAGCCACCTGTTACCTCCGGCGCTGCCGCAGTTCACTGACTCAAAACTGCTTTCATTTTTATGGGCCTTGTGAGTGTTTGCTTTTCTATATGAACTGAAGAGATCATCCTCAATCTCAAAAGCATCCCTCCTCGTCCCTACCTCTCTTCCATTTCAGTGTTTCCTTTAATTGCTTTTCTTTTCGACGTCGACAGTCTAAGGCCTTATCTTCTTTGTCAAACCTCTTCATCTCGTCCCTCAACTCTTCGTATCTTTGATTTAATTCAAATTAGGAACCAAAAATGAAAGAAACCTGTTAGGTTAGAATCGAGCATATTTCACGTAACTAATGCGGATAACATTCATTAAACAATCAAGAATCGAAATAAACGAAAAATAAAGAACAAGACAACCTGATTTGGTGACCCAGTTCGGTGTATAACACCTACATCTGGGGGTTCAGGACCGAATCCTTTTCCACTAGCAAATAACCTTCCAAGATTGTCAAAGATTACAAAAGAAATCACGAGCAATTTTCAGCCACAAGAACGAACGATGTAGCCACTGTTCTTCGCAATAAATCACAGCAATCGCGCACAATAATACCCACAAAATGATCTACTCACTAGCCCAATTACTAATCTAAGTAGATACAAAATTATTGGGGAAAATGGGACTAAAACCAAAGAGAAAAAATGCGCAGAAGACCAAAAGCAAGAAGACGTGAGAGAGAGATATGTTTCTGCCTTTTTTCAGCTTTCTGCCAAGGGATGGATAAGTGAAGACTTTATTTATCCAAAAATTGCACATGAGGTCCTTGAGCTTCACTGGTTGCCATAAGTTGGCCCTCCAAGTTTGAACTCTTGTAATTTGGGGATCACACTTCCAATAAGCTTCACCTTATCACCAAATTCCAATCTTTAACGCTCTTGGTTGCTATAAGCTAAGTGGGTAGGCTCGGTCTTTACCATCATTGCCCGGTACCTGCACAAGGAATTCAGCCATAATCAATCTTTAACATTGATAAACAAGATTTAAATTTACAAGCAGATATTATTTTCGTTCCCATGTCAGATGGATTTCTATCCGTATGAACTTTCTCAAGTTTTAAATCACCCGATGCTATTTTCTCTCTCACAAAATGGTACTTAACTTCTATATGTTGATAGACAGGATTTTTACTTAATAGAAGTGCACTTTGACTATCAGTGTATATTATAGGAATATCATGTAGAAAGTTAAGCTCATTTAAAATACCAGTTAACCATATACACTCTTTAACGGCCTCGGTGATCGCCACATACTCTGCTTCTGTACTGGACAGAGTAACAATGGGCTGCAGTTGGGACTTCCAAGTAATACAATTGTCTCCTAAAGTGAAAAAATAAGCTGTAGTAGACTTTCGCTGGTCTTTATCACCAGCAAAATCAGAATCCACATATCCTTTAAAAGTCAATCTATCTATTCTTCTCTCATAAACTAACCCAACGCTCGTAGTGCCAGCTATATACCTCAGCAACCATTTTAACCCAGCCCAATGAGGTTTTCCTGGGTTCGACATAAATCTGCTTAAGAAACTTATGGCATAGGCCAAGTCCGGCCGTGTGGTGATCATGGAAAAAAACACAGACCCTATCGCGTTAGCATAAGGTATGTTTTCCATTTCTTTGTACTCGGCTTCAGTCTTGGGAGATTGAAGTGATGACAAATTCATATGTGCAGCCAGAGGAACTGAGACGGACTTGGCATCTTTCATGCCAAATTTGGTTACTACTTTCTTCAAGTAACCTTCTTGTGTAATAGATAGTCTGTCCTCCGTTCTATCCCTCTTAAGGACCATTCCAAGAATTTTCTTCGCACTTCCTAGGTCCTTCATATCGAACTCAGAGTTCAAAAGGTTTTTCATCTTCATGATCTCACCTTTACTCGGGCTAGCTAATAGCATATCATCCACATATAGAAGTAGGTATACCTCACTTCCATATTTGCTATTATTGTAGTAAAGGCATGAGTCATATTCGCTCCTTTTAAAACCTATCTTTATGGCATAAGTATCAAACCGCTTATACCATTGCCTCGGACTTTGTTTCAAACCATATAAGATTTCTTGAGTTTGCAAACATATTCCGATTTTCCCTTCACCTCAAAGCCTTGAGGCTGACTCATATATATCTCCTCTTCTAGCTCTCCATGTAGAAAAGCAGTCTTAACGTCCAGTTGTTCCAATTTCCAATTGAATTGAACAACTAAAGCAAGCACCAATCTAATGGTCTTGTACTTGATCACAGGAGAAAATATCTCATTATAGTCAATGCCTTCTCTTTGAGTGAATCCTTTGGCTACTAGTCTAGCCTTATATCTCAAAGGATCACCGGGACTTAATCCCTCCTTTAACTTGAAAATCCATTTACATTGGATTATCTTTTGTTTCTCCGGTACCTTGACCAAACTCCAAGTTTTATTTTCACTTAGAGATTTCATTTCTTCTCTCATTGCCTCTAACCAGTTTTCAGATTTAGGCCCACTCATCGCTTCCTCAAAGGAAGTCGGCTCTACATTCTCAATAGCTTCACCTGAAACTAAGGCAAAATCCGTCAAATTTTGAATTTCATACCTAGGGTTAGGTCTCACTTGTCTTCTTTCTCTATCCCTAACCAATTGGTAGTCTTGTATGGTGGTATCAATATTTGTAGGGTTAGGTATCTCAGGTTCAGCCTCAACATGGGGTTCTACTTCCCCATCACCTACATGCTCAGCAGGTGCAACTTCTTCCTCTCCAACCGGAGGAACTACAGGCTCAGGAATCTCATTATGGGTGTCAATCAACCTAGTCAACTCTACTACATTCTTAATCCCATTACTAGCCTCAGGTTCATCATCCTTAACATTCTTCTTCAAACAAGGCATCTCCGATTCATTGAACACTACATCCCGGCTAATAATAATTTTAATACCCTGAACTCCAATCATCCATAGCCTATACCCTTTTACCCCGTCCGGATACCCCAACATCACACATTTCGTAGCCCTCGGCTCTAACTTACCCTCGTTCTGATGTGCATACGCAGCACATCCAAATATCCTAATGTGGGTCAAATCAGGGGGTTTACCGGTCCACAACTCTTGTGGAGTCTTAAAATCGACAGAACTTGATGGGGATCGATTGATAAGATAAGCTGCAGTACTAACAGCTTCAGCCCAGAAGCCTTTTGCTAGGCCTGAACTAATCAACATACACCTAACCTTATTCATCAATGTTCTATTCATTCTCTCAGCCACCCCATTCTGTTGCGGTGTATATTTAACAGTTCTGTGTCTCTCTATCCCATTTTTCTTACAAAAGTTGTCAAATTCAAAGTTACAAAACTCAAGCCCATTATCCGTTCTTAGAGTTTTTAACCTTCTATCCATTTTGTTTTCCACAACATTCAACCAGACTGTAAACTTTAGAAATGTTTCATGTTTGGCCTTTAATGGGAACACCCATACCTTTCTAGAGTAGTCATCAACTAAGGATAGAAAATATTTGTTCCCACCAAATGTCGGATGTTTTTCAGGCCCCCATAAATCTGCATGGACATAGTCCAGGGGTCTCTTAGAACAGTGGGAACCAACTTTAAATGACACTCTATGCGACTTGCCGAGAACACATGTCTCGCAAAAGTTTATGGGTTCAATTACTTCTTTACCAAGTAATTTCTGTTCATTTAAGAACTTCAACCCTTTATTTCCTATATGTCCCATCCGATTATGCCACAACTCAGACTTACTCTCAGTCACTGTGAAGGAATTGCAGTTCTGTGAAGACACAACTTCACCTGCAAGGTAGTATAGCCCATTTCTCTTAGGTCCCTTCATAACAACCATTGAACCTCTCAACACTTTCAAAGTGTTGCTGTCAGACTTAAATACATGTCCCTCATCTTCTAGAACACCCAATGAAATGAGGTTCCTTTTTAGATGTGGAACATATCTGACATTATGCATGGTCCTGACAATGCCATCATGAATCCTAATAGCAATGTCACCAATGCCAATAACGGTCTGGGTATTATTATCCCCCATGTACACTTTCTTAGGTTCAATTTCTTTATAGTTGTAAAACCATGACCTAACAGGACACATATGGAATGTGCATCCTGAATCTAGAATCCATTCCTCACTCATGTCATTACCCGTCACGGTCATGACATGTAGACTATCTAAGTCTAGACCAACAGCATTATTACTAGCTTCTTCGCTACTTTGGTCTCTTTGTTGCTTTCGTTTCAAATACTGGCAATCTTTCCGAAAGTATCCTTCTTTCCCACAATGGTAACACTTTCCATTAAACCTCTCCCTTGATTTAGACCTACTCTTAGATTTACCTCTACCTTTCTTAAAGTGAGGGTTCTTGTCTCTTTTGTCGGGTCTACCTCTAACAAACATGCTCATGACTCTATGGCTAGTTTTTTGTTCTTTCTTCATTTCAAATTCTTTTGATTTTATAGCATCTATGACAATAGTTTGAGTCAGTTTGTCCCTAGAGTATTTTATTGCATTCTTAATTTCGCTATAGGATTCGGGTAACGAATTCAATAAAATCACCGCTAAGTCGTCGTCGTCAAATTTTTTATCATTATGGGCCAGACTCTTCACTATTATGCTAAAGTCACTTAGGTTCGATTCTAGTTCCTTCCCAGGGTCCATTCTAAAACTGAATAATTTTTCAAGAAGGTAGATCTTATTGGGCAAGGTCTTAGTTAAAAACATGGTGTCAAGAGCTTCCCACAAGTCTCTAGCCGTCTTATGTTCATCTACTTGTCTAACAATATTATCAGATAAGTGCAAGATAATGGAACTATAAGCAATCTCATTCATATTAGCAATAAGATCCGGTTTAGCTTTAAGTTCTTCAGAAAAATTATCGGGATCTTCAATAGCTTTCGCTACTCGTTGTTGGACCAAAATGGCCTCCATTTTCTGTTTCCATATCGAGTAGTCACCCTTACCATTGAATTGTGACAATTCGACCCTCGATCCCATAATGGGTTCGGAAAATGGGGAATGACTACTAGATGCCATTCGTGAATTTATAATTCAAATTCACAAATCAACAGAAAAGGTTTTCAAAGAAAAAATTTAAAGATTCACGAATAATTTTTCAATTTTAAACAACAATCCAACACTTATCAAAACAAGGCAGCCAAGTAATTACAACATGCACAATTCACAAATCACAATTTATGAACTAATCAAGAAAAACGCAGATTATAGCATGCCAAAATAAACACAATTACTAAATGCCCAAATTCCAACCAATACTAAGAATTTAATTCTTAAGGGGTGAATTGAAACAATCTCACCAGTAATCCAGACAAGAAGACTAATCAAGAATGAAACTGCCTGCACTGTCCAAGTTCAGCCACTTGAAGTTTTCTGGAAATAATTCACAAGAAATCACACAATCAGTGCAATACCAATTCAGAAACACAATTAATTCCAAAAAACAGAAAAATGCCTAATTTTCGTGAACCCTAAAAATCTGCAGAGAACACAAAAAATTAAAATGGTGGCTCTGATACCAGTTGTTAGGTTAGAATCGAGCCTATTTCACGTAACTAATGCGGATAACATTCATTAAACAATCAAGAATCGAAATAAACGAAAAATAAAGAACAAGACAACCTGATTTGGTGACCCAGTTCGGTGTATAACACCTACATCTGGGGGGCTCAGGACCGAACCCTTTTCCACTAGCAAATAACCTTCCAAGATTGTCAAAGATTACAAAAGAAATCACGAGCAATTTTCAGCCCCAAGAACGAACGATGTAGCCACTGTTCTTCGCAATAAGTCACAGCAATCGCGCACAATAATACCCACAAAATGATCTACTCACTAGCCCAATTACTAATCTAAGTAGATACAAAATTATTGGGGAAAATGGGACTAAAACCAAAGAGAAAAAATGCGCAGAAGACCAAAAGCAAGAAGACGTGAGAGAGAGAGATATGTTTCTGCCTTTTTTCAGCTTTCTGCCAAGGGATGGATAAGTGAAGACTTTATTTATCCAAAAATTGCACATGAGGTCCTTGAGCTTCACTGGTTGCCATAAGTTGGCCCTCCAAGTTTGAACTCTTGTAATTTGGGGATCACACTTCTAATAAAACCATCCATTCACAATAAAAATAAAGGGTTTAATTTGTGCTAAGATGCCAAGTCGAATTCACACAGCTATAAAAACGTTGCTACAGCACGTTGAGACTTTAGTTCTCCAAAAACTTTCTGTATATCTTTACAACTTTTGTGTAAGGTGGAGTTAGTAGTGAACATGGTCCGATTTGGGAGGTTTGTGATGTATTTTTAAACAAAATCATTTCAAGTGGTTTGACATTTTTCCAAACCAAACCATTTCATTTTATAAATAAAACCATTCTTCACGGGTTGGTTCGGTTTTAAACCATGATTTACTTATCGACACAATATAACATATTTTAGATATTAAATTAGTTTGTATTTGTTCATATACGAAGCTAAAATAAGATAATATATAAGCTAAAACGAGAACTAATAATGTTATATGTTAAATTAATTTGTATTTGTTTCCAATTCAAAATATAATCTTGAAGCCGAAAAAAGCAATTGCTATTGCATTGTTCAAATACATCATTTGGTCAACAAATAAGTGACTACTCAAAAGCCAGAAAGAGGGAACGACAAATGAAATGAAATAGGACTAACATCAGGACCAAAATGAAGAAAATAAATCAAGCATAAGAAGCTTTTTCAACAGCTACTACCTCCCAATTAAATTTATTTTACAATTAATCTCACCATGAAGTGAGAAAAAAATTAGAGAACAAAGAAATTACAAGAAAATACACTCTTCATCAACAAAGACTAATTAATTGTGCATATTAACAATAATAATAACATAACGACACATTATGCTACACGTCATCAGCCTTAATAAAACATAATCTACTACACTTAATAACTCTAGCCATTGGATTGTAAATCTCAAAGACTCAAACTAGCTAAAGTTGAAAATTGTAAATGAAATTCTATAACAACTCAACTAACATTGCATAAAAGATACGCAAAGTTTTTGGACATGCAATCCATACGTATGTGCAAAGTACATGAAGAATTATAATAGAGAAGATGGTGACTGTATGAGATTGGTCTTGCACAAAGTTAAATTTAGTGTAGATGTTAGAGGGTAGCTCCAAATTGTAGTTTTCTAATTCATAGTATATATTCCTTTCAAATAATTATTAACATATTTGAATCTTTTAAAACTTTGTAATTTAATAAAATTAAATTTTAATTAAAAAATTTTAAAGCAGTTTGGTTGGGTCTTTTTTGTGATTTTCGAAAAGTAAAACTTAAACCAAACCATTTTGAAACGATTTGGTTCGATTTGAGGAAAAAAAGGCAAAAAAAAAAAAAAAAAAAAAAAAATCACGTGTCCATGCGGTCTCGAACTAATAGTTTCAAACCAACGAGTTAGGTGGGTGGGGATAAGGATTGGGTGGTGGTTTGGAAAAAGGAGATTTTTTAATTTTATTTCATTTTTTAATTACATTAGGTTTTATTTTTTATCATTTTTTTTTTTGGGTCTTATTGTTTTATTAGAGTTAATTGTCCCAATGATTACTAAACTTATGTCCATCTCTTTGATCGATCACTAATCTTTAAAGTGTCGAGTTTTTTCACTGAACTTATTATTTAATTATCTTCATAGTCACTTGATAGCCTAAGATTAACTAACCAAGATGGAGATGAATTGATTTTATAAAACTATTTCGATAGATAATATTAAACTTAAAATCAATGAATCGATTATAAACACTTAGTGTAATAAGATGTGTAAATTAACTTAACAGTCAAGGTTGAGTGCAATAAAGATGCAAATTTTATAAATGAAGTATAACACTTAGAGACAATATTGTATAATATGGATTGACAAGCAATAATAAGTATGATGTAAGTAAATAAAAGGGAATAGAGGATGCAAACGATATTTTAAGAGGGTTCAATCAAACAACTTGATCTACGTCCCTCATTACCAAGCTCTCCGCCACGAGCAAGGTTAAATCCACTATATTAGTAAAGTACAACAATGAATACCAAATCCTTAGGTGACTTACAATAAGGAGCACCTACCCTTAAGTGACTTTCAACAAGGATTACTTATCTTTAAGCGACTTACAACAAGGAACACATTCTTAACAACAATCTAGTTTTCATAAAGCTCTCGAAACCCAAAAAAAATACAAATGGTAAATTTACAATTGAAAGAATTCTCTTAACAAATGATATAATCAAGTCAAGTATTTAGAGAGTTATGATAACACTTCAATAGATAGCAAATTGTAAAGCTTAAATGTTTATGTTGTAGACTTTGATAAATGATATATAATGTATTAGTTTGTATCTTTGTATCAAAGTTTTCAACCAATAATCTCTCAAAACAAATAATTCAATTTAAGCATGAAGAGAGATTGACACTTCAATATAAGTATTGACAGAGAAATCCTTATAGAGAATCAAAAATATATGAGATTGAGAAGCTTTCTTGCAAAGTAGAATCTTTGAGGAAATAGATAGAAAATAGTTTTGATCAATCAAAAGATTCTTTGTAATAAATAAAATAGAATTTTTGACCAAGTTTACTCAATGATTTTTAAACAAATATACTCTCATAATTGCTCTTATAAGTTTAAAAAAATTGAATGCAAAAGAGATGACTATTTATAGAACAAGAATTGAAATTTAGGAAATTTCGGTCGATCAAATGTCCAATTATAGCCGTTATACTTTTAAACTGTTGGAGCTTCGGCTGATACAATTCTGTCATTTTCGTCAAACAATGTTTCGGTCGACAAGAAAATATTTTTATGCAAGTGATGAAATGATAAAAATAATTTGAACTTTATATAATTACTAAAAATTGACGAGTCAATACCTTCACATATTGATTGAAAATTCATTTAAGAATTTCTAAACTATAATTTTCAATGTTCCTGTTTTCTTTCAGTCCCTTTATATCACTTTTTCTTCAATGAATAACACCCTTGAATGCTTTAAGAAGATTTGTATATGAAATACTCAAGAGAGAATATTTGTTAGAAACAAAAGTATCTTGTTCGTTATAATCAAAACAATGGAACCATAATTAACCATAGGTGTGTTGGGTATTTGCCTCAAATTGCCAAAAGTTGAAGGACTTAAATTGTAATTGGAGAAAAGATTTATTATTCAACAGCTATCAGAAAAGAATTGGAATCCTATTTCTGATTGAAGTGAATTATAAATTAATTCCTCTAGTTTACGTGTCCTAGTGGAAGATTGAGGTAATTACTTATTAATGATGATTAGAAGTCCTGCTTTCCTCTTTAGTGCAAAGTAGCATTGGAATTGGGATTTTTCTAAAATCACAATGTGATTAACAACCTCGTTGGAAATTCCCTCACATGTGGTGAGTGAGACAACTTCCATTTGAGTGGTCTCACCCCCCACATGTGAGAGGATTGTCATCAAGATGGTTAAATATATTGTGGTTATAGTATTGCTCTTGGAATTGGTGTAAAGTGGTGATGATGACGTGTCTCATTGGAATTGTAGTTGGGAACAGATTGCTAAACAGTTAGGAAGTTCAGTTCATCGAGAATTCTATAGTCCGAATAGATGATTGCCTAACGTGAATTTATTCCTATAAATATACGTATTATTCTCTTTTATTGTAGCACATTGACTATATAATATTGTGAGGAAAAATGTAGTTTAGCATCTTGATTTTTCTTGGTTTCTTTGTGGGTTGTACAAAGAAATAGAAATTGGTAGATGTAATAAAACTTGGTTATTTTTCCTACAATACTGGGGGGTTTGGTGAGTGTAAAGTCTACATAATTGTAACAATTTATTATATAGTGAAAAACTTTGGCGGTCCGTAAATTTTGCATTGTTGTTTTATTTTCTTGTTAGCTGAATTATTTCTTGAACATCAAAGATTCCTGTGGGGTTAATTAGAAAGAGAATTTTGGTATAATTCCCAACAGTTGCATTGTTGCCGGGGAAATCGACGTCTAATTAACAGAGTATTAGGTGATTCGAAAATTTTTTTGGAGCAAAAAAATGTCTATCTAGTACACCTTGGAGAAACTTGATAGGAGGATGGATTTTGACTTGTGGAAAGTGGAAGTCAAGGATGTATTGATGCAAACGGGATTGCAGAAAGCTTTGAAGAAAAAACCAAAGTCGAGTTCTGACAAAGAAACTGAATCCAGCAAGAGTGATGAAGATTGGGAAGATTTGGATTTGAAGGCTGCTAGCATGGTACGACTTTGTTTGGCCAAGAATGTTCTTGCAAATATTTATAGGATATCTGCTGCGAAGGAACTGAGGGAAAAATTGGAAGAGTTGTATCAAATGAAGAGCTTTTCAAATAGGTTGTATCTGAAGGAGTAGTTTCATTCTTTGAGAATGAATGCAGGTACGAAAATCTCAGACCATCTTAGTATTCTCGATGGGATTGTTTCTGAACTTGAATCTGAGTTAAAATTGATGATGATGATGATGATGATAAAGTATTGAGGCTCATCTGGTATCTTTCATCCACGTTTAAGCACATCAAGCTAATTTGATGCACGGGAAGGAAACCGTGGAATTTTTCAAAAATTACAAGGAAGTTGATTAGGTTGAAGTAACAGTTCATCTGAAAACGCTTTGCTTGTTACTGAAAAGTGGAAGAGATGTAACTTCATGAAGAAGAAGGTAATGTGTTGGAATTGTGAAAAATCTAGTCAAAAGGTGGAGCAGACTCGGCTAAATACTCGGAGGTGGACAATGCGACTCTCTTGATGAAGGGTGGTGGTGATAATGTACTTTAGTAAGATGAAACTTCCTTATGGCATAAAGCAAGTTTCCATGATAGAGGATGTGTTTTTACTGGTGAGTACATGTGTTTGCACACGGGTATTGATTTGACATTAATGCACTTTGTGTTGTGAAATTGATGTCGATGGCTGATGAGCGCCTAAGGAAAGCCAAACATGAGAATTGCACTATAATTTTTCAGCAAGGTTATTTCGACATGAGTTGATGAAAAGCTCGGAGTCCGTTGATAATTATGAGTAGTTATACTCATATGGTGGAATATGTTAATTCTCTGGTTTGAGAATTGGGACCGTTAAAGTGCGTCAAAAAGCTTACTTGTCTATTTCCCAAGTATTATGAACAAAAGAGATTATAGAGCTTTGGCTCATTTTCGGCAAGGTAGAGATTGTTGGATATTTGCCTCAAATTGCCAAAAGTTGAAGGACTTAAATTGTAATTGGAGAAAAGATTTATTATTCAACAGATATCGGAAAAGAATTGGAATCCTATTTCTAATTGAAGTAAATTATGAATTTATTCCTCTAGTTTACATGTCCTAGTGGAAGATTGAGTTATTACTCCCTCTATCATACAAAGATAGACTCACTTCTATTTTCACACGGATTAAAAAAACATAATTAATATATGTTGGAACTATAAATTTACCTACATTCTACCTAATATACCCTTACGTTAAATAGCAAGTTGTTTATATTTGTTGATAACAATGCATATTAAATAGAAGTATATTATAAAATGAAGATATTAATATACTCTAAAAAAGGAAAGTAACCTATCTTTGTGAGACAAACAAAAATGAAAAACAAGCATATCTTTGTTGAACGGATGGAGTACTTGTTAATGATGATTAGAAGCCCTGCTTTACTCTTTAGTGCACAGTAGCATTGAAATTGAGGTAAAGTGGTGATGGTGACGTGTCTCAATGGAATTGTAGTTGAGAATAGGTTGCCAAACAGTTAGGAAGTTCAGTTCATCGAGAATTCTGCAGTCCGAATAGATGATTGCCTAACGTGAATTTATTCCTATAAATACACGTATTATTCTTTTTTATTGTAGCACATTAACTAGAGAGTATTGTAAAGAAAAATGTAGTTTAGCATCTTGGTTTTTCTTGGTTTCTTTGTGAATTGTACAAAGAAGTAGAAATTGGTAGATGTGGTAAAACTTGGTTATTTTTCCTACAATACTTGGGGGATTTGGTGAGTGCAAAGTCTATATAATTGTAACAATTTATTATATAGTGAAAAGCTTTGGTGGTCCGTAAATTTTGCGTTGTTTTATTTTCTTGTTAGCTTAATTATTTCTTGAACATCAAAATTTCTTGTGGGGTTAATTAGAGAAGAAGTTTGTGTGTAATTCCCAACAAGGTCAATGTCACTAAACTATGTCTGCGTCTTCGAATGATCACTGAAGTTTGAAATGTCGAGTTTTGATTACTAAACTTATGGGTTAGTTGTCTCAATAATCACTGAAGTTATGTCTATATTTTTTACTGGTCAAAAGTCTTAGCCCCTGTTTGGGAGAGCTTTTACCAAAGTTTTATCAGATTTTGATAAAACAATTATTCAACTAGCAGTACAAAATTCGGACAAAATCAGTCAACCATTGTACCATATGGCAGACTATAAACTGGAATTGACTACAATATCCCTCAAAATGCTACTGTTCAAAACAATAAATTAAAATTAAGGGGCATAATTGTCAAACATATTATTCATTTTGTGGAGATTTCAATGGCAGACTGATGGCAGAAAAGCAACAAGAGATGTGGGGACCACTAAAGGAGATGTGGGGACCACTAACGGTCAGAAAATTGATTTTCTCTCTTCAAAATAGTGTGCAGACATGGGCTTAAAGTATCGAGTTTTGATTGCCAAACTTATCAAACTGGTGGACTTTAGTCATTCACTTAGTTTTCGTAGCAGAATTCATGACATGGCAAATGAAATGTCCACATGGCATCATATCACCTTCAACCGAACAATCACGACATGCGAAACTACATCACAAGAAAACTTTAAAAAGGTCATCTATCAGTCACTAAATTTTTAAAACATTTTCGATTGTTCAATTGATCGAGTTTTGGTTACTGAACTTATAAAAATGACACGATTGACCCGAAAATTATAAACACTCTTTGAAATTATCAGTTGTATACAACAAATCAACAATAAAAATAGTTTTAAAAATTTAGTGACCAATCGAAGATGTTCTTAAAAATTTCTTACTTAGCAATTTGATGTGTTGTGATTAGTCGGTTGAAGGTGACGGGAATCATGTGCACATTTCGTCTACCACGTCGTTAATTTTATTACGAAAGTTAAGTAAATGACTAATGTCCACCATTTTGATAAGTTTAGTGATCAAAACTCAACATTTTAAACTTCAGTGATCAGTTGATGGCATACACATAAGTTTAGTGATTATTGAGATGATTAACCCATAATTTAGTGACAAAAACTCGATATTTTAAACTTCAGTGACTAGTCGAAAACATTTACACAAGTTTAGTGATTGATCAAAGACATGTGTATAAGTTCAGTGATCATCGAGACAATTAACTCATTTTATCATGTAAAGTAATAGTTTTATCTTTCACTTAATTGGTCAAAAGGTGTTTTTTTTATTGGTCAAATAATGGTTCAATGAAATGTTTATATCCATTTGGGCCTCCACTGCGACGGTTATAAAAGTTTGGAGTGACTGTTGCAATAAAATAGAAGTTAAGGTAAAATTTGCAAATGTTTAAAAGGTTTGGGACCTTATCTTTCATTTACAAACTTAAGCCCCTATTTATAGGGGTGATCAATGGCACAATCGTAATATTGTAAAGTTTACAAGGGTATAATGGTAATTGATCATTCATATATTTATATTATTTATAACACTCTCTCTTGAATGACCTATTAAGCAATTGTCTCCTCATTAAAACCTTGCTAAGAAAATCCAATGGGATAAAATTTCAGCAAAGGAAAAAGAGTACAGCTGCTCCCTCTGGTGTTTGCCATTGTGAATCATTGAGTCTAATATTCGAAATGACATCAAATGATAAGTAGAACAAATCATGTACTGAAACTTGAAGTTTTGAAGTGCCGCCTCGTTAAAACCTTTTCAGTAAAACCTAGTGGGATAAAACTTGAATGAAGGAAAAAGAGTACAGCATGATTCTCCCCCTGAAGTGTGCAATCGAGTATTCATGAGCTTCTTGAATATTGATATCATCTTTCATCTGATTATGTGTGTAGTCGATGACATTACATTCTTCATAAGGTGGCTATGACTTTCTTCATTTGTTAATATCATTCCAGCACAAAACATGTTGAATTATAGCTCATAAATAGCTTTGATAATATCTCAAAAACCTTGCTAGGAGAACCCCGTGGGATAAAACCTTAGCGAAGGAAAAAATACTACATTATTCTCATTAATACGCCACAACTGCAGCCTCATAAAAAACTTTGTTAGGAAAACCTCGTGGGACAAAACCCCAGCTAAGGAAAAAAGAGTGCAACACTTATTTATTCCTTTCATGGACTATCACAAGTATATTGATACAATCTCGAATCTTTTCATCGAACATATCATTTATGATAAGCTTTATATAAATCGTTCATAGCTCATTTATGATGTCATAACATGCTATATCAAGCAATGTTTTACTAATTTATCGATTGCATTTTTCACTTCTGGTGAATAATCAAATCTAGAATTCACTTCTGGTAAATAATTAAGCATATTCATTTCCATATTCAATTTCTAGAATTCACTTCTAGTGAATAATTAGATATTTATTTTCGAATTCACTTATGGTGAATAATCAATTTCCCAGATATGAAATATAATTTATAATAATAGTACACTCCAATTTCAACATATTATATCATGAGGTCATTTGTATTATTCTGAAGTGATACTATTTTGGGTATATTGAATCTTTCAATGATTATACATGTATGTTCTTACATCTCATAAACCACAATTTCTAATTTGTATAAGTATAGTCAATCGTTGAAATAGATATTGATTTCGACATATATCTACAATCATTTTTACTTGAAATCCTGATGTACCATGATCAACTGGTACTTCAAAGAATACTCCCAAAGTACCGAGATGAGAATCATACATTTTGATCTCACTCATTGGTTTATCAAAGAGCTCAAGCTAGTGATTTAGATTATAGTCTATCCACCATATGTCATGCCAGTTCTATGAAAAATTCGCGGGCAATGAGTCGTCTTTTATGACTGTGTAATATTTTTCATTTATACAAATAATTATTGGCTTTACACATTTAAGTGTTTGGACTTCAGGTCCTTGAACAATAATCCCCACATAGGGGTTTTATATTTGGCCAAAGTATTATAATTTCATCAAACTCATTTTCATAAGAGAGTTGTGTATGTATTCGATTTATTTATCGATTACATTTCATCTCAATATAACATATAGAGATCTCTTTATATTTTCTATCATCAAGTACATAAATCTCTTATCATTTAACTATGTCCCTTGTACTCACCATGAGTATTTAGCCTCGAAGGGATCATCTCAATTATTCAAGAGATATTTGTTTTTGGAATCAATTGTCATTATGCTTCAGGCATAATTACGCTTCAGGCCTGTTTTCCCCCATAATGTTCACAAATCTTATATTATATCAATCGGCTAAAAAAGTCGCAACACATGTCATTCATTCTTAGGGATATAATCTCAATCATATATCTAAGTGTGTTTTGGTGGAGTGTATACATATCGCACTTTTTAGAAATCATAAAGCTTCCCAAGCTAAACAAGTTATTCTCATAGCAAATAATTTGAGGCTTTTGATGATCTAACCATTCATTATAGAACTTCTGGTTCATTATGGTTTTATTTTACTTGTACATATGTTCTGGTTCAATATAATATTTATTTCACTCGTACGTATGAACGTTTGGTTCAATACAATATTTATTTCACTTGTACGAGTTTCTGTATATTACAAATAAATATACCTTGATTTATTACATCCAAAAAGGCTTGGGACGATATCCAAGAAATTATTTCATAGCCCATTCTTGTCCCCAAATCTTCCCTTATATCAAAAAAGGCAAGGAATGATATCCCAAAAAAATAATTCTTGTCGCCAACTTTTCAATATTTTATTCTCATTTTCTTGGTGGAATCAATGTCACATGGAGTCACCGCTCTTTTACGCATTAAATAATGCATTTAAATAGATCGTTTGAGAAGAAGATTAGATCCATCAAAATGGATGTTATAGTATCAAATATTCGCAAATATTATTCTAATCTTCCGGTAAATGTTTTAAAAAATATTTACCGAGTTTGACTTGAAAGATTGAGACTGCTGATGTATCAAGGTATCCCAGAAGATGATCGTTGGTTGATTGAAGCAAAAGTTCAATTAGCTGGTGAATTATGAGATTCATTTTCTAAGCACATGCTTGGCTTAGGTAAGAGTACTTTTGCAAAGAAGCGAAGAGAAAAAAGACTAAAAGGGTGCTACAAATGTGCTCGATGGACATATGACACCCATTGTAAATCAATAGGATATTCGTCTATAAATCAAGATGATAAAATAGATTTCATTAAGAGTGGACTGAGTAAAGAATTTTTGGATGATATTCGACTGACTCTTGAGACGCACCCTTGTGGGTATGTGCAACGTGAGTTACTATCTTTATGGGCTCAATTCAACAATGATAAAGACAGTTATAGTCTCAAGAATATAATAGCAAAAAATCCTGTTTGCCAGTCTGTAACAAATATGGGTGTCACGACTATTCAGCATTGATACAAGGTAAATCGGTATAGTGTATATATGTATACATATATATTTTAACAAAGTATTTTATTTTCATTTTTGCGTATTAACATACTGTTACTGAGAGACTGTTGAAATGCAATCTTCATTTATGGAACACTGATAAAAAGTAGTGTCATTTAGTCAAAAGTAAATAGTCACCTTATCAAAAGTTGAACAGTAAAATAGTGTAAATTTTCAGTTTTAAAAAGTCAAATATTTTCATAGTTCCGTTCATCCCAAAATAACATTTTCTCGTAAGTTTTTCCTTCCTTATACTCTCAAAGATGGAAGGACCAAAACTTCGACAATTCAAAACTATTTGTGTATTTTTTGGATCAAAAGTAGGGAAAGGTTTTGGGTATCCAGAAGCAGCAGTGGATCTAGAAAAAAAGTTGGGAGGGAAATGTATCAATCTAGTATATGGAGGAGGTAGCAGTGGATTGATGGGTTGTGTTTCCCAATCTGTTCAAATAGAACGAGTGAAAGTGATAGGCGTTATACCTATTCCTTTGGTGGGCGTGAAGTACAAACATTATCTATCCATGAATGCATAACTTGCATGTTATACGGTTCTGATGCCTTCATAGCCCTACCCTGAGGTTTTGGTACTTTAGAGGAAATCTTTAATATTACCTCTTGGGCTCAGTTATATCTCCATACCAAGCCTATTGGACTTTTAAATGTTAACAATTTCTTTGATGGTTTGCTAACATTTCTTGATCATGTTGTGGAATAGGGATTCATCTCTCTATTTTCTAGGAAAATTCTTATTTCTGCTCCTACTATCGAGGAATTACTGGATAAGCTGCAGTCATATATTCTAATACAAGATCCAGCGGGAATTAAAATAGATTGGTCGCAAGGAAGGGGAATCAGGCGAAAATGGAGTCCGATTAATTTTAAATTTAACCTTGTGAATCTCTAGAATATTGGGGTTGGTCGAGTACGGAGTATTCTTACTCTTGAGACACAAAAATACTAGGGGTGGTAGAGTACGGAGTATTCTTACTCTTGAGACATACTTCTACGTTTTTGAGGATTATAAATGTTTCTCCCTTTTGTGTTTTACATGTATCTCTTTTCTTGATATGTTTCAGTCTAATTCCTATGTGCTTCTTCAGGAGCAATAATAATATTATTTCAGTATGATTAGATGATGATCTTTACTTCTTCTGGAGTAAATATGTACTTCTTCTGGAGTACATAAGTGCTTGTTCAAGAACTTTTATAAAATCTATTTATCTCAATCATATAATATTTATCTCATAATACTAATGAGATTATTTTCACATTAGCCATGTCCGTACTATCAAGTGATATTATCTTATCATACATCAACATTCACTCATTGGATAAATCATTTTCATCCGTCTTTTCAATACAGATAATGGTAACTTTTAGTACTATTTGATAAAATATTTGTTATCAACATCCAATAACTTTTTGGTAATGGTAACTTCTAATACCATTTGATTAAATATTATCTAACTTTAGTAGTGGTAACTTCTGATACCATTTAATGAAGTATCAAATAACAATAACATCAAATTCATAAGAACAGAAATATTTAAAATCAGTAAAACCAACCATATAGGTGGTAACATGATATATATATTTAAAACTGATAAAACCAACCATATAGGTGGTATCGTAATATACTTTAACGTATTATCAAAGATAAAATCATCCATATTTTAATATATTGTTCATATGAATAAATTGAAATCATCAATAGGTTTGAAATTTAATTTAGAACAAACTTACTTTTGATCCGAAGTTCAAAATCTTGTTAAAAGTGCTCCAAAAATAATTGCTAACCATCCACTACTTTGGCCAACAGAAAGTCACCAAACTCGTGAGTCATGATAATGATCAATTATTCCACTGGCAAATTGTTGCTTTTGTAGTCCCAATTCAACTTTAAAAATAATAAAATATTATCATCATTGATATAGATAATTCAGCCATATGCACCACAACTCCAACAATAATTCCTGCAGTCCTACTATTTCAGCTACTGATATGATTTCAATTTCAACCATTCTTGAATCATGACGTGATGGACTGTATATTCCGAGTTATGACCAAATTTGGGACTTCAGGAACATGAACATCCTTGAGAGCCATTGTTAAAGAGCCACGGTAAATAGTGTTAAGAATGAAAGTATAGGATTAGAATTCTTGAATCAGAATTGTTTTGCTAATTCTATGGAATAAAAAAATGGACGTGGAAGTGAAAGTAGAGGAACTTGGACTCCTCGTATCCAACACAGATTTTGGGTTATGGTTTGTAATGCTTCAATTTTTCTTGAGCATTATTCTGTTATATTATTCAATTGATTAGAGACTCGAACTGATAATTTGTTATAAAACTATCATAATCATAATAATACAAAAGAATAATGAGATATGGAGAGAATAGGGAAAATATCTCTTATCAATTGTATCTTTCATTTACAAATTTGAGCCCGTATTTATAGGGTTCAATTCCACAATCGTCATATATTTATATTATTTATAACAAAAACCTCATATATCACCGTAAAACCATCATTGAATCCACAGTTATATTCACCAAGAAAATGGGATGCATGTACAAGGACCCAAATGTCCCAGTCGAATCCAGAATCAAAGACCTTCTTTCCCGGATGACTATCCAAGAAAAGATCGGCCAAATGACCCAGATCGAACGCAGCGTCGCAACTCCTTCAGCCATTAAAGACCGCTGTATAGGTCCATTAATTTCATATGATTGTCGGATTAGTAGTTAGAGTGTCCCTTATGTGTGAATTTGCGGGTTTTTATGGAATTTGCAGGAAGTGTGCTGAGTGGGGGTGGAAGCAAGCCGTTTGACAAGGCGAATTCGGCCGACTGGGCTGATATGATTGATGGTTTCCAGAATGCGGCGCTGGAATCACGCCTTGGAATTCCTATGATCTACGGGCTTGACGCGGTTCATGGCAATAATAATGTTTATGGTGCCACTATCTTCCCTCATAATATTGGTCTTGGTGCCACCAGGTAATGAGTTTTCCACCGGCAATTTGGCTCAATTGAATTTCATAAACTATTTAGCATTACTATTGAGGGATGGGGAGGGATTCGGGCTTGGAAGACAAAATTTAAATCAATAAATGTGTTGTTAACGGATGCCATAGTTTACAAAAAGGGAAACTAGTACTGTGGCATTTTTCCTTCACGAGGCAGTCGTAAGTCTCGAAGCCTTTTGATGTGTAAGACTCGTCGCGAACCAAAAACTATAGTAAAAATATAGAAATGTATAAAAATATATAAAAATGAACATTCAATAACATAAATAAAATGTAAAGTATTTAAAACAACAAATTATTAAGAATTCATTTGATGTAGGATATTTTGAAAGAAATTTAGATCTTTGGGAGAATATATGGTTAAAAAGATGTTGAAAAGTGTGAAAATGGTGAGTCCTATAAAAATGTGTAGTTGAAAATGAGTTTTGATCAGAGTTGTAAAAAGATTCCGAGACCAAAGAAGAGCTAAGTATAAATAAAGAGAAGTAGCAACTTAAATAAAATAAAGTATCTTTAAATTTTTCCTTTTTTCTTTTTTATGATTATTAGTTTAAATTGTTTACTTATATTTATAGCAAAATAAATAACAAGTTTAGATTTTAATATAATGATATGATTAAATTAAATATTCATATTATGTGAGTTTTTGGTTTTAAAAAGTGAAGGATCAAGCATTTGTGAGGCACACGCCTGAGTCAATCCTTAAAAAATACGGGTACTAAGGCATTTTTCCAATGCCTCTTTTCCAATGCCTCAGCTTGAGGCGGAACTTTTTTTTTTTTTAAACCATGATGGATGCGAAGGTCCTGACTTCCTCGGCCATGAACGAATGTTTCCAAACAATGAAAGAAAACTCTGTTAGTGATTTAGAGGCAATAATCTGTAGTAGTAATTTGAAGTTGGGTTTGCCAATGAATTGACAAATTACAACGGATATGTGTGGAACTCATTATGTAATGCAGAGATGCAGACTTGGTTAGGAGGATAGGAGAGGTCACTGCTCTTGAAGTCAGGGCAAGCGGGGCTCAGTATGCCTTTGCACCATGTGTTGCTGTAAGTTGAACATTTATCGTTTGAGACTTACTGTCTATTCGGCTATCCTTTATAAATGGATTTGTAAAATTCGTAATTTCATATACTACATTTTAACCACACATTTTTCTAAATCATTTTTCAACCACATATTTTACCTCAAAAACAAAAAAAATCTATTTATAAATGGTTTTCGAGTAGCCGAACAGACTTTTATATCATGAAATTCTTGTGGTGATTAGACTGGAGGGTTTTTAAAGGGGAATTTACAGAAATAGCAAATTTCATGCTTGTCAAACTAAAAGTGTCTGATTCTCGTAACTATTGCAAAAATTGCCAAATTGAGGACCAAAATGTCCATTACACATTTACTGAAATTAAAAAAAAAGGTAATTTTTTCTTTTACCAAGCACAAAATTCGAGATAGGTAGCTCCCATGAGAAGCAACCACAGTACTGGTTATTACCTTTGGTTCCTTCTGGTAGCATTGTTTAGTAGGTATTGAGGAAATTTTTTGGGAAAATGAAGATGATTATTTAGAAAATCTATTTACGTTAGCAAAGAACTATTGCTCAAATTTCATACCAAAATCAAATCAAATCATTTCATTTCAAAAAATATATTCACATTCAAATATACGAGTTTATTGGGCTCCACACAAATCTTCGTAGAACTGTAGAAGGAAATTTCTTTTTTAAATGTTTATTTTGATAAATTGCTTTCAATAGTTATTCTTATATGTTTGTTTACAGTGATTAGATTATCTAAATAATTAGTCACCTCTTTGTTATAAGATTGTTGGAGTAGTTACAATAAGCCACTGTATAACACCCATTTTTTAAAAATCAAATTTATTCAACACTCAATCTCAACCATCCATTTTAGTCAAGCCCACAATTTTTGACTTTTCAAACATTTTTTAACCGCATATTCTCTTAAAAATACTATTCAAAACCACATTATTCCTAAAAAAAAATGGGGGTCAAACAGAGGCTAAAACTCAAATTCATTTAGGCGTGTTCCTCCAGCATTGTGTCACATCATTCTTAAATTAATTTGATGGATAAGAATTCAAGGAAACTGTGTATTGAGAAGGTCATTAATGGTAGAATTGATAGTTTAAGTTGAAGAAAATGATAAATGCATAAGGTGAAGCATAATCCGACATATCGTTCTCAACATTTTATGAATGTCGACAATGATATTTTATAAGTGAAGTGTTATTGGTGATTGAAGTTGAAGAAGATGAAAAAGGCATGTGGTGAAGTGTAATATTTTGTTCTAGATATTTCATAAATATAAATATCAATTCTGCTATTTTAAATGTAATTTCTAGTAATTTATTAATTAAATGTCGAGAAAATTATAACAAAACCGGTGGTTAATGACTTACAATCGTAGTTACTTAAAGCATTTAATGCATTTGAATGACATTTGTACCTTTAAAAATAGGTACTATAGGGTTATGTGCCATTTTTTATTTGTCATTGTTTGATTTATAAACTGGTTTATTTATGATTTTGAGGTAAAAAGTAGTGGGTTAAAATTAGAATGTGAAAATACGTGTGGTTAAAAAGTGTTTTGAGAAATTGTTTAATTTATAAATTGATTTATAAACCAAAAAAGTATGGTTATCAAACAGAGTAGATTCAAAAACTTTGTCTTTATAATTTGTATTGAGGACATTTCTGTCCAAATTTTAGCAAAATGGAAACTAGAAAATGAGTTAGACAATGATTAACTTCCTATAAAAGGCCCAGTTTATAGTTCTATAGCTAATTCACATGTTTGTAGTTTTAATAAAGTAACATTCATTCCTATGCCGAGGAAAAAAATGAAGGCATATATCAATCTGATTTTATGACTGGATGTTCATTTAGAAGCGGGAACTTCATATCTATCCTTTGTTGTACGTTTGCTATTTACACATTCTGCAGTTTGATATTGAAAACTTTTCTTCCATAAGAGCCTGCTTGGAAGTTTTGGGTATTGGTTATGAACGTCTTTTAAATTACTGGTTTTGAGCTTATTTAAGCGAACTGATTTTGAGTGTTTTTAATAGTGGCTTTTATAAGAGTTCAACCAATGCTTGAGAGTTTATCATCCACTGAATCTGAAAGTTTTTTAAAAGAAAAGAATAAATTAATTATATGACTTCAATATATAATTTCTTTCTTGTATAAAATATTTGTACTCATAAGTGATAATTTGCTTATAAATTCTTTTTTTGATATATAAGTTAATTTAAACTTAAAAAGTTAAATATT
The DNA here is from genome assembly GCA_963555705.1 of Ligustrum vulgare. NCBI lineage: Eukaryota > Viridiplantae > Streptophyta > Magnoliopsida > Lamiales > Oleaceae > Ligustrum > Ligustrum vulgare. Next base: position 21,349,478 of record OY743171.1, read on the forward strand.
TACTCAAAATATGTTGATTGGAAATAATTATTTTATGGAGGGTAAAAATATAAGAGAATATACAACCAAACTTCATTGATTTGGTGGGTTCTGAGAAACGGTCAAAATTATAGTAGGCCAGTTTTTCAATGGTTTTTAAATCATCCAAAACTGGTGTTCAAAGAAATTAGCAAGTACCAATTTTCCAATCCCTGGTAAACAGTACCACCCAAAATCGATAAAAACCGATGAATAAACTCCCAAGCAAGCTGCAAGTGTTCTGTTCACTTCAATAGTGAGTTGAAATCCTGCTATTGTTGTATATTTCTAATTTAAGTGCACAACATTGGATTGGATGGGTTGCTTAAAGCATCTCCAATGCACGTCATAGATTGGGTTTGACGTTGCAATAAAATAGATGGCGTTCTAAAGAACGTGGATAAATAAACGGAGAAGTTTAAAATTTACTTTCCAATGGTTTCTTCTGCATTTAAACAATTTTGATTATTTAGCATTTTTTAAAATTTAAGATGAATAACTCATTCGCAAAATAATTAAAATAATCTTAAATTTTTCGTTATTATAAACTATAGATATTGTTTTCTTGGACTAATATTTTTATATAACTTTATTTAGCGACAATTTTTTGTAGATAAATTAAATTTATTAAAAATGCATACATTTTTTTTTTTTAAATTATTAATCATAAAAACAGTTTATTAATACATTCAAACTTTTTAGTAGGTTAAAAAACAAAGTTTATTCCATTTTTTTGGACGTCCCAATTTTGAAAGCAACTCTGAAGTTTTGAACTCCATTTTTATCTGAACTTTCAAATTTAACGTTATTTTATTATACTTAAAATAATTATAAAATAAAAAACAAACTCCCAATTTTGAACTCCAAGATTTAACGTCTTTTTATCATAGTTAAAATAATAATAAAATTCTGAGTTATCAAGTCTCACGGAGCGTCTACATCTAGACGGAGCATCCCACATTGTCTATTTTTTTTTCAAGCCATGCCAGCTTAACATTGTAATCCATGGAATGTATTGGAGAATTATTTATAACCGTCTATTTGTTGACGTGTCACATATTTTTTTCCAATCCATGAAATGTATTGGAGTTGCTCTTAGTTATAGATATCTGCACATTGTTCAACACTTGGATATTCTCTAGTATGAAATCGTTTAGACATTTTATTCTTTGCTTTGCAATCTCTTAGAAATTAATCACTCCAAACAAGCTGGTTACCTCACTTATTTCGGGAATGAAATTCTGGCATTAGCACATGCCACATGATTTCTAGCCCAGGGTCAATGAGCTCTCAACGTTGTATGTTCCTTGAAATCTATATGGGCATCATGAAACTAAGCCAAGTCAAAACTTGCATAAAAAGGCTTAAGCAATTGTTGCTCACTCATAAATGAGTACTTATTTAGAAAAAAAGCAAGGCATGTTTTCACTCCCTAACCAACCAGGTTGGCAGAATTGCAACATATGAAATTGAGCACAATTTTGCAAAGAAATAGCCCGCTTGTTTCTCGAGAAGAGATGGGAAACATGCTCAATATCATTTGATTGAATAGTTGACTCAGCCCCTTGTTGTTTGAAGAAACACTCCATTTCAATTGGTATTTTTTCACGAAAAGCAAAAATTAGGTAAGAAATCCAGTGTTTCACTAAGATTTCGAATATCGGTCCCAAATTCAAGTTGATTCTATTTCGCTTCTTCCTCAGAGAAAGACGATCAAATAATTCCCAATCATGGTCCTTGCGGATCAGATCATCCATATCCATATAATATACAAAGAAACTCAGATATTTGATCTTTTTGAATAAGATCTCAATTCCAGCGATGAAGATATCTTACTGGGAAGTTTAGGCTTCAAACACTAATACTTTGTGGGATTTTTCATTTATTGATTGTATGTTTTCAATTTTAAGTTCAATACATGTTCTGAAAGCTCAATTCTGAGAAAAAGTAATTATGCTAATGCTTGAGCACATTGATAGTTTTTTATGAGTCTTCTTAATTGTTCTCTTTTGTAGGATTAACATTATTCAGTAGTAATTGTTGAGTTTATCTTGTTAGATTAGCAGAGATCCCAGATGGGGAAGATGCTATGAGAGTTATAGTGAAGACACTAAAGTTGTCAGAAAGATGACCTCCCTTGTTACAGGCTTGCAAGGGCAGCCACCTGAAGGGCATCCAAAGGGTTACCCTTTTCTTGCTGGAAGGTAAAAGAGAAGTGATTTGCATTCTTTCATGCGTAACTTGTAAGATATTTAGAGTCCGTTTGGTAATGTTAAAATTTTCAATTTTTCCTCAAATTCATTTTCAACCACACATTTCTATGGAATCCACAACTTTTCACACTTTTCAACCACATATTCATCCAAAAACTCAAAATTCATCCAAAAACTCCTACACCAAACATGCTCTTAGCATTTTTTCCCCTGTTTCATGATTCAATTAGCTTATCCTCAACTGCAAAGATAATTTATCTAATTAGCCAATTGATTGCAGAAAAAATGTTATTGCATGTGCCAAGCATTTTGTTGGTGATGGTGGAACTGATTATGGTACGAATGAAGGGAATACTGTAATATCATATGATGATTTGGAGAGGATCCACATGGCACCATATTTTGATTGTTTATCCCAGGGAGTTTGCACCATAATGGCATCCTACTCTAGCTGGAACGGAATCAGACTGCATGCTCACCATTTTCTTTTAACAGAGGTCTTGAAAAATAAGCTGGGGTTCAAGGTAAAGTAAGAATATTCACTTGTATTTCAGAAGCTCTCTGTCCCTGCTTTTATGTTCTAATAAGAAGGCTGTAGAGTGATTTCTTTTTAAAGTGTTCTGTACTCTCCAAGTTGAACGAATTTAAAAAAAAAAAAAAATGTGATTCAAAAACATTATATTTCTCTACTTAAATTATCAATTGTTTCTACTTAAATGTTTAATTGAATTTGGTTACTTATAATAGTATGTTACTTATTAATACATTGAGTCATTGAATGCGAGCTCAGTCAGAGTTATTTGTTAGTTGAAGTGCAAGGAACTAGTTAAATATGGCATTTATTTCAATAAAAATTTGATAGTGCCAGTTTACATTTTCTCTTTGAATCATGAATCAAGTTCGGAATTCATATTTAAATCTAGTTTGTATTGAATATTCTAGGCCGTACTTAATCTGCCTTTTCTTTTCAGTATGGTTATGCACTTAAGGCTGTTAGAGTCCTTCAACTATTTTCTCCCTAAAAATTAATGAAATTAGTTGCTGCAGAGAGTTTGAATGATTATATAAGCAATGTTCTACTGCAGGGCTTTGTGATTTCAGATTGGGAAGCACTGGACCGGCTATGTGTACCTCATGGCTCAAACTACCGCCAGTGCATTTTGTCCACTGTCAATGCAGGAATTGACATGGTACATATTATACTTCGATGCATAAAGCCTAGTACAATTTGGAGCTTCTTGACATAATTCGTCTCTTTTTGCTTCACTGTGTTTTGCAGGTCATGGTGCCTTTTAGATTTGAATTATTTTTGGAAGAATTTCAGTCTCTTGTGGAATCAGGGGAGATACCAATGTCCAGGATTGATGATGCTGTTGAGAGGATTCTTAGAGTCAAATTTGTTGCTGGAATTTTTGAGCATTCCATGAGTGATAGATCTCTGTTGGAAGTGGTTGGTTCCAAGGTACATATTTCCCCTTCTATATGTGCCTTATGAACATATTCTACACATTCTAATTACAGTCATAAAAGGACGACACTTTCTCAAACCTTGCCATGTTGATCTAGATAAGGTTTCTCTGTTTTTATAGCTTCCACTAGCTGCATTCTGAAGGTACTACTTAAGTTACTTCCTCATGGTTCATAGCAATAGCAGTTTGAATCGAGTCAGAATTTAATTGTCTCATTATTTTAGTTCAATTAAACTGCAAACCAAATGGATATCAACGCATATCATCTTCCTAGATTGTTGTAACTTTTGATGTGAGATAACTTTTCCCTGCTGCTTTATAGTTTGACCAAGTAAGCCTTGTGCATTTCTTATAACATACAGTAAGATTACCAGTGGTTCATGGTTGGATATTTAATTATTTGTTTCTTTAAATATCTCAATTTAATGTCCCCACGGATACACCCAGTTACGTATTTTGAGGTGAAGTTGGGATCTGTAGTATATTTCTCAATCATATCTGTTGTTTCAGCCACATAGAGAATTGGCACATGCAGCCGTTCGCAAGTCCTTGGTTTTGCTAAAGAATGGAAAGGATCACAAGATACCTTTCCTTCCATTAGACAAGAACGCTAAGAGAATTCTCATTGCTGGAACACATGCTGATGATCTTGGATATCAGTGTGGAGGGTGGACGGCTACATGGGAAGGGACGAGTGGCAGAATCACAGCTGGTAAGTGATTTTGTTTCATAAGTGTATCAAGGTTTAAATACAATTGATATTCGCTATACATTTTACATGTTCCAGTTTGACGACAGCAAGATTTAGATTTTTTATAAATGCATGTTGTCGAATATTAGTAATGTTGTCATGTCTGCTGAATGTCACCAAATACATCCATGCTGTGCATCCTTCATTCTGAGGTTATTTTTCTTTTTATTATCTTTTTGGGGATTATATAGGATTTTCTATGATTTCATGTAGAGTTATTTGCAGGAAACTTCTGTTTCCTTGTTTCACCCTCTGGCAATACTTATTGATTATATATTTTCTTGGGGGAACAATACAAGAAATCAGCCACCAATAGACTTATAGCCAAGAACCTGAAGCTATTGATTTCAGCCAAGAAACGGGACCGCTTCTTTCTTGCTGCACAACCCAAGCTGCCTAGGACCAGCCTCCAATGCACACACAGTCAACAACTTTCCCTTGACTGCACCACCTTGTTTGGGCTCAGATTTATGCCTCTAGTACATTGCACGAACCATCCAAAAGAGAATTGAGACAATGGCAACAAACTAGTGATCGAATATCTCTTGGACGAATAATAAAAATCTGCTCCCCCCTATATCTTGATAATATTTCAAGCCAAGATCAACAGTATTTGGAGACAACCAAAAAGCAAAAACTACCACCTTTTTGTGTTGTGTGTAAAGGAATGAATTAAACCTACCAACTATTGACAAAAATGACTAGTGAAGGAGCATTGTAACTAACCAAATTAATATTCACTCTGTCCCAATTATATAGACATGTTTCTTTATTGAGAAATATTTATTTTGTTTGTTTACTAATGTACCCCTCTTCATTATTTCTAATAATAATAGTTTTGATACTTAAATAAAGGTAAGTTGAAAACTTTCTTTATAATAAATACTTTTTCAATAACATTAAATATGTTTTCTTAATTTGTGTGAAAAGTCAAACCGGTTTATATAGTTGGGACGGAGGGAGTAACAATTATTGATCAAGATCAATTGACCTAATAGACTCTTAAGAAACACAATCCAAGTCACTTATCTTTAACCAATCAAACACAACCAACTTATCAAAAGTGACAAGTATGCCCTTACCCATAAATCAATGTTGGTGAGACATACCATTCCATCATATTTATTTTCAAAAAATCGATACAATAAGGGAAAAATATAACTGAAGCTCATTGAACAACAAAGATAACAGTGGTGAATTTTTCTTTCAGATCCATATGAATTTGTATGTTGAACTATGAAATTGTTTAATTTTTCAGGCACAACTATTTTAGATGCAATCAAAAAAGTCGTAGGAAGCGAAACTGAAGTCACATACGAGCTCCTTCCTTCCCCAGAAACATTTTCTGGTGAAGATTTCTCCTATGCTGTTGTAGCTGTTGGTGAAGCTCCATATGTTGAAAATGGAGGTGACGATCCAGAGCTCAAAATTCCTTTTAATGGTGCCGAATTGGTGAGCTTAGTCGCTGATCGAGTTCCCACATTGGTAATTCTAATTACTGGAAGGCCTTTAGTATTGGAGCCATGGCTCTTGGAAAAAATAGATGCTCTGGTTGTTGCTTGGTTGCCAGGAAGTGAAGGCCAGGGAATCACAGATGTTGTCTTTGGAGATTATGGATTTCATGGACGGCTTCCGATGACGTGGTTTAAAAGTGTCGATCAACTGCCATTGCATATTGGTAAACAGAATTCATACGACCCCCTGTTTCCTTTTGGTTTCGGGTTAAACTATGGAAGCAAGGGGGTTTGAACTGAACTTATGATATGCAATGGTATGTTTGGTATACTGGGTTGGACAGTAGTGTGCATAATTCAAGATCAAGGAAGAAAAATAAGTTAAATTCTAGTTTGTTGTACTCTATACTAAACACGTTCTTAATATACAAAGAGAAGGTAATTGTAACTTTAATAGTTCAAATGCAAGGCAAATTACTACTCGTGCTATGGATGTGGGAGCATCAACTCAGCTCGCGTGGGCTCTTGAAGAGAAATTGTTTGAATTTTATGAAAGAGTATCAAGAGCCATGATGCATGTTAGTTTCAAACTTGCTATCATGAACGACAAAGATATTAATGAAAATAAGTTATATTTATTCACTTTGTTTTTTACATTTTCATCAAATGCTGAATATTATATGTTCATCTTCATGGGCAGATCTAGGAATTATGGTGAGCTAGGGTGATCATCTATTGTTGACCATCGATGTCGAAGGAATTATTTTCTTATTTAATGCTTATTTATCTATCTATCTATCTATCTACATCTACAATAATATATATAAAAATGATGGATAGTGGAGAAACTTTTGATTCCCTAATATACCTCATATATTTAATAATATATCTAATTTTTCATCATTTAATGTTTATACAATAAATTATATAATATAATAATTTACATCTACATATACATCTATATGTATTGTTGTAAATATTATCATATATTGGTGAATAACAATTGTATTCCTGTAACCCTAGATATTATTACTTTGTATATTCATATTCTCTCTTATATATATGGGGTTCTGGTTCATAATAAAATATATAAGTTTATTGGCTTTTTTATTTATTTTCTCTTTTCTCTCTAATTTATAACACGTTATTAGCATGAATCTCTAGCCTATTGAGTAATATGACGAGAGTATGCTCTACAGTTGCATCAATATGATGAACCCCTGTATTAAAAACCTGATTATTATTAATCAACGTGAACAAATATAATATATATATATATATATCTACAATATATGAGTTATTTCTAATACAAAAAAATACTAAATCTGGCAAATGAATATATATGTGTATATATATTCATTTGCCAGATTTATTATTTTTTTGTATTAGAAATAACTCATATATTGTAGATCTGTAAAGTTCAAGAAAGATGAAAACTTTACAAACTACAATTCATTGTAGGATCCAAAAAGTTTTCATGAGAGAGAAGAAACAAAACATTAATGTTGAAAACATCAATAAAAGAAGAAAAGAAGAACAGATCTAGCCGGATCAATCAGAGAAAAATCCAATCTAAGATTTCAAAGCTGATTCACACCAAACCAGACATCATATGAACGATTGGAGATCGGATCCAAACTCACAACGATCGGACGATTGCACGGCGTCGACGGGTGTCAACGGTCGACGCACCAACACAGTGGTGCTTGAAGCGCTTTTGGTGATTTTTCGATGATCGAACATGCTAGATACTTAAATACTTAAAAACTATTTTTGAAGCTATTTCAACGAAAATTTGAACTTCAGACCAAAAATAAGTTTGTTATAAATTAAATTTTAAACCTATTGAATTATTATTCTTGAAGAATTGTAATTTTAGAAATATAATTATTCCTTGGAAATAATTTGTGATTGCTCCTGAAGTAGCACAATTTTTATTATGATAATATTCTTATAGAATATTAATTGCTCTCAAAGATCATAATTTTGAAAGATTTATTATTCAATTGCTTTAGAAGAACAAATATCTATAATTTTTAACAATAGTTTTTTGTTGCTCATGAAGTAGGACAACAGTATAAATAATATTCCGGTAGAATATTGCTCCAAGAGCATGAATTATAATTTCCTATATTCTAGAAAAATATTGACATATTATTCTTGAAGAATAGAAATTTTAGAACTATAATTATTCTAGAAGAATATTACGTTATTGCCACATTTCAATATTCCAGAAGAATATTATTTTATTGCTTATATGATAAATATTGCATTCTTGTTCTCAAAAAAATTCGAATTTTTGAATTTATTAATAATCCAGAATATTATTATGATGTAGAATAGTATTTTATTGTGATGATTTCAGAAGAATCATAATTTTATCTCACATTAAATATTCTAACAGAATATAATTTACTTTCGAAGAGCCCAATATTATGAGATATGTTATTAATTTGATATACTGGGACAATATTTTGTTGTTACTTAGATCAAATATATTGTTATTCCTGAAGTAGCACAACTATATAATTAATATTCAAGAAGAATATTAATCGCAGATCTGTTTATTATGAAGAATTAATTGTTACTCTTGAAGTAGTACTGCACTATGACTAATATTCCAGAAGAATATTACATGAGTTAGTAAAATTTATTTATTTCCATTCACAAATCTCTTAGAAAATTATAATAGATGAAAAAAAAATTCTTTCAACCAAATAGAGACAAGAAATTCTAGGCAAAAGAATTTATAAGGAAAAGTTTATTTTTTTGTTCAAAGTAAATTTCAGTATTCTCTTAACTTTGAATTTCCATAGAAAGAGTGTAGTAATTCTATCTTATCATTTCATTTTGATTATACCAACTTATAATAAATATTTGTTTGAATGTATAATTTACATTCAGTAATATAGTACAATATTCTAGAAGAATATTGTATCACTATTTTAGAAAATGAACCATTTAAATCAATATTACATAAGAATATTTATCTAAATCAGTATTCTAGCAGAATATTGCAGCATTAGAAATATCTTATTCGAGTTATTTAATAAAATATTTCCAAATAATATTTTGTTTTTGCTCTTGAAGAAGCAAAATCTTATTTCACATTGAATATTCAAGTTTAATATGTTTAATATATTGTTGTTCCTAAAGAAACACAATAATTATAAAATAATATTAAATGCTGTTGAAGAGTATGATATTACAATTTCAATATTCCAGAATAATATTAGCATATTGATTTTTAATGAGCAATAAAAACGTGCTTTCGAAGTAGCACATGTTTCGAAGAATATATTATTTGAGTTCATGTTTATCACTGAAGAAAAACATATAACTAATGTTATAAGGACATTGGTTTGTTTGACTGATTGAATAATATATGATTATATAATGTTTAATTATTAAATTATATCTTATATTGAACCAGAAGTTCAATTTGTTTTGATTATTTGGAATGACCAGTTGGACCATCACTGGATCAATAATGATGCGAAATTAAAATGGATACTCAATGAATAACTAGAAAATTCTTCAATTCAATCATATATGATATTTGTTCTCTTTCATGAAATTTTCATTAGCTATCACTAGTTAAAGTAAAGATTAAATTCCCTATATTTCTAAAAATAATCAGGATGATAACTGGGGCCTCATCATCCTCCACGTTGATCATCTAGATATTATTTGTAGCTTAGATAGAAAGGGTTTTTAGGCCAAACAAAGGTCTAGGTTGATATACTAGATGATTGCATAGTGTTCGCAACCTGGAGTTTGCGAAATTATTGCTCAAATTTTAAATTATGAGCATAATCTTCAGATTATACAATCTAGAATGTGTCTTGATAATGCTAGTAGACAGGAATCTCAACATTTTAGTAAGTGTTAGTATGTATTTAAATGGTTTAACATTATTGCTTGTTAAATGCCTCCAATTAATTTAATTGAGAATAAAATACTTCCCATTTTTGTTTGGAGGAATTCTATTACGCATCATGCCAAGATCATAATTCTCCCAATTATAATTGGCTTATGGTTAGAACCTAATTTTCTATCTAATTTTTCTATAGTGCGGTATATGTAAAATTTATTCACCATAATGCACTGAGATGAAAAATAAAGAATGATGAGTATAAATGCATAGTTTGAACTCATATCACAAATGGGTGATATTTTTATAAAATTTAAAAAAAAAATGATTGTCAATATGATTGGACAATTTCTCAGCATTAGAAAGCGAATTAAAAAGCTGAAAAATAATGTACAAATGCATCATTATCTAAATCCTGCAAAAGATCACTCGAACCAAAAGTTCGAAAGATAATTTATTTAGATGCATTTATGATCAAAAGGATCAATAATATCTCACACATTAGCTTCAAATGCCCCATCTCGAATTAATGTCCCGAAGGACAATTAGTTAATATGATATTTGAATGCTTGAAGTGTAATGATATTCAAGTCTAATATCCAAATGATAATGGAGCAATTAGCAAATATGGTCTCATTAAGGAGGCATATACTCCTGAGAGAGTATATATTGACATAACTAATTGTAAATCTCCAGAAGAGATTCAAGTACTTGAAATATTGAAAAAATGAGATCTCTATAGTTATGTCTTGTAGGGAAAGAAATCGAATTGAGATGATAATTGTGTCGACACACTTTATAAAGCACTTGTGCAGAAGCAAACTGCGAAGCTGGCCACATCATAATATGAATGATAGCACGGATATTCAAGCCGCATCATAATATGACTCAAATTACTAGCTTGTGCTCTTTGATGCACCAATGAGTGATATCAAAATATACGATCATCAACTCGGTACGTTGGGAGTATTATTTGAAGTACCAATGAGTGAGATTAAAATGGATAATCAATACCTCGGCACTTTGGTATTACGGTGAAATGATTAGAGAAAATCTATTTGAAATATAGGAATCGTTACCTATCTAAAGTCACGACTTAAATTTGGTGGTAGCAATTTGACACTTGCAATGTGAAACATATATGATGCCTGAAGCATACAGTATAATCCTTGAAGGATTAAATATATCTGAAATATATAGTTCAAGTTTTTAAGAAATTTGTTTGATTAAAGTATATACAGATACTTTGCAATCTGAATATTCAATCTACCTTGAAAAGATTCAATTTGTAATGGAATGTTTTTGGTAGTATAAAATTAGATTACATGAAGAATAATACAAATTACTCTATATGACAAAGTGTTTAAATTAAGATGTACCATTATTCTGAATAATATTTAAGAATCGTAGCGATTGATTTTCAAGATTAAAATTCATGGTTAATTATTCACCTGAAGTGAATAATTTAATTGTTCATTGAAGTGAATAAGCCACTTCTAGATTTGAGAACTACATTAAATGCATTGATGAATATTGATTATAGAACATGGAACAATACAGAATGTTCAAATGATTTGAAATATTTTATATTTCTTCAAGTTCAAATGAATAATTGAATTTATATTCAGAGAACAAATAATATGAGATATGTGTCATTTATATATGTTTGGTGAACATATTGGATATTGCACCAATTACCAGTTGAAATAATTATATGCAATATCAATATAATTGTAATGTTCCCATGAGGGGAAGCTAATATGCACTACACTCTTTTTTTCTTAGCTAAGGTTTTGTTTCACATGATTTTCCTAACAAGGTTTTTAATGAGGTAGCTATTATCAATGTCTATTAATATACTCTCCTGTAAGAGACTCCCGAAGAGATTAAGATATAGATGAGTCAATAGAGATTGAATCAGGAGGAGTATCTTTATGGATAATTCAATACATATTGAATTAAGAGGAGTAGCTGAACTCTTTTTCCTTCGTTCAAGTTTTGTCCCACTGAATTTTTCTGACAAGATTTTAATAAGGTAACATCAAAATACTCCATATTTCTCAACAAATTCACTTAAGTGACAATTTAACCGATTTATCCACAAAAGCACTGCCAACATCTACATTCAAAAGGGACAATAGTATTGAATCATTGGATCTTTTACTTATAGGTTCTGTTTAATTTAAAAAACATAGCTAGAACTTTATTGATAAAAGATTACGCACACTATTTTATTGTATATGAAACACTCTTAAAAGACACACACACACACCTCACTTGTACACAAACAATAGCTTCACTAATTTTCTCTCGCGTGACACTCTCTTATTACTTTCTTTCTTAACTCTCACTTATATATATACGAGTAGTAAGTACATGCTTTACACGTTTTATGTATAAGATTGAATGATATGCATAATATTTTTGAATTATTAATACTATTATGCTCCGTGCTCCAAAGCTTTTCTCGCTTCAGACACGTGGCTACCAACTAAGGGCCCCTGCTCCACATCATCAATAACGACACCTAATCAAATCAAATATCCTACCATAGTCAGGTCCTTTGTAAAAAGAAAGAAGTGATACACCACCCATGCTACGAGGTAATTTGACTATTCCCATGGACTATCTCGTAACATCTATTCATAAATGACTAATGTGACATCTCTATTGTAGATGCCTAGGCTGGAAAATTGTTTGGAAGACATGAAGAGGCACATCCTCACCCAATGAGGTCTCCTTCCAAATGAAGCAAGCACATCCTCGCCCAATGAGGTCTCCTTCCAAATGATGCAAGACCCCATCAACTGACTTTATGCATTTGGAAATAATTGGGTAGGGGAAAGCATGTAAAGCTTAAGCACTTGCCTAAAGAGATGGTGCAAGGGTAGGCAAAATTTGCTCTTCAAAATGGCTTTGCCAACAGCAACGAAAGCCAACCTTGGATAGAAAACCCTTTCATGGGGTTCAGGTACTAACATCTGTATACTATCAAGGACGCAATACTTCTCTCTAAGAGATGCCAAGTTTGCCATGATCATTTTAGAAGGCACCTTATCCGCTTCAATAGGTTGACCTCCCAAAAACTGCCACTGCCAAATCCCACGTCCAGTAAAATTTTCTATCCCAGTCTACGAAACAAGGACACGTGGGTCTACCATACCATCCGTACTAGGAAGAGAACCAGAAGCCATCTACTTTGAAGGCAGAAAAAAGAAATGAGAAGGGAATACTTACCTAGTTTTTGGGCCAAAATAGATTCACGAACTCCAAACAATGTCATCGGAAAACTAGGTACTATTGGAGAATTTCATTTAAAAGAATATAGGTTTTGAGAGTCGAAAAGTAAAAAGCTATGAGGATGTACAAAATGTCCCTTCTTATTGGCTAAATATTTTCATCTCAATTGTTGGATTTGAATAAAGTTAATATATGGCATCCATATGCTGCCACAATCTGAAGCATAGAATTTGAAGTGCCTTTAGGACCAAAGACAAGATGGACGCGTAGGATTCACACGTGTACAAGGAAGCATCGCATCGCTATAACCAAACAACAAGCTTTCGTTCTGCATTTATTTGCAGCCAAAATACACATTGGAATGTGAACCGCTACTCATCACTTTTCTAGAAAATATGCAAGCCATCATGTCAATCCATTCAAGCATGTTTTTTAGGAAGAAATTGTGATGGTGATAAAAATATTGTATTGAGTGGTTTATTTTTCTTGTCAATAAGTATTCTTTTTTTATTATTGTCGACGGTCAATTAAGTCACGTTAAATTTCGTGTTTTCTCTTTTGATCCATTATTTTGTATTTTGTGTTTCCGTTGAGTTGGTTTATTGGGTGGGAAAATCATTTTTTTTTTCAACAGTTGTATTAAAGCTTAAGATTTAAACTCTGAGATTATTACGAAGATGATGACATGTTCCAAGATGGATGATGAGATTGATGTTAGGGACCACTTGAATAAATAATAAATGCATGATTGAGTTGTTGAATGTGAATGCGAAAATTGATGATGTAAATAAGACAATTATTTTATTGTCTTTCTTATCCAAATCATATGAGACGTTGTTGACCACGTTACTAGGTGGTCAATCTACTTTTACAATGAATGAGATTTTGATTGCTTTGTTAGAGACAACCAACATGAAGAAGTCAAGCAGTAATGTGAATGGTGATTGGGTTACTAATGGAAATGGTGATCGGGTTAGTTTTATGCATACTAAGATTATGTATTAATTGTGTGAATCCTATGTTATGTATTTAGTTCTTGCCGACAAGCTACAGTAAAAAAGGTGAGTTTGCTTTGTTTAGTTTTTAGTTTTCTTCAATTTGCATCTACAACTTGTGCACAATAGCTTCTGTTTGGTCGTTATCAGCTTTATTAGTTTATAAATTTTTGGTGGTTTTGGTGTTTGATTTGAGGGGTTTTCCATACTAAGGTTTGTGTGGTTTTGGTGATTTTGTTTGTTTGGTTTTTCTTGGTGTTTCAGATCATTTTTCCTTTATTGAGTTTTTCAAAAAAATTCGGCAAGACACCGATCAAAGCCCTGATGAAGCAGTTGCCATGGGAATTGCAATTCTGTGTGGTATCCTCTATTGTGACATGAAAAAGTTGCTTTGATTAGTAGGAATACAACTATTCCTTCAAAGAAGAGTCAGGTGAGGACCCAGAGAGTGAGATGAAGATTTCTTTAGGCTCAACTACAGATTTAAAGAAGAAATTTTTCATATCGATAAGGTGAATAAAATATACAAATAGTTCTTTTCAATTCATCTCCCTCTCTTTATCTTCATCTTACCGTTTGGTAACACTGTTTGGATTATAAATTGGTTTATTTATGATTTTGAGATAAAAAATATTGGTTGAAAATTGGAGAGAAAAAATGTGTGTGGTTAAAAAGTAACCATTTGTTATTCAAATTATATTTAGCTGTGCTAGTGGAGTAATAATTGCTTCAAGCAATTTGCCACCAACAGCAATGGACAAGGAACATATTATTGGTATGGCAGAAAAGGAGATGGAATACAGAGTGGAATTGTTTAACAAGATTACTAACACATGTTTCGACAAGTGTGTTGAGAAAAGGTAAAAGGATGTTGAACTAAATATAGGCGAAAATAGCTGCATTGATAGCTGTGTTTCAAAATATTGGCAGGTGACTAATCTTATTGGGCAGTTGCTCAGTGTTGGTCGGCCTCCAATGTCAAGAATGTTTTCCTCATATAGATACATTGCTTACTTTGTAAGTCATTCTTTTGTTGACAATTCTGAAGTGATAAAATTCTGAAGTTGTAGCTTTGGGCTGTGAAGTGGAATATGCATGCAGAAATGTCATATAGACAAGAAGAATATATTAGAGTAATACAATTCCTTAGAATGAAAGACAACACAATTGCATAGAGTGAAAAATAGCCTACCTACTTCCCATTCTTTTGAACAGTATTGGAAAATTTTGGAGTAATGAAATCAAAATATTCTTTCAACTTCCTGGACTTTCTAAACCAAGTTAAGGTAGCATATAAAGTAGTAATGATTTCAAGTCTATAATTGGTTCAAATAATTAAAATATTATTCTAGGAACTTAGAAATTATTTTGGGAATTGATAATGTTCAAAGCATTGAAGCTTAGATTATCACATGTGAAAGAAATAATTAAAATATTAATCTAGTAACGTAGAAATTATTTTGGAAATTGATAATGTTCAAAGCATTGAAGCTTAGATTATCACCCGTGAAAGGAGAACTATCAAACTAAATGTGATTGATGTTATAAAACACTCTAGAATGAAGTCTTTTTTATGATAGACTGAAAACAACTTAATTTATGGTCACATGTTATTGATTTTCTCAATCGGAAAGTGAAAGTGATTGAGCCACATGTGATTGATTTTCAGGGACGTGAAAGTGATTAATTTTCTCCATCGAAAACTTCATAAGGAGACATCAGTAGGTGTTTTTTTATCCTTTTCCATATGTTCTTCAAAATGTAAGGATGAATCCAAATAATGTTTATGGGCTTCTGCCAACAGCTCATTGTAGCCCTCATTATATACTTAGTGAGGGGCTTTAATTGATCTTTATGTTTTTGACTAAAAGGCTGCTTCCTTAATTCACACAAAATCAATACACGAAAAATAGAATTAGACCTACTTCAGGTGCCAAGGTCTTAGGGACAATTCTGAATTCAATTCAAATATCAGATTTCTAGGTCAAATACTAACAATTCAAAAAATATTTTGTGTGTATGGATTTACATAGTAATCAAGTCATAAACACATTTTAGTTTCTCGAGAATATGGATCGGGTCCGATCCACCTCATGATCCGTTAAATCTTAAAAAAAAACATGAGAGCAAATGCAGTCATTTTTTATTAATTAATTTTAAACTCATGGAGCCGCTATCTAAAGCTTTGCTTCCGATGTGGAATTCTATTTCTTCACACCCCCCCCCCCCCACCCATTTTTTTTCTTGAAGTTCTTTCTACTGTAATGAATTGTTGTAAATAAATAGTTTACTACTACAAGGCTATCTAGAGTGATAAGTCTTTCTATTTACATGTTAATAAACTATTTTTTATTATACTGTATAAAAAATATTATTATACAAATTAAGTGAAAAAGGTTTTTCGTGAAATGCCAATAAAGCTCAAAATTAAAACTACAAAATAAAAATATCATGTAACACTTATGTAGAGAATTAGAGATTTTTTGTCAAATTCAACAAAAGATTAAATATTTTAGATTTAGGATCATCTAGATCCAAATCCGCTCCGAAAAATTTTGGATCAAATCACATAACTTTCGATCCGTCGATCCAAGGATCAAGATTTATTTGGATCGGATTTTTTTGCCATCATCACTAGATCGGTTTCTGTTGACAACTTCTGATAATAGGTATGATAGCGATGAATCAAGGGAAGAAACTATGGTCAGAGAGATCATTTTCAATCTCATTAAAGGAAATTTGTAGAGTGTTATTATTGTCACAAGAAAAGTGACGTTAGAATAGATTGTGAAGAATTGATGAAACATCTTGAATTGGAAAGGAAAAGTAAATAAATCTTGGAGAATTCATATCCTACAAATTGTGGTGGAGGATAATTATGATCCTAGATATGTTTTATGTGTCACATGTGTCCAAATAGAGATTGACCTGAGAATTATATGTCACGTGATGAGCGTCATATTTTTGTGGCTGATAATCAAAAACATGAATTTAAGGGTTTCGATACTATGAAGGTGAAGATATTTGACGAAGTAATGAGACAAAGAACAAGTTTTTTACACATCCCAAGATTGAAGCGAAGTTTAAAATCGTTGGGAGCATTGGATGCGTTGGGCAAAGCTAGAGTGGTGACTGTGAAGAAATAATTAGAGGTGAAAAGATTGCAAATTTGTATAAGGGGAGACAATTTCATGTGGAGCTGTCTTGTTAGAGTTGCATCGAGGGGAGTCTTCTATTATTGCTAAAGTTTATGAAGTGGCCAAGACAAGTTCTATGGTTAATGGTAAGAAGGTTGAAGTACATAGTTTAAAGATGTCAAAACGAAAGATGACGTTTAATGAATCTTTGAATACTGTTCATACTCATTAGAATTTTGAGTTAAGATAACGATTGTTGCGTATGACTAAAAAGTTATGGAATTAAGAATTATTGTTAGATACATACATACGTACGTACGTACGTACGTACATACATACATACATAGAGAGCCAAACATGTGTATTACAAGGCCTAAGACGAATGGTATATCTTGGAAAAATAGGCCCCGGGCTTTGCGGGGTTTCAGGGACAGCGCTATTGATTTTTTTTTTTTTTTTTTATGATTAAAAAAAAAAGAAAATTCATATTCGCACAAGAAAAATGTACTAAATAATATTTGTTCAAAGTAAGTGGAAATCTCTAAACAATTTTTTGACTCATACTCCTAATAGTTGGAGTACATTAAAAATACAAGGAGAAAAAATAATCAAGCTATCATATAAGTTGGCAAATTGAGATTATTTTATTTGGTGCTTAAGGTTTCCTAAAATTATCAATGGGACAAGAACTTGCAAAACTAAGCAAAAAACTTTGACTAGAAACGAAATTATGTTAAAAATATGTGGGAAATTGGTTTCAAAATTCGACAAATTTGTTAAGTATTGAAAACCAACTAATGTGACTTTGTTTCAATTCGACCAAATATTCAGATTTAACCCAATTCGTTTAGGAAAAATAGTTTTCCATTTCGCCGCTTCGGGGCACCGAAACAGGGATCGACTTGCAATACCTCCCGAAAGAGAATTTAAATTTCTCTGCATGTGTTTAAGGGCATATTTGGCATCTCAAAACCAAAATCAGATGAATGGAAAATTACGGAGAAATAAAAAATTGGGTAAAATTTTTGACCATGCAATCACACGTGAAACATTTTTTGACATTATTCGGTTTCACTAAAAGCTATGGTAGAGCGAACGGTCGCATCCTTCCGAAGTGTTGCATGATTTGGCTCCACACCACTTCGTTCCTAATTCTTCATCATATATAAATAGGACCCTAGGGGCACCCTATTCCTCACACCAATGATATGCAAACATAAATATCATTCTCTCTTCTTCTCTTCAACAAAATTTTGCATTCTTGTTGCATGAAGTTTTTTTTTTTTTTTTAATTTTCATATTCATGTTGGAGTACAAAGCCATTATTCTGGTTCATTGCGCTTAAGTTTTGAAGTGCTACAAACACAAGTGGTAGTCGTTGTATCTTGGGAGTTAATTGCCACAAACTGTAGGCACCGTTGCGGAGTAAATTCGATTTAAGGATAAAGTGTTCAATACTTGCCTCGACTTTTGTTACATTATTTTGCAAAGCAAGATATACCCGCAAGTGTATGGATCGTGAAAAGTAATAAAGTGGACAAATGAGTCTGGTATGTCGTTCCCACGAGGACTGCTATTAAGTACCGAAATTATTAGTTCCTATCCTTATTTGAATAGACGAAAGTATTTGATATTTTAAACTAAAACAAAGGAAATTAACTAAAGAAATAAATTGAAAGTTTGTTTTGTTTTTAAAAACGATTGTAAAGTAGTTGAGATTCTCGATTCACCTAGCCAATTAAAGTAACTCCAATTCAATTTTATTTTCTAAATATGCATTCGGTTGAATTCACTAATGTATATTGAAATTTCTCTCTCAAGTTTAAATCAATTCTACATAAATAAGTCAATCATGTATCCCTACAGAGAGTCCAAATATTCTTTAGCTAGATGTATAGAACACAAGAATTCACACACGATCACGATAATAACAAAAGTATATCCCTATCTCTTGTCCAATTTGTGGATTTATTATCTTGATCTAAGTTATTAACTCACCTCTTGGATTATGAAAATAACTCATTATATTATGAATTAGTGCCCATTAACTCGTGCATTAAACAAAATAATAGATCAATACGTGCAACGAATCATTAAAGCAATGGAATATGAATTAAAATAATAAAGTTAGGCTACATCATTCATCCCAAGATAGAAGAATGGAAAGCTTGCACAAAGTATCGATTCTTCAAGTAGTCTTCAAGTTTGGCCCCTTGCTTTGCTTCGATCTCCTAAGAATTTGGCGTGAAAATCTCAATTGTGTGATGATCTTAGGTGAGGTAAATGTCCAGAATTCGTGCTTCTTCTATTTATTATAAAGCTCTTGGAGAAACCTAGTGGAGAAAGGAGGAAAATCTGTTGAATCTGCGCGCAAAAAGCCCACAATCGGTCCAGTCAACAAATCGCACGATTGCGTGGTTCAATACCCCGCGATTGTGTGGAAGAGTGTTTTAGCCTTAGGTGGAAATTTGATAGACTTTTATGATCGCAAACCTTTTTGTGCCGCTATCATGGGGTTGTAGTGGCAATTGCAATTTCCAACTTTCAAGTATGTACAAGTAAGTCTCTGACTTTTATTTGCAACTTCAGTCCTCCACTTTCAATTGAAACAGTTTGGTCCTCATACTTTAGAATCTTTTCGATTAGCTCATTTCTGCTCTCAACTTTTTCAATTAGGTCCTCCAACTCTTGATTACTTCACTTTAGCACCATGCATCTTTCCCGATTGACGTCATTAACTTCTTAGTTGCCCAATTTATCTTCAAATTTCATCCAATCGTGCTTTATTTTTCATCAAATGCTTCATTCTCATAATTTTGGGGTCTTTTCTGAATTATAAAAAAATAAACACAAATTAAGTAGTATTTATTCTAAAATGAAAACATAATATTCTAATTTTGACATATCATTAATCATTAAGTGTATAAAATACACTTATTAACTTTGCATCTTTTTCATCTCTTCTTTTTCCTTGCCGTTATTCTGTCCATTTTTCAGCACGAATTTTTATTTATATATTCTGTTCTTTGGCGTCATTATAAACAAAATCACCCAACAAAATATATATTTAAAAAAATTCCCCCATTTCCCTAAAAACCTTCTGAAGAAGAACACAGATGATTAATCCAAATTCATTCCAAGTTTTCATACATATTCAAACGGAAATTTTGGTTTCAAAAAAATTTGGGAAACCCATTATTCATCACTAATCACCATAGAAATGAGAAAAAAAAAATTCAGTGAACAAAAAGAAGAAGAAAAAAAGTGGAAAAGGGGTTCGGAGGCATGATCGTGTCACGTGTGCTGTGTGCATTATATGTATACATTCAAAAAAGGGGTATTCTTAACTCTTATCACCATGTAGAAGGGAAGGCAGTTAGCAGTGCTTTTTTAATATACAACACGAATTAATAATTTCCACAACCACAGTTACCACGATGAGTTGATTTTAAAATACCAAAAACATTTATAAATTACCTTCCGCTACCAAGAATCCACTTTTCTTTGAGATTACTAAATTTGTGACCGCCGAAAGTTGGTGAAGACTAAGTGACGGAGATGGAGGGCAGAGGCAGTCTCTCACAGATCGCAACTTCGGGCAGTAGGAAGAGTGAAGAAATTCTGGGTTCAATGAGTTGAATCTGTTCAGTACTTCTAAGTATAACATTCTGGGCCTTAGGCCATCTCCAATGTAGCACCAAATTGGTGTTGGTGCAACAGTGAAAACCAAATTTATAGTGAAAACTAAATTTGGTGCAACACTGTAGCTTTGATGTAAGATTTGCCCCGACTTTTTTCAATTTTTTTGTTCCAAAAATATCCATAGATATACACAACAAATCTTTTTTCTTCCATTTATGTCCCTTGTAATTTAGCTATCTTGTATTTTTATTTAATTGATGTATGAATGTATTTATTTGGTTGTTAATTTAATTATCATAAATGATTATATTAATTTAGTAATTAATAATAACTTTAATCATGAAAATAAATTACTCATTAAAATCTAAAGGTTACATACTTGATAAATATGACGAAAATAAAATATCATACAAAACATCAACAAGGAAAATTTAAAAGTGAAGTACAACATGCGAATGATAATAATTTAATAATCCGGTTGTTGACACACAAAAATACCCAAGTCAGAGGCCCAGCATAAAAGGCCTAAGATATGATAGCCCATTACAGATGGAAGGGGGATGTGAAAGGAGTTAGGAGAATGGGCGGTCATTAGAGTGCTTGGGCAACAGGGCGAAGCAAGGGCAATTGGACGACCAAGCTGGATAAGGTTGAAGAAGCGGTTTTGAGGTTCATCCCACGATTCATCCAGTCAATCATCAACAATTTCCACATTCTGGGCAGTTAAAAGAGATCATGAAAGTTACTAGGTGCAAGTTAGTAAACATCAATTGTGCAAGAAAGTGGGCGACTGTTATGCAACATGACAGGCATCAGTTATTTCATGCAAGTTACAACTCAAGGAGGCAGATCATGAATTCAAATGCTAGGAAGCAGTTGTAAATAGATTTTTATATATAGTAGGAACTTAGGCATTTAGAAAGACCAATCAATCAACTCTCGAATAGAGATATGTAATTTTTTTTATCTTTACTTTTTCTGTCCTATCTTAGTCTTGTTCGTGTGCTTGCGCCCCTTGGAGGCCTTACTTCGCTTTCGTTGTAATCTTCATAAATAAAGCACCCTTCGTTGGGACTTTGTCTCAAGAGGTTGTTGTTCCTTACATATCATCTGAATCCTTTTTAATTTGTTAGCTTTCACGCGAAACAAATTTGACACGCCCAATGGGACAACTTTGGTGTTCGAAGATACAAAGGTGAAGCAATCTCATAAAAATTCCGATAAGGAACCAACAGGCCACCGAGTCCAATCTGTGATCGAGAGATATGAGGAGCAGGAAAGCACTCCAGGAACAAATGGAAAAATTCAGAGCCGCTATGAACCAATGGCAAAACTAAGTCTTCGGACTATGTGCTCACTACTTGGCGAACTCACCTAAGATGTGGTTGAACAGGTAAACTTACAATATGTTCATAATATGGAAAAGCTTATTCCAAGTGAAAGAGAATATTATGACAACATGGCTAAGAAACTAAGAACCTTACATGACACTATGGATAGGTTAAAAGGCCAAATTTATCAGTCAACTTTTCCAATGACACCACTTCCAAGCTACAAAAATTGTGGGACATAATCCCATGGTTGTAAGTCCAAATCAGGGGACAAAACTACCTTTTGGACCGTCTACTTCCAACCTAGGGGATAGTGGTATGACTAACTTGAATAATAGTAGTGAGATGCCAAACTTGGGGTGGTAACCCAAGTACAAGAGATAATGTCTAAAGTAACGGACAAAACACCCCACTTGTTAATGATGGGGAAAATATTCAGGCTAATGGTGTGACGACCCGAATTCTCGACCATTCGAGTGCCACTAAAAGTGACTCATATCATATTATCGAGACTTAAATAGTAATGTAAAATTATTCAAAAGAATAATTAGAATCCCATAATTTTATTTGTGAATAAAAATAGAACATAATTTTCTTACATAAAGTTCAACATAATTATCTCATCAATCTTAACCACTTTTGCCACTTCCATGTTGACCGCCTCGAACCTTCAATTATCTGAAAATGGTAAATATCGTGGAGTGAGATTTATAAAATCCCAGTAAGTATACCAAGCATAAATTTTCTTTTGAAAGCATATGGATCATTTTCATCATAACATAGGATAGGATCGAAATACTCATAAACATAGGGAGACACAAGAATTTTACCGAACTTAAATGGCAAGAATTCTTATGTGTAGCGCTACTAAACTCCGGTCCCCTTAGCATAATCATAAACATATCATATGGAACCCATAACAATCTTGTGAGATTGATTTCATAGCAATGATCCAAACATTTTCATAAAAACATAAGATATACTTACTTGTCATAAAAACATACTTACTTTTCATAAAAACATAAGGTGTATTTACCTTTCATAAAAACATACTTACTTTTCATAAAAACATAAGATATACTTACTTGTCATAAAAACATACTTACTTTTCATAAAAACATAAGGTGTATTTACCTTTCATAAAAACATACTTACTTTTCATAAAAACATAAGATATACTTACTTGTCATAAAAACATACTTACTTTTCATAAAAACATAAGGTGTATTTACCTTTCATAAAAACATACTTACTTTTCATAAAAACATAAGATATACTTACTTGTCATAAAAACATACTTACTTTTCACAAAAACATAAGATATACTTACTTGTCATAAAAACATACTTACTTTTCATAAAAACATAAGGTGTATTTACCTTTCATAAAAACATACTTACTTTTCATAAAAACATAAGATATACTTACTTGTCATAAAAACATACTTACTTTTCATAAAAACATAAGGTGTATTTACCTTTCATAAAAACATACTTACTTTTCATAAAAACATAAGATATACTTACTTTTTAAAAGATTAAAATGAAGTGTAGTAGTAAATGGACCAAAACTTTCTTGACCACCTTGAATTTCTCTTACTTGTGGATTTTGTCAAGAGATTGAAAATAAGTGTATATGTGTAGAGTTGTGTGTAAAAGAGATGAGTTTAAATAGATGTATAAAGTTGGCATATTGTAAACATAATCATTCAATTCTATTAATTTTAACACATCATTTTCTTAAAGTAAAGCACCATTCATATACTTTTCCATATTTATACAAATATTATGCTCTTCATGATTACATATAATGGAGTCTTATCAACCATTCATATACTTTTCCATATTTATACAAATATTATGCTCTTCATGATTATATATAATGGAGTATATAAATCATTCATATACTTTTCCATTTTTTATACAAATATTATGCTCTTCATGATTATATATAATGGAGTCTTATCAATCATTCATATACTTTTCCATATTTATACAAATATTATGCTCTTCATGATTATATATAATGGAGTATATAAATCATTCATATACTTTTCCATTTTTTATACAAATATTATGCTCTTCATGATTACATATAATGGAGTCTTATCAATCATTCATATACTTTTCCATATTTATACAAATATTATGCTCTTCATGATTATATATAATGGAGTATATAAATCATTCATATACTTTTCCATATTTATACAAATATTATGCTCTTCATGATTACATATAATGGAACCTCTCATGCTTGCATATATTTTCTTAATTTAAATAATAAAAGTAATTTTTGTACAAATAAATATTGGGATAACATTGAATTAAGTACTTAGACTTAATATACTTTAAATCAAGAGAATGGAGATATTTTTAGAAATTCGAAATTTAATTTAAAATCGAACGATCTCGATTATTTCTTGACTTGGCTATACGAATACGTCGTGGCGTTAACTTAATAAAAATGGGTGAAATAGTAGCGACACGATTTTCTATTAAAATAATTATTAATCGCTTAAAAATTCTTGGTCGCTACAAATGGTAATAAAGATCTAAACAATGTCACCTTTACTGCTAACCCGTTACCAAACATCAAGCCTCAGGTGATACCACTAGGAAACCAATCCATGGGTGTCCCTTTTGATCCTAATGTCTTGTTGAGAGATCAAATCATTGAGAGATTCCTTTCATTAGGCCTACTTAAACAAAGCCATATCCTGATTGGGTAGATCAAGTATATCCATGGCCTAGGGGGCACAAAGTACGAGTGTTCTCATTGTTCACTGGCCTTGGGGAAGTTTCTACTCTAGAACATATAGGGCGTTTCATGTTGCAATGTGGCTAGGTAAATGACTACCATAAGATGAGACTATTCCCTATTTCCCTAACAGGGGTAGCCTTCATGTAGTGCATTAACTTGCCAATAAATTCTGTTCAAACATGGAAACAACTAGAACAATTGTACCACGCTCAGTTTTACAAATCTGAATCTAAGGATACTTTGGCCGTTATGGAAAATTTAAACCAAATGCCAAACGAATGGATAGAATTTTTCCTTCAGAGGATTAAAACAGCAAGAAGCAAGTGTTTTGTACCCTTTCCAGAAAAAGAATTCGTTAAGAGCGCTCAAAGTTGCCTCAGCTTTGACATAAAATGAAATTCCATGTCAGGGAGTTTCCTGACCTTTTCTAGTTGAGCGCGAATGTAGTCAAGTATGAACGTCTAATTGGAGAAGAAGAACAAATGAAGAATTCTAGTAAAGGGATTTATTATAAAGACCCAAATTTTAACCCTCACCTAGTCGATGATGACAACTATGATCAGACCAAAGTATGTCTGGCCGAATTGGTTAAAGGAGATATATACGCCTCCCCTTTAGCGGCTAAATCAAATCCAACGGCCAAAAGTGAGCCTATAGGAGGTAAAAACTAAAAGGCTAGAGTGTTCTCTTTTGATGTGATCAAAGCTAACCTTATATTTGATAAACTATAAGGATAAGCAAATAAAGCTGAGCAATAAGCATAAGTTTCCAAACCCTAAACAAATCAGGGGTAAAAAAATATTGAAAATAGCACAATGCATTGTCTCATATGACTAACAATTTCCTGGTTTTCCATCATGTGTTACAGGATGCCATTGAGTCTGGGCGAATCATGTTCGGGGCCAAAAAGAAGATGACAATGAATGAAATTCCCACAGCCACTTGGGGTGAATATGATGTCGATTGGCTTCAGAGGCAGATTGCCAAAATACAAGTTAGTCATAGATGATGGAGAAGAGGGTCCCGAACCATATCGTAGTGTTTTTGAGAGACTCAAAGGAAAGGAACCAAGGAAGGATGAAGGAATTTTGTGTGCCAAATTCAAGGGAGAGGTAAGTAAGCATGTAGAGACTCGGGGACATTACAATCATCTTGATGATGTTCCCAATTTCCAGCCCGATAAAGGACGTAGTAGGCCGTACCATAGAAAACCACCCTTTGAAAGGCAGTTTAGGTCGATGAATCGACCGCCAGGGAGAGTTGTGCCATTTAATGAGATGACTAGAATGCAATAGAGATGTTTTCAAAGAAACTATGGGAGGATGATGAGACAGTAACAGGGATCTCCACATCATAAACCAACTAATCTGATTAAGGTGGCAAATAAAAACGTTCTCAACAACAGTAAGGAAGCCAACACAGGAGAGTCGATGGGAAAGATACCGAAGAGTTCTTCCTGAAAGTCAAAATTCGAGCGTAGTTAGAAGGACGAAGGTGAGGAAGGTCAAGAACAACCCCTCACCATTCAGTTTGGAACATTGCTTCCTATTATTGCTAATAACTACTTATTAGCCAATAAATTTAGGAGTAAAGAGGAAGGAGAAGAAAAGAGAGAAGAAAAGAGAGAAGATAATGAGGAGGAAGCATGTATGCTGGAATTTGAGGAAGGTCAAATGTCCCAAGAAGTATATGATGAGGACGATGGCATGACTGACATGGAGGAAGAAATTGATTTAGAAGTAGAAAGGAGGAAAAGGGGGAGTATCGCGCAACACCTTATTGAAGCAATAATATCAAGAAGTTGTCCTTGAGGTGGATCTATTAGACGAACCATCAGGGCGTTCTTTTGACTATTACGTGTTATGTAACGCCCCGAGTTCCGTAAAGCCCGGGACGTCACATCTTCCTGTAAAGCTAACTTTATTGCTGAAATAATTGAATTCTAAACATCACATTTATCATTTGAAAACTGTAGCGAAAACAAAATCAAATGAATTCTAGAATAATTCATAAAAACTTAAATCTCAATTTTCCATAAAAAGTAACGACAAAGAAATAAAATTGACAGTGTCCATAATCATGACTTTCAAAATACTTTCATTTATTAATTTTCCACAAATGCCCTTCATTCGCCACCAACTTTGAAATGCAAATGAACATATTCTTGTCTTGTCTTATGCAATAAAACATATAAGTTATGACATGCATAACATCAATTTCTCTTCTTATCTCATAAGAGATACTCTTGTTTTGTCTCATACAATTAAACATATAAATCATGTAAATTCACAAAATATATACAATTATAATTTAAACTAATTAGTGGGGGGGGGGAGCCTATCTCAACTTTACGAGTATACAAAAAGGTGGAGTAGGAATAGCACATCAATCTCTTAATTCACCAAATGTTTCGTCTAGCCAAAAGAAAATTAAATTGCTTTAGCATTTCGAAATTTAAAGATTAAAGTGACAAAGTAACATTTGGGGACTAAATTGTAATTTTAAATAAATTGAAATTTAAAAGTCAAGGGCTAAAATAGTATTTTTCAGAAAAGCTTAAGGGCTGACTAGAAATATTTTAAATCAATAGGAAACTAAATGAGCGAATTTAAAAAAGCAAAAGGACTGAAATAACTTAATTTAAAAATAGGGCTGAAATAAGTGACTTTAAAACTTCGAGGGACTGAATTAAATTATTTTAAAACTCAATAGGGGCTTACAAACAATAGACTTTTTCAGAAATCAAGGGTTGACTAGAAAAATTTTAAAACTACAGGGGATTGAATAAAACGTTTTAAAAAACAAAGGCTGAAATTAAACACTTTAAAAGTTGAAAGGGCTGAAATAAATGTACTTCCTAAAACTTGGGCTTTATAATCTAAAAACTAAAATGAAATGGTTGGAACAAAACATTTTAAAATAGTCATTCCTTCACTCTCTCTCTCTCTCCCCTAATTTGGAAAACAGAGAGGAGAGGCAAGAGAGCTTCGGCTCTTCTCGCTCAACAACCACCGGCGCCCTTCACCGGAGAACTACAAGTAGCCAGACCATCGTCGCATGGAGGCGACGCGATCAGCTAGGGGAGACGAAAAGGAGTAGAAAATGGGGCTCGATTTGCACAAAAATGGAGGGTAGATTTCGAACTTTTGAATTGTGATTCTCCGGCGATAATCCGACGATGAAGGTCGGGATCGAGGTAAGTACATGAGCTCAGTCCAATACTGGGTTTTTCTATTCATTTGGGGGTTAACTGGTTGGGGATTCGAAGTAGGCAGTGGTTTTCTTGAGATGGAGTTGGGCGGTGGTTTGCATGGTTTGACCAAAAATTGCAGTTTGTAGGAATGGTGATGGTGATTTGACATTGGCTATGGCGGCGTCTTGGTTGGTTGTGTGGAGTTTGCCATTGCAGGTTGCTTGTTAAATGCAGGTTCGGTTGAGTATGATGGTGTGAGTGGGCTTCTACTATGGAGGTTCAATCTGGGAAAAATGAGACTGGTGGTTTGAGGCTCGATTTGTGCGTAAAAGTGATGTTTGGATCTTTCTCATAGGTTGATGGTTTGAAACCAATGTTCTAGCATCAATCTCAGTTCCAATTTGTGAAGCCGTGAGGAACAAATGGCAGTGGAAAAAACTCGTACCAAGAGAGTTTTGAAGTTCCCTGGGATGATTTTGTGTTTGTGTGTAGGTTCTCTCTACTATGAACAGGAGTGAAGGTGGAAGAATATTAAGTATCAATTTGTCCTCAAAATGGTAAGAGTTATGGGGAGCCTTGATTGAGGTAATTGAATGAAAAATTAAGGGACAGATCGATAATGGACATGTGAAGGGGAAGGATTTCCGAAATAAGAATTTGTTGTAAAGGGGAAAAAGAAACGTGGGGAATAGATAGCTAGGTGAATGATTGTTTCTAACTTGTGATTAAGGAGAGATTAAATTAATTTAAATTAAAATTTGAAAATTTTGAACTAGGAAATAATTTGAGTTTTTAAAATAATTTAAAATTGAGATTTAGCTAGAATTGGACGTTTGAACATAAAATAGATAATGACATTGAGACACTTTTAATTAAAAAATTAGAATTAGACTAAGATTGTAAATAAATTTAATTTCACTTGAAATGGTGGACGAGCACTTTTTTATTTCAAAAAATAAATGGGAGACGTCATAGAGACGCGTCTTTAAGAATTTTTTTAAAAAAAAAATTATTTTTAAAAAAGTAAAGAAGAATTCCCGGTCGCTACAACCCTACCCTTTTAAAATAATTTCGTCCTCGAAATTTAAAATTACTTGGTCTAAAATATTTGGATACTTGTCCAGAATTTCTTCTTCCTTTTCTCAGGTAGTGAACACTACCATGTTTACCTCACTGGACTTTGACTAGTGAAATATATTTATTCCTTAAGACATGGACTTTCCTCTATATAATGCACATAGGTCTCATAAGAAAGATTTTTCTGAATCGTAATAGACTGAAAGTTCACCACGTGCCTAGGATCGTGAACATTCTTCCTCAATAAAGAAATGTGGAAGACATTGTGTACGGCCGAGAGCACAAGTGGCAACACCAAACAATAAGCCACGTTACCCACTTCCTCTAATATCTCAAACGGTCCAATAAAAGGAGGCCTTTACTTTCCTCTATTGCCGAAACGGATAGTACCTTTCGTAGGATCTAATTTAAAAAAAAAAAAAAAAATACTCTCTCTCCAATCTGAAACTCCAAGTCCTTTATCCTTTGATCGGCATGGCATTTCTTGGGCAGCTTAAATCCACAGTCTAATATTCTTGATAGCCTCTACTAATAGATTGGTGATCATCGACATCTTCATCCGTAAGGTACCTTGTATAGTGCCATACCAATGGCAGCCAAAAAAACTATTGTTATAACCAAACTCTAGTAAATGGTAAGTGAGTCTCCTAATTGCCACTCAGGTCTAAAACACAAGCTCTAAGCATATCTTCCAATATCTAAAGTTTAACGTCGTACTTATAGCAACATGTAAACCCTTCCAAAATCTCGAAGTAAATCTCGGGTCACTATCTAAAACAATAGACACTGGAACTCCGTGAAGTTGTACAATCTTATGGACATAAATATGTGCTAACTGATCTATACTGAGAGTTATTCGAACTGGAAGGAAATGGGCTAACTTCCTAAGTCAGTCTTTAATAACCCAAATTGCGCCATGTTCCTTCACTGATCTCGGTAAGCCCGTTAAATCAATGAAAGTTTTCTCTTAATTCCAGTAAATCTTTAATTTTACAATTCTTTACTATTTCTCCAAGAAACACATTACATCATAATAAGTAATCATTGTGAAGCCTATCCTTATTTTTCTCAAACATCTTATAACCGATAACCCAAAAATAATTGAAACGATAGAAATTAAAAGAATATTTCTATGTGTAATATACCCAATAACATGTTATCCGCAAGTCTACATTCAATGTAATATCATCAACTTATCCTATTCGAAAATCTTATCATATATTACATAATATTAATAAACAATTAGCCCCGAAATAATTAAGATTCTTCACCTAAATGCCACGACATTTCTTACAAGATATAACTTGATATTTTCCTATGTATACACCAGATGATCATATAACCCTACATATACATTGACACTTAATTGGTTGCATACTTCATCAATCTGAATGTTTATAAATAACAATATCCAAAATCATTAAAGCTTGAACTCCAAATCAATACTTTGTTCAAGATTACACCCTTATAATAAACAAGATTACATAAACCACAAAATAAACAACTAATAACTCTCAACCATCCTATAATTGAATTCGAATATTTCTTCATACTAATTGTTCATGAATCAACTAAAATGTCCTTTCATAATCTTGACTTTCATACCTTCGAGTAATATTCGACTAACCCTAGAAAATTTCTCACATCACCAGCATTTGATGGCACAGTCCAATTAATCACAGTCTTGACCTTAGAATGATCAACTTCAATGTCATTGATTGTGACAATGTGACCCATAAGACCTATCTCCTCAAGCCAAAATTCACATTTCTTAAATTTAGCGTACAATTTTTATGCTCTTAATGTCTCCAACACAATCCTCAATTGTTCTGTATGTTTTTCTGAATCTCTGGAGTAGACCAAAATATCAGTGATGAAAACAATGATGAATTTATCCAAATACTGATGAAAAACTTGGCTCATCAAATCCGTAAATACTACAGGCACTTTCGTGAAATTGAATGGCATCAAATGAATTTGTAATGTCCATATCAAGTCTTGAATGTTGTCTTTGGTATATCAGTATGCTTGATCTTTAACTGATGGTAACCAAGCCTTAAATCCATTTTTGGGAAAATAGTAGTGCACTTCAATTGATTGAACAAGTCTTCGATCCTGGGAATGGGGAACTTATTCTTTATCGTCAATTTGTTAAGCTCCCGATAGTCGATACACATCCTCATGCTATCATCCTTTTTTCTTCTTTACAAATAGTACAGATGCTCTCCTTGGAGATACACTTGACTTAATAAAACACTTTTCAATCCATTTATCAAAATCTCAATCTTATGCTTAAGCAAGAAGGCAAGACTTAGCCTAACAATAAGTTTCACTTATAAAATCTAAGTATTATTAGATATCAAAAACCCAAGTTCAATTCTTTCTTCTTGCTACTATGAACTTCAACTTTATATCAAGTTCCAAAAATAAGAATTTTTATATATCTATACCATAAACATGATTCAATCATGAAATAGAATATGATCTAATA
Source organism: Ligustrum vulgare (assembly GCA_963555705.1). Classification (NCBI taxonomy): domain Eukaryota; kingdom Viridiplantae; phylum Streptophyta; class Magnoliopsida; order Lamiales; family Oleaceae; genus Ligustrum; species Ligustrum vulgare. The sequence goes on from OY743171.1 coordinate 21,381,126, forward strand.
TCCAAACTCCAACTAAATCAATATTTTCCCAGAAATCAGATCTATAATCATGGTGGATTCAATTTATGGTAACCATTTAAAGTTACTTTGAAATCTCAATCGTCAACTTAAAACTTCCTACAATTTCCCACCTTTACGTATTCATATTCTTCAACCAAAACTTACATCTTATATGTGAGATATCATAATAAATCCCTCATAATAGACTCCAATGTGATCTCTTTAGAAGGTTTGCCTTGAAGGTTAACTAGATAACCTAGAAAATTTCCTTTGATAAGTAATTTTTCTGTTTGCAAAGCTTAGATAAGGCGAGGAAGTGCTTAATTTTCGTCCCATAGAATCTGAATACTTCTTCCTCCTCCATTTGAAACTTAACTTTCTTCTCGTGTACATAATTGCAGCACGATTGATACTCAACCAGTCCATGCCTAGAATAATGTCAAAGTACTTCATCTGAATTACATCAGATCTGCTTCAAATACTTGTTCGTCGAAATCTATTTTTACGGCCTTAACTATCTTAGTATCTTATCAGTGTCAATAGTTCCTCTTGATGGTAGACTAACCTCAAATATGCTAATAGTTGTCTCTTCTATCAAGTCCAATCTAGCTAGGCATACCTCAGATATAAAAGAATGTATATATCCTTATTAATAACTCAAAAGTCCTTTAAATAAGGATACCTCAAATAGAAGACGACATAACCGGAATAGAATACTGAAAATGAATATTACTAAAACTAACTGCCACCTGTCCACTCCACTCATCAAGTCGATCATTTCCATTTGATAGTGGTATAGTTGGTGGTGGAACAAGGGCAAATTCTGGTGAGTCGAGGTATAATCATGGACGCATGATTTAGCGTTGTATATAACAAATGGTTCACCTTCATCATCAGCTATTACTATTACTTCTGGTACTAGTAACGGAGTAGGGACTAGGTAGCAGTCCCAATGCATCACAAACTTTAGCACAAACTGTCTGGAAACTCACGGACCTCCTAGACTTCTTTTCACGTCAGAATAAAATTCAGTTGTTAGATCTCCCTGGTCTTCTAGAAAAGTCAATAAGAAGTGGCCAATGGACTATGAGTCAGTCATCTTAAAGCCACTAGCTATGATATCGTGAAGCATGATACAATAGCTACACACATGATCTGATATCCCTCCGATAGGTGCCTTCCTATACGATAAATATCTCACGTATACTAGATCTAACTTCCTCTGCTGATTTCTCGTGAGAGGTGCCATGTCTAAATATCCAATTCTGCAAAGTCCATTTAGGGTTCAATAGTATTACTCATTTAAATTTGAAGACAAAATATTTTATGAAAATGTGATTTAAATTGTACTAATTCCCATTATGCTCCAAAACTCGTTTCTTTCTTTCTCACTATTTCGGATACAAAATTTCTCATTCTTTTTCATTTTCTATTTCTTCCTCGTCTAAATCTCAAAATATTTTATTTCTCAAGTATCCGAAAGAAATAAAATAAACATAATAATACTTCTTTAGTTTCGGAGTCGGCGAAAGGAACAATGGCAGTGGCAAACTTCATTAGTAAAAATAATTTTTTTTTTGAAAATTTCTTTTGAAAAATTTGCAAGTCTACAGAAACATAGACTCACTCTGATACCACGCTGTAACGCCCCGAGCTCCGTAAAGCTCAGGACGTCATGTCATCCTTTAAAGCTAACTTTATTGCAAAAATAATTGAATTCTAATTGTGCAGTGTGAATAAAAGTTTTTTTTGTCTCTATTAAAACTGAAAAATCAAGACGAATTAGTCTGAAAAGAAGAACATCAAAAGGCTTTTGATAGCCTGAAGATATACTTGTCAGGTCCACATGTGCTATATCACCTATCCAAGGACGTCCATGAAAGTGTATATATCAGGTGAACAAGAATCCATCGCTGGAATGATCGCACAAGAAGACCATCTTGGTGAAGAAAGGGCAATTTATTATTTAAGTAGACAGTTAACAAAGTGTGAGTGTAATTATTCTGCCATTGAAAAAAATTTGCTTGGATTTATATTTCACATGTGCGAAACTGAGGGCTTATTTGTAGCCCGTAACTGTTTACTTAGGTGGCGTTCTGTTTGTATTTTATTTTGTATTTTCATTTTTGAAAATGTTTTGTGTTTCCTGTTTTCATTTTTGTTTTCAAATTTGCTGAAAACGCGTTTGGTTTGTCATTTCTGAAAACTGTTTTTGAAAATGAAAAGCCGGAAAACACGTTCTGTTTGAAATTTTGCAGAATACTAATTAAACTATTCTTAATTAATTTGCTTGCAGAATACTACTGACTCAAATTCAAATTTCTTTTCACAATATACTGAAAACATGGTTACATGCAAAACACTAATGTGAGCATTAAGAGTCTATATTAACACAGCTTGGTCAGGTTCGGGATTTAAGAAAACTCTAGTTCTATTAAAATTCAGAAAATGCAAGTTCTTTCAAAACCAGCAGAGTCCATTTATCAGTGCATTTTTTGAAATATAACAAGAATTCTCACTTAATTTTTTTTTTGTAATGTTGATATTGAATTCAATAAAACTTTATTTAAGCTTAGTTCCAAATTAGGATAATTCTTCAAAAAAAAAAAAATCTTTATTTAAGCTTAGTTCCAAGCTAGGATAATTCTAAAAAAAATAATAAAAAAAATAAAAACTTTATATTAAGCTTAGTTTCAAGTTCAGATAATTCTTTTAAAAAAAATAAAAAATAAAAAATTCCCAAAACGCGTTTTTCGCGTTTTGGACATTTTTTGTCGAAATACACACAAAACGCCCAAAACGAGGTTTTGGGCGTGTTGCGTTTTGTGTACAAATTTTTTTCTTTCCAAAATGCGTTTTCGAAAATGGTAAAGAGAACGCATTTTTAGCGTCTTCGAAAATAAAAACAGAAAATGACCTCAAAACAGCAAAGAGAATAAGGCCTTAATTTCTAAAGTAAATTTGGTCAAATATATGTTTTCTCACCTTGTCTTGCATCAAATGATAGGTCTTTGGACCTTGGCATTGTTAGAATTCGAAATCCAATATGAACCTCAAAAGGCAGTTAAAAATCCAGCATTGGCCAACATTTTGGCCAATCACCCATGCTTCGATTCACCTAAAGAAGTTGAATTAGAAGTCGAATCATTTAAGTTAAAATATTGGGTTTTATACTTCGATGGATCAAAAACTTCTGGGGGTGCAAGGGTAAGAATAGTTTTAATAAATCCATTAGAGGTTTGTTATAAATTTGCTTTCACTATAGATAGAATATGTACCAACAATCAAGCCGAATATGAAGCATTGGTTATGGGTTTGGAGTTCTTAGTAGAGTTGGAAGTAAAGAATATAATAGTTAGGGGTGATTCCCAATTGGTAATTTATCAACTGATTGGCGATTTTAAATGCTAGAGTAATTATGTGATAAACCAATACAAAATTTTCCAAGAGTTGTTGGAGGAATTTGATCAAGTAAAACTTCAGTATGTCAATAGGATGTATAATGACCTAGCAAACGAATTAGCCAAAACGGCTTTAGGCTATTCAAAAATAGTAAACTTAGATTCTACTTGCAAATATGGTGTGATATTGCCCGTGATTCAAAGAAGGGCAAGAAAGATCAACATTTATTGCATACAAATGGAGATGCAATAGATTGGAGAGAAGAAATAAAAAGGTTTTTGAAGAAACCTGACCAAGGGAATGATAAGAAAATGAAGCTACATTCCCTAAATTATGCATTGATAGATGAAGAATTATATAAGAAACACTCAGACGAAGTACTATTAAAATACATATGTTTGTCGGAAGCTAAAATAGTGATGGTTGAAGCACATGAAGAAGTATGTGGGGCTCATCAGGCAGGCTAAAAAATGAGATGTCTGATTATTTGAAGCGGATACTTTTGGCCCAAAATGGGTGAGTCATGTGTTCAATATGTTAAAAGCTATCTGACGTGTCAGAAACATGGCCCAATCCAAAGAGTGTCAACAAGGGAAATGGCACCTATCATTAAACCCTGGCCATTTAAAAATTGGGCGATAGATCTTATTGGGAAGATTCATCTCCCATCATCCAAGCAGCATACATTTATTATAATAGTTGCAACAGATTTCTTCACTAAATGGGTGGAATCTGTGCCCTTAAAAGAGATCTCTCAAAAGAATATCATAGAATTTGTTCATGATCATATCATTTATAGAGTTGGCATACCACAGACGATAATGGTGGATCATGGAACTTCCTTGAATAGACGATCAGGTGAAGGAATTCTTGAGTGAATTTGGAGTCAAAATAGTGAACTCCACGGCCTATTATGCTCAATCTAATGGACAAGCAGAATCTTCTAATAAGATCCTGAGAATTTCATTAGAAAAATGATAGGTGAAAATGCCAGAAATTAATACAAGTGTTTGAATAAGGCTTTATGGGCGGGCTTATAGGAAGTCACCACGATCAAGTACCAAAGTAACTCCTTTCCAACTTGCTTATAGTCAAAAGGCAGTACTGCCTATGGAAATTAATATGCAGTCAATCAGAGTGAGATTACAAAATAATTTAAGTAATGAAGAAAATGCAGAATCGTTGGTACAAAATTTATTAGAGTTGGACGTGCATGACCTAGATAGGCTGAAAATCCAAAAGTAAAAAAATGGCTAAGTACTATAGCAAAAGAGTTTTAGCCAAGTTTTTTAGTGTGTGTGATTTAGTTTGGAAAACTATACTCCCCTTGCACAGCAAAGATCCAAAATACGGGAAGTGGTCACCCAACTGGAAAGGACCATATAGGGTAAACAACGTGTTGCATAATGGAGCTTATCATTTGGAAGATTTGGATATCACAAAACGCGTGAGGTATATTAATGGCATGTATTTTAAGAAATATATTCCTTCCATATGGGAGGACAAACAAATATAAAGAAATACTATGCCGATATAAAATAAGGATGCTTGGTGCGCACCATGATGTTAGAGCAAACTTGGATAATCATGTTCGAGATAAAAGCAAAGAACAAAATACGCCCAAATAAAATCTTTATTATTATCAAATGTTTTTACAATTCAAGGGATGAAAATATAAAAAATCTACTATCCGCAATTGGAAGCAAGCTACTCTCGTTCCCCGATCAACTATTACAGAGGGAGTAAGTCAGTCTTCATCGCCTTCTCAAAAAACCTCACTGCAAAGATAGGATCACATCTCAAGAAGCGTCTCTAGCAAGCCTCCGCCATCACCTTCCTAAATGCATCGCTGCAAAGGCAAGTCTTAGAGGCACTCCCAATAGGCAAGTGGTCAAAGAAGCACTTTTAGGGAACCGTTCCGTTGCATCAAGAACTCCCACTAGAGATTGTAAATGGAAGGGTAGCTGAGAAGACCTTTATTGACCAACGAGCCGAGAATGGCTGGTAAAACACTCTCAGCAAGACATTCCTCTACATTAATGACCCCTAGTAGGGATCACAAGCGGAAGAGGAGCTGAGAAGACATTCATCGGTCGAAAAATATTTCCTATATCTCCCATACCAAAGAAAGAATCAGATAAATGGTAAAATTGGAAAAAGTTTAAAAGATATATTTTTGTAATGAAGGGAAACAATTGATCTTTTGAACATGGAAGATCAATCATTAGTATGCTAGATGATGGTGACATGTGAGGTTGGTGGAGGATAGGAGATAGGAGATGCGAATGGTTATGCAACATGACGGGAAGTAGTTATTTCATGCAAGTTACAAGTCAAGGTGGCAGATCAAGAATTCAAATGCTAGGAAGCAGTTGTAAATAGCTTTGTATATATAGTAGAAACTTAGGTGTTTAGAAAGACCAATCAATCAACTCTCAAACAGAGATATGTAATTTGTTTATCTTTACTTTTACTGTCAAATCTTAGTCTAGTTCATGTACTTGCGCCCCTGGAGGCCTTGCTTCGCTTTCATTGTAATCTTCGTAAATAAAGCACCCCTCGTTAGGACTTTGTCTCGAGAGGTTGGTGTTCCTTACACGTCTCTGAATCTTTTTTAATTTGTTAGCTTTCGCGTGAAACACCGATAAATAATTATCAGACCCTTCGAAGCCATCAAACTATTGTCGAAACAGATTGGAGCTAGTTTAGGGTTCATTGGCTTGTTCGCGAGCTCTTTTTTTGCATAATTTGTAATTTTTGTGATTGGATAAAGTCACATCGACCTGGTTTTGTTATGGAATTCATATCTTGAAGTAAAATTTTGTTCTCCTCTCAAGTTTCTTCCATGGCAAGTCTTTTGGACTAATTTTCTATTTTCCTAGACTCGTTTTGAGCTCGCGGCATCTGAATTTGATAAATTTGATGTCTATCCTCTATTCCTTTTTTCAAAATTTAATATATTTCCCTGTTATCTTCTCGGAGACATTCAATAACTTTTGTATTGTCCAAGTCATTTTCCTTTTGGCTTTTGTTTTTTGCTTTTTCAACTCCAATGGGTCGTTGAGTGGAAGTACCTCCACTATATTCTTCATCTAAATCAATGGAAAATCCCAACAGTCTAGAAGAAGCACAAAAACCTGGAAACAATTTATAAACTTCAAGGTCCTAAAAAATATTTTGCAACCAAACAAGAAAGTTGTAGAAAAGATATAGAATGAGCATTTGGCGTGTTGCAATCAAGATGAGCATTTGGCGTGTTGCAATCAAGATGAGCAATTGTTGCAAGTCTGGTAAGATTTTGGAAGAAGCGTGTGTTGCATGACATAATGATTGTGTGTATTATTGTGCACAATATGATTATCGAGGTTGAACGTGATGTCGAGGCGCCAATTGGAGAGTGGCATGGAGCTCCTACTCCAGAAGTTGATATGGTTTCAGATGAAAACACTCGATTTCAATATTTTCTTGCACGACATCGACAAATCAAGGATAAAGAAGCTCACATTGCACTTCGAAATGCATTGATTGATCATTTGTGAGAGGAATTTTGATTTTATATTTTTTTTTTAATCTTAATTGTACCTTTTTATTAATATGATGTCAAATATTAATCATATTGGGTATGACATAAGCCTTAATTAAAATATTTTAAGAAAAATTAATTTTTCGATAATTTCCTTATAATGTTGTAAAAGAATAATTAATAGAATAATTTTTCAATTAACTTAAATAAAAAAATAAAATAAAAAAGATATATTATTTATTTTGTATAAGATTTGGTGTAGTGAATTGAAGATACTCCAAATGAGTGTGCACGGTTGGAGATGACCTTAACTATTAGATTGTATAAGGGGGAAGGAAAAAAAAAATCCTAAACCTATGGGCCCTGAGAGTGCTGTCTCACCTATCTCTAGTCAAGTTCGGGTACATTACAATTCTCGATAGAGAAGTTGAAAAATAATTGACGTGATAGAGAGGAAAGCCACCAGATTAAGGTCAAAAGAAGAGCCAGCCGTGAGGAATTGTGAGAAAAAGAGGGGGGGGGGGGGGGGGGAATCACGTTTATTATTCTTTTTCTATATAAGGAGAAGTTTTTAGAGTGAGAAAAATATTATATTGATTTTTTTTATTTTTTTATCAATAAAAATATTCTTTTTCTTTTTTTGGTCGACGGTCAGTTAAACCACGCTAAATTTTTTGTTCTATCTTTTGTTCCATTATTTTGGATTTTACGTTTTGCTGTGTTGATTGATTTAGGGTGAAAAAATTATTTTTTTCCCATCGGTAGGGTCCCAAATTCGGCAAGTCATTTTCTAAAAAGCTATTTTCTTGTCCTACGTTATTTGTCATTGACTCAATGTCCTTGTGTTCTCTTTAAAAAAAGAAAAAATAATAATAATAATAATAATAATAATAATAATAATAATAATAATAATAATAAAGTCATTGTGTCCTCATTTAATTTATTATATTTTTCTCCCATGGGGCTCGTTTATTATTGGCTTCACTTCAAACCCATCATTTATGAATGAGAGATGTTGAAAAATGGGCCTTGGATTGTTTATGTGACTCTAAATTTTAAATAAACTAGTTGGGGGGGGGGGGGGGGGGGGAATCACGTTTATTATTCTTTTTCTATATAAGGAGAAGTTTTTAGAGTGAGAAAAATATTATATTGATTTTTTTTATTTTTTTATCAATAAAAATATTCTTTTTCTTTTTTTGGTCGACGGTCAGTTAAACCACGCTAAATTTTTTGTTCTATCTTTTGTTCCATTATTTTGGATTTTACGTTTTGCTGTGTTGATTGATTTAGGGTGAAAAAATTATTTTTTTCCCATCGGTAGGGTCCCAAATTCGGCAAGTCATTTTCTAAAAAGCTATTTTCTTGTCCTACGTTATTTGTCATTGACTCAATGTCCTTGTGTTCTCTTTAAAAAAAGAAAAATAATAATAATAATAATAATAATAATAATAATAATAATAATAATAATAATAATAATAATAATAAAGTCATTGTGTCCTCATTTAATTTATTATATTTTTCTCCCATGGGGCTCGTTTATTATTGGCTTCACTTCAAACCCATCATTTATGAATGAGAGATGTTGAAAAATGGGCCTTGGATTGTTTATGTGACTCTAAATTTTAAATAAACTAGTTGTCTTAAAATCATAATTTTAAAAATATCTTAATTCAATCATATCAAATAAAAAATAAAATTTCAATACAAAATGTTATTGAATTTGAAATTTTAAAAAAAACAAAACTATTCAAAACAAAAAATGCTAAATGTACACTAAGTATACCGCGCCACTCAAACTTTGACACTTAATTAAATTTTTTATATAAAATTTGTTTTGACTTTTAATTACGTTTTTCTTCTGAAAATTTGCCCACCTCATCAGATATTTCCCATTTAATATGTTATAATTTTTTATTAACTATATTTTTTAATGTATTGCTTATATATATTTTATTTTTCCTTATTTTTTAAACATGTCAATTTTTGTCAAAATGATGAAATGATTAAGCCTCCATTTAGTAATATTGTTTGGTTTATAAACTTATTTATTTATGATTTTGAGGTAAAAAATAGTGGCTGAAAATATGTGTGGTTAAAAAGAATTATTTTTGTAACATGCGTATTGAAGAGCCTACTCATTTATTGGCATGTTAGGAAGAAAAATTTCAATAATTTTATTTATTTATTTTCAAAATATATTAATTCAATTTTTTCATTTCTAACTTAACAGATTTATATATAGCATATATTTATTTTAAAATATATTAATCCAAATTTCTCATTTTCAATATAACACATTTACATAGAATATAATAATAATAATAATAATAATAATAATAAAAGTCATTGTGTCCACATTTAATTTAATTTATTTTTCTCCCCTAGGGCTCGTTTATTATTGGCTTCACTTCAAACCCATCATTTATGAATGAGAGATGTTGAAAAATAGGCCTTAAATTGTTTATGTGACTCTAAATTTTAAATAAATGCTAACTCGACTACATGAATATATGAAGTACCTTGAAATGAAGAAATCTTACGAAAGTTCAGTTTTGTTTTTGTTTTAGTTTTCAATTTTTAATTTATTTTCGGTTCTATGTTTTAAGTATCTATTTTAATAATAATCCTAAAAATGTGTTTGATTTGTTATTTATAAAGCTACTTCTCAAAATATAAAACTAGAAAACACAGTTTTGAAAAATTGTTTTATGACACTTTATTCCATAAAAAATAATGACGTGGTCTGGAATTTTTATCGGTGTGTTCATATAAATATATATTTTTAGAATATTTATCAAATAACCATCATCAATTTGAAATATTGTTATTCTTTATTCTTTACAATTTTGTACAGATTCAGATTTTATATTTTTTCCAAACTTTTATTTTTTAATATTTTGAATATATCAATTTTTTTCCTGATTTTTTTTTATTTTTTTGAAGTTTATATTCTAACTTTTAGGATTTTGTAGTGTTTGCGATGAAAATTTGACGTGTTGAGTTTTATATTATAAGTTTCACTTTATTTTTAATAAGTTTTGGATGTTTTGCAAAATTGAAAATTGAAAACAGTTTATAAACAGCAAATTAAATGCACCTTAAATTTTCATTTTTGAAAATTAATTTACAAAAAATTCATGGGTCAAGTCTTGAATAAGAAAATGAAGAAGCATCTTGAGAATGAAGAGTTCGAGGTGGAGCAATAGACTCATTATTGCATCATATAATCATATTATAATATTTTTAGATAGTTCACATATAGATGACAATAGGTCGAACTGAGCCGGCTCGACCCATTGCCCATGCTACTCGGACGAACCGAGCTCGCGGCTCGTGAGAAACGAGCCGAGCTCAACCCACAAGCTTTTAAAAAAAAAAATAGTAGGAGCCTAGGCGTTGGGAATGTAGTGCCTAGAAGTTGATTCTCGTTTAAAAATGTGCAATATTTTTAAATAATTTTTTATACAATAAAAACAAAAAATGTGTAGTTGAAAATCCTTATCCTTTTTTGGGACTTGTTTTGCAAATGGTCACAAACTGATAAAATAAAGTTTGGGACTAAATTGAAATTTAATGAAAACTGGAATTTAAAAGGTTAGGGGCTGAAATATATTTTTTTCGAAAATAAGAGGACTGGGTCAAAGGATTTCAAATCACTAGGGTTTAGCTAACTTATTTCAAAATTGCAGGGCTGATAATTAAACTTTAAAACTTGTAGGGATTGAAATAACAACTTTTAAAACTAGGGGTCAAAGGGAAAGTTTCAAAACTTTGAAAAAAAATAATCTCATTCATCTCATCCCCCCCCCCCTCTAAAATCGGACCACAGAGAGAGAGAGACAGAGAGAGAGAGGGCCGAGAGAGCGACGGGGAGGGGCGAAGCCCCTTCCTCCGATCCAATTGCCGACGAGAAAGTTGGCGAAAGCGCCACCGTCCTGTGGTCGCGCCCATGTGTGAGTGTAGGCAACTGGGGGAATTTGGGTGCGAAGGACGGAAAGAAAACAGGGGTTGAAGAGTTTGGGTTTTCCGGCGAAGAACTCCGACAACGAAGGTAATGGGTGGTTTCTTGGTTTACTTTCTAGGTTTTTTGGTTTGTTTTGGGTGAAGTTGATGAAAGATTGGAGTTGGGTAGTGGCGGTCAATGGAGGTGCGGTCGGGGTGTGGGGGAGTTGCTGTGAAATTTGATTGTTGGAGGTTTGGGGCCATTGTTGGTTTCGTGCAGTAGTGATAGTGGCTGGTGGTGTTGGTGATAAACTTGTGGTATGTGCTTTGATTCAGTTTGGGCAATGGAGGTGGCGGGCTGTTTCGATGCAGTGATGACGGTGGTGGTTTTACGTGATGTTTTGGGTGGAGGCAGTGTGGTGATGGTCAATTTGGGGTTGAGTAATAGTGGTGGTCTGATTTTGGTGTTTTGATTGGTGGTTTCGATGTTGCGGGTGATTTGCAGACAGTGGAGGTTCGGTTATGTGTTGAATTGAATGTACACAGTGAGGTGTTGGTTGTTCTGCGTTGCCGTTATGATTGGATGCTGGCAGTTGAAATGTGGGTGGATTGTTCACGTGAAGATAGCCAGAAATTTAGGACTAGCGTCGGGTGTGATAGATCAAGGTTGGGAGAAGGAAGAAGGTATACCTTGCAGGAGTTTTGGGTATGTCATGATTGGCATTGGGAAGGGGTAAGATTTTATGCATTGGTTTGGAGTTAAATATGATAGATTAGGGTAAATCTTGATTTGTGGAAATAGTGAGAATCATGGAATTGAGTATCGGTTGTGTAAGGAAAGACTTGGGGAGGAAAAAGTTGTTGAATTGGTTGAGCCAAGAAATAATTGATTGGGTTTTAAATAGACTTGAATGATCGACAATACTGCTTGGGCTCGAGAAGTTGGATTGGATTAAAATAGTTGAAATTTGGACTTAAGATAATTAAACTTGGACTTTTTAAAAATAAGTCGTGAAATTGAAATTTTTTTGATAGAATTTGAAATTTGACTAAGATTTTAAATAAATTTAATTTTACTTAATTAGCTAGACGACCACGTGTTAAAAAAAAATGGGCAAAGTCGAAGCGAATCGTTTTTAAAAATAAAATATTTATTTGAATAAATCACGAAAATTCTCAGTCGCTACATCTAACATGGTGATCCAAAAGAAATCAACAAGATTGTATGAAGTAGATAGCCCACACTGCAATTTCTGCAAAAATTGACTCTTTGGCTGTGAAGGTTGAAAGTATAGCGCTAGTAAACTATACATCTAAATTTATGAAAGTGAGTTATAATGAATGTGGTGTAAACCCACAACCTTAGACTACCCCATCCTGGCATATCCAGTGGAGCAGGTAGACTTTGCGTAGGGGGGGGGGGGGGTTCATCTCCGAAACAATCCACATTCCAATACATATCACCTAGGTTGGTGAAATCACCCCAATTTTGTATGGAAGGATAACAGTGCTGGACCATTGATGTCTCAATATCGGACTGAGGATAAAAACCCTAAACTAGAGGAGATAGTTTTGAAGTTCATGGATAAAACAGACCAGTTGTTGGGGAAGACAAATTTATGCATGGCTAAGACAGATCAGTTTATAACAAAAACAGAAAACTTCATGCAAAAAACTGAGATGGTCTTGCAAAGTCATCAGACCTCAATAAAGAATTTAAAGTCATCAAACTGTACATCAATATCCCATTCTTAGAGGCCATTACATAGATCCTTATACCAATTTGGTGAAAAAGATGATGTCAAGTAGTAAAAAGAAGCTTGAAAATCTCTAAGAGGTATTCCTAAATGAAGAGTGCAGCGAAATCTTGCAAAAGAAGCTGTCATAACCTTCACCATATGTTATACATCATATTTGTATCATTCATTCACACTTTACACTGATTTAAGACACTAAACTCAAATGAACCCATTGCAAGGTCACTACAAGCACCACAACACTCACTGCACCTATTTTTTAGTTTCTAATTACAACCTCACCATATGTTTTCATGACCTAAATGAACTCCAAATGTGCTGAATTTTTGATAAGTTGTATACAAGGTTATATGTTTTCATATTCCTGGAGGTTATTTGGAAAATTTTCTATTTTCCTAAGTCATGTCAGGGCTTGAACATCAGTAAAAATTTTAGAATTTTTTCTAAGTCCTAGTTTGGGGTGTTGATTAGTTTATGTCATTCCTTATGCAATATTTATGCATTCTAATATTGTTATTTCTATTTTTGCATTGGACACTATGAATACACCTCAGTCAAACAAGGAAAATTTATAAAAAGGTCGAATCATCTAAATGCACAAGTTAAAGCTTCAAAATATGACATTACCTCTCCAAACCTCGGAAGTACCTAACCTTCTATATTGTTATGAATTGTTTTGATTTATTTAGTTGTAATACATTGAGGACAATGTATAATTTTAGTTTGGGGGTGGGAATCTCATTCATGCAATACATACATTCGATTTTTCGGTTGAGTAAACAAAAAAAAAATTAAACTTTTGTTTAGTTGTTTATTGCCTAGAACAAATCAATTTTGTGTTATAGCTAGAATAATAAACAACATTGAAATATGTTTTATCTTTGCTATTTATCCATGTTAGACTTTAATCACTTGAGCACATAGTTATTGTCAAATAATTACGTGTGTATGAATTTATTTGATATTTGTGGGAAATACTAATGCAATTTGAACACATAATGGACTATAAAATCCCAAACCACTAAGTTGTTAGATCCCAACCTTTAAATCAATTCAAGTTACAATATTTAAAGAAATTTCTGGAACGATAAACATACGAACAGTAAAAAAATTTAAAAATAAATAAATTGAGGTCTATGTAATGTACCTTTGTAATTAATTGTCTTCATTCCTTTCTCATTTTTAATTAAATATTAATTTCATATGTTAAAATATAAATGTGATGTATATAAGTAACAAATAACCATACATCGCACGGGTGTAACACTAGTTAACTATTAATATTGAGTTGTGGAAAAATTAATCTATTGATATTCACTTTTTTCCTTAATTGAAAAGATAAAAGTCTTTGAAAGTTTTTGAATATTTATAAAAATTCATAAAATCCACAAAATCTAATTAAGTCCGTTAAAAAAGTTTTTTAAAGTTAGAATTAAACATGTTAATGATAAAGATTCTATAAGAATGTTTTAAAAAATATATATATATATATATATATATATATATATATATATATATATATATATATATATATTCTTTAAATTAATAGTGCTCTTTAAAATAGAAAACCCCGCTCTAAATAATGTCCTTTAAATAAAAATAGTAATTTGAAAATGAGCATTCATTTGTCACTTTGGTAATGCCAAGTTAAAATTTTCTTTGAATATGAATAGACATGCACGTGAATAGACGTGTATAAGTTAACACCGTATATGTTACGAAGAAGAGATGGATGGATAACAAATTCCATCTAATAAATGTAAAGAGGGTGGACCTCAAAATAAAATATCATGTGAAGCTTTAATAGAATTCCACAAGAAAAACAAAATGAGTAAAGGGACTGCTGATCACTGCATAACAAAAGGTCATAATAATGGAATTAATCGCGTACGCTGTGTACAGTTTGCTTGATAAACGAACACATTTATGAAACCTACACAGAATATTAGAATAATGACATTTATTTATTTATTTATTTATTTACTTAATAATTTTGATTAATTCTTGCATAGTCCAAAATCCAAATCCTAATCTTGTGATTAACGTCAATTAATGCATGTTAAATTTTCTTCTTAAATGGGGTCAAAGTATGACCTGTATTTACAGCTTGTGTTAGCCTTGGACGAGGATTCCTAAGTTTAAAAGCCTTGTTCTCCTCGAATGAATCCTTGTAAGAAAGTTTCATTTGTTTAAAAACCTAGTTCTTTTGGGTTCACACCAGTGGTGGTTTTGAAGGTTGCTAGAGCACCATTTATATAGATCAGGTTAATTCTGTCAATTTTACATCCTTTCTTTTCAATGGTTAATGCAGTCGACTCAAAATTTATTCAAAATACGTCTTAGTTTCGTTTGTGTTGATTCTAATGAACTCTGCAATTAGGAAATGACAATCATGATCCCTTGTCCGTCACGGGACAACAGGAAAAAAACCCGTCTATTACAAGAACCCACATGTGGGTCATCATGTGGGTTCTTCTAATATACGAGTTTTTGATTTATTGTCCATATCAATTTCGTACGAAATGAAAGATAATTTCGGTATGAAATATTAATTCTTAGAACGTGTTTGGCACACTAAATGGAACGACTCGACAGGATCGAATGAGGCAAGTTTTCAGTTATTCACTTACTATGACCATCTTGTCCAAATTCTGATTTTCAGGATTACATTAGAGAAAATTACCAAAGTACCTCAAAGTTGAATTTAATTCTTCGGGTTTTTCGTGTTTTTCCTTGGTTATCACAGTAATCTCCGAACAATGGAAGATTCAGAATCGAGCATGCAACCTTTTGCTATCAAAGAAGATGGCAATAACTATACGACAGACGGGACAGTCGATTATCGCAATAAGCCTGCTAACAAGAAGAAAACAGGAAACTGGAAAGCCTGTCCATTTATCCTAGGTTACTTAATTTCATTCTTAATTCTTCCAAATTAAGTCATTTCTGCTTGTTTGCCGAGTATTCAAATTTTATTTTATTTTATTATTATTATTATTATTATTATTATTATTTTTTTTTTTCTTCTTCTGCAGGAAATGAATGTTGTGAACGATTAGCATACTATGGAATGAGCTCCAACTTGCTTCATTATTTCAAAAATCAACTCAACCAACACAGTGTAACTGCTTCGAAAAATTTGTCGAATTGGTCGGGTACTTGCTATGTTATGCCATTACTTGGAGCATTTCTGGCTGATGCATATTTTGGAAGATATTGGACAATTGCCAGCTTTTCGAGCATCTACGTTATCGTAAGTTTTGTTTTGAACTTTTCGAATTCGGAAGAAATTTGAACTGTTTCTGTAACTAACCGCAAAGTTATTAAAAATCCGGGTTAGTTTGATGTCGTTATGGTATATTTTGATCACCTCGTCTAAAAGCTTAATTATTTAAAATTCTATCGACAGGGAATGGCATTATTGACATTATCAGCAACAGTCCGTGGCCTGAGGCCAACCTGTTTAAAGAAAGATGTCTGTACTGCCACACATGCTCAAACATCAGTATGTTTTCTTGCACTCTATCTGATAGCACTCGGAACCGGTGGGATTAAGCCATGTGTCTCATCGTACGGTGCAGATCAATTTGATGATACTGATGAGGCTGAAAAGAAACAGAAAAGTTCTTTCTTCAATTGGTTCTATTTTTCAATCAATATTGGTGCACTTATTGCCTCTTCTGTGATTGTTTGGATACAAGTTAACATTGGTTGGGGGTGGGGATTTGGTATTCCTGCTGTGGCTATGGCAATAGCTGTGGCCTTTTTCTTTTCCGGTACTCGACTTTTCCGGTACCAGAAACCCGGTGGCAGCCCTCTTACGCGCCTCTGCAAGGTGGTGGTAGCAACACTGAGAAAAACCAAAGTTGTGGTACCTGAGGACAAGTCTCTTCTATACGAGACATCAAATGCTCAATCCGCAATAGTAGGCAGCCGCAAGCTCGATCACACAGACGAACTTCCGTATGTGCCCTTTTCTACTAGAGTCTAGTTCTCCTGTCCTAAGATAGTTTCCCCCTAGTTATCCATCAAATTAAAATTGTACACGTATACGTGTCAGTAAACAGATTTTAAATCTACACAAACAGTTACATTCAAAAGTGGCAATGTGTACAATTTTAATTGAGTCGGCAGCTAAGAGAACATCATATTGGGATAACTATGGATTGTGTGTTTGGTAAGTTGGATTGAATAGGATATGACAAGGCAGCAATAGAATTTGTCAGTCTTATCTAGTCCAACATAATATTGAACGTTCAGTTTAGCTATAATACTCATCATGGATCCATAATTTTTCTAGCGAACTACTTCAAAGTACAATTCTTATTTTTATTTTTTATTTAAAAAAGAAAAAAAGAAAAACCGGCAGTTTCTAGACTGAGTTTGCAAATTTCAGGTTCTTTGACAAGGCAGCAGTGATATTACAATCTGATTATAAAAAAGACTCAATAGATTCATGGAGACTTTGCACTGTTACGCAAGTTGAAGAACTGAAATCAATTATCCGATTACTTCCCATATGGGCTACTGGCATTATGTTCAGCACAGTGTATGCACAAATGGGCAACTTATTTTTATTACAAGGAACATACATGGACACAAAACTGGGCAATTTCGAAATCCCGGAAGCATCCCTAGGAATTTTCGACACTCTCAGTGTCATTTTCTGGGTTCCAGTCTATGATCAAATCCTGATTCCGATCTTACGAAGGTTCACAGGCCAAAAGAAAGGTATGACACAGTTGCAGCGTATGGGAGTCGGGCTTTTCATATCGATATTTGCTATGATATCCGCCGCAGTTCTCGAGGTCGTTCGACTAGGAATTGTACGAAGACACAACCTCTATAACACAAAGCAAGCGCCCATCCCGATATTCTGGCAAATCCCGCAGTATTTCATCATAGGATGTGCGGAAGTGTTCACGTTTATAGGACAAATCGAATTCTTCTACGAACAAGCACCTGATTCTATGAGAAGTTTGTGTGCCGCCCTATCTTTAACAACAAATGCTGTGGGAAGCTACGTGAGTTCTTTGCTATTGACTATTGTTACAGATATCAGTACAAGGAATGGGAAGCCTGGATGGATAGCAGACAATTTGAACCATGGGCACCTCCATTACTTCTTCTTGCTACTGGCTGTCCTGAGTTTTCTCAACTTGGGAGCTTTCATTGGGGTGGCAAAGAGATATACATACAAAAAGGCTGTGGGAACTCTTCGTTGACTACTATATCTAGTGACATGTATGTAAATACCCGTCTGTTTGTTCTGTACATATTTTATTCATGTATAATATTTCCAACTTTGCTAATTAACGAAGCTTTTGACAAATAACTTTACAAAAGCTCTTACATAAGAAGTGGGGTCAATAATTATTGCTCTTGACATCACACACGTGTGAAAGCTTTTGTAAAATTCTTTATCAAAAGCTTGTTAAAATAGAATAATTATAATATTTTTTTTTCCTTTGATTCTATTGAAGTTATGTCCAGTGCAGCGTGCCAACCATGTTGATTTGTTGTCATTCACTTTTCAGTGTTAAATATTTGTCCCGGTTGATGCTCTTTAAGCAAGTCTTTGTTTGGTAAATCAAATAAATTTGTTTATAAATTACACAAATTTTCAAATTAATTTTTATCACACACATTTTTTTTCTTCAATTCTTAATCATTTCTTTAATCTCAAAATCATAAATAAATCAGTTTTTAAACCAAACAGTATTATCAAACAAAGGCTAATCAAAACTCTTTTTTTCTCACTCATTTTCAATTTTACATTTTGTACTTAATCCAAAATTTTTCATTACATTTCAACCATATTCTCCAAAATTCAATATTCAAATAAATTTCTATTGAATAGGAATTGAAAGACGTTGAAAATAAAACATAACAAATAAATTTCTCCCCGGTCTAATAGTCACAAGATTGGGTAGTTCAAGATAATATCAGAGCACAGAAACAAGGTAAATTCAAATATAATAGCCATTAATTTGTGAAAATTGCACGTTAGTCCAGAATGAGTCACCGTTTTTCGCTGATCCGTTCAATGTTAAGGAGATTCAAATCATCACTGATGAAGATAATCTGTTCTCGAAACCGACTGCCAATGGGGATTTTTTTTTATTTCTTCTTGTATTGATCTAATTAGGCAGAGGAAACCTAAGAAACTATCCCACCAACATATTTAAAATCTCCTTTTTTGCATGGAGATTGTGGTATGATTGGATCCCTATGGATGATATTATTCAACAGAACTTGGAATCTCCATTACTTTGAAATGCCACTATGCCAGTTTGCCACTGCTACAGAAGTTCAGAAACAATTAAACACGTCTTCTTGGATGGTAGATTTCCAAAAGAAGTTCGGAGTTTCTATTGTAGGTTATTAGAAGTGCCTAATGTTGTCCATAGCCATCCAAGGACCCTGATGATGCATTGGTTTACTCAACCTCAAGCCAAACCTGGTAATGTGAAATCCATAATTCCTCTTATCATTTTCGGGTTCCTTTGGTGCGGAAGAAATGGTGTGAAGCATAACCAGAGGAATACAAATTCTTAGAATTATCAAATAAATTAACTTTCTTGTGGCTGCTCTTCAAAAATCTGGCAGAATTAAGTCAAATATCGGAAGAAGTATTGCTCAACACAAATTTGTTGGGAAAACCCTGAATTTGGCTGGATGAAATTGAAAACTGATGGTTCTCTGAAACCAAACAAGCTTGCTGCAGGGGTTGATTTTCTTAGAAACAGCAATGGTGAAGTGATTTGGGGATATTACGACTTATATAATGAATGTTCTATTGTGGAGGCTAAGTTAAGAGCAATAATAGACACCGGGCTTCAGCTTTGCTGCAGGCAATATGGGTCTTTTGTTTATATGTTATACACATTATTATGAGGATTTACATATGTAAGTTGGTAATAGGAAGTTCACTTTCTCCTATTTATTCATTTTGTGAGTTACAAATCAGGATTACTACACATAGCTGCACTATTCATCATCGAGTTTGATTATATTGA
Source organism: Ligustrum vulgare (assembly GCA_963555705.1). Classification (NCBI taxonomy): domain Eukaryota; kingdom Viridiplantae; phylum Streptophyta; class Magnoliopsida; order Lamiales; family Oleaceae; genus Ligustrum; species Ligustrum vulgare. Next base: position 21,400,772 of record OY743171.1, read on the forward strand.
CACCATAGAAGTAATTAAAGGTTCTTTATTTTTTTAATGTCTTCCATATAAACTGTCTATTTTTGTTGGTGATATAATTATGTACTTTGATATTTAGCATGTTATACATTTCATGAAAAAATCTAATTATTCACAATTGCACTATACATGTAGAAGATTTTATGCATTTTGAGATATGTCACATGATGAAATAAAGTTATAATAAATGTTTTATCTATGATTCCCTAAGATATGGGTAATAAAGCGTAATTTGGTAAAGTTCTAGAGTTATGTGGATCTCTTAAACACTGATAAAGGTAGTGAACTCCAATTTTATTGGATTCTTCATTGAGTTTTAACTAATATCATTTGCTTTCTTCTGTTGGTATGTGCTTGACGTTAAAGGAGGGGTACAAGGAAATTTAATTCTTTTGTACAAAGGTTCTTGACATCAATTTGGAGGTCTTTCGGGTCTTGTGCCAAACATCCGAAGGGATATGATGAGAATAATAAGACTTCAAAATGGTGATGCACAAGAAACCAGAGAAAAATGGATAATGTCAGTGACCCAACGTTGAAATTGATCGAATAATATGTCTCAACAACAATAATTTATGTGTATTGGCATACTTGTCATTTTTGGTAAGATAGGTGTGTTTGATTGGTTTAGAAAATGTGACTTGGATTGTATTACTTAAGAGTCAATTAGGTACGTTGATCTTAATGAGTAGTTGTTATTAACTTGGTTAATTGCAAGACTCATTTAACTAGTCAATTGGCCATTAGTTGGTATAATTAATTAATCACTCTACATACAACACAAACTGGTGTCTCAGCCTCTAGGGCACATCTCCCAGCTGTGAAAGGGATGGTGGTTTAAAAACCAGCATCGCTTGGTCAGGGGTTCAAATCCGGCCCTTACCAAGTTAAAAGGTAAGCCTTCACCCTACACTCTGGGAGGCATAACCTGCGATTTACATCCTTCACCAAGGCCCAGGACAGGGCAGGTGGGAGCCCCTAAGATTGGGGTTCAACCTTTTTTCAAACTAGTGTCTCTCTAGGGTTTTGGTAGTATCCAACAATTTACTGGTCTTGGCATGAAATAGTAGCAACATTAGGAGGAGAGTCTTATTATTGATCCAAGTGATCTTCACACAAGTGTATCACTCATTTTTTTGATTCTCTTTTCAAAGGCTATGCAATGTATTAGAAGCAATAAAATTGAACACAAACAAGGAATTGCAATTCAAAAATATGCAAAAATTAACATTTTAAAATAGATACTAGGTTTGACTACTCACTCTCTATAATTAAATGCATTCAAAATATTCCTTGTATTAATATTCCAATTATTAGCTCAATATAAAGAAAAGAAAAGAGTAATGATATTTAGCATCAATTGTGTTACATTGATCTATGACACCTAAGTGACATTAAATGAGATGCACAATTAAACGAATAACATAATTTCACATTCAATTAATCATATCTATAACACTTAGACTAATATTCTAGAAATAATGGTGCAGATAATATTTCATAAAGATAAAACCATGGAGAAAAATAATATAATAATTTGAAGGAAAACTGGTGAAAATAAAATATATGAAAAAATGGTAAATACATATTGGGAGTTGTAAAATTAAGGGTATTATTGATTCAGACTTTAAAAGACTTTTTTAGAGTTTAAAAGCCTAGGTGTAATCAATGTAGACTTTTATAATTCCATAAAAGTCCTAAGATATTCAATATAGACTTTAATGAGCTTTGAAAAGTATTTAAAAGTCATGCATTGTTCAATTAAGACTTTTTAAAATCCTAACAAAGCTAGGAGAAGTTTTGAGTGAAACCAGAAGACATATCCTGGGTTCGCTTCCTCATCGTTCGTGGTCGTCGACTGGCATCTTCCACCTGTTTCCGTCCTTGAGTTTTTAGCTATAGGAGCTTAAGGACTTGTTGTGGGGCTCCTTCTCTAGTCTTCACTGGGGAGAAGGTCGTGATACACATTTCTCACCTTGGTTTACCTCCTCCCCGTTTGCAAGCAACGCTTGGAATCAGCAACCCTCCGTCGGCGATAGAGCTTCTTTAATTGAAGATTAAGGTTTGTTTGCTTAATTGACACAATTTTTGTTACTAAATCCATAGAAGTGCAATCTCTCGAAATTAACCGACATGCACGCAAATCCTCCATCCCTAAAATTTTACCGCCTTTAAGTCGGTCTCACTGCGAGGCTCTCTCTTTATAAATACTCACGCCCTCGTCAAAGGAATCCCCGCCAGTACCCCTATTCCTGGCTGTAGTATTTTAGAAGTGTCCTTTTGTGTTGGTGAGCCTACAACCTTTGTGTCCTAATTAATCGGTAGTTACCTTCCTTCTTGCTTTCCGTCAAACCTAGGAGGTTGCTTCTCATCTCAGTTGCTGTAGATAAATTGTGAGAATTGAGAGTGAATTTTCTAGGCAGCAACAATAGCTCATGGAGGATGTTAATAAACTATTATAGCAATTTAATCTTACTGGGTCAGTTGGGACGATAGTGGAAGTGTCGGATAATGTGATACAACTTAGTCGGACTTTCTTGAAACTTGGTATAACAGGAAGGGTTCTTGGTAACAGAATGCTCAAACGGGAAGCCTTTAAAATGGTTATGCAGTCTTTATGGGGTAAATTTGGTGCCATTAAAATCCAATTTACTAACGAAGAGAATTTCTTTTGTGAGTTCGAATCTGAGACAGATAGGAGGAGAGTGTTACACAGAGAACCATGGGCCTTTGATAAGCGATTAATTGTGATACAGGAAATTGATGAAACCTCAGCACCCAATATTCATCCTACTCATTTTGGATTCAAGTGCACAATCTCCCCTTTATATTTATGAACAGAGAAATTGATGAGGTAATAGGTTTGCAATTGAGATCATTCATAGATGTGGAAGTCGACCTACATGGATCATGTTGGGGGTCCTACATCCGAATCAGGGTTAAATTGGACGTATCCAAACCGTTGGTGGCAACAATGACACTACAGTTGGGGACTATGGGTCAATCAGTGGAGGTCAAGTTTAAATATGAAAGATTGCCCGATTACTGCACGTTATGTGGGAAACTTGATCACAGTTTCAAATTCTGTAACTTGGACGTTCCACCTATTTTACGAGGCCCAGAGAATCATCGATTCGGATTAAAGATAAGAGCGATGTATGGGTAATGGAGAGAAAACAGAATAGAGGATGTGGATAGAGTGAGAATGGGGAAAACTTCGAGGTCTGAAAGTGCAGGTAGTAGCAATATTAATAAAGAGTCCAGTTCAAATGTCGTAGGATTGTCGGGAGCGATGAGCGGTGGAAAGCAGCATGTGATGGAAGAAAGTCACATGCATTTAGAGACACAAAATCAAATAACAAAAAATGGGGACTCGTTCTTGAATAAAAAAGAAATCTCATTGTTGGCACAGGGTCATATGGGGAATGAATTAAATAATAATGATATAGTGGATATTGTAGCTGGAGGAAATACTAATTATACGAAAATTGGTGAAGGTGGAGCTACATATGGTATTACAATGAGTATGGGAAACCTAATTACGCATGGAGATGGTGGGAATAATAAGACCCAGGAATTTGATGAAATTGATAATATGCATTTAATCAAACCAGGGTTGGAGACATTACATGAGCATAGTAAAGAGAGTAATGGGCATCAACAGAAGGCGACAGAGTTCATGCAACTTATTACAGGAACTGGGAGGGTTTTTAACGCAATAGGGAGCCGAGATCTAGAGGATAAAGGCAATGAAAATTCTGCAACTAGCAACATTCTTCCTGCTAAAATGAAGAAGAAATGGAAGAGGGATGCCAGATGGGGTCCAGAAATCTATTCCCCTGGAAAATGTAAAACTAGCCCAGAAAATTAGAAAATAACCGAATAAGAGGATGATAACACAGTATGTAAGAGATTGAGGAGCATGGTTACGGAACAAGACTTGACTACTGAAGCGGCGATGGCTGAGATTCAGCCCCGTCGGGAACAATGAGTCTGCTATGGTGGAATGCTCGAGGTTTGGGGAGCCCTCGAGCATTCACAAATCTTCGACGACTTGTCCGGGACAGGAAGCCTTCCCTCCTTTTCCTCTTAGAATCTTGTCTAGGAGGATATAAAACTCATGATTTTCATTTTAAACTTGGCTTCAAGAGGGCTAATGCTGATGTAGCAAGAGGAGTGGGTTATTCAGATTCCTTCTTTCTCGAAATTTCACTTCCATTCGGTTGTATCACACAAAAATGGACCGCAATGGAATATCATTAATTTTTATGGAGACCCAGTAGCCTCTGAACGTCGTCACTCTTGGACACTATTACGGAGATTGGTGCAAGGAAGTGCTTACCCAGTTTTATGCATAGGAGATTTTAACGAGATTTTGACAAAAAATGAGAAATTGGGAGGTAGTGACCGTATCAGATATTTTATGGATGGTTTCAAGGAAATGCTAAATGATTGCGGGGTTGGAGATCTTGGTTTCTCGGGTCTAGAATTTACATGGACTAAACACTCTTGAGCGGAGAATAATATTTTTGAGAGGCTGGATAGGGCATTGGCGACTTTGAAATGGAGAGATATGTTCCCTTTAGCTTTGGTCTCCCATCTTGATTTTTGTGGCTCAGACCACCATGTTATTGAGCTTGTTTTGTAGAAAAATAGTGGGGTACCTCATACACGGAATAGGCAACGGAAACTCAAGTTTGAGCCACTGTGGCTATGCGAGACGAGATGCATAGATGTTATACAAGAAGGGTGGAAGCTTAGTTGTGACGCTCGGGTGAGGAGTGAAGGCCTGGAAGGGTGGATGGGCTTAGAAGATCAAGAGAGACGCAGGATGAATGTAATAAGGGATAAGAAGGTTGTAGTGGGGGACTACGATGAGAGAGATGTGGGGAACAGCTGCATCGACAGTTTTGAAGGTAAAACAGATGCATGCAGAAACATGGTGGTACAGTGGGGTGGCAAAATTAAGGAGTTACCAGGTAAAATTAAGGCATTCCGTGAAAAACTAAAACGTTTTAAGGTGGAAACTTTCTCGATTAGAAACTTTTAAAAGACTCGAAAAGTGGAGGAAGAATTGGAACGCTTTCTAGATAATGAGGAATTGTATTGGAAACAACGGTCTCGATTGGATTGGTTGCATCATGGTGATCGCAATTCAAAGCTTTTCCATAGGAAAGCGTCAGCCCGTAAGGCTAGTAATACTATTTATGGTCTGTTTAACGAGGGAGGCACGTGGAGATCAGATATTGAGGGCATAGGAGAGGTGGTGACGACCTATTTTCACAGCCTATTCCAATCAACCCATCCGTCCCCTGAGGAGATTGATAATGTTATCCACTCTGTTAATCCAGTTGTCTCAAGGCAAATGAATGAAACTCTGGGGGAAACTTTCACAGAAAAGGAAGTGCGAGACGTCTTGTTCTTGATGGGCCCACATAAGGCACCAGGGCCTGATGTTTTTCATGTTATTTTCTATCAGAAATCTTGGGAAGTAGTGGGTAAAAATGTGATGGAGGTGTGTCTAGTAATGTTGAATGGGGGGAGTCGGTGGAGAAACTGAACCATATGAACGTATTTTTAATTCCAAATGTTCAAAATCCGAAAAATATACAGGAATTTAGGCCAATTAGTCTATGTAATGTGATCTACAAAATTATCACCAAAACCATTGTTAATCGATTGAAGATCATCTTAGGGGATGTGGTTTCTGAAAACCAGAGTGCTTTCATCCCAGGCAGACTCATTACGGATAATGTGATTTTTGGCTTTGAGACCATGCTCCATCTCTCACAAAGCCCAGGGACGTAATGGACTGATGGCGATGAAATTGGACATGTCAAAAGCATATGATAGAGTCGAATGGGGTTTTCTTTCAGCTATCATGTTGAAGATGGGTTTTAATATTGATTGGGTGGGTCTGATCATGCGATGTGTTACATCGCCTACTTTCTCTTTAATTATTAATGAAGAAGAAAGGGGATTCGTTCGTCCAGGCAGGGGATTAAGGCAGGGATGCCCCTTCTCTCCTTATCTTTTCTTGCTGTGTGCGGAAGGATTATCCGCTTGCTTACTAGAGTTGCTCGAAGAGGAGATATTAAAGGTGTTTCAAGCTCAAGGTATGGTCCCCAAATTAGCCATTTATTTTTTGCTGATGACTCTCTCTTTTTATGTAGAGCCACTACTCATGATAATCAGCATATTTTGAACTTGTTACATGAATACGAAACGGCTTCGTGGCAAAAAATTAACTTGACGAAGTCGGGAATTACATTTAGTCCAAATGTCCTAGAATAACAAAGATTTGATATTCTTGAGTTATTTTAGCTTCAAACAGCTAGACTACATGATAAGTATCTGGGATTGTCGTCCCTAATAGGGCGCAGGAAAGTGGAAATTTTCCAGTTCTTAAAAGACAGAGTGTGGCGAAAGTTGCAAGCATGGAAGAACTACCAATTCTCGTCTAGTGGTCGGGAAGTTCTCCTTAAAGCTGTGATTCAAGCCATTTCGACCTATGTAATAGGAATATTTAGAATCCCCGCATCCTGTATGGAAGGGATACAGAAAAATGGTGTCGTCTTTTTGGTAGGGTGGATCAAAAACCAAAAGAAGCGTACATTGGTATAAATGGCCTCAGGTGTGCAAAACTAAGGTAGTTAGGGGCATAGGCTTTAGAGATCTGGGACACTTTAATCAAGCACTTTTGGTAAAACAAGTTTGGAAAATCCTACAGAACCCAAATTCGTTGGCAAGCCGTATCCTTAAATGCAAATATCATTTTCATGATGAACTTCTTTCAGAGCAGGTTCGAAGACATGGATCATTTCTATGGACGAGCTTTATGTGGGGTCGTGAACTCTTAAGGCAAGGTGTCATTTGGCGAGTTGGAAGTGGAGCGAATATTTCAGCCTTCAATGACCCATGGATTCCCAAGGCAGCTTCTTTCAAATCTATATCCCAGCCAGTCCCGCAAATTGACACGGTCTCTGATCTTATGCTTGATGGGGAATGGAACCATTCACTAGTAGAGGAGATTTTTAACCCGGTAGATAGGGATGCTATTCTAAGTATTCCCCTTGGAAAACTCCTGAAACTAGACCATATGATATGGAGGCACACTAAGCATGGAGATTATAGCGTTAAATCTGGATATTGGTTGGCGCAATCAAAAGATAACCCAGCATCAGAGGTGTGAAGTAGCTGTAATACTGACACAATATGGTGGAGATTGTTATGGGCTTTGAATGTCCCGCCCAAGGTTAGAATGTTTATGTATAGAGCATTCAATAATATCATCCCGACCTATGCCAACTTGAGGAACTATCATGTACCTACTACCACGCTATGCGCTCTTTATCATTTGGACTATGAAACAACTCTCCATGCCTTAATCAGATGTGAGTGTGCTTACACTATGTGGATTCACACTGGCATGGGGAAAATGATTTACAAATTCAAAGCGAACGAATTCTCAGATTTTATACTATTTCCACACAGCAGATTGAAGGTGAGCGATTTTGAAAAAGTGTGTATGACAGCGTGGCAAATATGGAGTAATCGAAATGGAATGATTCATGACAAGATTATACCACTATTAGAAAGCCAATGGGAGAGGCTATTGAAATATCTGGACGAGTATCAAGATGCACAAATTGCTCTTAAGGTACCTAATTCGACCACTTTGAATCTACCTTAGGCATCTCATAGAAGACATTGGCAGGCCCCACCGGAAAATATGATCATTCTTAACGTTGATGCCGCAATGAGGGTTGAAGACAGGCAGATTGGAATTGGGATCATCATCCGTAACCACCTGGCGGAAGTAATATGCTCACTCAGTAAATGTTTACATGGGAATTTCTCACCACTCACAGCGGAATTATTAGCCATTCAAGAAGGGCTTGAATTTGCAAACGAACTTGGGCTACAAGTCCATATTGTGGAAACTGACTCCTTGCTCTCGGTCCAAACAATCAATCATCATTTCTCTTTCTAGCCAGTGTTGAACATAGTAGAGGATTGCAAACAACTTATGGCTCAAATGATGAACTGCTCTATTCGACACACTTCAAGACTAGTAAATCAGGTGGCTCATGAATTAGCAATATTGGCTAAGACTTCTAGGAATGATGTTATATATTGTGAAGAGGTTCCAACATCTATTGTTAAGTTTGTGGACTATGATTCCTCTCACATGACTAATTAATATAAAGGTGGTTTTTCTCAACAACAAAAAAAAAGACTTTTTAAAATCCTACAAAATTGAGGGGAATTCAATTTATCAATAATTTTAATAGAAATCCATACATAAATTGATGAACTTTTGGATGGAAAATATAGGTAGAAAAATTCTTTATCTCTCTTCTATTTACCATAAAAACTTAATAACAAAATAAAATAAAATAAAAACTTTTCGGTGACTTTCTGAATTCTCTAGTGCCCTTGAAACATCTAGAGAGAATAACTAGACTTTCAACTCCAACTCCGCGCCACACCCAATCACGTTAATCTCTACTGACCACAACACAAATGATTTTTCTCTCATAAAACTATTCATCTTTCCCACCAAATCTTACTGCTAATCTTTCAATCCATGTATAATTTATATTCACATTCGTAATGTGCCCATGTTTAAAATTTTTAATCTACATTTTTTTTTTTGGTTTACTTATCAAGTGATTATGCCTTGTGGTTGTTGATTGCATGTAGATGCAGTGGGGAATGAGATTGGAGAAATACATTTGTGATTCCCTTATCACATAATTATTATTAATTATTAATATTATTGCGTTGTGGGAAAATTAATTTGCAAATATTCATTTTTTTCAATTGAAAAGATAAAAGTCTTAAAAAGTTTATGAATATTTATAAAAATTCATAAAATCAATAAAATCGAATGAAGTCCATTAAAAAAGTCGTTTAAAATTAGATTTAAACATGCTAAAGATAAAGATTCTATAAGAATGTTTAAAAAAATAAATCTTTAAATTTATAGATGTTGCATGTAGATGCGATGGGGATGAGATTGGGAAAATACATTTGTGATTCACTTGATACATAATTATAATTAACTATTAATATTGCATCAAGGGAAAATTAATCTATTAATATTTATTTTATTTTATTTTTCAATTGAAAAGATAAATGTCTTTGAAAGTTTATGAATATTTATAAAAAAAACTCATAAAGTCCATAAAACCAAATGAAGTCTATTAAAATAGTCTTTTAAAGTTAGAATTAAACATGTTAAAGATAAAGATTCTACAAGAATATTTAAACGGAAAAAACTATTCTTTAAATTTATAGATGTTGCATGTAGATGCGGTGGGAAATGAGATTGGGGAAATACATTTGTGATTAACTTGACACATAATTATTATTAACTATTAATATTGAGTCGTGGAAAAATTAATCTATTGATATTCATTTTTTATCCTCAATAGAAAAGATAAAAGTCTTTGAAAGTTTATGATTATTTATAAAAAGTGGAAATTACACCTGTTGACCACAAAATCCGGCTGGACTTTGGACCAACACGTCTCAGCTCCTCCCTCTTTGACACGTGGATCTCCTGCGCACTAGGACAAACAGTCAGCTTGCAAAGGGGGCCGAGGTGGCTCCCGTTTGCACTCCGATGCCTAAGTCAGTACTCATTTTAGGCGAATATATATATATTAGGTGCGGGAAATATAAGTGTGTAAAATAGAGAAAAGGGAGTGAGAGAAATATAGAGTTAAGAGTGAGAAAAACCTAACCCCCCCCCCCCCTTGGAGACAATTGTGCTTCATTTATAGAGGAACTTCTTGTCTTGGATTACGACACGTGGCATACTTTACACTTGTCACCACCCTAGCTCATGGAAGTGACAACCTTGCTTTTTAACCGTAATCATTGCTACATTTGGTAGGGGATGGGCGCCTGTCACGTCTTGGTAAAGACAGTGTCCCATCACTGACTCTATCTCGCTTTTGGTCAACGCCATAAAGCACCCCAGCTGAGTATAAAGCACATCGGCTGGTGCGTTAACCAGGTCGGCTAAAGAGGTTTGCTTGACGTACCACCTCGGCAATCATCCCAGGTGATGCTTTAGGCCTTTAGTGGTAGGTCAAGGTCCGTTGGGCCACTATTGGGCCTTCGCTGGTGGATCACTGTACCTTTCTCCGGGCCCGGATTCAACACTAGTCCCTCAAATCTGAAGGGATCATTCATGGTCACGTAGGATTTGCTTTGATTTTACAGCTCAAATCCGAAGGGATCATTCATGGTCGTGTATGATGAAATTCCTTACGCAAGGTTCGGATCCATATCATAACCGACCTTCCGCCTCGGATTTTCGCTCCCTGATGGCCAGGATCGTGCCAACGCATTTCCTAGGTGGCGCATTCAATTCGGAGGGGCTATTGGTATTTATTTCCAAGGAATATATGCATGAAATGGGAGGAGGGTAGCATTTCACGGCGCGTGGCATTCACCGTGGTAGCTGAACGGTTTTGTCTCTCCCTTCGACGGCTGGCGCTTTGATTAGCTCATTTTTCAAGGAGCATGGATTACCCACATTAATCATGCGGTTCACGAAAATCAAGGAATTTAGATTGTTGGGATTCCTATAAATCCTTCTTCATTTCATTATTTTCCCTCTTTACCACTTTCTAAGAGTCTTTTGCAGCAATACCTTGGCGAAAGCTTGCTCCGTTTCTTTCTTTCCTGCAAGTTTCAAGTCTTCTCCTCAAGGGCTTTCTACCCAGCGTCCGCCTTTACTGTTCCACAGTTTCTTTACCGGCGAGTTCTCCATTTCCAGTGCACAGTTTCACGCATTTGTCACCTGAAGGTAAACCTCTTGGTCTCTGTACATGCGAAACTTTTCTATTTTCAGTTTCTCATTGTGGGTTTGAAAATTTTGTTTTTGCACCTTGTTTTTCTTTCGTTGAGTCTGACCCACCTTTAAAAAAAAAAGAAAATATGGAAAGAGTTGGGGGAACGGGTTCACAAGAAATGTTAGCAATGGCGGTTCCCGTCAGAGGTTTCTGCCCCATCTCTTTATCGGTTTTTAGTTCCCGCTTCTTTAGGGAGCAGATTAAGAGGAGGAATAGGAAAACTAGCGGTATAATTTATTTGAGTTATTCTGACAGCGAAGAAGGGAGAAACCAGAACTACATGGCCCATTTGTCATCCGAAGAGGAATCCGCACTAAGAGAACTTCGAAGCAAACGTGATAGAGACATGGGGAGAGAGGGAGCAACGGGTTCTTCTTCTGGCCCACAAGATCTTGATTTGGGCAACAGGGCCCCTTTCCGGGCACATAGAGAGGAGCTGGGGCTCTCAGGGGAGGAAATAGCCCAGGTCGAAAATTGGGTGGACCAGGTAAATAGGCTATCAGGACATCATGTGGACCCCGATCCAAACTCAGATTTGTGGGAGAGCAGCGAGGTTGCTACCGAAATTCGAGGAGTTGATATGGCTTGTGCCTCGGCGAAGTTCAGGATGCCAGAAGGGATCCGTTTAGTGCATCCTACACCTTCTTGTCGACCATGCATTCCTCCTCCAGGCCAAGCAGCTATATGTTACGACGCTTTATCCTGTGGGATGAGGTTACCTCTGCATCCTTTCTTCAGGTCCTTACTTAGGAGCTCCAACTTGTGCCCCTACCAGTTGGCACCCAACTTTTGGACACAGGCCGTGGGCGCTTGGCTGGTGTGGCAAGAGGTCAACCCCGATTATCCTATCTCACTACACATTATTCATACCTTGTACACTCTGAAGAAATCGGTGAGAAGGGAGAGGGACGTGAGACCAGATGTGAAGGACTGGTATTACTTGTCTCCTAGGGGCTCATATCCTCCCGTCATTACTGGCCAACCTACTTCTATAAAGAACTGGAGGAGTCAATGGTTCTGGGTGGCTGGGGAGTGGCAAAATTCTCCTGTGGACCCAAGTCCAGAAATTTCAGTTCCCCGAACTCTTTCCACTCCTAGTGAGTCTTGTGTTCGCTTTAGTGTCCTTAAGCGCCATGTGTCACTTGTTTTTTTTTTTATACACCTCTCTTCGTTGCTTACTAACGTGTCACTGGTTTTTGACAGGGGACACTTTTGCTCGCCTCCTCCCTGACGCAGACCTAGCGGCAATGAGGCGTTTGTTTGCTTACAAGGGCACCTTCCAAGGGGTCATTCATCAAAACAAGCTATTTGTTAAACACGGTCTTATGCGAGTCATGAGTAAGTTCGTTTCCTTATTACTATTTCATCTTATGCTTTGTCTGCTTGCAGCCTCATTTTTCTTTCTTTCTTGTCAGGTTCCAAGGATTTTCCAAAGATTTCTCTAAAGGGGCTTATGGCTACGAAGATCCCCCCTGCACTCCGTCATGGCAGCGAAGTTGAGAGAAAACAGAAGGTGGTATTGGCCAACCTGCAAGTTGGGGTGGCAAAAGAGGTGTCCGAGGCGTCTACGGCCCAACTTCAGGGGCCTCTACCAGCCCTACTGCCACCACCTACTCTGCTGCCTGTGGGTCCCCAGCAACCTAGCACAGAAAAGGGGACTGATCCTAAGGGAGTCCTTCCAAAGGGGAAGGGGAAAAGGTCAGATAGGGGCGGATCTAAGAGGGACAAGGAGGCTAAGGGTGCCTCGGTTCCTCCTCCCTTGTCCGAGGACACGTTTGAACCTGCCCCTGAAGAGGAGCCTGCCCCTCTGAAGAGACTCAGAAGAGGTAAGGGCAAAGAATCCACCTCTGCGCCTCCGCCTCCCCTGCTAGAAGACCTGGAGGATGAGCCTTCTGTGCCCATTCCAGGCTTGGCCTATGAGGTGACACCGGAGGGGGCAGAAGAACTTGGACATATTAAAACAAGCGTTCTCCCCAAAGATGTCACTTTCAGCCCTTCTCTATTTGACTCCCCCAGTTCTCCTCCAGCCCGGGCCGCCTTCATTACTGAGCAGTTTTGGATAGAGGGCTGGTCTGCTTTCTCCTCCAGCGTTAGTCCGTCTCGGAAGTTGCTCGCCACCAAGGCCATGAATGCCAGGGCGTTGGCCCTTATTGACGAGGTGGAGTCGTCTGTGGATGAGGCGCAGAGGGACAAAAAGAATGCTGAGACTGCTCTCCGGCACGCGGACAATATGCTCAAGGAGATCAATGACCTCAAGGCCCAGCTATCTATAGCCCGCAAATCTTCTTCAGAAGAGAGGGCTAATGCGAAGCGCCTCCAAGAGGACAACGACAAATTGAAACATGACCTCCATGCCTCCGAATCAGACGTGGCGGCCTTATGCAAAAAATTGGATGACTCCAACCGTGCACAGTCTATTGCCTCTGAGGCCCTGGCCGCCGCCAATGCAGCCAAGTTGAAGCTAGAAGCTGAAGTGGCAGAAGTAAATGAAAAGCTGGGGAGGGAGCTGGAGGCTAGGAAGAAAGCTGAGGAGGATTACACTTCCCTGGAGAAACATATTGACTCCAGAATTTCTGAGGCCTTGGAGCGTACCATTGCGGCTAGGGTGCAGGAGGTTCTGGGTGAAGAAGTTTCGAAGGCAGTTCAGAACTTCAAGGATACTTTCGAAGATACCCCAGAATACGAGGCTATGCAGAGGGTCTTTGGGATCTTGGGGGCCAGAATGGCCTTAGGGGATGTGAAGGAAGCTTTTCCGACACTGGACCTGTCCTCCATTGAAGCTTTTTACCCCGAGCCTCAAGGTAATCCTGCGGATCCTCTGGGCGTGTCTGATAAAGGCCCCTTGGAAGATGTCCCTCCTCCACAATAGTCCTCTTCTGCATTTGTTAGCTTTAGTTTTTTTTTTTTTTTGTAAGTCCCCCGGCACTTCATATTGTGGACGTCTCATTTTTATGAATGAAGCAGTTTATTCATATTTTGGTGCAGCAACGTTTTTTCTTTACTGCTTATGAATGAATATTTCCAAGTACGAGTAGTTCGTAATTGTTTGACGATATGCGGGTATCTGTAAATGTCTGTAAATGTTTGACGATATGCGAGTATCTAAATGAAGCAGTTTATTCATATTTTGGTGCAGCAACGTTTTTTCTTTACTGCTTATGAATGAGTATTTCCAAGTACGAGTAGTTCGTAATTGTTTGACGATATGCGGGTATCTGTAAATGTCTGTAAATGTCTAGTCCCTCAGATTTAACGAGCTTAATACGTTCACGCTTGCGGGTTAAATCTGATGTCGACCAACTTTTGAGCAACTTTTACCTTACATTTAGTAACACCTCTTACAAATTTGCATTAACTTCTGTTTGTGGCGTGCCTATTTTCAATCTATAATTTCAACGACGTGCGCTTATGTTTTTACAACAGAAATAATATAGGGACTTTTACGTTTGAATCCACAGTATTTAGTACGCATATGTCTTGTGAGTGTTTCGCTTAAGTGTATACATGAAAGTATCAACCACTTTGCGGAAACATTTAATATTTCGTGCGAAAGAGCACCCCGTATGTGCGAACTAATTTATCGTTTTTAGAACTTTGGTTCATGTGACAATGTCTGAGGCACTTACGTCTGAGTTTGCATGGATTTCAGAAATAATACAGTGATCGACGTGTGGGCTTTACAAGAGTCCCTTGTTTTTAACAATTTCATGCATGACGAATACAATTTCATGGCTAATTAGTATTTTGGTGCAATCCTCATCCTAATTAACTAGCGATTTCATACAATCATGTGACAACGTTGTGCCTCGTTGAAGTGGAATTTGACTTATTGAAAATAGCGACGAAGGTGATCTGTGTTCCAAAGATTACACAAAGGTACCCCGGACAAATCTTCAATTATGTAAGTACCAGGTACCACCTCGGCTGTGATCCTGTAAGGGCCTTCCCAATTGGGACCCAAAGTCCCTACTCCTGGTTCTTGAGTTGAAGGAAGAACCTTTTTTAGGACTAAGTCTCCAATATTAAAGCGTCGCCCTTTCACCCTTTTATTGTAGTATCGAGCCATCTTTTCCTGGTATCTGGCCATCACCACTTGAGAATCGTTCCGTTTCTCCATGAGGAAATCCAAACCGGCCCTTTGTGCTTCTTCATTTCTCACTTCGTCGTTATTAATCTGTCGAAGTGAGGGTACCCCAATTTCGACGGGACATACCGCCTCGGCGCCATTTTCCAATGAGAACGGAGTTTCACCAGTTGCGGTGTGAGAAGTGGTGCGAAGCGCCCAAAGCACTTGCGGGAGCTCATCTACCCATGCGCCCTTTTTGGACTCCAACTTCCTTTTCAGGGTGTTTTTTATGGTTTTGTTCACTGCTTCCACTTGCCCATTGGCCTGCGGGTGATGTGGAGATGAAAACAGCTTTCTAATTCCCAAATCACCACACAACTCGTCCACGCTTCTATTTTTAAACTGTTTAGCATTGTCACTAACCAGTGAATGGGGTACCCCAAACCGGCATATGATATTCTTCCAAATGAACTTGGTGGTGTTGGCCTCGGTGATTCTCATAAGTGGTTCAGCCTCGACCCACTTGGTGAAATAGTCAATTGCTACTATAGCAAAGCAATTATTTCCGGCTCCCCTAGGCATAGGACCTATAATATCAACCCCCCATTTTGAAAAAGGCCAAGGGCTGGTCACCACGGTTAGCCTGTGATGTGGCTGATGCAGTATGGTTGCGTGTCTTTGGAATTTATCACACTTGCGCACAAAGTCATGAGAGTCCTTTCGCATAGTGGGCCAAAAATACCCCTGTTTGAGGGCTTTCCGAGCTAGCGATAGTGCCCCGGCATGGTTGCCACATATACCTTCATGGATTTCCCTCATTACATATCGCCCTTCCTCAGGCCCAACACATCTTAGCAACGGGGAGGTGAAACTCCGTTTATAAAGTAGATCATCCAAGAGTACGAAATTGGCAGCATACCTTTGCAATTTCCGAGCTGCTTCAGGCTCGTTTGGCACTGTCTGGTGCCTCAAATATGCAATCAGCGGATTCATCCAGGATCTCTCTTCCTCTACCATCAAAATCTCTGGTCCTGGCTCAATAGAGGAGGTCAACATGCGCTCAACCGGAATCAGATTATATAGCTCCGCATCACTGCTGCTTGCTAGTTTGGACAGAGTATCAGCGTTGGAGTTTTTTGTTCTGGGGATGTGCCGCAATTCCATTTCTTCAAAGTGTACCGCCAAATCTCTTACTTTCTTCAAGTAAGCAACCATAGAGGGTTCTTTGGCAGAAAATTTCCCATTGAATTGATTTACAACGAGCTGCGAATCGCTGTTCGCCACTATGGACTTGATCTTTAAAGCTTTGGAAAGTCTTAACCCAGCTAACAACGCCTCGTACTCAGCAATGTTGTTCGAGGCTTTGAACTCGAAGCGGATTGCGCTATGTAGTTTAAACCCTTCCGGGCTAATTAATAATATGCCCGCACCGGATCCCTCCTTAGCCGAGGACCCGTCAACAAATAATTTCCACTCCTGGCTAACCTCTGTGTTATCAATCATTTCGACCTCCGGCGGGTGTGTGAATTCGACTACGAAGTCAGCCAAAGCTTCGGCCTTTATCGCAGTCCGAGGCGCATAGTGTATGTCAAACTGGCTTATTTCTATTGCCCATTTCAGTAATCTCCCAGATACATCTGGTTTTTGCAACACTTGTCTCATGGGAAAGTCGGTGAGCACGTGTATGGAGTGTGCTTGAAAGTAGGGGCGAAGTTTGCGAGAAGCGGTGAGTAGTGAAAGGGCAAGTTTCTCCATATCTGGGTAGCGTGTCTCCGCATCTAGCATGGCTTTACTCACGTAATATACTGGAAATTGATTCCCCTCCTCTTCTCTGACCAACACGGAGCTAACAGCCTCTTTGGACACAGCCAAATACAAGTAGAGAGGCTCGCCAGCCTTTGGCTTTGATAGCAATGGGGGTCGTCCCAAAGATGCTCTCAGGTCGGCGAAGGCCTACTCACACTCCGGTGTCCACTGGAATCGTTTCCCCCCTTTTAGGATTTTGAAAAATGGCAAGCATTTGTCTGTGGATTTGGAGACAAATCGATTCAGGGCTGCGATTCTTCCCGTTAAGCTTTGCACCTCCTTTGGATTTCGAGGCGATTGCATGTTTAACAAAGCATCGATTTTTTCGGGATTAGCTTCGATTCCTCTTTTATTCACCATGAACCCAAGAAATTTTCCAGATGCTACTCCAAATGCACACTTCGCCGGGTTGAGCTTCATCCGATATTTCCTCAAAACATCGAAGGCCTCTGACAAATGGCGGATATGATCCGCGGCGACCATACTTTTGACCAACATGTCATCAACATACACCTCCATGGTGTTTCCCAATTGTTTTACAAACATGCGATTCACTAGCCTCTGATAGGTAGCTCTCGCATTTTTGAAGCCGAACGGCATTGCTTTGTAGCAATAGAGTCCTCTATCTGTTATAAACAAGGTATGATCCTCGTCCGATTCGCACATGGGGATCTGATTGTATCCAGAGTAAGCATCCATGAAGCTCAGGAGCTCATGCCTTGCCGTAGAGTCGACCAATTGATCGATCCGGGGCAGTGGAAAGCTGTCTTTTGGACATGCCTGGTTCAAATTCGAAAAATCAATACATACTCTAAGCTTCCCATTGTGTTTTGGTACTAAAATAGGGTTTGATACCCACTTCGGATAGCGCGATTCTCTGATGAAGCCATTTTTCAATAGCTTCGTGACCTCGTCTTTCAAGGCCTCATACTTGTCTGAACTCATAGGTCTTCTCTTCTGCCTATGCACAGGGCTTCGTGGATCAACCTGAAGTCTGTGACATGCCTCCTTAGGATCAATCCCAACCATGTCGCCATGCTTCCATGCGAATACATCGAGGTTTTGACGTAGGAAGTCCTTTAATTGACTCTTGTATTCGGTTGGCGAGTCCAGTCCGACCTGTAATTCCTTGATTGGGTCTAGTGGGTCTACGCCGAAGCACTCCAACCTTTCGGCCGGGGTGGGCAATTGTCACCTGCCATCCTGGGGTCTAGATCTGCTAAATCCTCTTCTAGGATCATCGTGACATCCTTGTCTCCAGATGGCCCTTCACCCAATCTTTCAGGGTCTGGAGCAGCCTCGGCCATGGCTACATCACTGATCATGTTTAAGCTTCAATCTTGAAACTTCCGGATTGCATTTGTGTAACAAGCCCGGGATTCTGTTTGGCTTCCCCTCACAGTTGCAACGTCATGCTCCGTAGGGAACTTCATGCAAATGTATTTGGTATGCGTTACAGCCCCCAAGTCAATGAGACCAGGCCTCCCAATTGAGCCATGATAGGAGGAGATTTTGTCAACCACCAAGAATTCCATAGGGATTCTGGAGAGGGTCGGGGCTTGCCCTACTTCAGTCATAAGGGTTATGGACCCTCTGAGGGTTATGCTGTCCCCGGTGAATCCGTATATCGGATCAGGGACCGGAATGAGGGGAGTGCTGATCCCCATCTTATCAAAAGTTACTCCGTAAATCACATTTATCGAGGCACCATCATCCACCATCATCCGTGATAGCCCATTTCGAGCCACCACCACCCTAATAACCAATGCGTCGTTTTGTGGGAAGTGCACTCCAACGGCATCGTCTTATGTGAAGGTGATAGGTTCCGTCCGAGATACCCCCACAGGATGGGAGTGGATATGATAATTCACGTTGGCGGGCTGCTTGGCCTCTCTTATATACCTCTTTTGGGAGTTGCTTGTCCTCCCACCTGGGTGGGGGCCTCCCAATATTGTGTCATTTCACGGATGGGGAGGTCGGCCACAGGCATAGGTGGTTCCCGTGTGTCTTTGGCATGTGCCGAGGCGGTGTCTTGGCCCTTATTCCTGTCTCTTTGACGATTATCAATTCTTTCCTTAGTTGAGTTCTTCCACGGAGCTCTCCTATCAGCTCGGTTGAACTTCTGGCCACCAAATTTTTGTGTCCGCCCTGTGTCAGGGGGAAAGTCACTTCTACTTCTCCCCTGTGCCTTTTGGTCGGCTAGCATGTGGATTTCTCTGCAATCCTCTGTTGCGTGACCGTAATATCTGTGGTAGGCACAGTAAGCCCCAATCATGGGCTGTTTTCCACTTTGGCCGCTTTCCACTCTCCCTTGAGCCGTGTGAGGATTTTGAGAAGGGGTGTTAGAGTGTAAGTGAGGGATAGCCTCCGTGATTTCTGCTGCAAAGCTAGATCCCGTCCCCGGGAATGGCCGAGGCGCGCCTCTTCGGTTACCGCCAATCCTATCCTTGTTTCCTCCCTTTTTGGGGTCCGCTTCGTTGGGATATCCAAGGTTGTATCTCCCTTGGGGGTGATTATCTCTGGCCCTAGCCATTTCCTCTGATACAATCTCTTCCTTCATCAGGTCTACCAGGGTATTGTAATCTCTTGGTTTCCTGCTCCGGACATCCCTCCAAAACATGCTGGTCATATCTAGCCCTCCTTTTAGGGCGGAGAACATCTCCGCTTCTATGATATTTTCGCAGATATGCATTTCTTCAGTGAATCTAGCTAGGTAACTTTTCAGAGATTCGTCCCTTCCCTGCCTCAGATCCTGAAGGCGTTGGAGTGGGAGTTGACCAGGCCTGGAAAAAACAAAGCCATTCTTAAAAGCAGTTTTCATATCCCTCCAACTGTGGAAGCTGCCAGGAGGGAGTTTTTTATACCATCGTATAGCACTTCCCTCAAGGGTTAAAGCAAAAGCTTTACATTTCAGTGCCGGGGTGGCCCCAGCTATTTCCATGCTGGCGCGGTAATTTAACAGGTGATCATCAGGATCACCTCGGCCAGAATACTTTGCTATTTTCGGCATTTCAAAGTCATGGGAGACGGGGCATCTACGGAGGCCCTCTGTGAAGGGACTTACTTCCTCTTCGTCATCCAATTCGTACGACGGCAGCTCGCTGTTCTCATCATGACCGGAATACTCCGGATCACGGTATTGGCCATAGAGCGGTGGAGCGTACTCCTACCCTTGCGGTGGTGGAACGCGACCGTAGTTTGGCCTTTCATGGCTCTGTAACTCATTGCGAGGATTAGTCCGAACTGCTTCAGCTCTTCTTTCTTGCCTATTCCTAGGCTCATGTGCTGATGCCATCCTTTCTCCTCCCATACCTCGTTGGTTCCTGTACATTTGACCCTGCGATAAGGCTTCTTCAGCGCGTCGCTCGCGCCTATTTCTAGGCTCTGCGGCATTGTGCCGACCTGGGTCTGTTTGTCCCCGTCGTTGTCCCCTGAATAACCCTCCTATTTGGCTGAAAATACTGCCGGAATTTGCGGGAGAAGCCTCCCTGTGTCTAGCTGGGAGTGGGTTTTGTTCCCCATGTGTTTCATGCTCTGGGTCTCGCTCGTAGAAGGGCTCGGATTCCACTTCGGCGTATGCCTGCGGGTCCTGATAATAATAAGATACAGTGGCCGCCTCAGATGGTGAATAATGTGGCTGTGAGTATTGCTGAGGCATCGCAGGTTCGTTCACAACATACCCTCTGGCCATAAAGGCATTCATTGCAGCAGTTTGTTCTATTTGCTGCCTCTGCATCTCCAGCATTTGGGCCGCCATGAGTGTCATGTCTCGTATCATGCGGCGATTTCGGTGCCGGCGAGGTGGATTAGGTTGTGCCACCTCCTCGTTGGCGTTTTCATGGGGTTCTTGAGGAACTTCGTCCTCGCTGTGTCGGCCACTTCTTCCCCTACGGGGGTTAAAATCACTATCACTTTCATTCATATTTCAGAAGAATTTCTGGTCTTAGATTGCTTTTCAAGGATAAATAGACCTTTGTCTCGCTGCTTCAAACCTTTTTCAAGGTTCTTAAACTTATGTTTCAAAGTTCTTTACCTTTTTCAAGGGTGATCCAGCTTATCTTTCACAGCTCCTACCTTTTTCAAGGCCAACCAGCTTATCTTTCAAAGCTCCTACCTTTTTCAAGGCGAACCAGCTTATCTTTCAAAGCTCCTACCTTTTTCAAGGCGAACCAGCTTATCTTTCAAAGCTCCTACCTTTTTCAAGGCGTACCAGCTTATCTTTCAAAGCTCCTACCTTTTTCAAGGCGAACCAGCTTATCTTTCAAAGCTCCTACCTTTTTCAAGGCGAACCAGCTTATCTTTCAAAGCTCCTTGCAGTTATCCGCTCTATTTATTGTAAGAGGTTATTCGTTCTTTTTCAGAACTACCTTTCTATGTGTGGCTTCTTACCATGTGTTTTCGTGGTTAGCAGTATGGCTTCCCACAGACGGCGCCAAAATGTTGACCACAAAATTCGGCTGGACTTTGGACCAACACGTCTCAGCTCCTCCCTCTTTGACACGTGGATCTCCTGCGCACTAGGACAAACAGTCAGCTTGCAAAGGGGGCCGAGGTGGCTCCCGTTTGCACTCCGATACCTAAGTCAGTACTCATTTTAGGCGAATATATATATATATTGGGTGCGGGAAATATAAGTGTGTAAAAGAGAGAAAAGGGAGTGAGAGAAATATAGAGTTAAGAGTGAGAAAATTGCTAACCCCCCCCCCCTTGGAGACAATTGTGCTTCATTTATAGAGGAACTTCTTGTCTTGGATTACGACACGTGGCATACTTTACACTTGTCACCACCCTAGCTCATGGAAGTGACAACCTTGCTTTTTAACCGTAATCATTGCTACATTTGATAGGGGATGGGCGCCTGTCACGTCTTGGTAAAGAAAGTGTCCCATCACTGACTCTATCTCTCTTTTGGTCAACGCCATAAAGCACCCCAGCTGAGTATAAAGCACATCGGATGGTGCGTTAACCAGGTCGGCTAAAAAGGTTTGCTTGACGTACCACCTCGGCAATCATCCCAGGTGATGCTTTAGGCCTTTAGTGGTAGGTCAAGGTCCGTTGGGCCACTATTGGACCTTCGCTGGTGGATCACTGTACCTTTCTCCGGGCCCGGATTCAACAACACCCACCCCTACTTTTAAATATCTAAATTCAAAAATCAGGTGAAACCTAAATAAATTCAAATTTCAGGTTTTATTAAGATTTTAATAATTAATTAATAAATCTGAATAATTTAAAATTAAACTAATTATTCATCTCAAAGTCACACAACACCATATGAAACCCTAATTATTTTCTCACTCATTTTCACCATCCACCACCGCCCATTTCACCATTTACTACCCAATCCGCCCATCATCGTCATCATCAGCCTATCTACTCCTCCCTCTTCACCCTCTCTTTCCACCGGAACCATTATCCATCAACGGCGGGCGGCACCACATTCAGAAACTGCATAGTAGCCCCCGCCCCCAAATCACTCAAGCCCGACTGTAAACCTCAATCTCCTCTCCATCTTTGTGTTGGCGGCGTCAAAATTACCAGGCGATGCGTCTCCTCTATACGACAGGAACCGCCTCTATGTAGTGGCGGTCTATGAAGCGGGGCGAAAATGGCAACAGTGGTGACAAAAAAAATGTTGTGTTCACGGAGCTGCGCACGACGCTCCTTGCTGCCTCCTTCGAGTTTTTGATTTCTTGGTCGTTTTTGTGATTTTTTTTAGTGGTGGTCGTGGCGGAGGGTTATAAGTGGTGGTTTTGGCGGCTATGTTGATGGTTTTCGACATCTGGAGATGATTTGTGATTTTTGATTTTGAGGTGGTTTGGGATTTTCTGTTGGTGGGACAACATAGGAGGCCGCGCTGGTGACGGGGGCGGAGTAGGTGGCGGGTATACAGGATACCTTGGTGATGGTGGACGGTGGTGGTGAGGTTGCTGGTTTTTGGCATTCAGAGAAGGTCTGCGTTTTTTTTTTTTTTTTTTGAAATGGCTATGAGTTATCTGGTGGCGGCGACGGCATCGGAGGTCGCGTCGGTGGCTGGGGCGGCGGAGATGGGCGAATTTTTTGCACACCGGATGGTGGTGGTAGTGAGATCGTGGAGACTGAGACGGTGACGATTGATGTTGAACATTAATTGATGAATGTGACCTAATAAGTTTAAAATATAAAAGAATTGTGACCTAATAATTTAACAAATTGCGACCTAAATACATTTTGTGACTTAATATTTTGATAATTTGTGATTGTGACCTAGAAATAATTTTTGATTTGTGACCTAAAAGATTAATTCTGACATTTAAAAGATTTATGACTTAATAATTTATAAATTGTGACCTAAAATAAATTAAAATTGTGACCTGGAAATAAGTTCGTGACCTTAAAAAACTTGACTTGTGACTTAAAATAAATTTGTAACCTAAAAAATTTGTCTTTTGTGACCTGCAATTATACAGTATTGTGACCTTAATATATATACTTATTAAAATATTTTTATTTCTTTAATTTAATTAATTGATTCTAATTAGAGACCTGATTTTTAAAATTATATAAGTTTCACCTTATTTTTGAAATTTGTATTTTAAAACACCTTATTTATGTATTTTTTCCTTATAAAAATTCATAAAGTCCATAAAATCTAATGAAGCCCATTAAAAAATTCGTTTAAAATTAGATTTAAACATGTTAAAGGTAAAGATTCTATAAGAATGTTTAAAATATATATATATATATATATATATATATATATATATATATATATATATATATATATATATATATATATATATTCTTTAAATTTATAGTGTTGTTTAAAAATAGAAAACCCTGCTCTAAATAATGTCCTTTAAATTTAATCTTATCTTAATTTTGATCTTATCTTAATCTTAATCTTAATATATATATAAAAGCAGAATAACCGTCACCAAAATACACAAATAGTTTCCAGCCAAAATAACTTTCTAAATTTGAAATTTTTTTACTAAAAAATAATATATTAAATATTTTACCAATTATTATTTTAGATGTGTCATTAATTACATTAAAATTCGTGCTATGCTATTAATTACATAAAAAAAAAAAAAATTATTTTATTATTATTCTTTTAATAATTATTGTATTATTTTGAAATCGAAAAATAAGTAATATGAGTGTCAAATTAAATATCACAGTGAAAAGTTTAATGGAAGCTAAAAAGTGAGAGCAAATTGTAAATATATTGTCTGTAAAATCATATAAAAAATTAAAGGTAAAGTTTTATTTTATATTTTATATTTTTCCTCAATATCTAATTCATTTTAAATTATATTATTTAAGTCTTATAATATTATCTATAATTAGTTAACTAAATTCATTTTAGTCATATATGATTAATTTCTATTCTAATTTTTTCTCATCAAATAAAAATAAATAACAACCATACGAATTTTTGAACAAATCCAATTAAGTTGGGTTAATATTTACAAACTTAAGATTTCTTCAATTCATTCATCATTTTCACATTATTTTTATTTATTTACTCATTCTGTTCATTTTTATATTTTTCATTATAAATTTAAATAACTAAAATATGCAAAAATATATTACAGATTTTAACAATTAGTTTATATAATTTCTATTAAACAATTGATTGATCAATAATTTTTTATTAAAATAATAATGTAACAATATGAATAAAGAAATTGTCAGCATGAAGAAAGAAGAATCAATTAATGTAACATATTTATTAAAATTAATGAATATTTTTTTAGAAAAATAATTGAAATTAATAATTAATGCTTAAAAAATTAAATTATACCAAAAAAGTGTATCCTACACTTCATTTTGGAGGAATATGATGAAAAAAAAATACATGAAAAGTAAAGCCTCAATCTTAAGGAGAATATGTAAGTTGAATTTTGCACATGTATTGTATGAGCCTAATTTTGTAATTCAAAAGTTTTTTCAAAAAAGAAAATTTCATTTATTGAACGTTAATTCCAGAAAGGAGTTGATATGTTCACGGTACAATCTCCAAAACACTTAATTCATGGTCTGTTTTTTCGTAAAGAGATAAAATAATTCAACAGTTTAAAATTTATTAAAATATTAAAAAAAATAATTATATGCCGCAAAAAATTGTGAAACTTTATTTCTTAATTTTATTAATATATATAGACACAAAGACTCACTATATATTTTATTTATATTTTCATTAAAAAAACTATTGACATATAATTAACTATGCATTTAATTATATTTAATTAAATGCATCGCATTTAAAAATTAAAAATTATTAATCTACGAATGATCTCTTGAGTTTAATTTCACGTTCGAGCACCACAAATGTTGAGGTTGATTTTCACTTTCGAGTATCGTCAATATTGCTTAATTTGTTACATTTATTTATATATAGGACCGCATATATTTAATTTGTTACAATTACTTTATTTTATGTAAATTATAATATTTTGAGAGTATTATTTCTATTCACGTTAATCAAAGATATTTGGACGAAATTTTTTATTTATTATATACAACATATATTTGAAAATTTTCATTATTTAATTTAAATTTGAACAATTGTTTAAATATGTTTTGTTTATAGCAACTTTCGTATATCACACGGGTGTGAACAATTACAAACTGTGGAAACAATGTATTCTTTAAAGAGGTTTTCCAAAATTGATGAGAATTGTAATTTATTTCTATTTTTAGTATTCGTTGACAGTCTGTATCATTAATCAAAGCAAATTACGTGTTCTATTTTTTTTCCCTATTTTGTAATGATATTTATAATAAAATCATTTCATATTATTCTTCCGTGCAACACACGGATGTTATACTAGTAAAAATAGTAATTTGAAAATGAGCATTCATTTGTCACTTTGGTAATGCCAAGTTAAGCCCCCAGGGCACATTTCTCAATGGCAAAGGGGAGGACTGAGAAAGCTCAGTGAAGCGGTGTGTAGGGTTCGAATCCTGAAATATTGGATTTGTATCTTGTAGTCAGCGGAAGTTATCCAAATTTTGGACTTACCATCAAATCTTTCACCCTGACTCTAGAAAGCATAACTTGCGATTAATCTTTTCAATCAATGGCTCAGGGTAGGGTCGGTTGAAATTATATTTTTTTGACAGTGCCAAGTTAAAATTTTCTTTGAATATGAATAGACACGCACGCGAATAGACGTGTTGAAGTCAACACCGTATATGTTACCAAGAACAGGTGGATGGATGACAAATTCCATCTAATAAATGTAAAGAGGGCGGACCTAAAAACAAAATATCATGTGAAGCTTTAATAGAATTCCACAAGAAAAACAAAATGAGTAAAGGGGCTGCTGACTGCGTAACAAAAGGTCATAATAATGGAATTAATCACGTACGCTGTGTACAGTTTGTTTGATAAACGAACACATTTATGAAATCTACACAGAATAATGACATCTATTTATTTATTTATTTACTTAATAATTTAGATTAATTCTTGCATAGTCCAAAATCCAAATCCTAATCTTGTGATTATCGTCAATTAATGCATGTTAAATTTTCTTCTTAAATGGGTCAAACTATGACCTGTATTTACAGGGATTGCACCGACACTCTGTTGAGAATCAGCGCGTCATGTTCGATACGTGTTCGACACCGACACTCTCCAACACGTGTAGGAGCTACATCATATACATCAAAATGAAAAAGGGGAAGGGTGAAATGCATACAATTAAAAAAATGATAAATCTAATTTATAAGTTTATTTTTATTTGATGTCCTCATTTTGATTCAATAAGAATACAATGTGTTGTTTGTAATAAGACTAAAATAATAATAGATTGAAAAAAAAAAAATTGCGCGTCCCCAATATATCGTGTCCCAACTTTTTAAAAAAATCACTTGTCGACATGTCCGTATCGTGTCGTATCCGTATCGCGTATCGGTGTCCGTGCAACTTATACAGCTTGTGTTAGCCTTGGAGGAGGATTCCTAAGTTTAAAAGCCTTGATCTCCTCGAATGAATCCTTGCAAGAAAGTTTCATTTGTTTAAAAACCTTGTTCTTTTGGGTGCACACCAGTGGTGGTTTTGAAGGTTGCTAGAGCACCATTTATATAGATCAGGTTAGTGTTGAGAATTTACTTAATCATGTACAGTGGAATATAAAATATTTTCAATTCTCAAACGAGGATCTGCTTTGTGTTTAAATAAAAATCGTTATAAAGAACATTACTTCTTGATGTTCTTGCAGACTACTCCGAGAATCTTGATTCTTTCTCCAATCTACTTGCACACCACAATTGTCCAATTATCCAGCCTCCAAATGTGATCCACATGAGAAAACAAGAATGAAAGGCTAGTGTTAATCTCTTCTTGTACTAGCAAGAGAATAATGAATTAGGGTTAACTTTTCCAAACTCTAGTTGTTCATTAATATAAGTCAGAGTGGGCTTAGCCCATAACTTAAACATCGACCCGGTCCATGTGGTTTAATTAATCCAATTAATTAAATATGGGACATTAGTTAATCAATCAAATTAATTAACTCAAGCCTATTAATAAAAAATATAATTAATTAATTATACAAATGTCAAACACTTGTCAATTAATTAATTCCAATCACATTCTTCTAATTCTCCCCTTATTTGTAATACTTTAGGTTCCCAACCACGATGTCGAACTACGTGAATTGTTATTTTGATCTAATCAAAATAAGATTAATTAAAACTCTCTTTTAAATTAATAATTAATTCTCCTAAATTAATTAATTCACATTAGTTGTCCCAAATTGACATCTAGCAATGTGTTGGACAATACGTGTGATGGGAAATCACATGGTGTGACAAAACGAAACTAGTTCGTTTATCATGAAACTTTAATCCCTTCGTCATTATGATCCGATCAATTACGAGATATGGAAATGTGTCAATCTCGTTTATTGATCATATTTTTTTATTTCGCTATTAAGTCAATAAACGTTGAAATTATTTTCAACTTTATTAATTCACCTTGGCCAAGGATTTCGATATCGACTTAACCAAATAAAACGCAGATCATAATCTCTTACTATCTAAGAGCGACGAATCCTATATTGATCATTCACAACCATCATGTGATTCTTGACATACACGAACGACATCGTATTATCGACTCCTTTCAGAGCAACATCCAACATCACCAAAGTATGACTGCCCTCATATAAGGTACTATGATGACCTCAAGTTAAAGGATCAATTTCAGTAACGAACGTTAGAGATTAACCACGGACACTCAGATAATTATTCATGTGGAATCTCCGTTGAGGGTCTTCAATGTTTTGTTCTCTTAACAAAACATCCACCTGTTCATTTAGATGTCTCTACATCTTAGCTTATGAGATCAGCTACTCACTTCTAAAGTGGGCGATGACACACGTGTTAGTCTATTCGTAATAAAGATATTCGTATCTCGATATTACTTTACGACCAAGGATATTTTAGATTCCATTATAACTATATCTCACGATCACAACTCCTTGTGATTAACAAGTTATCAAGATTTGAATCTACGGACTCTGTTGATTTAATTTAGCAAGAATAATAATATTATTATAAATTAATTAAATAACAGATCTGCCATATATTAAATGCATCAAATATATTAATAAATTTTTGGTCAAACGATTGAACCTAGGACATAACACTTACAATTAGTTATGTCAATTTTACATCCTTTCTTTACAATGATTAATGCAGTCGACTGAAAATTTATTCAAAATACGTACTAACTGTTCGACGGCGGAATTTGGGCAAAAAAACTAATTTATTTACTATTCCGCACGGATCTCGAGGGATTTTGAGGGTTAAAAATTGGAGAGAGAAAAGATGTTTGGTTAAAAAGTTGTATTGAAAATTGTTGAATTTATAAACCAAAAAAAAACTATTTTTTGATTCTAATGAACTCAGTGAAATGAAATGAAAGATAATTTCGGTATGAAATATTAATTCTTAGAACGTGTTTGGCAGGCTAAATGAAACGACTCGACAGGACCGAATGAGGCAAATTTTCAGTTATGCTGTACTAAACTTACTATGACCATCTTGTCCAAATTCTGTTTTTCACGATTACATTAGAGAAAATTACCAAAGTACCTCAAAGTTGAATTTAATTCTTTGTCGGGTTTTTCATGTTTTTCCTTGGTTATCACAGTAAACTACAAGCTTTTCGACCATCTATGTTATCGTAAGTTCTGTTTAAGATTCAGAATCAAGCATGCAACCTCTTGCTATCGAAGAAGATGACGATAACTATACGAAAGACGGGAACTGGAAAGCCTGTCCATTTATCCTAGGTTACTTAATTTCATTCTTAATTCTTCCAAATTAAGTCATATATGCTTGTTTGCCGAGTTTTCAAATTTTATTTTATTATTATTATTTATTTTTCCTTCCGCAGGAAATGAATGTTGTGAAAGATTCGCATACTGAAGAAGTGCTACTCTCAACTTAATAAGCCAAACACGTTTTATTTCTTTATTTGGGCTAAAATGGGTAAAGCCCAAATCATGAGCTGCTGACTTGGTCATAATAAAGACTTCCCAGGCTGGTTTCAATATATACAACTCAGCAGAAAAATAGAAGCACAGACAGACAGAACACAGGCGAAAGAAAAGATATACACAAAACGCACACAGCTTCTTCCTCTCTCTCTCTTTTTTGATCGGGTGATTTTCTTGGTCGTGAGGTGTGTGATTGATTTCTTGGTGAGATCAAAGTTGGCTCAAATGCCATTCTTCCAGTTTTGAGAGGGAAAAAGTAGGGCTACGGGTCGAACAATTTCTCTTGGTGAGATCAATCCTTTACTCTTCCTTTAATCTTCACTTGGTAATTAGATTGATTACAATAGGTGTAATCTTATAGTAAATGAGAGTTTATTCTTGGTGATTTTGGATTGTGTTCAACAATGTGTATAGTCTCGGTTTTGGGGTTATTTTGAGGTTTCTTGGTGAATGATTGTAAATTGCTTTGAACATTGCTTTGTGCCTAGTGGATTTGAGCGTGAATCCAAATTTAGTGGATTGCTCAACGGGGGAGTAGGAAATTCTTTGAATTACCGAACCTCCGGGGTTTTTGGACCGAAAATTCTTTGTGTTCTTGCGTTACTTTCATTTTATTTTTCGTTATTGTTCATTTTCGTTACAACAAGTGGTATCAGAGCTTGTATACTGGCTGAAATCCAATTTCTTGACACTGCAGGTTCTTAATTTGGTGGCTGCAGGTCTTAATTCCCTGTGATTGAACAATTTCGAATCCGTGGTAACTTCTATCCTTATCTTGATTCGGCATTTTGGAGTTAATAATATTTGATATTTGATTTGTTATCCAAATTGTTTTTTTGATAAGTGAATAATTGAAGTTAATTTTAGGGAAATTACAATAATCTGATATATTCTTGAATTCTTGCATAATTGTTTCATTTATATAATTTTGTTGAAATATTGCATGTTTTAATAATCTGCATTATTTTTAATTTTTTTATATACTTGGACTTTGTTGCTTTATTTCTTGATATATAGGTTAGATTTTGTGTTTTCAAATTTTTTGTGACTTGTTTTGTGAAACTTGGCGTTTCTCTCTCTCAAAATGTCTCATACTAAATTTGAAATAGAGGTGTGGACTGGAAAAGGTGATTTTAGTCTATGGAGACAAAAAGATTAGGGCTCTTTTACTTCAACAAAAATGTGCATATGCTATTACTGAAAATTGGCCTACTGAATTTAGTCCTTTTAGAAGGCAAGAACTAGATGAACAAGCATGGAGCACTATTTTTCTTCATCTCTCTGATGTTGTCCTTAGAAAAGTAGGTGAAACAGAAACGACTGTTGAATTATGGTAAAAGTTAGAAGATTTATATCTATCTAAATCCATTCCCGATAAGTGTTTTCTATTGAAACAGTTTTTTGCCTTTAGGTTTGAACCATCTCAGGATCTCGAGTCTAATCTTGATAGATTTAATAAGCTTACACAAGACTTGTCTAATTGTGATGAAAAGATATATGAAGATCAATTGTGTATTGCTTTATTAAATGCGGTAGGTGATAGGTATAAAGATGTGAAATATGCTCTTGAATATGGTAGAGATACACTTAGCCTTGATATTATTACCTCTGCCTTAAGAAATAGAGACTTGGAATTAAAATCTGAAATTAAAAGAAGTCATCAAGGAGAAGTTTTAATTGCTAAATCTAAAAGACCATTCAAGCCACATCAAAATACCTATAACAATAATACCCAAAGAAAAGGAAAATCTCCTACAAATAAGAAACCAGATTTCTCCAAATCCCGGGATAGATCAATCAAGAAATGCTATTATTGTGAAAAACCTGGACATTATATTAAAGATTGTCCCAAGAGATTAAATGATCTTAAGAACAAACCAAGACACAATAATGAGTGTGATGATAATGATGGTGCCGTTTACACGGTGAATACTCAAGACACTCATCAATCTTGGGTATTGGATTCTGGGTGCACATATCATGTGTGTCCCGAAAGAGAATGGTTCAATAATTTCACACCTACAGATAAAGGGAGTGTTTACATGGGAAACAATTTTCCTTGTAAGATACGTGATGTTGGTGACATTTTCTTAAAACTTGAAAATGATAAATTCCTCAAATTGGAACAAACTAGGTATGTTCCCGAGGTTGACAAAAACCTCATTTCTTTAGGAATCTTGGATTCTAATAATTTCGAGATTTGCTTTAAGAATGGATTTTGCAAAATTCAAAAGGATTCTTCTGAAATCATAAATGTTTCAAAAACGAATGGTCTTTACAAAATTCATGTTATTCCTCAGAAAGAAGAATGCCTATCTGTTTTACATTCTCAAAACAGAAACTTTTCAATATGGAATCGAAGACTTGGCCATATAGGAGATAAATATCTTAAGTCACTAAGCAATGATGGGGTTATAGGAAATGTCAATTTAGACAAGGAAGATTTTTATGAAGAATGTATTTTGGGAAAACAAACAAAACTACCTTTCAAATCTGGTATTCATAAATCCACCTCCATTCTTGAATATCTTCATCCTGACCTATGGGGTCCAGCATCCACTCAAACTGTTTCTGGTTTCAAATATTACTTGTTGATTATTGATGAGTTTTCAAGAAAGGTTTGGACTTTTTTACTAAAATCAAAAGATGAGACTTTTCAAAATTTTAAGGATTGGAAAATCTTAATTGAAAACCAAACCAACAAGAAAATAAAGGTTTTGAAAACTGATAATGGATTGGAGTTTTGTAATACCATATTTGATGAGTTTTGTAAACAAAATGGAATTTTAAGATATAGGACTGTCACCTACACACAACAACAAAATGGGACAACTGAGAGAATGAATAGGACCTTATTAAATAAAGTGAGGTGTATGTTGTTGAGCTATGGTCTCCCAAAATGTTTCTGGGGAGAGGCAGTGAAGACTGCCACTTATTTGGTTAACCTGAGCCCTTCAAGGGCTACAGGTTTTAAAACTCTTGAATTTCTTTGGTCTGGTAAACACCTCAACTATTCCTCCTTAAAGGTTTTTGGATGTGCTGCATATGCACACCAAAATCAAGGAAAACTCAACCCCAGGTCTAAAAGATGTGTTTTCTTAGGTTATGGAGAAGGTGTAAAAGGTTACAGGTTGTGGGTAAAAGAAGATCAGGGTTTTAAAATAATAATAAGCAGGAATGTTGTGTTTAAGGAAGATTTAATGCCTTGCCTTATCAAAACTGAATCTAAAGCTGATAATCTTAGAAGGATGAAAACTGTCATATGGGACTTGAATGATCTCAGTCTTGATAACACAACTACACAAGCTCCTCTTGAGATGGAGCATTTGAATCTGAATGACCAAAATGAAAACATGGATCAAGAGGATACTGATTCTAATACTGAAGGTGAACTTAGTCAAACACACGATCTATCCAACTATCAGTTAACTAGAGATAGGGTGAGAAGGGAAGTAAGACCTTCCACTAGGTATAACAATGATGATTTTATTTCTCTCTTTATTGATTGTGATAATCTGTGTCCTGAACCAGCCTCTTATGAAGAAGCTATATCTTGTCCTGAATCTAAAAATTGGCTTACAGCTATGAATGATGAAATGAATTCTTTACATAAGAATAAAACTTGGATATTGGTTAAAAGGCCTAAAGATCATAAAGTCATAGATTGTAAGTGGATTTTTAAGATTAAGGAAGGTGACTCCAGCAAACATGGCATTAAGTACAAAGCCAGACTAGTAGCTAAGGGCTTTTCCTAAAAGGAAGGTATAGACTATAATGAGATTTTCTCACCTGTCGTCAAGTACACATCTATTAGGATCCTTTTGGCCTTAGTTGCTCATTTTGACTGGAAGTTAGAACTGCTTGATGTCAAAACTGCTTTCCTTTATGGTGAATTAGATGAAACTATATATATGCAACAACCTAAAGGATTTGAGCAAAAGGGTAAGACTGAAACTGCTTGTCTTTTAAAGAGGTCTCTATATGGTTTAAAGCAAGCTCCTAGGCAATGGTATAGGAGATTTGAATCTTACATGAAGGTATTAGGCTTCGAGAAAAGTAATTATGATTCATGCTTGTTTAATGATGGACATGGAGGACCTGATTCTGTTTATCTGCTGTTATATGTGGATGATAAGCTTTTAGCTTGTCATGATATGAATAAAATAAACTCATTTAAACATAAATTAAATTCTGAATTTGAAATGAAGGATCTTGGCCCTGCCAAGAGAATTTTGGGTATGAACATAAAAAGGGATAGGACTAATAGTACTTTGATTTTAAATCAATCTGCCTACATTTCTAAAGTGCTTGAAAAATTTTCTATGATGCATGCTAAATCTTGTTCATTACCTTTGTCAAATCATTTGAAACTTTCATCTGATCAATCTCCTAAAACAGATGAAGAAATCATTAGGATGAATAGAGTACCTTATGCTAATGTGATTGGTTCTGTTATGTTTTTTATGGTATGCACTAGACCCGATTTAGCATATTCTGTGAGTACTCTTAGCAGGTTTATGTCCAGTCCCGGTGAACTTCATTGGGAAGCATTAAAAGGTATGCTTAGATACCTAAAAGGTACTGAAACTCTTGGTTTGTATTATTCCAGATGCAAAGAAGGTATAATCTTAAAAGGGTATTGTGACTCTGATTTTGCGGGTGGTTTAGATAAAAGAAGAAGTACGTCATCATATGTTTTTACTTTATGTAATTCGTGCATTAGTTGGAAATCCCAGTTGCAAAGGGTAGTTGCACTATTATCCACTGAGGCTGAATATATTGTTGCATGTGAAGCATTAAAGGAGGGGTTTATTGCATGAATTGAACTTTGTTGATAATAATGTACTTCTATTTTCTGATAATCAGAGTGCCATTCATCTTAGTAAGAATCCCATGTTTCATGATAGGAATAAGCATGTAGATATTAAATATCATTTCATAAGGGACATGGTTGAAAATGGAATGGTTAAAATTGAAAAGATACCAACACTTTTAAATCCTTCGGATATGGGAACAAAGGTGTTACCCATTAATAGATTTAAGGATTGCATGAAAATGCTGAACATTGATTCTTAAGAATCAATATTCGGTCCTTGTTTAATTTTTGAAAAACTAATACTTTGTTTTTTTTTCTTCAGGTATTTATGAGCAAGATGATATTGAATTGGTTGCTCAAATCCACTAATGGTGCACTCAAGTTCGTAGCAAGGTGGAGAATGAAGAATTGCTACCCTCGACTTAATAAGCCAAACACGTTTTATTTCTTTATTTGGGCTAAAATGGGTAAAGCCCAAATCATGGGCTGCTGACTTGGTCATTATAAAGACTTCCCAGGCTGGTTTCAATATATACAACTCAGCAGAAAAATAGAAGCACAGACAGACAGAACACAGGCGATAGAAAAGATATACACAAAACGCATGCAGCTTCTTCCTCTCTCTCTCTTTTGATCGGGCGATTTTCTTGGGCTCGTGAGGTGAGTGATTGATTTCTTGGTGAGATCAAAGTTGGCTCAGATGCCATTCTTCCAGTTTTGAGAGGGAAAAAGTAGGGCTACGGGTCGAACAATTTCTCTTAGTGAGATCAATCATTTACTCTTCCTTTAATCTTCACTTGGTGATTAGATTGATTACAAGAGGTGTAATCTTGTAGTAAAGGAGAGTTTATTCTTGGTGATTTTGGATTTTGTTCAACAATGTGTATAGTCTCGTTTTTGGGGTTATTTTGAGTTTTCTTGGTGAATGGTTGTAAATTGCTTTGAACATTGCTTTGTGCCTAGTGGATTTGAGCGTGAATCCAAATTTAGTGGATTGCTCAACGGGGGAGTAGGAAATTCTTTGAATTACCGAACCTCCAGGGTCTTTGGACCGAAAATTCTTTGTGTTCTTGCGTTACTTTCATTTTATTTTTCGTTATTGTTCATTTTCGTTACAACACATACTATGAAATGAGCTCCAATTTGTTTCTTTATTTCACAAATCAACTCAATCAACGCAGTGTAACTACTTCGAAAAATTTGTCAAATTGGTCGGCTACTTGCTATGTTACGCCATTACTTGGAGTATTTCTTGCTGATGCATATTTTGGAAGATATTGGACAATTGCAAGCTTTTCGACCATCTATGTTATCGTAAGTTCTGTTTTGAACTTATCGAATTCGGAAGAATTTTGAATTGTTTCTATAAAGAACCGCGAAGTTATTGAAAATCGGACTTAGTTTGATGTTGTTATGGTATATTTTGATCACCTCGTCTAAAAGCATAACTATTTAATGATTTATGAATTCTATCGACAGGGAATGACATTATTGACATTATCAGCAACAGTCCGTGGCCTGAGGCCAACCTGTTTAAAGAAAGATGTCTGTACTGCGACACATGCTCAAACATCAGTATGTTATCTTGCACTCAATCTGATAGCACTCGGAGCTGGTGGGGTTAAGCCATGTGTCTCATCGTACGGTGCAGATCAATTTGATGACAATGATGAGGCTGAAAAGAAACAGATAAGTTCTTTCTTCTATTGGTTCTATTTTTCAATCAATATTGGTGCACTTATTGCCTCTTCTGTGATTTTTTTGATACAAGTTAACATTGGTTGGGGGTGGGGATTTGGTATTCCTGCTGTGGCTATGGCAATAGCTATGGCCTTTTTCTTTTCGGGTACTCGACTTTTCCGGTACCAGAAACCAGGTGGCAGCCCTCTTACGCGTCTCTACAAGGTGGTGGTAGCAACACTGAGAAAAACCAAAGTTTTGGTACCTGAGGACAAGTCTCTTCTATACGAGACATCAAATGCTCAATCCGCGATAGTAGGCAGCCACAAGCTCGATCACAAGGACGGACTTCGGTATGTGCCCTACTTTTCTATGAAAGTCTAGATCTACTATCTCAAAATAGTGATCCCTTAGTTGTCCATCAAATTAAAATTTTATACGTATACATGTTTAAATCTACACAAACAGTTACATTCAAAAATGTCAATGTATACAATTTTAATTGGGTTGACAGTTAAAAGCATCTCTAATGGTTTATGTCTAAGCCTAGGCCTAGAACCCGAATTTGGAGCACCGATTCAGGTAGGGTTGGGTTGGTTTATTCTCCAATATAATTGCTCATTTCATACTAATAATCAATTCGTTCCCAAGAATAATTAAGATTCTTCCCAATAACACCATAATATTTGGTTTACTCATCTTTCAAAATATAACTTGACATTTCCCAATGTATGCATCAAGTCATCACATAACTTCATGTATACCTTGATATCCCAGTAGTTGTATACATCATCTTGTTTTTGAAATTGTGAAACAAGGAGAGCATTTCAATGTAACTATATCCATTACAAAAATGATTATACTTCGAAGAAGCCAAAAATATCTCAAGAGTCATTATCCCTTTTTATCATTTACTAAATCTTGCTTGCGGTGTAAATGAACTTGCAAGTCTAACCTCAATCCCCTTAGTGAGTGCTTACCATACCATGCTCTTAACTCAAAATGATAGAATTCTAGGCAGAGTCTCCCTTGTAATTTGGACTTATCCAACCCGTAGGTATACTTCATAACCAACAATAACAATATGTAGTTACACTCCACATCTGACGAAAATTATTTAAATATTGACAATAATTCAAACAAACTCAATACCGCCAAAATATCCTAGAAAATCAATTCATAATTCCTCAACACAACAATTTCAAATCATAGTTTCCAATATCACAATATCACTTCCTTCAATACATTAATTGGCTCAAATGCCAACTCATTTTTCATACATATAAATATATACCACAAATCATAGTCCCAAAATTTCTTAATTACAAGACCAAACAACATAATAAATTTCTCTCAAAATAGAGGAATAATCCACTTACTCAAACACAATATCAAGTCCTTAATTCCCAATAATTAAGAACCAAATCTTTAAATCTCTAATTTCATAATTCTTCTCATAAAAGTCTCAATAAGATCATATTACTTATATTCTCAACATCTCATCACAACTTCATAAAACTAGTTTTCCATTTCTCGTTGATTTACTGAAAACGTTAACAACAAGTGACAAATGAATTTTCGCAACAGTTGCTCTAAAATTACTAGCCATGGCCTCATAACACGTGGCACAGTAGTCGATATTGTGGTCATGTATCTTTACATGAGGTGTTGGTCCAAACGATATATATTCCGAAAATATTGTCTAATCTTTTCTGTTAACCCCTCGTAAATGGTGCCATGTCTAAGATCAATTATGCAAAGTCCAGCTAGGGTTCATCATTTCTAAGTTCGAGGACAAAAATCATTATAAAATCATTCTTAAATCATTTTATTCTCATTATGCTCAACACTCGTTTTCTTTCTTTTCTTTTCTTTCTGATTTGGATACGATTTCTCGTTATGCTCCAAAACTCATTTCTTTCTTTCTTTCTTTCTTTCTTATTCGGATACAATCTCTTTCTCTTTCTCTTCATTCTTTCTCATAAATCATTAAAATAAGTATCCGAAATACTGAAATAACGTTAAACATCATAAACTTCTTTACCTCAGAGTTGATGAGACGAATGATGACAGTGGCAATCTTCATCAATAATAATTAAATAGTGTAAAATGTTTCTTGAAATTTCCTTTTGAAAATTTGACAGTCTACAAAACGCAGACTGGCTCTGATACCAAGCTGTAGCGGCCCGAGTTCTAAATACCTGGTTCACCACGTCATCGTCTGATCTAACTTTTAAAATAATATTTTAGCGGAAGAAATAACTGAAATTCATTTTTGGAAACATTAAATAAATTGTAATGGTTGATAAAATCTAAAACCTTTATGAAATAATTCGAAATAATAAATCGAGCCATTAATATTGTAAAACAATTGACAATATCATAATTTCTCAAATAATTGAAATTCTCAAAATTATCCAATGTTTGGAAATACGGATCATTAAAATAAGATTTTCAACCATTTAGCGACTATTGCCACAATCATCCATCGCTTGCCACCCTCTCCGAAATCTGCAAATGTTGTTAAAAATAGGCATGAGCATTTCATAAAAATACTCAGTAGACTCATCGTCAATTAATTAATCTACAATATAATTGAACACGTAAATACAGGCTCTTTAAAAATCATAGGGTGTGGGTTGCTCTTCTCGTGCATTAAAGCACATGGCTTCTTCTTGAAAAATCACAGGCTCTTTAGAAATCATAGGGTGTGGGTTGCTCTTCTCGTGCATTAAAGCACATTACTTCTCTTTGAAAATCATAGGCTCTTTAAAATCATAGGGTATGGGTTGCTCTTTCTTTTCGTACACATAAGGCACATAAGTTATGCATAACATCATCATTTATCTTGCAACACATTCTCTACTTTCTTTCTCATGCATAAAAGCATATAAGTTATGACAAGCATAACAACATAATTATTTCCGAATAAATACATTCTCGTCTCTTTTCATAAAAATGACTTTCACATAAGTCACATAACATACACATTCACATGCAATCATAATTTAAATCAATTAATAAGGGCGAGACTACTTAAACTTAACGAGTGTGGTTGAGCGATAATAACTTCAATCTTTCAAATCTCCGTACGCCTCGTCTAGCTAATTAGAAAAAATAAGTTAAATTAGTCTCTTGAAATTTATAGTTTAAAAATGATAAATTACAATTTGGGGACTGAAATTGATGATTTGAAAGTTGAGGGACTAAAATGAATACTTTTAAACTTGGGGACTAAAATGGAGTTTTTCGAAACTTCAGGACTCGAATAAAATGCTATTAAAATATTCAGGCTGAAAATGACAGATTTTTTTAAATTAAAGGATAGATTTTTAAAATATTTGCGCTCATGGGCCGAAATGAAACATTTGGAACTTCGATGACTAAAATGTAAATTTTCAAAACTTGGGTTGAAGCTCAAAACGAATATTAAACTATAGGGTTTGAAATAATTGAATTTAAAAATAAAAGGGCTGATTAAAATTATTTAAAAACTAAAAGGATTGAAATGATTAGTTTTAAAACCGAAATGACTAAAATACATAACTTTAAAACTTGGAGGACTAAGGTGTAATTTCCAGAAATAAAAAATATTAAAAACAATATTATCACATTTCTCTTTCATCATTTTCGCAAGGCATAGGATTGGAGAGAGAGAGAGAGGTGTGACTGCGCGCAAGTCCGGCCCTTCAGCTGGCAGTTTCGTCGGCGCAGGGTGCGGTGAGCTGCGGACAACAAAGGGGTTCCATTTTTGAGAGGTTTGGTACGAGTTTAGGTGCGAAACCGAGGCAAAAATGAGGCTTAAGGTGGGGCGATTTCCGGCGAAAAATCGGTGAATATGGGTCGGCGGTCAAGGTAAGGTTCTAGACTTCTTCTATTTCTTGGTTTGGGGTTGGATTTTGGCTTATTGATGGGGATTGGAGAGGGCAGTGGAGGCGTGTGGTTGGTGGTGGGTTCGAAATGGGTGGTGATTGTGGAGGTGAGTTGGAGGTTGGCGGAGCTGAAGGTCGTTTGTAGTTGAGTTGTGTGAAGATTGATTTTGGTATTGAGTGTTCGATTGGCTGTGGTGGTCTCTTGGAGGTGGCGGTTGGCAGTGTGGTTCGTTGGTGGTTGGTGGTCGAAAATGGTGGTTAGGTTAGTTTGATAGAAATGGGCAGGTTCGATTGTGGTGATGATGATGATGATTCAACTGGGGTATTGAGGAGACTGTGGTGGTGTTGGTTGAGGCGGTGATGGTGGTTTGATAATGGTGGCTGGCCGATTGCATTTGGTGGTGGCAGTGAAGTGGTTGTGGTGTGGTGTCTGCGTGTGGTGGCTGCAAGGTTGTGTGAGTGGTGGTGGTGCCTGCGTGTGGTTACCTGGTTGCAGGAGGTGGCTGGAAATTTGCTGGTACTCCAACTTGCTGTGAATGGGGATGCTGGAATGGAGTTGAAGAAGCCTCCAATGTCGTGAGAGAGAGGGAGAGCTGAAATTGGAGAGAGGTTGGTGAAAAATGGTGCTGAGGAAGAAGTTGGTGGAGTATGTGTTGAGGTTTGGTGATGTAGAGCTAGGGTATGGGATTGATGTGATGGATGGGGGTTGGTGGTGTGAAAACCTAGACAAGCGTTGCACGTAGTTCGAGGAAAATTCGCACGCGAAATCAACTGGGTCAGAAGAATGAAACTGATAAAATGAGATTGATGAAATTTGGAATTTAAAATGATTTTGAAAATAATAATTTAAATAATAAAATTTTGAAAATTCGAAATTTAATTAAAATCGAATTGACTTTACATTTCTCGACTTGGCTAGACGAATACGTCGCGACGTTAACTTAAAAAAAATGGGTGAGATCGCAGCGGCACGTTTTCATAATTTAAAATAATTATTCAATACGTAAAATTTCTTGGTCGCTACAAAAACCCTACCAGACCTAGTACCATAACCCAGGCCCATTTTTGCACAGCCCAATACAGGTAGTAAGCCTGTATAAACCCATTATAGTGAAGCCACCGAGGGAACCTGATCGGACCCAATTAAACTAAGCTCCATCAACTCTTGATCAGTCAAAATTAATTTATTAATCACGTTCTATTCCACTAAAAGAATGAGATTGCACTCTTAGTAAAATTGAAATTACTGAAACAATTAATCAATAATTATATCCTCTCACTTATCGTTCTTACATGTTACCCTCATCGATCAACTCGAATATTCGGAGCAAGTTACAATGACCAAAATGCGCTTCTCTGAATATTCATAAATTCTCAACTTTCATCTTCTATCTGACGGTTCAATGTGATCACATCACATCATAGAATTCAACAGTCACTGTCGAATTACTGAGCTCAGATTCAACTGTTCACTAGAAGAACCAGTGAGATTATGATCATACCTAAAAGGTGACGGATTCCATAATACGAATATATGTTCCTCGTTAGTTCACTTTAATTCCCAAAGTACCGAGATATTGATCAGCAATTGATCTCACCCATTGATACCTCAAAGAACTTCAAGTTAGTAATCGAAGTCCATTATCCGATTAGGATTAATGTCCCACGTACAATAGTTAAGTGAAATTAAACTTGTATGGTCAATGTCACAAATTAATTTCACGTGGTCCCATCCAATACTTTCCAAACGTACTTTCAATTTTATTACCAAAGTCAAAGATAAACTTTAATAAAATCGAGACGATCTTATCAAAATAAATTGTCCATATTTATTTACTGATCGTGAACATTAATTTTAGATCGAATTACAAATTGAATATTTCTATATTTAACAACTTAAACACTCAATCTGTAATATTAAATCGACCCATGGACAAACAAAAATTTATATTAATACAATCAATAAACATTTTATTTCGAATGTCGTGAATTATACTCTATGGGCATATATAATTCCAACAATCTCCCACTTGCCCTTAGAGTATACATGAAACATCGAATCATCCATCTTGTCAACATCATCATTACACTAATGATTATGTTCTCAACCAAGATAGTAACTCCTTTCGATGTAAGTCACGGTTGTATAACAAACAATCCAAGATTGTGTTATACCCAACCAATTAACCACATTATCTCCCAACTATATTCCAATTTTGACGACTCTCAAGAGTCCTAGTCAAATCAGATCTTAATTAGTTTTAATCCATCAGATCACAAACTGAATCGATAAGCAAATATTTACTCGTTTTCCGAAAACGCTTCAGTATATGCTTTACCTCTATTCAATGATCTGATCCTGGATCAAACTATTAATCACCAACAATATCCCTAGCATAAGATATGACCTATCTAGCGCAAAGTAAGGCTTCCTATAGCCGGAGCATAAGGAACCTTCTCTATCTTACCATGAGTCTTATGAGAATACTCATAAGATAGATAAAGTCCACAAAGAACATTATTCCTTTCAAGACTTCAATATTGCAAATGTAGATAGTATCTTATTATTACATGAAACTTAAGACTATTCTATTCCATTTTTCTCCCACTCCAAAAAGTACCGATGTCTAGAGAAATAGACAGTCATTCAAGTCTAATTGCTAGTACCAACTACTATTTAATGAAAATACTCTCACACATAAGTAGAGTGTCATTCAAATAAATAGTCGCAAAAACTGTCTCATCTTTCTGTATACATGAGTATACTTAAGATATATCAAGATTTTGATCAAGAACATGTATCACAATGGTTCTATCAAATTCTATATTCCATATCTTGAACAATTACCCAAATCCAAAGTTGGAAACTTGTATGTCATGAATTTTACTTTCATGGTCTTTAATATGAACTCATCAGATTACACTTTGTAAATGATTTCCTCAAGATGCATTCAAGAAACAACATCTTGACATCCATTTGTCGTACCTCATTTTCACAATGAACGACAATG
Organism: Ligustrum vulgare; assembly: GCA_963555705.1. Lineage (NCBI taxonomy): Eukaryota > Viridiplantae > Streptophyta > Magnoliopsida > Lamiales > Oleaceae > Ligustrum > Ligustrum vulgare. Next base: position 21,443,412 of record OY743171.1, read on the forward strand.
CATAAAAGATCTAGGTAAACTTTTGCATGACTATTGGCGGAAGGGTTTCACAAACCCATAATCATAAGCCTTGCACTAAAGGTATCAACCTTTCCATCTATCATTCTTTTATCATCTTAAAAATCATCACACCCTATAGGTTTGACCCCATTGGGTGCGTCTACAAATATCCAAACTTGTTGGATTACTAGGAATCTAATTTCGAGTTCACATTCACCTTCCATGATTTCAAGTCTATAACTTCTACCACTTCCCTAAATGAGGAGTTCTTCTCTTATTTCAGTAGAGACTGTCTAAAAAGACTCTCCGTAGAATAAGCGTCAAGAAGGTGGTCTTACAACCCTCCCACTCCAATTAGTCGCTGGAAGTGTATTTCCATTATGTCCAAACAGAGTCCCTTCCTCTCCTCCCATTACTTGGTATATCCCTAATTGGGATCAACCTCTTCACTGCCTCTTTATGAACATAAAGAAGAGACAGAACAGTGAGAACAACTTCGACTACAACCTTTGGTTTTCCCCTGTAGGAAGTTCCAAATCATCAAGATTAATTCTATGTGAAAATCTGGAATCAAGTTGTTTGAACCACGTTCTAACATCTCATCCAATAGAATTTTACTTGTTGATTTGTATTCTTCTATATGCCTTATCCTCTAAGAAAGCTACATTTGTACTCAACAAATACTTTCTTGACTAGAGGATTATAGAAGAAATAATTTCTAGTTTCGTTGCATGCCTTATAATCAAACCTTCATTGTTGCCTACATCTCGTCAATCCTTGCTTTCAACTAGTGTGCCAAAATTTCCCAAATCTGAATGTGGTGTAGACTGGGCTTGCACCCATGCCACAACTCTAGGGGTATTTCAGGAAACGAATCAATGGTACTAGGCTATGAAGGAACTTGACTATCTCCGGTATACATTCCCAAATGAAACTAGTAACGAGGATAACTCATCATTGATTTGGTATTACCTTGTTCTCCTTTTCCGATAAATGGTTCCTAAACTCATATGAGAGATACACAAACCTCGATCAAATCGAAGTATCTCGATTCTCCTAATTACTTCTCAACTTCTGTTCAAAATTCTAGAAATTCTTCAACATTTCAGATCAATGAGATATTAAGTATAGAATCGAGATCTGGAGTGATCATCAATAAAAGTGATGAATTACTCGTACTCTCTCGTATCTTGAGCACCAAAGAATCCACACATATCAAAGTGTATTAATCCCCAAACTCTTAAGTCCATTTAATGTATAAGGACTCTTGGTTATCTAATCCTCTAAACATGATTCAGAAAACAATATAGATTCCACCTCAGATCTTTTTGAGGTCCATCCCTTACTAGTAGTATTAGAATCGAGTTTTGGATAAGTGTGATCAAGCCTAAGATCTTAATCATTTTACCCTCTAAATAAAATTCAAAAGCCCACATAGATTCCACCTCCAAAATACTTAGAGGCTATCTTTACTAGTCTTTCAATCTTATTTAGATAAATATGATTATCTTAAGATCTTATCAAAGAGTTCATTAATACAAGGAGTCATCTATCCCTTATCACTTGTAGTAATATTACACTTAGAACCATTTACAAGGCTTTGAGATTGTTAACCATTTGTCTCGCAATAATAAGAGCATTATTTAACTTAATTCCAACTAATAACTGGAGATTAAGTGCTAAATAATTCCACTCAAATAATAAAGAGACAAAATAACAATCAAATTATTTCGTAAACATAAAAGCCCAATGGCTCTTTCCATATTACCATGCCCGTGCTTATCCTTATAGTATACTCTATCTCATTGTGTCATTTGGTCACCTAGGACCATATTACAACAACTTGCAATAGTGATTAGTTACTCTAGAATCTATAATCAAGATAGACTCAATTACTAACCATAACACAATAAATAGAGTCTTACTCCATTATTGAGTTTCCAGGAAAGGCTACTTCCTCATTAATCTTATCTTTGCTCAAAAGCAAAAAGGTTAGAGGGCCTACCATACTATCAGTTGCTTTAAAATAATCTCTTCTCTATGAATAGTTTACATTGAACCTTTCAGGGATACGTTCATCCTGGTGAATTTAGTCCACACTGAACCGTAAGAGATCATCTTAAAAGATTTCTCAAGCATTATGTCACATGAATCAATGTTTGCAAGTGGAACCTCCACCACGTTAAAGTGACCAATCATGTTTTACCAAATGGTCTCTTGCAAAAATGTGATCGGTTCATAAGTGGAGATATATTATAACTTGATAGCATATTTTGTATAACTCCATAATTAAAATGTTCAAATTATCATAAATACCCTTCCATCAAGAAAATAAATATGGTATCCTACTTGATATAAGAATCAAAACTATACAATAAACCATCCCATCAAAATAATACCATTTTCATTGGAAGATTTATGATTACTAATGAACAAAGATCTCCTAGCACAAACAAATGTTATAAGTGGAAAGAATTATAACGAGACATGTTGCAATTTTCGCCAATTAGTTTGTGATGTCTAAACATATAACTAGTTGTGGAAATACGACATTCAAATAAAATACACGAGTTGCATAAATGGTGAATACTTTCATATATGATGCATGAATAAAAAAATTATGCACAAGTAGACCCAAAACTACTATAATATGCGACAACCTAAAACCTCAAAATCTTAAACACATTTCTCTATATGAGAAATAAATGTGATTTATGGCTAGGCTGGGACCCTCCCACTAAATTAAATATATCCAGCATCTCATGCAATAGTTAATTTATAGTCGTTAAAATTTGGCCATCATTGACATTGTTTGGATATTCTATAGGAAGTCCTCGCGATGTCCTTGATTTAAGTGTATAACCCATATATTGATAATATTTTAAGTGTCAAATTAATTACGTCACCTATAGGGTAATTATGATTAATTCACACTTAAAAAATCATCACATAATTGGGCCCAATCTAGTAACCAAAACAGTGCAGCCCTCCTATAGGGAGACTAATTAGATTAGCACGAGACATACACAAATTTTTACTAATAGGCTAATAGGGGAGACCGTGGGTTCAAAATATTTTGCACCCTCACTCACTTAATATTTTGAACTGTTGGGTTTTAATTTAATAATTACCAATCAATTTTAACTCTTAAAATCGATTTAATTATTAATAAATATATTTATTTTCTAATCTAACATAAAATAAAATAAAATATAAAACAATGCATGACAGTATAGTACCTAGAGCGGTTTTATGCGATTTACATGACATGTTATTTAATGACACTCATTCACAAATTATTAAAGCAATAAATAAATAAATGCAATAATAAAAAAATTATGAACATAATTTATGGCCAAACCCAGACACAAAAATTACAAATTAATTAAAGAGTCTATTGAGCCACAAGCCGGCCCAATTCTTCAATTCCCATTTGTAAGTGTCCAGTCCAAAACTGCAAACCTTCAGTCTTCAGCCCAAAAGTGCAAACCTTCAGCCTCCAGCTCAAATGTCAAATTCCAAATGCAGTGATTCAATTAAATATTCCAGCCCATTGTAAAATTTAATCCACATTTCATTGGCCCAGCTAAATGATTTAGCTCACATTGCAATTAATTAAAATAGACCAATTTTATAATTTCTGGGCCATATTTAATTTTACCAAAATCTGGCCCAAATGAATATTGAGCGTTCTAGTCCAAAACCAGAATGTGGCCCAACTGATAACTTCATGGATCCGGCCCAAATTGAATGACCCATCTTCTTCACTTTTGCATGGAGTAATAGAAACCTAAAAATGAAGAAATTCAGCTGCCGCCTCAACCCATCGTCGAACGTTTTGTGTAAGAAGAAACCACCACATCGACTACAACAGCAGCCCCTGTCTATTGGCACCGCTGCCTCCATCCTCGAGCACATCCGCTCCAATCACCAGCAGCGACGTTGAGACCGCAGCTGTGTTGTGGCACTGCTGCAGTCGCCTTCTTTGCCATTAGCCGGAACTTCACTGCACCAGTCACCGAGAGGGTCACCCAGTAGTACTGTCGCTGCTCCCACGACCACAGACGGCAGTGCTCAAGGCACCGCCGCACGTGCACTCGTTGCAGCGACACCATCTGGTGTTGCAATTTCTCGCACAGCTGCACCTGTGCTACCGCTACCGCTTTAGTAAAGGAGAGACAGCGACGCCCTAAGGCGCAACCATCGACAACTGACCGCGGCGGTAGTACCCATGGTGTTGCTGGCTGCTGCAAATCTTCTTCAATATTTCGCGAATTTACATTGCAAGTCCTCATGCTTTGGAGATGGTGAAGTTGAGTTCCAATTCTGAAATTGCAGCAGTGGTCCTCCAAATTCTAAACTGCAGATCCGGTCCTTCAATATAGAAACTCTATTATCTGGTCCTCTGACTTACAATTACAATTGGAATTACACAAAACCGAATTCTATTGCAACATCAAAATCAAAGGGGAAAAACATGGAGACGTAATCCACCCCCTTTTTTACATAACTCGATAATACAAAGACAAGAATTTACCACAAAAATTCTATGGCCATAAATTTGTTCAATAAAGAATATCATTCATCCATTAACAAATAATCACATAATCCTAACACCGCTCAACTAACACATGCATAACAAAATTATTTAATCTTAAATATATAAAACAATATCAAAAACCTAACGCTCTGATACCAATTGTTGGGAACCCGGGTTGATCTACTCACAAAAATTGATTTGTTGTGACTAGATCATCCCGTTACAGGATTTTCTATTCTATGTATTCAATTTGGAATAAATAAGTTTGCACACAAAAATGATTTTGAGAAGATTACCCTTGTAGCGTGTTTTACAATAATTTTTATCAACTGCTTCTTGATTCCACCAAAGCTTCAAACCCTCAAGCTTCCCCCGGTATTCTCCAATGGCAGCTATGCAGGTGTGTGGTCACCTTTCTCAAGACCTAGGTTAAACTAGAATTATGGTTTCTTTGTAAAGAGAAAACACACACTACACACTTTAGTGTGTGTCTCGCCACATTTTCAATTAGGTTAAGAAAAATAGTCTTAGGAGACTATTTGTAACATCTTTACATTCCAAAACCCTACCAGGCCTAGTACCATAACCTAGGCCCATTTCTGCACAGCCCAATACAGGTAGTAAGCCTGTATAAACTCATTATAGTGAAGTCACCGAGGGAACCTGATCGGACCCAATTAAACTAAGCTCCAATAAATTAATTTTGACTCGATCAACTCTTGATCAGTTAAAATTAATTTATTAATCACGTTCTATTCCACTAAAAGAACGAGATTGCACTCTTAGTAAAATTGAAATTACTGAAACAATTAATCAATAATTATATCTTCTGACTTATCGTTCTTACATATTACCTCCATCGATCAACTCGAATATTCGAAGCAAGTTACAATGACCAAAATGCCCTTCTCTGAATATTCATAAATTCTCAATTCTCATCTTCTATCTGACAGTTTGATGTGATCACATCACATCATAGAATTCAACAGTCACTGTCGAATTACTGAGCTCAGATTCAACTGTCCACTAAAAGAACCAGTGAGATTATGATCATATCTAAAAGGGAACGAATTGCATAATACGAATATATGTTCCTCGTTAGTTCACTTTAATTCCCAAAGTACCGAGATATTGATCAGCAATTGATCTCACCCATTAATACCTCAAAGAACTTCAAGTTAGTAATCGAAGTCCATTATCCGATTAGGATTAAGATCTCACGTACAATAATCAAGTGAAATTAAATTTGTATGGTCAATGTCACAAATTAATTTCACGTGGTCCCATCTAATACGTTCCAAACGTACTTTCAATTTTATTATCAAAGTCAAAGATAGATTTTAATAAAACCGAGACGATCTTATCAAAATAAATTGTCCATATTTATTTACTGATCGTGAACGTTAATTTTAGATCGAATTACAAATTGAATCTTTCTATGTTTAACAACTTAAATACTCAATCTGTAATATTAAATCGACCCATGGACAAACGTAAATTTATATAAATACAATTAATAAATATTTTATTTCGAATATCATGAATTATATTCTATGGCATATATAATTCCAACAGCTGAGGAGTACGATCGAATACCTTCTTCTTCGTGCAGACAGATTTGAACCAGGTGCACTATAACTGGTTTTTAGAAATGGTGATGGAGTGGGTAGGATAGGATTCTGACACACACACACGTTAACAACACAGGTACCAAAATATTGTAATGTTGACCTTCATTTTCACTTTAATCCATCACCCATAATCCTTACACACAAAATGGATAACAAAATAAATGATATACCCCTCATATGGAGGGGGACCCACCTACATGTGGACCCCCTCCATGTAAGGAGTGTGTCATCCATTTTGTGGTCTATTTTGTGTGTGTAGCATGGTCCTAAACCAATAGTGTCTCTTCTCTCTCTCTCTCTCTCTCTCTCTCTCTCTCTCTCTCTCTCTCTCTCTCTCTCTCTCTCTCTCTCTCTCTCTCTCAACCTTAATTTGTTGTTTCCTGGCTTTTGTAATTGCTTTTAACAAGAATTTAATTGTAATTTCATTTTTTATTCTATAAAGCAAACATGATGTTTCAGATTATTTGCAGGAAGATTATTTAAAATGGATTAAAAAAAAAAAAAAAATCAACAATGGTGACCCAACCCGACCCGACCTGATTTGTAGAACAATTTGAAACCGAAACTTTCGGTCTGGGTCAGGTTTGGCCCAAACCTGACTCGAACCAACCCAATGTCCGCCCCTATTTATGTCTATTTTGATTTATGTGGCAATTAAATAAATAAATATCTCATTCATGTCTATAAAATAAATAATAGAATTTAAAGTTTATCTCCAATGATCTTTGTGTACACATGTCAATGATGTCATCAAATTAACATCATTTTCTTAGATAAAATAAATGAAAAATTAATATTTATCTAGTCATTTTGTCTAACAAATTATCTATACCTAGACATAGCACAAAATAATATTCATGCAACATTAGCATCATATAGACATGAAAACTAATCATTGAAGATAAAATATTTAAATTATTATTTGTTTTTCCTATGTGGCAATAATTTTTTTCACAATTCGCAAATTATTAGAAATGATCTAAAGGGACACCATTTTGGGACAAGTACGAATTGTGCGTTTGGTAAGTTGGATTCAATAGGATATGACAGCGCAGCAAATTAGATTTTGTCCTGTCTTATCTAGTCCAACATAATATTGAACGTTCAGTTTGGCCATAATACTCATCATGGACCCATAACTTTTCTAACCAATTACTTCAAAGTAAGATTCTTATTTTTATTTTATATTAAAAAAATAAAAATAAATAAGAGGCAGTTTCTAGACTGATAAGTTTGCAAATTTCAGGTTCTTTGACAAGGCAGCAGTGATATTACAATCTGATTATAAAAAAGACTCAATAGATTCATGGAGACTTTGCACTGTTACGCAAGTTGAACTGAAATCAATTATTCGATTACTTCCCATATGGGCTACTGGCATTATGTTCAGCACAGTGTATGCACAAATGGGCAACTTATTTGTGTTACAAGGAACATACATGAACACAAAACTGGGCAATTTCGAAATCCCGGAAGCATCCCTATGAATTTTCGACACTCTCAGTGTCATTTTCTGGGTTCCAGTCTATGATCAAATCCTGATTCCGAACTTAAGAAAGTTCACAGGCCAAAAGAATGGTATGACACAGTTGCAGCGTATGGGAGTCGGGCTTTTCATATCGATATTTGCTATGATATCCGCTGCAGTTCTAGAGGTCGTTCGACTAGGAATTGTACGAAGACACAACCTTTATAACACAAAGCAAGCGCCCATCTCGATATTCTGGCAAATCCCGCAGTATTTCATCATAGGATGTGCGGAAGTGTTCGCGTTTATAGGACAAATCGAATTCTTCTACGAACAAGCACCTGATTCTATGAGAAGTTTGTGTGCCGCCCTATCTTTAACAACAAATGCTGTGGGAAGCTACGTGAGTTCTTTTCTATTGACTATTGTTACAGATATGAGTACAAGGAATGGGAAGCCTGGATGGATAGCAGACAATTTGAACCATGGGCATCTCCATTACTTCTTCTTGCTACTGGCTGTCCTGAGTTTTCTCAACTTGGGAGCTTTCATTGGGGTGGCAAAGAGATAAACATACAAAAAGGCTGTGGGAACTCTTCGTTGACGACCATATCAAGTGAAAAACATGCAAATACCTGTTTGTTCTGTACATATTTTATTCATGGATAATATTTTCAACTTTGCTACATTAACAAAACTTTTGACAAAAAGCTTTACAAAAGCTCTCACATAAAGGATGGGGTCGATAATCATTGCTCTTGACACCACACACCGCATTTAAGAGCTTTTGTCAAGTTCTTTATCAAGAACTTTGTTAAAATAGAATAATTATGATATTTTTTTCCTTAGATCCTATTCAAGTTATGTCTAGTGCAGCGTTCAAACCACGTTGATATGTTGTCATTTCCTTTTCAGTGTTAAGTATATGTCCTGGTTGATGTTCTTTAACCAAGTGTTCGGTGAATTAAATAAACTGATTTATAAATTATATAATTTTTTAAATCACTTTTTAATTACACATATTTTCTTTCTTCAATTCTCAATTGTTACTTTTACCTTAAAATCATAAATAAATCAATTTTTAAACCAAATATTGTTACCAAACAAAGGCTAATCAAAACTCCTTTTTTCTCACTCATTTTCAATTTCACATTAAAAAAAAAAAAAATTGCACATAATCCTAAAATTTTTCATTACGCCCTTGTTTGGCCCCCATTTTTTTGGTAAAAATTTGGTTTTGAATAGTTTTTTTGGAAGAATGTAGAGTTAAAAATTGTTTGAAAAGTCAAAAATGGTGGGCTTGACTAAGATAGATGGTTAAGATTGAGTATTGAATAAATTTAATTTGTAAAAAATAAGGGCCAAACAGGGACTACATTTCATACACATTCTCCAAAATTCACTATTCAAATAAATTTCTCCCCGGTCTAATAGTCATAAATTTAGATTGGGTAGTTCAAGATAATATCATAGCACAGAAACATCGTAAATTCAAATATAATAGCCATTAATTTGTGAAAATTGCACGTTAGTCCAGAATCAGTCACCATTTTTCGCTGATCCGTTCACTGGGCTGGCAATTACATACGTGCAAGTATTGTAGAGACAACACTACAAAAGTTGTCATAAACCATGTGTAGCCCTCTCTCAAACAATAATTTCAAAATAAAACAATAAAATGGTAAATGGTATTGGAAAACGTCACAAGAACTACAACATTTCAACTTCTTTTTTCTTCCAGTCTAGCATGCTGAGGACACCAATAATTTTAGGTACATTTCACCTGTGATTGAGACCTAATCGCCAAGCGTCGAACCTCACTGAAAAACTTTTATGATATGACAGAAAACTACTCAAATGTACTGTAAAACAAATCGCAAACAAAGGATGATGCAAAAAATTCACAATCTGGATTAGGCCTGAAGCATTATACAAAAGAAAGAAACTTGAAACTATTATTACTGTTAACTCTACAGGGTTAAATATGATCAAGGCACTAGATTTGAAAATATGTCACGAGTATAGCTAATAATCTTGCATTTGCAGAGATGAAATTTCTACCTTTATTACTTCAATTCAACAGCAGAACATTCCCACTGATTGAATTTGAGTTCTACAGCTTGAGTTTTACGCCCTTTATGCTACTCAAACTCCTCAATGGTGTCTTATAGAATGGCACTATGCCCTTGTCAACATCCATTGACGAATATTTTGCGTTTCTCTCCGGCATAAATTCTTCCCTGCCCTTGTAAGCACGTATACCACAGTTATCAACACTCCTCCTACCATTACTTGATCCCAGGATATCCCAAGAATTCCTCGAACCAACAACACTACTTCTTCGTGCAAGCTTCGGACCCGACACTTCTTTTACTTCTCCTCTGGCCTCCTCCCCTTGTTTGGGGTCGTCAATTGAGCTGTCAATTACATTTCTTGTGAAACGTTCACGCTTATCTTCACAGTTCTTGTGCTTGAAACCAATGACATTGCGTAATTTTTGCCATCTAACAATCTTCTTAGGTACATTCATCATGTTACCAATATTTTCAATAGCAGCAGTTCTTTTAGAAATGGATCCAACCTTCTCCAAGTCATCATCTCTAATGGAATTCATATGCCAATCTTTCAATTCCATCTCAGTGATTACCAACTTAAAGTTCGCAGGAGATACTCCTCGATCCTCTGAACCCATTGTTTTCTTTCCAAGACTCCTGACAGAGCTCGACCGATCAAAACTACTACGCATCATGGAAGAAGAATCTGAATTAGCGTTCCCTGATCCACCAGAGCTAGTCTTGTCCTCCATTATAGAATGCATTGGCCCGTCAACCGACAACCTTCGATTTTCAAATCTGTTGGCACTACCCAAGATCTCATTCTCAACAACAGAAAACATCGGTGCAAGCCTCGGAATAGTCCTTGCAATCATGTATCCATCCCAGGAAGCCCGAGGCTCATCGAATGAAATCCTACCTGCATCAACCGAAAACCTTGGCTCGGTGTCACAAGATCTTCTCCCCCCAATCTCGGATTGAGTTTCCCTCGACTTTACCCTGTTCAAAACTACGTCATTACAGCAATGGCTACCCGCAGTTTCACGGTTACTACTATTATTAGCCTTCTTCATCTTATTCCTTTGTCTCCATTTCTGCAATTTCTTGGTGAAAACAGACGCCGCACCCAATAAATTTCCGGCAATGCCTTTCAAATCCTTATGTTTATTATTCTTATTCTGAAATTCGAGATCTATGTATTCCTTCATTGTCTTGAATTCTCCTTCCTCAACCTCCTCATTATCGTTAATAGCGTTCACGTCTACTGCTACCAACGCATTACTCGAAGCCCTAATTTCTTCACTTGACTCAATCACCCTGACTCTCGAAAGCCCCAAATTCTTCGATTCAACTTTGGAGCATCCACCGAATCCATTATTTTCATCATCATCATCATCGAACAGATGAGCCAGGGAGCTCCGATCCGACTTGACATCGCATGACTTGCGCCGCTGCTCGGTGAAGCTGCTACAAGAAGTTTCACATTTTGAAGTGGAGACCGACCTGCATCGACGGAGCTCCGGCGAGAAGGAGGCAGCATTGTCGGTGGCAGATGAATCAAGACCGGAGAGTCGTTCACAAAGACAAGAAGCGCATATGCCGGTGAACGGTTCATCAGGGTGGCGGTAACACGGGGAGAGGCGACAGGTACGGATCCGGGTTCGAGTTCGCGTGCGGGCTTGGCTTTGGGATTTTGGTTTGAGAGTCATTTAGAGCTGCGGACAGGAAGTATGCTCAGTGTTTGCATTTATAGTGCGTGTGTGGGGCGTGGGAGAGAGGGCGCATTTTTTACATCTTGTTTGGTATGTGTATGTGTGTGTTTGTGTGTATATATATATGTGTGTGTGTATGTGTGTTTATTTATAATAAAAGAACGTTATATTTGTTAGATAAGATATATTATTGATACGTGACTTTTGAGTAAAATTAATCAATGATCACTCAACTACTTGCTTAAAGATTACTATTTACTATTTAGCCACCCAACTTTAAGAAATATATCAATAGTCATACAATTTTAACTAAGTTTCTAATTAACAACCTAATTTCAAAAGATATCTCAATAATTACTCAACTTACAATGTAATTTTACTAATCGCCCAACTTCAAGTGGTTGAAGTAATATTCAATAAATTAACCACCGTTCTTTAATACAACTATTACAATATGTAATAACATAATTTTTCAAACTACTTTTTAATAACACATTTTCTATCCCTCTACTTTTTAGTCACATGTTTTATCTCAAAAACATAAATAGTCAATTTATAATTGCTACAATATTATCAAATAAATACTTAATAACCTCTACTAAATAAACAAATTTATCTATTATGACTCATGCAAAGGGGATAAATTAATAATTATCATAAATTGATAATATAATATTTTTTTGAAAAGAATTTCGTTGAATTAATGCTACATCAATGAATGTTATTTAAAAAATAATTAAATACATATCTAGAACATTATCTTTATAATATATAAATGTTGGGTAGTTTCTAAAAAAAATTTCAGCCCATTTTCCTTTTCTATAAATAGTAACTTCCTATAAAATTAAACAATGTGAATACAAAGTGGATTAGTGTAAATGTAAAATGGATGTACGTCTAATGTGAATGCAAAATTTGAATAAATGTGAACGTATATATATATATATATATATATATATATATATATATATATATATATATATATATATATACACTAAATACTAAATAATGGTTGATATTTTTTTTAATCAATTTTATTTTTATTATTAATTAATACAAATATTGAATGAGTTCAATTAATATTTTTAGTTATCAGTATTAAAATTAAAATTTAATTATTATTATTATTATTTTTATTTTTATTTATTTATTGTTCTTAACATTATAAATTTTATGTGTGGCCATCAATAAAAAAATTGTGTTTTAATTATTAATGATCAAATCATTTGTTATCTTTAATATTGATAATCATATTTTCTGAAATCACATCAAAGACTAAATATAAAAGTCTTATTTTGTACATTTTAATTTTTCCACATATCACACTATTTCAAAATTGTTTTATTTAAGTAATGATATTTATAATTTCTTAACTAAATTTAATTTGGTCATAAATAATTAATTTCAATTCGAATTGACACTCATATTACTCATTTTGTTTGTTTATTTATTTATTTGTTCATTTTGTTCATTTATTTATGTTTAATACTATAGGTTTAAATAATAAAAATATGCAAAATATATATTACTGACTTTAACAATTAGTTTAACTAATTTTTATCAAAATAAAAATAAAGGTATGTTAGCAAACTCATAATATTTCAAAATCGGGTGTGGTTAAATACATGCATTTATTTAAAACGTAAAAAATAGTTTTTTTCGGTAACATAACACTTTGAATGCTTGATGGATGAAAAGTCACGTTGTATTGAAAATTATTGAATAAGTTTTGAATATTTTGATAGTTCGTATCTATAATTTTTTAATTTTTTAAAATTCTGTCATTGTGGTAGTTTCATGTTGTAGACCGATTTATACGAAATTTAACTATTTGATTTGATCTTTTTCTTTTTCTTTTCCTTTTCGTTTTAATAAAATTCTGAGCGTATATTACAGATATATCTATTTTTTTTTTTTTACTTATTACAAATTCTATTTAAATGTAGTTTTTCTTTTCCATTTTAAGTTAAATCAATTCAAATTACAATATTTAAAGAAATTTCTGGAACGATAAACATACAAATCGTAAGAAAAAAATTAAGGTATGTGTAATATACTTTTTTTTTAATTAATTGTTTTCATTCGTTTTTCATTTTTAATTCAATATTCATTTCATATTTTAACATATAAATTTAATATATGTGAATAATAGATGATCGTGCATCGCACGGGTATAACACTAGTATTGATAATGTTTTTTTAGTTCATAAATATTCATTAGTTTAGCATTAGGTTGTTCAATGTCATATATTTGATCTATGTTCATTAATTAATTATTTATTAGAGATTATAATTAATTTATCAAGTATTACTTTAGAAAGTTATATTGTATCATTTGAATTGAATGATCAAGTAGATATTATACTGTAAGTTGGATGATCATTTAAATACCATTTGAAGCTGAATTGCTAACTAGAAATCTTGCTGAAATTGGGTGGCCATTGAGAATTCTTTTGAAGTTGGATGGTTAAATAGCAACATTGAGAAAGTTGGATGACCATTAATTAATGTTACTATGCGATTCGATGTAATGTGTATTGTTTAAAGGGAAAAATAAATAACTTTATAACTACAACTATCACTTTTTAAACCTACAAACTTAGCCTTTGTTTGTTAAATTTTTTTTGCTTAAAAACATGTTTTTTTATGTTTTTTAGGTAAAATGTGTTGTTGATAAATTGAGAGAGAAAATGTGTATGATTAAAAATGATTTGGAAAATTGTGTAAAAAAAACATGTTTAAAAACATATTTGCCAAACGAAGGCTTAAGTTTTTTTTTTTAAATCAGGTGTTAATTAATAATTAATAAATATAATTATAATATATTATAATATAATATAATATATAAAGGTAGCTGAGTTTTGGCGAGAAACTCAGCTTTATTGTATTCACACTGCTACTTCCGATCAATGATAGAATAAGGCTTAATTATAGAAAAATTTTATGTGGAATTTTTTTTTACTTATATATATTTGGTTATTTGTGTTTAAATCTCTCTTTTCATAAAATTATTCTGATATTTTAATCTTTTGAATCTTACAAATAAGTATTTGTGTTCATTCATACAGATTTGATGTAAATTTTTTAGTTCAAAATTATATCGAAATTGTTTACACATCTAATACTAAATAAACCTTATCGTATAAAATTTTCTATAAATAATCTTTTTTTTTTTAGTTATTTAGTACATCTAAAAATTCAAGCTCATTTATATTGTGTTTTATTAAATTAATGAGTATTTTTATAGAAAGTTACATTTAATACATAAATAATTTTTTATAATGATTGTGATATTTTATTGGTCTTAATCTTATGGATAAATAATTTTGTTCAGTCATACAAATTCAATGTCGAATTTTTATTTACATTTATATCGAATATTTAATCAAGTTGTATTAAAATTTGTTATAAATAATCGTACTTTTAAGTTCTTTGTTACATATACATAATAACCTTCTTTTTTATATTAGATTATTTATCAAAATAAGTTTATTTACAATTACATTTAATTATTATTTAATTTTTTATTTCAGAAAGTCTTATATCACATTTTTTAACATTAACGGTTAACAAATTTATTTATATTATTTTGAAATGATATAGTTATTAATGATTTTTTGTCCTAACTGTTAAGTCTAAATTTTAAAAAATAAATAACTATGTCATGATATTAATTATTATATTTTAATTCAAATTTCTACAACAATAAGTAAATTGTCTCTCAATTTACTTAACTGAGAATTGAGATGGTCAATGTTATATTATAATTTTCATCAAAAAACAATTACGTTATATAAATATTGAGAACCTATAATACCATGCATTTGATGCATCTTTGTCAATCTCACAATTTTAGTTTTTTATTTTTTTCCCTTTTTATGATTATCGAATTCGTTTCTTATACGTGTTGTTTTTCATTGTCAATGGTCAAAACAGTGACTCTTACCTTTTATACACATGGTCTATATTATTAACTTTTTCATCTATTATTTGATTGTTCAAAGTACATGGACATTGGAGATCCTAAATTTAAGTGTTCATTTTGCAAGGGAAATTTTTGGTTCGAGGAGGGAGTGGATAAAGCATTATAAAATATGTCGTAAACGAAGTTCTCAATTTGTTGTAGGGGTGAACACGATTTGATTTGAGTGATTTGTAATAATATTTCAAACCAAATCATTTAAAACGGTTTGGAATTTTTCAAAATCAAATCAAACAATTTCATTTTCTAAACAAAACCAAAGCAAACCATTTTTTGCGATTTGATGCGGCTTGAAACTGCAGATTGTCAATGAATGAATTAGTATATTCAAAAGCAAGCTCAAAGACACATATTCATCTAAAATTTCAAGTTGAAACTAACTCAATAATAATATCCTGTTTCTAATTGAATGCTTTATTGTGAATCAATTCATGTTGATAAACAACTAATTATATAAAAGCAAACATTTAAATTTTTCTTAAATAAACTGTAATTAGTTCTTAAATGTCTTGGATGATGATTATGAAACGTAGGAGCAAGAATTTTTTCTAAATGGTCGTGAATTTGAACAAATTAATCTTTGACTCCTTAATTTTGATTTGTTGACGAAAAAAGTGTGTTGCATTTTTTTTTAAATTGAACGTTTGCTTTTATTTTTATTTTTTAACATTTGGCCGGTTGGCTCTTTGAAACCGCGATTTTGACAATTGAAACCTAAACCAAACCGTTTAAGGGGTTTGAAAATTTTCCAAACCGAACCAAACCATTTGTTTCGGTTTCACAATTTTTTTGTTCACCTCTACTTTGTTGTAAGCAAGGGAAAGTAAAGATTTCTCTTATGGAAGATCCTCCTTTTATTTTGAAAGATTTGTTATATGGCAAGGACGACAGGATTAAGAATTCGTTGAGTACATTCGGGCATATAATATGATGTTTTCATTCACTTCTATGGGGAAATAGATAATGGTAGAGGGCCTCCCATCTTCAAATTACACTGTCAAAATTGCCATAAGATTGGAAGTCTGTTGCCTGATGACGGTTCAACTCCACAATTTGCTCAACTTTACATTGTTGACAATTCGAATGAGGTTGAAAGCAGACAAAGGGTCTGGGATACGTATTATGTATTTATTGCTTTTATATATATATATATATATATATATATATATATATATATATATATATATATATATATATATTGTCTACAGGTAATTTTGTTGTAATAATCTAAAATTTAATTTATGTCTTTTAATATCCCATAGTAGGAGTGAATCATGCGATTCAATGTTGCATGATTATATAATTTCTAATTTGAAGAATATGCTAGACAAATATAACAAATTGGTAAGAAAGTTTAGGTCGGTTAGAAAAAAGATGATTGAGGAAAACACTTCAAATGTAAGACTTATACTTTTTGTTCGATGGGCAACCGATGATAGGCAATATGATTTGCATGTTGTCGATGAAATTACCGGATTGATTGTCAGTGAATTTTGATACACAACCTGGACATAGGGAAGTAGATCCTCTTTATTTGTCTTTGCAGTATCCATTGCTCTTTTTGAGAAATATTGATTATACACATAGATTGTGCAATAGAACAAGGTTGATTATTACAAAACTTGGCGACCATGTTTTAGATGGTCGAATTCTTTCTGGAAACAATGCAGGGCACATGTTCTTTATTCCAAGGACGTTGTTGAGCCTTTCTGATTCTTGGATACCTATTAGATTTCAAAGAAGACAATTTTCATTGATGGTATCTTATGCTATGAATATCAATAAGAGTCAGAGACAATCACTCTTGTATGTGGGACTTCTTCTAAAACGGCTGGTGTTTACACGTGGACAACTTCATGTTGCGATTTCTAGGATGACAAATCGTTCCGGATTAAAGATGTTGATTTGTGATAAGAATGGAAGACCAACAAAATCAACAAACAATATTGTGTACAAAGAAATATCCCAAAATTTGTAGCCTTATGAAACCAAAAAATTGATGATCTTATCTCTTATTTATGAAATTTATTTATTTTATCTAAGGGATGCAATTAATTTTAAATTGAATTATCTTTATCTAGACGTTTCTTCCCGTGCATAGCACAGGTGATTCACTAGTATAATATAAACAAAACTATTACTTATAAATTAAATTAAATAATATAATATTAAAAAAAACTTAAATAATACTTACAACAAGTCCTTTCCAGTTGTCCCACCCACCCCTCCATCCGAAACCCCTCTACCCCCATCCCACCAGGTCACAGTTAGTCACACTAAGTCACGTTTCGGTAATAATTACAAATTTGGTCCAAATTTCACCTCACCCCACCCTCGCCCCCACCCCTATTCTACCCACCAAGTCACAGTTGGTCACAAAAAAACGATCAAAATTACAAATTTAGTCAAAAACTCAACAACCGGCCTCACCCCACCCCTACAACCCACCCACCACACCATACAAAGTCACAATTACAAATTTAGTAATAAATTTCGCCGTGCCCCCAACCCAGTCACCCTACCCCATCCACCCACCCCCATCTAGTCACAGTTGGTCACACAAATTCAAAATTTGATCGCATATACAAATTTAATTGCAGATCAACCCTCTATCCACTCCCACCCCCACCCGCCCTACCACGCAAAGTCTCTGTTGGTCAACAAAGTCACAATTACAAATTTATCGCAAATTTCACCCCGACACCACCCCGCTACACCAGCCCCCACACACAAAGTCAAAGTTAATCACAAAAAGTTACACTCCAGTCACAATTACAAATTTAATCTCAAAACTCACCCCGACCCCACCTCACCCTGCAAAGTCACATTTGGTTATACAAAGTCGCTATTCGATCATAATTACAAATTCAATGGTAAAATTAACCCCACCCCACCTTCAAATTCAACTCTCCACCCATCCAACCCACCAACACCCACCCATCCTATCGCGCAAAGTCGCAGTTGGTCACACAAAGTTACAGTTCGTCACAATTACAAATTTATCGTAAATTCCACCCAGCTCCCACCCAACCCAACCCACAAAGTTACAGTTGGTCACACGAACTCACATTTTCAGTCAGAATTACAAATTTCATCGCAAAACCCACCCCACCCCCCGGAAAAATCACAGTTGATCACATAAAGTCACAATTCGATCACAATTACAAATTTAGTGACAAAATTTACCCCACTCGTAAACTCATAGTTGGTCACGGTTGACGCAAATCAAACTATCACATTGCGTATTTGTCACAAGTCTCAGCAAGTCACAATTAATCAATATTTTGATCACAATTACCTAATAAACTAGTCACATCCTGTGCTCGTCCCACAAAATTACAATTAGTCAATATTTTGATCACAATTATCTAAAAATTGGTCACGTCTCATACTCGTCATAAGTCGCACAAAATCACAATTAGTCAATATTTTGATCAAAGATTATTTCGTGGTCACAATCAAAATATTTGATAGGTCACAGTTTATTCATTCGATCACATATTTTCAAATTAGTTGGTCACAAATTATTTATCAGTTGAAATTATGGAATTTTTAGGTCACAATTATTTAGTTGTTCACAAATAACTATATAATTGGTCACATATTGCTCAAACTATTTGGTGGCATACCACCACCACCACCACCAGGTAACAATACACCAACCACCACCACGATCATTTGCTACCATCAACACCAATATATGATTACATACCACCACCACCCAACAAAAAATCCCCAAACACAAGACCATCTAATGGTTATCCCCTCCAAAAGCATAAGCACCGACCGCCGCCCACCCTTCACCACCTCCTCATCCCACCACCACCACCACCACCACCACCACCGCATCAACCCAGCCACCACAAATATTTTATTTGCAAATCACCTAGACTGTCGCTAGCATCACCTGCATCACCGACCACCACCAACACCCTCGCCTCCACCTCATCCCACCACTGAAACTTCGTTGAAAGAAGTCGAGATCTTGCTGCTGTGGATCGCGAGAAACGGCGAGGCTCTCACAGCAGCATCACGACAAGTGGGTCGTCGCTGTTGTCGCCTATAACAGTGGGCTCCGGAGGGGAGCAATGGCTTCGCTGCTACTAGGTAGGAGTAGCGGCGATCTACTGCGCCGTTGCTAGATATGAGCAGCGGCGCTGCTGCTAGATCAAAGCAAATAGGTTGGGGAAGGATGTTCCGGTGATGCCCTGGGTGGCAACGTGGGTATAGAGGAAGGTGGCCGATCGCCAATTAGATATGGTAGTGAGAGAGACCAGTGTGAGAGACGTGTCGTTGGTTGATTTGATTTTATATTTTTTTGATACACTGGTTTGATTTTAGAATAGAAATTTTTAATTAATCAAGTTTAATATGTAATTAAGACCTGATTTTTAAAAAGTTAAATCTTTTCACCTTATATTTATAATGTGATCTTTAAAAGTAAGTCTTCATATAATTTTTCATCATTTAAAAGTGGTTTTAGTAAGCCCGTGTTTGGTATTCATTAAAAAAAATATGTTTTTTTTTGTACTCAGTTTTAATAACACATTTTAATATTAAAATATTAAATTTATTTATAAACCAGTTAACAAACTAATCCTTAATGAGTAAAATAAATGATTCACCGTTGAACTATAATTCAATACTCATTCAAATATCATAAATGTAATCCTTCTATCACTTAGATTGAATCTATTCGAAGTCTTTGTCAAGAATTGTTCACTTGACAAATAAAAATTTGACGTGACAATATTTAACTATTCAAAAACTCCACGATAATAATTCGCCCTTCTAAACACTCTCTAACATGATCGAGAAAATTAGAGTCCATTTAGTGTAGGAGAAATTGAAGAAAATTTGAATTTTTTGAAGAATGTATAGTTAAAAAGATGTTGAAAAATGTGAAAGTAATGAATCTTACAAAAATGTGTTGTTGAAAATAAGTTCTAAAGAAAAGTTGTGCAAAAAATCCTAGATCGAACAGGGGGTTCATGCACTGTTCGACGGTTCAAATAGTGTTTATAAATGGTTTATTGTTATTTTCGAGGTAAAATATCTGATTGAAAAGTGATTTAAAAAAATATGTAACCAAAAAGTTCATTGGAAAATTGTGTAATTTATAAATGAATTTATAATAAGGGCTAAAAATGGAAGGTCTTCTCAGACCAGCCCAAAATTAATTTACCTAATGGGGCTGATTTGAAAGGGCTGGTTTTTGACGTGAAGATTTCATCTGTTACATGAACAGTTCCACAAAAGCCTTCGAATGGATTCAGTTTTGACGATGGATAAGTTACGTTTTATGATATTTGAGTGATCATTGAGTTATGTTTTAAAGTTTGATTATTAAATATTACACATAAAGTTAAGTGCCTAATCATTTATTTTACCTATTTTAAATTTTATGCTCTTACTATAATTTAATGATGGATATTAAAAAAAAAAATGTAAAATAAAAATTATATTAAATTAATATTTTCTAATTTATGTGAAAATGAAAGTAATTTATCTTTGTATGATGAGTGGGATACATGGAGAGAAGAGAGTTGTGTGACAGCGAAAGGTATCTTAGGAAGGATCTTGCTAGATGTACAATTAGGATGACAATTAGGGTGACATTCCCTATTAGAAGACAAAATTTTAAATGTATAATTAATATATTATCTTTCTAGTTATAAATCCTTTAGTTTATGATGATATGTCTATATTTCAAAATTTATTGTTAACATAAAATGTGTAAAATATACTATTATATGTTAAAGTTTCTTCTTCAATAATTATGTATAATTCTTCAATTTATTTGTCCAAATCACTAATTATTTTTCCTCTATTAACTATACTTCTAGTAATTCCTGAAAAATCTGTAAATGATGTTTCCCTTATTTCATAACCCAATAAATTATAATATCTTCTTAAATCTTCTCTTATAATTTCTAATTGCTTAATTGTTTCCTCTCTTAAATATTTAAAGTCGTTTATTTCTGAAAGATTTAATTCTATTAAAGGTTCTAAATTCATAAATTATAAAACTAAATATTTTATTTTAAATTATTAATTATATTTATTAAATTCCGAATCTTAGATTTCAATAAATTTACTTCCCCTTGAAGCCTTCTTATTTCTTTTAAATTTCTTTTATTATTTCTAGCTGCAAGCTCTAATTCTTCTGATCTTTTTTTAGTAATTTCAAATTCTCTTTTAATAGTTAATCCTGACATAGTAAAAATAGATTTTCAACTTATGTAAAAATATGTAATAAATATCATTAAAAAAATGATAAATCATGATAACAATATTTGAACAATAACAATAATAAAGACGATATATAATCCATCATGAATAATTAACAATACTTCTTTCTATCTATGGGTCCATTATGCTTCTTTGTAAATCTGATTTTAAAATATTTTTGACCAAATACTCTTCAGTTATTTATCTAAGTATTAACCATAACTCCATAGGAGATCGTTGTTGCTCGAAAGACTCACGTATTAATGGATGCTCAAAAGACTTACTTCAATACTTTCTGTTTAACACTTAAACAAATACTTTAAAGAGGTTCAGCATAATCCAGTTTCGTTTCCTACTTCTAGATGTACTCTTTTAATAAAAGTTTTTAAAGAATAAACTTATGGACTCATAAATAAGTAGAGTATTACTAACTATTTAATGTCTTCATATATATCTAGATGGAGTTTAGTTACTCATACCTTCTGATAGTTGTTTCTGGATTGGTTTGATAAAATTTTGAACCAAGAATGAAAAGAAAGACAATAGATAAAGAGAATATAGATTTTTATTGCTAAAAAATAATATGATTTTCGGATGCTTATAATGAGAAGAGACTCCTCCTTTATAGTTAATAAAAGTTAAGTTGAGGAACAAGATAAGATTCCCTAACTTTTACATACATGGCTAACATTTAAAGTATATAAAGTAAAGATAAGATTACAATAATTTTTGCTACTTTTCTAAAGTTGCACATGGGTCCGGACCCCCATGCCTTGAATAATTCATGTCCAGACAAGATAAGCTTTGTCTTCATTGTAGTTGAGTAGGCCCCCACAGTTTTTACACTTGTGGCCCGTTTCTACCTCCATTAGTTGATGTAGATATTCATAGGCTTCTCTGCTAAGATCCGAATTGCTGATAAGTATTTTCTCAGAATATTCTCTTAATTTTCATAATTGACTGTTAACTTGATTAATTCTTGCAATGTTGTAGATTAATAATTTATCATCATTAGATTCATATACCCAGGCATTAGTTTGTGTAAGTGTATCTCTTAATTCAGTATATATGACTCTAAATCCCAATGCCCTTTTTTTCTGGAATGGTTTGGATCTGTTCTTCCTTGTTAAATGACTTAATTTCTAATTTTGAAAGGATAACTTTGCTAGTTACTCCAAGTTTTACAATATGTTCTCCCTTTAGATAGTCCCATCAATAAATTTTGGAATGATTGAGTAGATCTTGACATAGATTTTCTCAGCTTTGGTTATCCCAAAATATGTTTTAACTACTGCTTTGATAGAATTAGGTAATAATGATATTTCATTCATATCCTTGCTAGGGTAGATGCACTGAATAAATCCTTGATCAAACAACCCCCTGACTGTTCTTGGTTCTGCTCCTATAAAAATAATTGCTTTATTGATTTTTTGATGGCTAATTGTCCTTAGCCACTCTCCTTCTTTTCTCCTCTTGTTTAGATACTCCACATACTTCAAAAATGTTTCTAGTTTCTTTATAACTTTCTCCCTTTCTGATGGTTCTTTTGTTACAATTGATGGCTTCTTCACAACTTCTAAAAAAGTTTCTTTAGATGACTCAATAGATTTTCCAATGGCTTTGGAAGATGAACTTCCAATAATTGATACATTAGATATTTCTTCCTTAATGGGAAGTTCAACAGATAAATTCTTCACTGGAGAGGATTGAGATCCTCCTTGTACATTTTCTCAAGAGAATTAACCATTAATTTGTAAAAAGTTAGTTCACTGTTAATTTGTATTATCTGCGCCATACAAGTGTTTACATGGTTGAATAGATTTGAATAGTGGATATTCATTTGACCCATGGACAAATTAATTTCTTCTACTTTCTTAAGTAGTTCCTCCATGTCTAGATAAATAATCTGTAATAACATTGTCAGTACCCTTTATGAATAATTTCAAAATCATAATGACTAAGTTCTACTTTCCATCCATTTAATCTTTTATTAGCAATAGTTGGATCAATCTCTTTAGTTAACCAATATTTAACTTAAGTATTATCAATTCTAATTTTAAATTTTTTAGTAACAATAAATAATTCAAAATTTTTAATAGCAAATTTTATAGATAATAGTTCTTTCTCGTTAATATGATAATTAGTTTGAATTTGAGTAAAACTACCACTAGTAAATTGTGCAATCTTTTCATCATCCTCTTTTGGATAAATATATTTAGTTACTGCTTCCCATGCTGTTTCATATGTATCGGTTTCTATAATCCAGTCACATTCTTTTTTGGGTAATTCTAATTCTGGAAAATCTTTACAAAGTCTTTGAATTTTTGTACTTCTTCTTCTTCTTCATCTTTGGACCATAGTGTCCATCTAGTTTCTTTTAGTCTTTTTTGTAATGGAATTAAATGTTTTGCTGAATTAGGTACATATTTCCTAGTCTAGTTCACAAGTCCTAAAAAACTTTGTAATTGTGTTTTATCTTTTATATGATCGTCAAATTCTTTTATTTTTATACATGTGCTTTTGGAGTTTAATTCCTTTTTGGCTAATTATAGATCCTAAAAATTCTACATTTTCTTTAGCTATTTCCATTTTTGTAGCTGATAAAATTAGTCCATGATTTCTTACAATATTTATAAAAATATTAAGATGTTTTATAAGATCTTTTCTAGTTTCAGAATAAATAAGAATATCATCAATATATACTGTAATAAAATGGTAAAAGTCTTTAAATATTTTATCCATGTATCTTTAGAATTCTCCTGAACTATTTTTAAATTCAAATGGTAAAACATTGCATTCATAAAATTCTTGTGGTACTGTAAAAGTTGTTAATGTCTAGATTCTTCAATTAACATAATATGATAAAATCCTGATTTTAGATCAAATTTAGAGAAATATTTCTTTCCTCTAATTTGGTTAAATAATACGTGTTGATTTGGAATTGGATAACTTAATTCTTTTGTATAAGTGTTTAACCTTTTATAGTTAATTACCATTCTAGATTTTCCTCTGTTTTGTTCTGAATATTTACTATGAAAGCTGGACTACTATGTTTACTGTTAGATTCTCTAATAAATTTCTTTTCTAACATTTCTTTTATGTGCATTTCAAATTCAGGTAATTCTTTTGGTATATTTTTAATTGGTTTTACATTAATAATCTTAATGTCGTCTTCTAATATAATTTCTGTCATAAGTTTATTATGTACCATTTTTCTAAAGAGTTATATGTTGATAATTTTAATAATTTTTCTGTAATATTTTTTATTGCTATTTGATATGTTCTTGTACTAAGTTTATCTTTTTTTTTGGGCATAAATTGTGTTGTTTGTGTTAATTTTTGTCAATTTTTGTCTATCATTACCACGCTGAGCTGCTATATGATGCATTTTTTCTCTACAATAAGGATCATTAATTCTAATTGCTATTACAATATGATGACAAGGGGTAGATAAAAGTATAATTTTTTCATCAATAGTTATTGAATATCATTGTTTTATGAAATCATTAATAATATATTCACCGGCATATCATCAAATTTATATACATAAGGTATTTGTAGTTCATATTTTCTTATTTGTAGTTTAACATTCTTTGCTACTTTAGTTATTAAATTTGTACTTCTATCAAATCCTACTAGTATGACTCTTTTTTCATTATCTTTTTTATTACTCCACATTTCTGGGGGTAATACATTTTCTTTAAATAAACAAGATGATAATCATGTATCAAACAGACATGATAATTTCTACTGAAATATCTATTGTAATTCATTTTAGTTAATATATATATATATATATATATATATATATATATATATATATATATATATATATATATATATATATATATATATATATGTTCTCTTCTTCCTTATATTTTATTCATAATAACCTTGATATAACTAGATTCTCATTTTGTATTGTTAATAGCATTCTATCATCTTTTATGTAATATGGTTTTACTTGTTCTAAGAAATTTGTTCCTAATAACAATTATGTATTTACCTTTCCTGTATGTTCTACATACATATTTATGATTATTTCATTTCTTTTATTTATTCTTATTGGTAATTCTACATAGGTATCCATGAGATGAATATTTTCAGAATAATCTTTTATTTGGATTGGATTATTTGTTACTTTAAGTTGTAAATCTCCTATTATATTTTCTTTTATATGGGATACAGTTGCTCCACTATCTATTAATACTTTCTACTCTTTCCATTCCCCATTACTTTTAATTTCTATCATAATTTCAGATTGTTTTGTATCATTTCTTTTAAATAGATTCATTCTAGGTATTTTCCTATGTATTTTTGTCATTATTTATTTTTCTAAATTTCTATTTTCTATTTCAGATAACTTTGTACTATTATTTCTTCTTAGGCTAATTGATTTTCTTCCAAATTCAATTTTTGGTTTATCCATATTTAATAATTGTCTAACGTGATTAAAATCTATTTTTATATCTTCTAGTATAGTCATTCTTAGATTTTCTTTAGCTGGTTTGTATTCTAATAAATTTTTAAAAATTGGTTCTAGTATGAGTCATTCTTAGATTTTCTTTAACCGGTTTGTATTCTAATAAATTTTTAAAAATTGGTTCTATTATGAGTCATTCTTAGATTTTCTTTAACTGGTTTGTATTCTAATAAATTTTTAAAATTGGTTCTATTATGTGTGTTTTTATAGCATTCTTAATTTTTACTTCATGTTTATTAGTAAATGCATATATTGTTCTAATAGTTAAACTTATAGTTTTACTTCCTGGTTTCATATCAATTCCTTTTAATTTGTAATATAATGTTAATGCTTTATTTTTATTTTGTTCTCCCATACTTATATTAAAGTTTGGTCTTATTGTAAATTTTAATTTTTGGTATATTAAATTTCCTATTACAATTCATATTAAAGCATTTTAAACTGAACTTACAATTCTATTATCCATAATATAGAATTCTATAGGTGTGTCAATCCCTTCTCTAAAATAAGCTTTTGCAATAATTTGTACAGCTCCTAAATATATGTTTTTTATTTTTCCTTTTAATTCAGAATTTAATAGGTTTATTTCTTTTTTTATAGTTTCTTCATTTATTATATGTATTAATGTATTTCCTGTAGTATTTCTTATTTCTATAGGGTGACTATGGTTTCTTGATATTTCTTTTGATTCTTCATCTAATTTTGATTTTAAGATTTTTTCATATATTTTTGGATTAGATATTAACTTTCATTTAGTTGTTTTCATTTTCTTCTAATTGATATTTGTATTCTTTAGATGTACCTTCTTCACTTATTTGTTTAATCATATTTATGTATAAGTATTCTTCTTCACTAGATTCAGTAGATTCACTTTCTGAATATTCTATTTCCATAATTGAATTTATTACTTTATGTTCTTCTAGCATAAATTTCTTCATCTTCAGGAATTTCTTTCCATTCTTCTTCTTGTTCTATAGGTAATAAGTTGTAATTTTCTTTTTTCTATTAATGAAATATACATCATATTTTTCTTTTTATCTTTTTAGGACATTCTGGTGATATATATCATACTTGTCCACATGAATAATATTTACATTTTTTTAGGATTCTTAGGGTATGTTCTTGTTTAGTTTTGTTTTTGTCTTAGGTCCTTTTATATGGTATTTTATACCTTTTAAATGTTTTATTATATAGTTTGTTGTATTTATTTAATTTTTTAAATTTGTCACTAAACTTATATTTTCTATAATATTTTTTTCACATTTTTTCTTTGTAGATAGCATCCATATTGTGTTGGTTTATATTGTAATTTATCACAGAATAATGATTTTTTACTTGCTTTGTGAAATTTCATCATATTATTTGCTTGCATGCATTTTTCTTTCTGTTGCATTTCTATAAATTGTATTCTTAGTCCTAGACTATTATTACTTAATGGTATTTCTAATTTTTCACATTCTTTAAATAATTCTAAATTTCATGGGTTTGGTAGTTTAAAAATATTTGGTTCATAATTTTCATACCATATGTTTCCTAATTATATTCTGCATTTTCAAAATATTCTCTAAATTCACATGCAAATTGTTTAAAGTAACACATATCACATATTGATAAATTTTCTAATAAATATCTATTTGTTAATTTTGAGCTAATTTTAGTATCTCTATCTAATACTAATGTATATTCCATTTTTAATGCATCTTCATATCTGCTAAGTATAGTTCCTATTTCATCTTGATAATTTCCTCTAACTTGTTCTATATAAGTTCCTGTTAAATTTCTTCACCATCTTGCAATGGTTCCTATAAATGTATTTTCTAACATTAATTGGAATTGTTTTCCTATTAATTCTCTAGTATATGTCATCATAACCATAAATTTCATCCATAATTCTAATTCATGATCTAGATCTTGTACACATCCTAAATCTAACCATCTTCCTTCTGTACTAATTTGTGTTTTCATACTTCTCCATAGTGTATATTCTATAGGATAATTTTATTTGGCTTAGTATAATATTTTTGTTGTATAAAATTATTAGTTCTAGAATTTTGGTTTTGTCTTTGATTCATATAATTTTTTGGTGTATTTTGTGAATTAGTATTACTTGTAGTTTCTCTTTTAACTTGGTTAGTTCCTAGTTGTCGTATATATTGTGGTAGGTTTTGTCCTGTTGGTACTAAAACTTGTTGTTGTTCATTCATATTTATTTCTTCTATTTTAAGATTTTTAAATTTTTCTATATAATCTTCTTCTCTGTCTTCTTTAGAATTTTTCATAAATTTTTCTATTTGTTCAGTAATCATATTTATTCCTAATCTATTGACAACTTTAAATTCTTCGTCAGTTATTATTCATTTAGGTTTTCTTTTTTTCATTTCATCATAAATATTTTGTTATATTTTCATTTATAATTTTAATATTTTGTTGTATATTATCTAGTCTTTTGTGTAAATCATTTTTCCCTTTTTCTTTTTCTTTAATTGTTCTAATTATATTTATTTGTTCTAAAATAGTTTTTTGTTCTGTAATTTCTATTTGGTTTTCATATACTCCTACCATATTTCTTATTTTATTTATTTTATCATTTATATGTTTAATTTGATTTTCTAAGGTTATTAATTGTTTTGATGAGTTATTTACACTATGATTTATTTCTAATAGTTGTGTTGGTATATTTTTGTTTACATTTTTATAATCGTTAGTTATTTTATCATTTGTCTTATTTCTAATGGTAAATTATTGATAATTTCTTGAACTTGTTCTGGGTCTTTAGATTGTTCTAAATTTTGTTATGTTATTTTATCTAAACTTATTCCTAATTTATTTAGTAAAAATAAATTTGTCCAATTTAATTATTTATGTTCTCCAAATCATCCTTCTCCTAATTTATATCTATACTACTTTAAAAATCTGGATGTTGAAAAATCTTTTTCATTCGGATTTTACCCTCATTTCTTTTCATTTATACCAACTAAACCCTTCTACCAATTAATTACTTAAGGTACCATTATATATTTAGTTATATGTATTTAGTTATATACCCATTTATCCTTACACCTTTATTTAATAACATTAAATAATTCATTACATTTATTGTATAACAATTTACAAAATTATAATATAATTTCATATTATTATATTTTCTCATTTATTTAGTATTAAATTAATTTATTATCTAATAATTTACAATGTCGTAATATGATTTCATATTATTATTCTCATGTTATTGTCTTTTTCATTTATTTAATTTAATCTACATCTACAATAATAAAAACAACAACAACAACAATAAAAGTATGAATGAGTGGAAAACCTTTGATATTACATTTAAATTTTAATTTATTTTCATTAAATATTATTAGTTATTATTTTAATCTACAATATATTTAAATAGTTTTATCATTTGTCAATAACACTCTTAGATTTTTATTAAAACCATTAATTAATTCATATGAAAAAAATAATTATATTTTAATTAAGAATATAAATTAATAATTTTAAAAATAAATTTTGGTTTAAACTTACATTTTTTTATTTAAAAAATATGCTCTCTTTATTAATTTTGCCTGGGCATTCATCCTTTACAAAAGACGTGCAAAGCACGTGCTTACTACTAGTAGTATAAATGTTATAAAATTTTCATATGTTTAAGTTATTAATGGCCAATGGCTATTATTAGGTAAATCTTTAGATTTATAATTATATACTCTAGGTTCGATTATTGTTAATTTTTTAGACATTTTTAATAAATTTCTAGGTATAA
Source organism: Ligustrum vulgare (assembly GCA_963555705.1). NCBI lineage: Eukaryota > Viridiplantae > Streptophyta > Magnoliopsida > Lamiales > Oleaceae > Ligustrum > Ligustrum vulgare. The sequence continues at coordinate 21,473,279 of OY743171.1, forward strand.
TTGCTCACTCTGATGTTGGCTCTGATACCACACTGGACCGGAGGATCGTGAAATTCAATTTTTCGGAATTTTATCATAATTATGGTCTTCTTCTAACATTTCTTAAGGCTCTTTCTCTATATTCATTCATACTTTTGTTTCCTTCTTGTCTAATTTCAATTATTTCTATTAATCTAAGATATTCGTTATGTTGTCTTACTAATCTTCTAATTTCATCAGTTATTTCTATAGTTTTTGTACTTAAACATTTTCCAGTAATTCTTTCTAATTCTAAATATTCAATATGCAAACTTCTAATTAAATATTTTCTTTTTTCGTGAAGTATGCGAGGGTCGTAAACAGGCATAGATTAAATATAATTAATTTATTATTTGTTAATATTATTATGTGTAAGATTTAAATAAATTCTATGTACAATAAAACTTTAATTTATATTTAACTCAACAAGGGATATTATGGTAATTTTTTCACCAATTGTCAATTAGATTTTGGACTACCTTGTGAAAATAGCATTAGCCATCCTAGGAAGGGGCAAGTGCCAAATAGGATTTGATGTTTGTATGGCTAAAATTGGAAAAATACTAACTTCTAAGTCTATGTTTGGTATCTTGGCCTCTGTTTGTTGTACCGCAATTATCAATGATTTATAAATTAAATCTAAATAACACAATTTTTGAACTATTTTTGAACTGCACATATCTTCTGAGATTATTTTTAACCACATATTTTAAATCAAAAATAACTAAAAATAATCTATAAATGGAAAAACGCAACCGAACAAAGTCTTGTTTATAAACAATTTTTTTTAAAGGACTGTGCTATTCGTAACCTCAGCTGTACCTCCCCCTCACATAGAGGAGTGGGACCACTCCAAAAAAGTATGTCTCATCCCTCTATGTGAGTAGGCAGTAGTACTTTTAGCTCTTTCCTTTTTTAAAATCACTTTTCAATTACGCACATTCTCTTTAAATCACTTTTCAACTACATATTTTACTTCGAAAATACTATATTTTTTGTTCATAAACAAAAAAACATTTATTAAACAGAATAGTATATTCAATAGCGCTTATTTTGGAGAAAAATAGAATTATTTATTTATCAACAAAGTTTCCCATTCTATTTTTCAAGTAGATATAATTCATTAGTGCGCTGTTCGTCTATGTAATGATTGTGGTTTATAACTACACAAATTTTCAAATCACTTTTAATCATACATATTTTTTCTTCACTTTTTAACTACACATTTTATTTAGAAAACACAAATAAATTAATTTATAAATCAAGTCAAGCCACGAACAAAGCATTGATGTTTTCTACTTGATAAATAAAAAAAAATATTTGTAGATCACTCATGATCGTGATAACATTAGATGATTCAGAATTAAAAATAAATAAATCAAACTATGTAACATTTTTTCTTTATCTTTATCTTTATCTTTATATATATAAAAGTAGAAGTGAGGAAAGAGAGCCATTTTGGAAGAAAAATTGCATTTAATGACTCTCTCTCCTCATTTCTATTTTTGTGTATAAAAAATAAATAAAAATAAATAAAGAAAAGATAAATTTTTTGTAGGAAAAATTATTATTTATTGCATATTTAGTAAGATTTTTAATAAATATACTATGTGCAAAAATTAGATTAATATATTTGAACATAAATAATGTGATATATCTATGTAAATGTGTTATGTAGGAAATGAAAAAATTGGATTAATATATTTAAACATAAATAAATGTGACATCTATGTAAATATGTTGTGTATGAAATGAAAAAAAAATATTAATATATTTGAGCACAAATAAATGTCATATCTATGTAAATGTGTTAAATTGAAAATGAAAATTTTGGATTAATATATTTGAAAATAAAAAATCCATGCTATATAAATTTGTTAAGTTAGAAATTAAGATTTTGAAAATAAATAAATAAAATCATTGAATCTTTACTTCATAATATGTCAATAAATAAGTAGGTTCTTCAATAAGCATATTACAAAAATAATTAATTATTTGCTATCAATTTTTTACCACCAATGATAAATTAGTAGAAAATTTAATCATTTCATCATTTTGACAAAAATTGGTATGTTTAAAACATAAGGAAAAATAAAATCTATAAATATTGGATTTCGAATAGAATATATGTAAGCAACATATTAAAAAATAAAGTTAATTAAAAATTATAACATATTAAAAGGAAAATAGGTGATAAGGTGGGTAAATTTTTAGAGAAAAACGTAAATAAAAGTCAAAAAAATTTATATTAAAATTTTAATTAAGTGTCAAACTTTGAGTAGCGCTGTACATGAGTGTACATGCAGATTTATTTATTTATTTTAATGTTTCAAATTCAATAGCATGTGTTATGTAGGAAATGAAAAAATTGGATTAATATATTTGAACATGAGTGTAACCTTCAGATAGCCAAACTTTTGGTAAGTGAGCGGGTAATTCAAGGGTAACAAATTGTTCTTTTTCTGTTGCAGGCAAAAAGTGTTGATCAAACTTTGAGGCTTGAACAAATTCTTTGACCTGGGATTTTTGAGGAGAGATAATACTCCGAACAATTTTGGTTATGGACTTGCGAGGTTTAGTATATGGAAGATATGTATTTATGAGGGGTAGATCTGTGAGTGGAACTTTGTCAGATTCTGAAAGATAGGATATCTCATATAGATAATCCATTTTTGAGGCATCATATTTTCTAAAAGAAGTTGAAGAAGAAGAAGTAGAAGGAGATTTTGATAGTGAAAAAGGGTTTGAAGACATGACTGAAGAGTGTTCTTCCTTAATCTCCTCTGGTTACTAAATAACATAAATTATCCTGATATGAGTCAGAGAACAAGATGGCTCTGATACCAAATTGAGTAAAGTGATGGTAACTTAACAACAAATCATGGTATTCTAGCCCACAAAAACAAAAACAAAAAAGCCTCAATAGGCTCAACGAAGGGCCTGACTTTTGGATTTGCTGTAAATTACCATAACTCCGGACTGATTAATGATCAGTAGAGAATTTTTCTAACGCAGAGGATCACCATGAAGGTGCAACTGCAGAGCATATTAATTTCTACTACAATCTAACTTCATATCATTCCTACTTATGCTACTTAGAACCTTGGGAAACTAAGGAAGAACTGGAAAATTTTAGAAGAACGTGATAAACAAACACACTGAATTTTATTGCTGAAGACTCGATGATCTTACAATGGAGAAGAGCTCCCCTTTTATAGAGGGAGGAGAGCCAGAAGAAGACATAAAAGACTTGATGCGTGGCCGACAAGGTGGACACGCGTCATTACAAATTTGCAAACCTTATCTACATAATCTGAAAAGAAAGATTCTGAAAATAATACAGACACGCTTAATGAGATCCATTTCCACTAAGAATTTGTGCCCAATGAGATGAAATTGGAAATTCTCAATTCCTCTTTTGATCGCCAGTATCTCTTTGAAAGTGGAATGGTAATGCTTTTCTAATTCAGTGAATGATCCACTTTTGTATCCATAGATTCTTCTTTTTCCTCCTTTGTCTTCAAGTAAGACAGCTGCCCAAAAACAATCACTTTCATCTATTTGGAGGACACGTTTGCCATTCGTAGGGATTTGTAGGGTCGGGAGATCTTTCACCTTTTGTTTGATAGATTTGACTGTCTGAGTTTGAGTGGGTGACCATGGAGGAGGATCTTTTTTTAGCATGAGCTGGAGTGGTTTAACTATGGTTGGAAGAGGATCAATGAAGTCTGTCATATAATTAACAACTCCAAGGAATTGTTGAACTTCCTTTTTTGACAAATTTTCGTCTGGAAATTTAAGAAGTTCTTGACGACATGGGGCTGGAGTGAATATTGACCATCTTTAATATGCATTCCTAAGAAATCTGCCTCACTGACACCGATCACCATTTTCTTCTGGGAAAGCATAATACCATATTGTTTAACAATATCTGTGAACTTAGAAAGCAAATTGCCATGGACTCTTCATCTTCAGAGAATAATAAGATGTCATCAATGTAGACCAACGCTGTTTCAAGTAATGGATCAAATATTTTTGTCATTGCTTTCTGAAAGAGTGAAGGAGCAGTCTTTAATTCAAAAGGCATAACTGTCCACTGATAGTGATGATTAGGAATACAGAATGCTGTTTTGTGCCTTTCTTCTGGTTTGATTCCTAATTGCCAAAATCCTGCTTTAAGATCAAATTTTGAAAAGATCTTTGAGCGAGATATATTTGCAAACATTGTCTTTCGATCAGGAAGAGGGAATTTATCATCTGGAAGAAAGACATTTAGTGGCTTGTAGTCTATAACTAATCTCAATTTTCCTCGAACTTGTTCACTTCTTTTATTGACATAGAATGCTTGACATGCCCATTGTGAATTTGTTGGTTCAATAAGTCCTTCTTCTTGCAATTGTGTAAGTTCTCTGGTAGCAAGTTGAAGATGTTCTGGGTTCATTCCAAGGTGGCTAGCTTTTGTGGGGTTTATATCTTCATTTTTCTTGAAAGGGAGAGAAATGAAGAAATGTGAATTTTTCTAGAGGGGACTTGTGCATTTAGTAAGGAAATCAGAATGAGATTCTGCACAACAATCTCGGATAAGTGTTTCAGTGATGTTTGGAACGGTTATGGAAAAATAGGATATCATTTGGATGTATGTCTGGAAATAGGACTTGAACCTGAGACCATTTGAACGAGGAAAAACTTTCTTGTCCTATAACTGTTTGATAATATCCCATGCAAGGATAATATCTTTACCAGGTAAAGATGAACCTAGTAATTTATGGGAAATACTGAGTTCAGGGAAAAACTGGATTTTAACAGGCCTGCTGATTATTTCTGTTGAGAAACTTTCCCCTTTTGCCGCATGAAAAACTTGTCTGTGATCTCGCCACATATGCTTAGGGAGAATGGTAGGATTCAAGTTTTTCAGGCGGCAAATGGGGAAAGTTTCTCAACAGAAATAATCAGCAGGCCTATTAAAATCCAGTTTTTCCCTGAACTCAGTATTTCCCATAAATTACTAGGTTCATCTTTACCTGGTAAAGATATTATCCTTGCATGGGATATTATCAAACAGTTATAGGACAAGAAAGTTTTTCCTCGTTCAAATGGTCTCAGGTTCAAGTCTTATTTCCAGCCATACATCCAAATGATATCCTATTTTTCCATAACCGTTCCAAACATCACTGAAACACTTATCCGAGATTCTTTTGCAGAATCTCATTCTGATTTCCTTACTAAATGCACAAATCCCCTTTGGAAAAATTCACATTTCTTCATTTCTCTCCCTTTCAAGAAAAATGAAGATATAAACCCCACAAAAGCTAGCCACCTTGGAATGAACCCAGAATATCTTCAACTTGCTACCAAAGAACGTACACAATTGCAAGAAGAAGGACTTATTGAACTAACAAATTCACAATGGGCATGTCAAGCATTCCATGTCAATAAAAGATGTGAACAAGTTCGAGGAAAATTGAGATTAGTCATTGACTACAAACCACTAAATGTCTTTCTTGCAGATGATAAATTCCCTCTTCCTGACCAAAAGACAATGTTTGCAAATTTATCTCGCTCAAAGATCTTTTCAAAATTTGATCTTAAAGCAGGATTTTGGCAATTAGGAATCAAACCAGAAGAAAGGCACAAAATAGCATTCTGTATTCCTAATCATCACTATCAGTGGACAGTTATGCCTTTTGAATTAAAGACTGCTCCTTCACTCTTTCAGAAAGCAATGACAAAAATATTTGATCCATTACTTGAAACAGCGTTGGTCTACATTGATGACATCTTATTATTCTCTGAAGATGAAGAGTCCATGGCAATTTGCTTTCTAAGTTCACATATATTGTTAAACAATATGGTATTATGCTTTCCCAGAAGAAAATGGTGATCGGTGTCAGTGAGACAGATTTCTTAGGAATGCATATTAAAGATGGTCAATATTCACTCCAGCCTCATGTCGGTCAAGAACTTCTTAAATTTCCAGACGAAAATTTGTCAAAAAAGGAAGTTCAACAATTCCTTGGAATTGTTAATTATATGGCAGACTTCATTGATCATCTTTCATCCATAGTTAAACCACTACAACTCATACTCAAAAAAGATCCTCCTCCATGGTCACCCACTCAAACTTAGACAGTCAAATCTATCAAACAAAAGGTGAAAGATCTCCTGGCCCTACAAGTCCCTACGGATGGAAAACGTGTCCTCCAAACCGATGCAAATGATTGTTTTTGGGCAGCTGTCTTACTTGAAGACAAAGGAGGAAAAAGAAGAATCCGTGGATACAAAAGTGGATCATTCACTGAATTAGAAAAGCATTACCATTCCACTTTCAAAGAGATACTGACGGTCAAAAGAGGAATTGAAATATTCCAATTTCATCTCATTGGACACAAATTCTTAGTGGAAATGGATATGTCAGCTTTTCCAAAAATGCTCGCTTTTAAAAGGAAACAAATCACAAACTCTCAACTACTAAGATGGGCAGAATGGTTCTCAAACTTTGAATTCGAAGTTAAACACATCAAAGGAAAACACAACTTCTTACCAGATCTTCTTTCCAGACCAAAAGTCCTCGTACTACATGCACAACCAAGTCCAGTTATCTAAATGATGGATTCAAACCAATTCCCCTTCAACAACTCTTCTCCTTTTCCTCCTGAACTCTATGAACTCATAAGATCCAAAACCCTCAAATCCAGATCGAAAGAACTCATGTTAAAATACCAGTCCCTTGTTATAAGACAAACTGGAATTGAAACACTTGGTCGTCTTGGATTTCATCCATAATACTTTTTTTGTTAATTATACTATTATTTTGAAATCGAAAAATATGTAATATGAGTGTCACATCAAAGATCGCAACGAGAACTTTAATACGAACTCACGAGTAAGAGTCAACTATAAATTAGTCATCTCTAAAATCACATCAAAGGTTAAAAGTAAAAGTTTTATTTTGTACATTTCACCTTTTCACAATGTCTCACTATTTCAAAATTGTTTTATTTAAGTCCTACAATGATATTTATAATAGTTTCTCACTTAAATTTAATTTGGTACTAATAAATAATTAATTTCAATTAGAGTTACTTTTCTTATCAAACTAAAAGAAATAATAAATATTCGAACTTTTTAAAATAAATTCAATTAAGTCCGAATAATTTTTGCAATATCATATTTCGATCAATTCATTTTTCATTTTAAATTAATTTTATTTACTTATTTACTCATTTTGTTTATTTATTTATGTTTAATACTATAGATTTAAATAATCAAAATATGCAAAATAGATATTACAGACTTTAATAATTAGTTTAACTAATTTTTATCAAAATAAAAATAAAGACATATTTGCTAAACTCATTCTATTCCAAAATAGGATGTGATCAAACATGTTTATTTAAAATGTACCAAGTAGATTATTTATTTATTTATTTAAAAAGAACGGTAACATGACTCTTTGACTTATAGATAGAAAATGAAAAGTCATGTTGTATTGGACATTATTGAATAAGTTTTGAATATTTTGATAGTCTGTATCTATGATTTTTTTAAAAAAAATTTGTTTCAATTTGTGTCATTGATCGTGGTTTCACTTTGTTTACTGGTTTATACGGAACTTAACTGTTTGATTTTCATTTTTTGAAAACTGATTTTGTGAAAAGTAGTATTTTTAGAATATGTAGTTAAAAAGTAGTATGAAAAATTTTTAAAAATGATTTTTCAAAGAATGTGTGATTCCGAAAGAATGTTCAGAAAAATTAATTTTGAATGTCATAGGGTAAGTGATAGAGTATTATGTCTTATGGGTTAAACAACCACACAGATTTTATAAATTGAGATGTATAGATGATTTTTTGGTCTATAAAGTTAAATATATTTGCAATATACATTCGGTAAAATTTAATTAAAACTTACATTTCTTGTTACTTAATTTGTTACATTAATTTAAATATATGATCATGTGTGTTTAATTTGTAATGTTAAAGTAAATATGAAATGAAATATTTTTTTAATACAATAAAAATCAAATATTGTATTAAAACAGTTAGTATCAATTCTAATATTACTATTTGAGTAGTGATAAATTAATTTGTGATAATCTAGAAATTATATTTTGAAAATATTAATTACGTTAATAATCATTAAAATTGAATAGTTATGTAAATGATCATTGAAGGTTTTTTTTTTTTTTTTTTTAAGTCATTTAAGTTCCTAACTATTAAAATTGTAGCCATTTGGTAAAAAAAGTTGGCCCCTATTAGGTACCATTTATTCAAAACCTCATTTTTTTTAACATCATTTTTCAACCAACATTCTATTAATAAAATAATCTATATAGAAATTAAAAAAAAAAAACACACACACACTTTTTAACAACTCATTCTCCCAAAAATTTATTGTTACAAACTACATTATTTGAAATAATGAATTTCAAATAGGAACGTAAGTGCACATTTTCCAAAAAATCATTATTATAAAACTCACTTTGAAGACAATGAGGGCTCAAACAATAACTAAATATGTTCACAACAGAATAAAGAGATAGCACTTCCCAAAAAAAGGTATTTGACCATTTTCCCGCCTAAAATATATTTCCTAAAATGGTAAGTAGTATTAAGTGACTATTTAATATTCATTTGGGACAATATTCAAATTTAAAACAATCAAATTGAATGCAAATTTTTAAATAGTCGTGTTTTCCAACTCCTGAAATTTCACGGTCTGCCTTCCCCTCTTGAAAATCAATTACATTTTTTTAAAAAAAAATAGAAAATGAAAGAGGATGAAATACGAGCATTCATCGATCTTTTTTTTTTTCTTTTCGTTTTAATAAAACTTTGAGTATATATCACAGATATATCTATATTTTACTTATTACAAATTATATTTAAATGTAGCTTTGTTTTCCCATTTTAAGCTTTAAATAAATTTAAATTACAATATTTAAAGATATTTTCTGGAGCAGTAAACATACGAACTGTAAAAAAAATTAAGATAAGTGTAATTGTACCTTTTTTTGTAATTATTTTTCTTCTTTTGCTCCTCATTTTTAATTAAATATTTATTTCATATGTTAACATATAAATTCGATATATATGAGTAACAAATGACAGTGCATCGCACAGGTGTAACACTAGTAACTATATAAAAATAAAGTAATCGTCAAAAAAAATACACACACATTTTCCTGCCAAAAAATACTTGCTATATTTGGAAAGTTTTTACCCAAAACAAGGGAATTAAAAAAAAAAAAAAGACCCATTACAGTGCAATGAGAATTAGAACCATTTCAAATGTAATTGTTGAACAATCCAACTCAAATTTGAATTAAACTTTTGAGCATACATACAATTGTCCCCCCCCCCCCCCCCCCCCCCAAAAAAAAAAAAAAAACGTTTGAGCATTGTTAAATTAAATAATAAAAAATGGTATTTAAAAAGTAATGTTTTCGAGATAAAAATTAGTGAGTGAAAAGTAGAGAGAAAAAAATGTGTAGTTAAAATGTATTTTAAAAACGTACTATTTAAAAATATTTTTGTCAAATAGAAATGCTTCGTTCTAACTCTAAAAAAGGACAATTTTTTTTCTTTTAAAAGGTTGAAAAAATTACATCAAAAGTCACAAGTCTAATTTAAAAATAAATAGATAATTTTCAATTATTATAAAAAAAGTATTCAAAATCTGTAATTTAGAAATTTTGTTAAATTTATAAAAAAAAAAAAGATTATTAAAAAATATTCCACTTAATCACAGTGTTATTAATTTGGTAAAGTAATATTAATTATTTCTAGAGATATAAAATTATACTATAAAATGTGTTGAAAATATTTAAATAACCAGAAAATATTTTAGTTTAAAGAACGAGTAAAATTTTCTTTCAAATCGAATAATTTCATACTTGAATATAATTTTCTTTCAGATCGAATAATTTCATACTTGATTAAATATTTTATATTTTTCTGGAATACATTGTTAATTTATATTATTCTTGATTTTATTTTCTTGGTACAATGATTATGTTTTAATTTGAAAAATACGATTAAAAATTCTATAGAAATATAAAATTATATCTAAGTAATACATTAAAAAATAAAATTCATCAAAAGTTAAAATATATTATGTTCGAAATCAAATTAAATAATTTTTTATTATTATTAAAAATTTACTTTGACTGCGTCATATACAATTAATAAGAGTTAGAGGCAATCACTCTTGCATGTTGGAATATATTTGAAAAATTCTATGTGTAACTATCAGTATTAAAATTATGTTTAAGCATGTATTCGGTAAACTTGAAAAAATGGTTTATAAATGATTTTATGAACCACGCAATTTTCCAAATCACTTTTTAACCATCCACATTTTTCTCTCCAATCTTCAATAACTACTTTTTACTTCAAAATTATAAATAAATCAGTTTATAAACCAAACAATGTTACCAAACAGATCATTAACAATTAAAATCATTTATTATCCTTAATACTGTTATAATTTATATTTTTCTAAAATATGTTTTATTATTATTAATTATTTTTAAAGTCTTGAATTCTATAATATTTTGTATTAAAATGTTAGTTTACTTTGCATGTTTTTATTTGATATGATTGTATAATTAATATATTTTCATAAATTTTGATAAAATTACAATCACAAACATATTCCCATGCATCATGAGTGAAAATACTACTTTTCATTAAAAAGCTCTGTTAAATCACTTCCCACTAAAATAAAATAAAAAATGAGAATAAAAAATAAAATAAAATAAGGTCTTTTTCCCACCACTCAACTCCCATTCCCACTCAAAATAAATAAAATAAAATAATTAACTCATTAGTTTCATCAATCACTTCCTGCCGCACGTACTCGGCCACTCTTTGGTAGGATTACAGTCTTTTCTAAGCAAAGATAACCATATCATTAATCCAACCAGGGAATGGATGAGTAGTTGAGTACCTGTGGCAAGTGATTGTTGTAACAAATGAGTGAGTTTGGTACCAAAATGTAAAATTATGGGTGAAGATACCAAAAATTGGAAGACATGGACGTTTGAACAATGTGTTCAATATTTATTTTATAGTTTCTAAATTCTAATTACTGATTTTCAAAAATGGCTCAAACAATAATAATAAGTATTAAAATTTTCAATTTTCTGTTCCTTCACAATCTAACTCATGGTACTGAGGGAAGAGGCTCACTCTTTAAAAAACTCAGAATAATGTGACATGTAGAGCACTTATTTATTAAACATTCCTACCGGTATCTATAATATTTATTTTTATATATTAAATCAAAATAGCCGTCAAATCATTTCCCTGCCCATTTTAACTTACTATTTTTGAAAACATTTTTTTTTAATTATTTTCTCCTTTCCAAAATGTAATTGTTGTTGATCATTAAATGCTCATTGGATTTGCAAAGGTTTTCAAAATTGTACGACTTCATTGAATGAACACATTGAATGCTGTGCAAATTTATTTTACCTCTAAATAATATTTAAAATAAAATAAATAAAATATATAAATAACTAAATGAGGATAACATTCATTATATTCTAACCCCTTTTAAATTATCTACTCTCTCAAATACATTATAATCCCTTTTAAATTTGTAATTAAAAATTTTTTTAAAAAAAAAGTAAGTCGAATAAAATGTGAGATTAAAATAAATTATTAGCATCAAATATTTTTTCTTAAAAATGATATCATATTGAAACAAGAGTTTTTGTTATTTATTTAAATGAGGATCACTTCATCTTTAGCTCTAGAATAATTAAATATTTTAGCATATATTCTTTAACGCAATCATTACAATTTATAAATCAATTTATAAACAACATAATTTTTCAAGTCATTTTAACCATACACATTTTCTTTCTTCACTTTTTAACCACACATCTTACCTCCAAAACATAAATAAATCAATTTAATGTATGACCAATCATTGAAATAGTAAGAAGCACCAATAAATGTATAAGTGGTTCGTATCTAATAATCATTGCTTTCAATATGATAATTTTTGAAGATGCATACTCAATTAGGCTTAAGCACTGTGGAATTAACAAAATTTGAAAGTGTACTGTAGCCTACATTTATCAAACTTTAAGGTCATTGAAAATGACCTTTTTCATATGAGCCGTCATTTGAACGAAACAAAGATAGTTATTAAAGTCGATAATTTTAATTGTATTCCGGACTATACCCCTACTTGAGACTCATTATTTCAAAATAATGTGATTTTTAATATTAAATTTTGGAAAATGTATGGTTAAAAAGTAAGAAATATTTTTGGGTTTATGTGTGAATTATTTTATTAGTAAAATGTATGATTGAAAATGAGTTTTGAAAGTATCATGATAATTACAGGATTTGAAAGTATTATTTTAATTACTTGATTTTGTAAATAAAAGTTTATTTTTATTAGTCAAATACAAATATTTGTTGGGTAAAAATTAAACGCACGTTTATAATTATTGTGATTGATGTATTGGAAAGAAATTTGGATAAAATGTTAAATACGAGAGGCAAATGCAGAACTTGTAAATATTATGGTTAATAATGAATAATATTTTTTTAATCATTCTTAATTTTAATAGTTGTGTAAAAGTTATATGGTATATGATTTTTTGTATAATTTTTTTTTATCTCCAACATTCTCAGTTGTTATATCACGATAATTGCTAGATTTACATGATTATTATTTTGACTACTTGATTTTATATGTGAAAATATAATTTTATTGGTTAAATACAAATATTTGTAGGTCAAGATTAAGCATACATTTAAAATTATTGTGATTGTTATTTGTAAACGAAAATTGGAAAAAAATTAATTACGGGAGGCTAATGTAGAAATTATGAGAAATGTGTTGATATCTTGTACAAAATCAATATTATATTCATAATATTATATCAAACATGATATACATTAAAGAAACGACTAAATTTGAATTTTCTTTGAAGTTAATAATAACTCAAAAATTATTAAAATCAATGGTCATTTATTATTTAAATATATAAATTTATTTTACTATTCAAAGAAGATATTATAATTTGAGACTTTAACTAATTGTGAGAAACTTCTTGATCCAATCCCTCTTTTAATTACCGAAGAAGATAATAAAAGGCTGAATGAATTGCCTTCTATGGAAGAATTACACAAAGTAGTCCATTCGATGGACAAGAACACAATTGCATGTCTAGATGGCTTCTCTGTTTCCTTCTATCATGTTTGTTAGGAAATTAAAAATCACGATTTACTTGAGGCTATTAGGGATTTTTTTTACAGGGAAAATTCTTCCAGAAGGTGTCTCTGCCACAACTATTGTTCTTATCCCTAAGAAAGTTCTCGCTAATTGTTGGAAATATTTTAGGCCGATCAGTCTTTGCAATGTCTTAAATAAAATCATTATGAAATTGTTATCTACTAGACTGAACATGATGCTCCCTAAACCGATCTCTCCCAACCAGGGACGGAGCCAGCCCACTTTTTTGGGCTAGGCCAAATTTCTTTTTAGTTGGGCTTTGTTTAATAATTTTTTTATTTTTTTTAAAATCCTATAAAGGATTATTTGTAATAGGGGTGGGCCAGGGCCCAGTTGGCCTACCCCTGGCTCCGCCCATGCTCCCAACCAAAATGGTTTTACTCATGGCAGAGACATAGTAGATAACATTTTGCTGGCTCAAGAAATGGTTCACCAGCTTGACAGGAAAGTTAGGGGGGGGGCAATGTGACAATGAAACTTGATATGGCGAAGGCGTATGACAGGGTAAATTGGAATTTTCTATATAAAGTCCTAGGGAAATTTGGCTTTAATCATGATTGGAGGGACAAAATTAAACGGCGTGTCAACAACTGTGGTTTTTCCATACTAATTAATGGAGAATTAAAAGGCTATTTCAAGTCCGGTCGGGGATTAAGACAGGAGGATCCAATCTCTCCTTCTCTTTTCATCATAATGGCTGAATGCTTATCGAGAGGTCTTGAAAGACTTTACTGTAGATTCCTGTTGTTGGACTACATTTATGGAGGTAACTTTCCTATATCACACCTTGCATGTGCTGATGATGTTATTATATTTACAAATGGATAGAAAAATTCTATTAAGAAGATCATGGAATTCCTTAGGATCTATTCTAAAGGCTCTGGTCAAATGCTCAATCAGTCTAAGAGTAGCTTCACTGTGAATAATTTAAGGCATCAACAGATAGTGGCTGAGAGCTTTGGATTTAACAAACAACCTCTTCCTCTTATCTATCTGGATGTGTCTATCCTAAGAGGAGGGATGAAGATAAGTCTCATTGATGAGCTTATTAATAAGGTCAAAAACAAATTGAGGGGATGGGTACATAAATTGATTTCAACTGGGGGAAGACTTACTCTCATAAAACATGTTCTGAACTCCATGCCAATACATCTCTTACAAACTTATGACCTTCCTAAAAGCATTCTACTAAAGATAAACCGTATTTTCAATGCTTATATTTGGGGAGACTCCTCACAATCGAAACAAATTCATTGGTCCTTTTGGAAAAAAAATTGTTTTCCTTATGAAGAAGGAGGAATTTGATGCAAACCATTAAAGGACTTGAACCTCACATTTAACTGCAAAATATGGTGGAAGTTCAGGAAACAAGATTCATTGTGGGGTTGGGTGATGATATCCAAATATTACAGATCTGTCCATGTTTCCAAAGTTGATATCAAACAATTTTATTCCCCCTTATGGAAAAGAATTCAGCGTATTAAACATTATGTGGAGCCTAATATAGCGTGGAAGGTTGGGGAAGGAAAGGTGAACTTTCTCTATGATCAATGGATGATTTCAAGTTGTCTACAGAATAGAACCTATACAAATGCCGAAGTTCTGAAATATGTGTTACAGTATAGAATCAATAATGAATGGGATAGGGAGAAACTTGCTAGGATTCTACCAGGGGATTTGGTGGGAGAGATTTTGGAAATACCTATATCTAATCATCCAGATAAAATCGTCTGGAAATTAAGTCAGTCAGGAGACTTTAATAATCAAAGTTGCGTGGAGTTCACCAGACAAAGGAAATCCAAACAACTCTCTTCAAAGTATGTTTGGAACAGAAAAATCCCTCCTAAAATCTCTATGTTCATATGGAGATTGTGGCATAAATGGGTCTCAGTTGATGAGGCCATCCAATACAAATTCAACATCCAAATGGCTTCTAAATGTCAGTGTTGTAACAATCAAGAATCTATTATTCACGTTTTCTGTAAGGGGGACATAGGTAGCAAAGTTTGGAAACATTTTTTTGAATAAACAAGGCTTTCAAGTTCCAGACTATGATCAGCCCAGAATTATGTTTATGTACTAGATCTTCCAAACTAAGTCCAAACCTAAAGACCCGATTGCATTAGTTCTTTTTCTGATATTTTGGTTTTTATGTTTGGAAAGAAACGGGGCTAAACATAGAGGTTTATGTATGAACCATAATAGAGTTATTAAAAGAACAACCTATCTTGTCAATAGCCTTCTCAAACTTGAGAAAAATCATCAGAAGAACAAGAAGTCTGAGAGATCGGTTAAATGGAAAAACCACCAAAGCAGTGGGTGAAACTTAATACTGATGGGGCTTTGAAATCTGATAATCTAGCGATAGGAGGAGGTGTAATTCGTAACTCACAGATAAAGCTCTTTGGGGGATTCCATGACTTTTACGGCAATGCTCTATTACCGAAGCTAACTCACAGGCAGCTATCAGTTGTTGCGTTGAAAAAGAGAAAGGTCCTTAGTCTATTCAATATTTAGTGGAGAGCATCATCCTTAAACTTCAGAGGTTGGAATTCAAATTCACACATATATGGAGAGAGGGAAACATAATAGCAGATTGGTTAGCTAATATAGGATACAAAGAGAAATGTTTTAGAATCTTGAAGCCTGAAGAATTTGATACTGAAACGAGAGATTTCCTCAGATTGGATGAAACAGGTACCTCGTATATTAGACAGAGGATTTTGCAATTTGATGGTGCTTGAGATAGAAGATTGGGTTATATTGGATCGTCTGTTGATTAGGAAGAACGAAGGCAACTGGAAGTCAAGAGAGGCTAAGATCGAACTGGGGTATTGATCAGGGAATTTACATCAGTCTTGGTCATCTATTGTTTGATTTTGCTTTGAGTTAGTTTGATAGAATAATTTTAAGGGAGTTCATAACTCCTTATTTACATTTTCTTTTGCTTGCATAATTTGTAATGTGCTTATATGGAGTAGTACTCTATATTTGCTATATTGCATCATTCTAGTTGGTTCTAATATCATATATATAATTAGGCATCGTATGTTGAAGTTTGGTACTTCGGCCCCCTCCTTTTAGGTGTAATTTTGCTATTATTCATTTAAAGGCTAGGGACATCCTAAACCCCCCCCCCCCCCAATAAGAGTAGAGGTGGAGGCATAAAAACCACACCAAAGCTCCGATGGGATTCGCTAAATAAAAATATAAAATAAATAAATAAATAAAATTTGAATTAGTTATATTATTTTTTAAATTTTAATAATTATTGTAAATGTGTTACAATGGAAAAATTGGATTAATATATTTGAATATAAATAAATGTGACATTCTATATAAATTTCTTATGTTGGAAATTAAAAAAAATGGGATTAATATATTTAAATATAAATAAATTTGCTAGAATTTGTTCAAACTAATATTTTTTAAAGAAAATTTATGCTAAAAATCATTCGGAGCATCACTCAATATAAGAATTTCAGACTTGGTTATCTATTAAGAAAAAACAATTTGACAGTAGATATTAATTCGTTGACAAATTGTACGATATTGTAATACAACAACATGTTTATTATTGATAATTTCATTACTAAAATTAGACTATATATACAAATGGAATAAATATTATTTTTTGATTCAAGTAATTACATAAGAAACGATCAAATTCGTGCATCGCATGAGTTAAATACTAGTTAATCATTAGGCAACCTAAGTCCCATTTGGGATTAATATTAGAGTTCGATATCTAGGTCTCAAAAAATAAAAAATTATCTCAAGTGTTTGGTAAATTTAAAAAGAAAAAAATTGAATATAAATAATCTTCACTTTGACAGTAAATTTTGAGAAACAACGGAATAAGAGTTAATTGTCACAATAATTATTGAACTTATGTTTATGCCTTCGACTGATCATTGAAGTTTAAATTTTCTAGTTTTAAAAACTAAACTTATGAATTAATGGTCTCAATAATAATTGAACTTGTTTATATTTTCGACTGATCATTGAAGTTTAAAGTATCGAGTTTTGATCATTAAACTTATGATTTAATTGTCTCAGTAATCATTAAACTTATGTATATGTATTTGAATGATTATTGAAATCTAAACTATCGAGTTAATTGTCTCAATAATCATTAAACTTATGTCTATATATTTGAATGATCATTGAAATCTAAACTATCGAGTCTTAGTCACTAAACTTATCAAAATGTTGGACGTTAGTCAGTGACCTAACTTTCGTAATTGATGAAATGGCAGAAGGAATGTACACATTGTGCCACCTCACATTTAACTGACCAGTCATGATAGGCCAAATTGCAACGTAATAAATTTTAAAAATGTCTTCGATTAGTCACTAGACTTTTAAAAATGTCTTCGATTGTTCATTAAACTTTAAGGTGGTCGAGTTTCGTAACTAAACTCGTAAAAATGATACAAGTGGCCTGAAAATTTATAAATGTTATTCCAAGTTATCAGTTGCATATAACAAATCAAAAATCGAAGATGTTTTTAAAAGTTTAGTGATCAGTGATAAGTGCAATTTTGTAGTTATTTCTACGCTTAAATCTGCACTAATATGAGTGTTTTAGAATATGATATTGCTAAGTTGTGAGTTTATTTTAATTTTTTCAGGAATAATTCGGATTGAAATGCGCTTGGGCACAAAATGAGGAAAAAATGACTAATAAAGTACAAAATATGAAGTATGGGGACCAATTTGTAAATGGTATAAAGATGGAGGACCTGAGTTGTAATTCTGGGAGGACTCAATTGAAATAAAAGTCAATATGATAACTAAATTGAAGAAGTCGGAAACTTGAAGGACGAGACATGCAATTAAACAACGACTGAGACGCAAAATGTCAAAATTGGCAAACCGCGGTTTCATCTAACACATGTATGTCGCGGTCCAACCGAGTTTTGCAAACCGCGGTCAGGCTGTCTAATGCGGATTTTCGCGATTTTTTCCTATTTTTTCTTATTTCTTTCCTATTTTTATGGGCCTAACTTGTAAAATTCATCTTGAACCTAGTCTACCCTATATAAAGACCCAAAAAAAATCATTATTAATGTTCTGAAATTGACGAGAAGAAAGGCACAAGGCAAGAGGCGAAATCAAGGGTTTGGAGATTGTCAATTTTTGGCTCGATTTTCTTGGTGCAAGATTCTCAACTCTTTCTAGTTAATTGCAGACATGTTGAATTTTATATTTTGTAATTTTAGTATTTTAGATTCTAGCATGAGTAGGTAAATAACTCGTTCGGACAAACGATGTGATTTTGTTTGAATATTAAATTTGAATTCTCATGTTTTGGGCATAATGTTTTATATGTTGATTTTATTATTGTGTTTTAATGCACGAATTGCTTAATCACCAATTTGATGGTTTGTAGGTTGTTTTCATAATCTGAGAGGTGAGTTAACACCTAAACCTAATAATAAAATTCGGCAATTGACAAAAGGGTAGAGATACATAGTTGTGATTGTTGTAATCATTTTGAATTCTTGACATTGAATGCATCTATTTAGAGCTTATTCTGACATTCATAGAGATATGTGGTTGACCTATCTAGATAGAACCAATTTAAACTCGAGAGGGGAATTCTGGATAAAACTATGAATTCGATTAAATACTAATTTCGAAACATTGCATGAAAAGAGAAATTGAATAAGATAATAAAATTACTATCGTGAGTCCCAACATTTTTCATTCATAAGAAAATAAAAAAAAAAAATCAAATCATTTTAATTGTTTCATTTTCACATTTCATCGATTTCGCTATTTTTATAAAAATTCAAAAACATCAATCTTGACATTTATTTATAATTTAGGAACTAATTAATCCAAGCTAATAATAAATAAGTTAGTTCTCGTGGGATTGACATCCAGACTTAAAAAGTCCACTTTACTACTTGTTCGTAATACCGTGCACTTGCGATATTCTCATAACAAGGTTTTGGCGCCGTTGTCGGGGAACTAATTTTTATTTCTTACTAGTTTAGATTAATTTCTTTATTCAGTTTTATTTTATTTTAATCAACAATTATTTTTCTTGTTACTTTAATTTTCCTTGTTTCTTTTTACGGAAAAGAGTGTTCATTGTATGCTCTGTTCATAAAGCCACAATCTTGAGCCCTTAGATCATGAGATTGAACGCACTTTTAGACGAAGACGCAAGGAACACAACCGAAAATAGAAAAATTTGCAACAAGATATAATGGCTGACGATCAAGTTCACATGGAGAATGAACAAGAAGCTGCCATGGTAGTTGCTTTGGCTGCTTGACTTGCTGATGCAAACATTCAACCACGTGATCAAATCGATGAGGATGATGAAGGAAATTTGCCCATGGCTCAATTTCTGACACCAATTGCAGCTCCTAATCGCTCTAGTATTGTTTACCCTTCATTTGGAAGAAATAATTTCCAAATTTGAGCAAACTTGATAAATCTCTTCAACAACAACATGCAGTTTTATGGAAAAGCACATGAAGACCCAAACGTGCATGTAGCCAGCTTTCAGAGAATGTGTCATAATGTCCAATTGGATGGGGGTAAATGAGGATGTTGTCAAATTACGATTATTTCCTTTCACTCTAAGGGATGCTGCTTTGCAATGGCTAGATTTAGAACCGGAATCGATCATCACCACATGGAATGATTTGGCCATGAAATTCTGCAACAAACATTTTTCATTAGCCAAAGTAGCAAAGCTAAAGCTAGAAATCTCCACCTTCCAACAATATGATGGGGAAAATTTCCATGAAGCGTGGGGTAGGTTCAAGGATCTGCTTAGGAGATGTCCATATCATGGTTTCAAAAAGGGGCTTCAGGTACAATTTTTCTACTCTGGTCTAGCACCTCAATTCAAATCAATAGTGGATTCTTCTGCAAATGGATCCATTACAAATGAAAATGTCACCTAAGCTTGGGATTTGCTGGAATTGATAGCAAAGAGACACACGATGTTCCCATCTAACAGGGTAGTTCATCAGAAAGCACTAGGGGTACATGACTCAGATAATCAGACTACTGCCTCACTGATTGTTGCTTTGACAAAACAAGTGGAACTCTTAGTTAAATCACAGTCACAAGTAGTACATGCAATTCTTCAAAGTCCCATTAGTTCAGCATGTGAAAACTGTGGGGAAAATCATCCTATTGACAAGTGTTTTTTGGTAGCCACTGCTAATGAACAGGTTAACTTTGTTCAAAACACTAATAGACAACAGTTCAATCCATATTCTCAGACTTATAATCTGGGTTGGAGGCAGCATCCAAACTTCAGATGGTCAGACGATCAAAACACTTCCACTAATTTTCAACACAATGTCAGCAACTCCAACAACCAACAACAAGAGATGATGTGATCCGGGATAGGAGCTTAGTGATCCGGGATAGGAGCTCAAAGGAGAAGTCAAGTCATGGACGACGCAACAACATTCGACATAGGGAAATGAACAATTTCCATGTTGGAAGCTAGTCGAGACGACGAGTGGATCAACCTCATTCAAGCCGTCGAAGAAAATTGTGAAATTTCAAGAATTACGGCCGTAACATATGGAGCTCACGGCCGTAACCAACCTACTGTTGAAAACTGTGATTTTGAAGAAAATTGGACTTACGGCCGTAAAGCAGATTTGTCACGACCGTAACGCAGCCTCGGATCAAAAACAAGATTTTCAGAAAATATAAATTACGGCCGTAAATATTTATCTCACGGCCGTAACTGTTAAACAGAAACAAGGTTACGGCCGTAAGGATAGTAGTCACGGCCGTAAAATCGTATACGCGTGAATTTTAGGGTTTTATTTATTTCCTTATTTTTAGGTAGTTGTTTCCTTGTTTAATTAGAACTCTTAACCTAGATTTTGACCCTATTTATAGGGATGTAATTTTCATTAAAGCAAATTGCCTCTCAATAATAATATCAAAGTTGTGTATTGAATAATGAAAATTACATCCCTATAAATAGGGTCAAAATCTAGGTTAAGAGTTATAATTAAACAAGGAAACAACTACCTAAAAATAAGGAAATAAATAAAACCCTAAAATTCACGCGTATATGATTTTACGGCCGTGACTACTATCCTTACGGCCGTAACCTTGTTTCTGTTTAACAGTTACGGCCGTGAGATAAATATTTACGACCGTAATTTATATTTTCTGAAAATCTTGTTTTTGATCCGAGGCTGCGTTACGGCCGTGACAAATCTGCGTTACGGCC
This sequence comes from Ligustrum vulgare, assembly GCA_963555705.1. Lineage (NCBI taxonomy): Eukaryota > Viridiplantae > Streptophyta > Magnoliopsida > Lamiales > Oleaceae > Ligustrum > Ligustrum vulgare. The sequence continues at coordinate 21,494,784 of OY743171.1, forward strand.
GTAAGTCCAATTTTCTTCAAAATCACAGTTTTCAACAGTAGGTTGGTTACGGCCGTGAGCTCCATATGTTACGGCCGTAATTCTTGAAATTTCACAATTTTCTTCGACGGCTTGAATGAGGTTGATCCACTCGTCGTCTCGACTAGCTTCCAACATGGAAATTGTTCATTTCCCTATGTCGAATGTTGTTGCGTCGTCCGTGACTTGACTTCTCCTTTTAGCTCCTATCCCGGATCACTGAGCTCCTATCCCGGATCACATCAAGAGAAGAGGCCGAGTTTGGAGGAAATGTTTCAACATTATATGCAGAAAAATGACAAGGTGTTTGAGAATCAACAGGCGTCCATTAAGATGTTGGAAACACAGATAGGGCAGTTGGCTCATCAAATTTCAGAAAGGACACCTGGATCTTTGCCCGGTGATACAATTAAGAATCCTAGAGAACAAATCAACGTCATATCTATAGTGAAATTTGAAAAAGTCTACATTCCACCTCCTAAAGTGGCAACAGAGGATGTGACATACAATCCAACACAGGAATATATCGCACCAAAGGCATACATACCCCCAATTTCATTTCCTCAAGCACTTCTGAGACACAGGACACAAAAGGGGATGCATGCTATAACTACAAGAAGTGGTGTTCAACTGCCAAAAATACATGTGAAAAAACCTGAAAAGAAAGAGCAGCAGAATGAACTTGAAGACATGGAAATTGAAACAGATCTACTCCAAAACCTCAAGAAGATGCTAAAAAATCAAAAGAAGAATCTCCAACTCCTATCAAGGCTTACATGCCACCGATTCCCTTCCCACAACAACTAAAGAGACACAAGTTAGAAAAATAGTTTGGTAAATTTCTGGAAGTATTCAAGAAACTGCATATTAACATACCTTTTGCAGAGGCGGTGGCTCGGATGTCCATTTACCTCAAGTTCATAAAAGAGATGATTTCTAAAAAGAGGAAGTTGGAGGAATTTGAGACCATTTCCTTAACTGAAGAATGCAGTGCAATATTACAAAATAAACTGCCACCAAAACTCAAAGATCCAGGGAGTTTCTCGATCCCTTGTAATATTGGAAATTTTAGTTTTTATAGAGTTTTATGTGATTTAGGGGCAAGTGTTAATTTAATGCCTCTATCTGTTTACGGGAATCTCGGATTGGGGAAACCCAAACCAACTACAATCACACTCTAGCTAGCTGACAAATCGATAAAATATCCGTATGAAATCATAGCAGATGTGCTAGTCAAAGTGGATAAATTTTTCTTCCCAGCGGACTTTGTAGTTCTGGACATTGAAGAGGATAGTAGAATGCCCCTCATTCTTGGTAGACCATTCCTTGCCACGGGGCGACCTCTGATAGATGTTGAAAAAGGAAATGTGAGCTTAAGGGTACAGGATGAGTAAGTAACTTTCAATTTAACTCAACACCCAAATCAATACTATCAACCTAAAAATTGCTTCAAGGTGGGGGAAGTGGTACATAAGAAAGCTGAAAATCTAAAGAACTAGGACGTTCAAAGCACAAATCACGAATTTATCAAAGTGCAAAAGAAGACTGAGAAGTGTAAAGCAGGAAATTGCAAACATTGCAAGGCATTAAAAATCTCTTTCAAGCCACCTTGATTGGAATCGCGAAAAGTCCAGCTTGAGACTATAGATCAAGAACTATAGGGTGGTACCTTAATTCTAACCCTTAAACTGGTATTTAATTGCTTTTAGTGTGCATTTAAGAGTGCATTAGACATTAGGACTCACATCTTTAATTTGATTCAAATTCAGGTATGTTATTTTATTTTATTTTATTTTTTATTATTTAAAAAAAAAATTGCTCAACCGCGGTTTCTTGGATAGCCTGTTTGCCACGGACAGACCACGGTTTGCAAACCGCGTTCCACTACGGAAAAAAAATTAAAATAAAAAACAGATTTTGCACATCTAAAACTGGCTCTCTCTCATCTTTCTCACCACTCTCTCCTCACAAACCCTAATCAAGCTCTTTCCACACAAATCAATCTCCTTTGCTTGCTAGTTAGAGAATCTATTCAAGGTTTTTAGACTATACATTCTCTTCTTTCTCTCTTGATCACATATTCAAGGTAATATTCTTTGAGTTCTTTATACTCTCACTTCTTGCTACAATTGTGAAATTGACACTTGGTATGATATAGGTTGATAAGTTTTTTTTTTTTTTGTGCAATTGAGATTTGATTTAGTATTGTGTTGAATGTGATTTTTTGTGAGCATTAATGTTTGGGCATTTTAAGGTTAGTCCCATTGTTTGAAATTAGGAAAATTTAGGTATGAGCACAAGGTGTTTGATAGAAGACTTCAATTAAAATGTTCTCTTAGAAGTTGGAATTTCATGAGTATTTGAGGTAGTCTTTGTTAAATAAGTTTAGAGTAGTCCTCATTATGCACTTTAGGTGTTTTTTTTCAAGTTCCCACCTAACTTAGTTTCTTAGACAATGCATATTATGAATGTCTTAGACAATTATGGTTTTGTGGAATTTAGTTAAACTTGTGCTTGCATACATAATGCTTGTTTAAAGCCTAAATTGACTGTGTGACATTGTTGGTAAGTTATGGGTACCTAGCATTTTCTTTTGAACTTACTATATTTGCATCAAATATTTGACTAAGAAAGTTCCATTATATGATCCAACCTTAGTTCATGCAATTTTCATTCAAGTTTGGGGGAGACTAGTGTATTTCATACTCTTTTACATTATGCTAAAGTTTTCATCTACTACCATGTTATCCCTTTATGCATTCAATACTCTACTTGAACTCACACTTTGATATTCTTTTTGTAGGGTTCTTCCACCATAATGCCTCCAAGAGCACCCCCATCTCGTGCCATCAAAGGAAAAGGTATTGCAAAATCTTCAAACACTAGAAAGCATACTAGATTTGAGTCACAGTCATACGAGACCTATGTTTCAGAAGATGCTGAGCAGCGTGCGAAACATTTTGGGCATAGCGCTCCCCTAATGGAAAGGGAAATTCGACTGAATGAATTGGAGTTTTCTACAATTCCAAATATGATAAAGGAAAAGGGGTGAACCAAGCTATGCGCCAAACCACACAAAGTCTACACAACGATGGTAAGGAAATTTATGTGTAACTTCAATGCAGATATCCTGAATGAGGAAAACGAGCACTACATGCAGACATATGTGAGGGGAATTTAGGTCCCATTTAGCCCCCAAATCATTCAAGAATATTACAACATTGAAGAAGGGTCTACTCCACACGCTATCACCAATTTTGTGGAAGTGGCACAATTTATCTACCCAACAAACCAGACTAGCAGAAAACTTGGCCACTCAACAACGTGGTGAATCATGGAGAAATGACTACTGGGATGCGTTTCCTGCATAAATTTCTTAGCACTAATGTCCTCCCTACAACGCATACTACCCACATACACCTACCAAAAATGACTTTTCTGTACAGACTTGCTACTGGATGGGATATCAATTTTGGTGAGGTTATATTCTATAATGTAAAAGATGCAGCGTTGGTACCTCTGAGCATAACGAAATTAATCATGCCCAGTCTAATATCTGCATTGTGCATAAGTGCGAGGGTCCCCATGCTTCCATCTGAAGTTGAAAAGAAACCTGCTCCAGTAATGCGCCTTGCAACGATTAGGAAATCAGTGGCTCAGGTCATTCGACATCAGAATGCAAGAAGGGAAACCGTGTTGGAAGATAAAGATGATGAGGAAGAAGATGAAGATGAAGATGAGGGGGGACACAGAGATGAAAATATACCCATCCAAGAGGAAGTTCTAGTTGATCGACTTGCTTCAGATTTCCAACATAGACTTGGAAGTAGAGGAGGTGTGAAATTTGGACCAGTATTGAGGCAGGTGCAATCATCACTCCAACATCAAGAGGAAGCCATTAGTCAGCTGCAAGAGGGTCGGACTCATTTACAAGAAGGATAGGATATGATCCTTGCTACAATTCAGTCCCTCGATGACCATCAACGTCGAGATCATGAGGAGATGATGATGCTACTGCGACGTTTTCAATGGCCGCATGATCCTCCACCACCTCCTCCTGAGTTTTGAGTGCCTGGTACTATTGCTCCTTGTATTTATATTTCTCATATTAGGGACTAATGTGTATTTCAAGTTTTGGGGAGGGTAGTATTTCAATTCTGAGTTGTATATACGTTTCTGCTTTGTTTTTAAAGTCGGGTTGTAGTTATCTCAAAAAATAAAAATAAAAAATTGCTAAGTTTTTGTTGAACAGCCTCGCCGCTCGTGATGATAATTATTTGAAATTGTGGTAATTCATGAACTGGGGACATGAATGCTATGCTTGTAGTAATTTGCTATATATGCTTGATTATTCTTTGAGCATGTCAACTTGATTATTGCACATAGTGGTGCATTGGAATAGTTGGTTGTAGGTTGTCAATATGAACTTAGGATATATTCCAACTCGAAACATTCAAAGTTACTAAAAATTTTATTAAAATCTAAGATAAGAAAATACTTATTCTCTATTTGAGAGTTGATTTCGTCATATTTTTCTTCATGTTTCTTTATGTCATTTATATTTGCGTGATTCTCATTTCATAATTTTCTGTAACCGTCCACTACTTTTTACCAATAACTCATTTCAATAACTTCCCACAATTCAAGTTCTAATTGTCTTGGTTTACTAACTGTCAATAATGGTTCTATTGCCATTATTTTGGATCATGGATTAAGTAAGAATAGTTGCTTCTTCAACTGTACATCGTCCAACGCTCCAATCGCCCTGAACCTTCATTTTTGTGATTAAATTCTTTGACAATTGCCCTGATCTCTACACTTGAGTTTCTTATTTTGGGCGTTTATGTTGGGCCTTTGAATTGGATATTTTTATATGTCGACACTATTTAACTCTTTTTTAGGTAAGGGAACGAAATGCTTGCTTCTGGCCGTTTTAGATTTTTGAAGAAATGATCCATCCCATTCATCTAGCAATTGATGCAAATCTGCTAAATCTGTCAAAGTGATTTCTGATTCAGATTTGAAAAATTGGACGTGGAATAATTGCTCCAATTGTTGCAAATTTTGGACAAAATTTGTGGCAAATTAATGAAATATGATAAAGTAACCCCAGTGAGTGAATTTGGGAACAATCTCATTTTATAGTAATCAGTAACATCGCCACATTGTAAGTAAAACGCTATATGTGTTTTAAAGTAGATACCCCCTAGACCAGTGAACAAAGAAAATTATGGCACTCTATATCCTTTGAACAAAGGCTTTTTGTATGTTGTACAAATTACTGGCCGAATCTCAAAGGACAACTGATCTTATAGGATTTCTGCTATTTGTTCCCTCAAATGGCCTTGTGGTTGTTGGCGGTGACTCCAACTCGGAGGTCTTACAGACTGCCAACACATGGATTGTCCACTTGATAAGTGGTTTTGTTCCACTAAAAGTGAACGTGTCCCCAGGGTGTTTCGAACCTTGGATAATACCAGAGAGTTACTTGAAAATCCTATATTCAATAGTTCCAAGGTTCGAAACTCCATCGGAACTATTGAATATAGGATTTTCAAGTAACTCCCTGGTACCATCGAAGGTTCGAAACTCCTTGAGGACGCGTCCGCTTTAATTGGAACAAAATCACTTATCAAGTGGACAATTCGTATGTTGGTGGTCCCCGTAAGACCTTCGGGCTAGAGCCACATCAACAATCATTATCCCGACCACCCGAAACTTCCCCATCACCCATCCCGCTGCCAACCCATCCGATCGAATCAAAATATAGACCAGATTAAGAAATGAAGTTTTTTCAAAACATTGATCCTAAATCAAATTGAGGTTGAAATTATGTGAAGCAAAAGTAAAGTGCTACTGCCTAATTCAAGAGATGCTTTTTAGAGTCCATTATATTCATGTGGTGTTTCTTGCTTTTCTTTAATAGATGTAGCGGTGGTGGCGCCAAACTATGTCATGAAATCGGGGATGCCATCTTAAAAGAAGGTGTAACCTACGTCATAAGGGCCCAAACCGACCCTACCATTGGTCATTGGTTCAAAAGGTAAATCGTAGGTTGTGTCTGTCAGAGACAGGGTGGAGGACATTAGTAACTCCCATGAATGGTGGTGACTCCCATTTGTCACACGGCACAAATTCATTATTTCAGGATTTGAACCCTGCACCCGACTGCGTTGAGTAAGTTTTTTGCCCTCCTCTTTACCATTGAGAGATGTGCCCTGTTAGCCCGGTAAGCCATCTTAAATTGCATATATCACGATTAATATCTAAATAACTGTTAGGCTAGGATTTATAATGATAATACAAATTATAATGGACACAATTTTTCATACCACTTCTTAACCACACATTTTCAATTTTTAATCACGCATCTTACCTAAAAATCACAAATAATAAACATTATAAATCAAGTCTATTTATTTCAGCCGTCAAACGACCCTAAGAATAGACTGTATATTTCAAATGTGAAGGTAATAAGTTTTGAAGATAAAATGTGAAGACAGTGAAAAAATAATAAAATGTAGAGAGATGGACTATTCTCACGGTGGTGAATCATTTTTTTTTTTAATTTGATTTCTTTCTACCCTCAATTTTCACTTTTCTCACTTCATTTCAATTTTTCTCTTGTCAAACTATTTTATCTCTCACACTTGTCAATTAAGTTAATTTTCATGGTGTGAGCATTGGAAATGCTCCAAAGAATATGAAAGAATGTCTGACGGATGTGAAAAATTTTTGGGAAAAATACACATCTCAGCCCATTATAATATTACATTTCATAAATAGAAAACAATTCATATTATTTCATTTTTCAGGTTATATATATATATATATATATATATGGAAACGAAAATTCAAATATTCACGCTGAAATCAAGGAATCTGTTACACAAACTTACCATATTACACAGGTCTCTTACAATTCCCAATTTTGATTTCATTCCTCATTTACTAGTCGTTGAAGTAATTACGAAAGCCACAATCACTTCAATTGTCACCGGAATCTTCCATTGTCGTCGACTGAAGAAATTACGGAGGTCACATAAAATCATCCCCAGGTATTAGCTATCGGACGTTGGATGGTATCTGATAGGTTGATAGAAAGAAGGAAGATCAATTTATAGAGGTAATTTATTTATATTTGATAATGTAATGGTGACAGTATGTAATTTACGATATTTCCCTCGACAACGATGATATAATTTGTGATGTACCATATGTGACCTCAAATATGATTAATGCATATGATGTATTCTTGGAAATGAGTGGGAATAAATTGAAATTAAGGATAATTCTTTTAAAAAATTAAGTATTAAGTTACCTGTTAATGTCTTTCACCTAAACTCTTGACCTGAGATTGTTTTCAAAGACCAGATCTGGTCCACATTGTCCTGAATCAACATAATAAAACTGCATCTGACCTTGTACAATTTGACCTGCCGATATTTGTGTTGAATTGTGGTCGTGTGACCTGAGATTAGTAGCATGTGATAAGAGGTTTAATTGTTGTTTCTGAAGTGGCTGGTGTAGTAATTATATGATACCTGAGTCATTTTAATTCTCCCATTGACAAACTACATATGTTAAGTATTCAAAATGTGGAAGTAAAACTTTGTGACCTAATGAACTAATAATATTAGGATTGTTATGTATATGAGATTGACTAATGTGTCCAACATAAAATGCAGACATGGGATACATCCACATTTGCATGTTGTATGGATCACATTCTGCGTTGGTGATTGTGAATGAAGACTGTGATTATTCGAGATTGTTGGAAGCAGCTATGACAGAATTTGGATTTGACCGTAAGAAGGTGGCAGTGTCAATGAGTTATGCATTGAATAGTGATATACAACCGGTTAGAATTAAGAGTGACAACAATGTTATCTCTTATCTGTCATTGAAATGCATTGATAACGACCCTGCCAAGTACCCCATAATGATCGAAGTTACAAACGTGGAAAATGGGCGGAACAATGATGTTTTCCCTTTTATGGAGCCTATTGCAATGGGTCACAGGTTCAATGATGAACAATTTTCATTACATGAGATGGCTAACGAAATATGTAATGCAACGGTGGAGGGATCGTGCGAGGTGGATGATAATCTAGTCACAATTGTGGTGAATGCTGATGCTAGAGAGGTTGAAGAGAGAAGGATTTTTAAGAATAAAGAGACTCTAAAAATGAGCTTGGCATTTTATGCGATACAACATTTGTTCGAATTCATGGTTGTCCGATCGAACAAGAAGGAGTACGTTGTTAGGTGTTCGCATAGTGTCTGTAACAGGTTGTGTAGGTCATCTAGGTTGGGGAAGACAGACTTATTTCAAATTAGATACATGCATGATGGACATACATGTCCATCAAATGTAGTTTTGGGGTCATACAGGCAAGTGTCCAGCTCCGTTGTGTCCACTTGCATAAAGTACAAGTATAACTCCACAAGAACTATATACACTCCAAATGAAATATGCAACGACATGTTGCATACATATGAAGTTTCACTGAATTACGTAAAATCTTGGAGATCAAGAGAGAAGACATTGAAGATATTACGGGGGGACCCAAAGGAATCATTTCAACAAGTGCCGAGTTTTTTGCATGTATTGGAAACTACAAATCCCGGCTCCGTCACGGGGATGAAGATTGACAGTCAAAATCGATTTGAGTACTGCTTTATGGCATTTGGTGCATCAATTAGTGGATGGATGAATTGTAGGCCAGTTGTTGTTGTTGATGGCACATATCTTAACGGACACTATGGGGGTACTCTATTCACGGCATGTACTCAGGATGCCAACAATAGAATTTTTTTGCTTTCCTTTGGTATTGGGGATAATGAGAATGACAAATCTTGGGGATGGTTCTTTGAAAAGTTTAAGAGGGCGTACGGCAGTAGGGAAGGGTTGTGTTTTGTGTCAGATCGGCATGAAAGTATCAGGAATGCTATTGAAAAGATCTACCCTGGAACATGTCATGGTATATGTTCTTATCACCTCTGCAAAACCTGAAGAAACATTATGGCAAATCATGTCACAATATCACACAAACTTTCAATTCGGCAGTTCGCGCATACACCCTAGCTGAGTTTGAGTATCACATGCTCCACCTGGACTCAATTAGTAGATACATAAGGGGTTATTTGGTAAGTCCATAAACATTGTACAAATATTTGAACATGATCATGTCACAAGAGTATTGCACTGATGTTGTTTTATTTGTATTATTTATTTAGAAGGACGTAGGATATGAAAGGTGGTCATGATACCACATGCCTATGAACAGATTTTCAACAATGACGTCGAACATTGTAGAGTCGGTTAATGCAGTGACAAAATCAGCTAAGAACTATCCTATTGTGGCATTATTAGAATCTTTGAGGCAAACAGTACATGATTGGTTCTGCAAGAATAGGGACATTGCACATGGAACTTTCACAAAGCTATCGAACAAGTACGAAAAGTTAATGAGGGAATGCAGGGCAGGAGTGTGGCGATTAAAGGTATGCAATAAAAATTTGACCATTTACGTGGCTTTGATAATTTCAAATGTTATGTGAAATCTGAGTAATGATAACTTGATGCAGGTATCATCAACAAATCATACACTATTTTCTGTTAGAGATGAAAGCTCGTCATTTGTCGTTGACATAGAACAAAGGACATGTACATGTAGGATGTTTCAAGTTGACCTATTACCGTGTCCACATGCACTAGCTGTTATTGCTTTCACGAAAAGGGATCCTTACGAATACTGTTCGTACTATTACACAACTGTTGCATATAAGGCCACATATCAGGAATCTGTCTTCCCGGTTGGTAATCCGAATGAATGGAAGGTTCCATATGAATTAAAAGAAATTATAGTATTACCTCCAAACCAAAAAAGAAGCTCGGGAAGACCAGTTGAGAAGAGAAAAAGATCAGTATTGGAAAAGAGGCAATCAATGAAGTGTGGGCGTTGTGAAAGCACATGTCACAATAGGGCTTCTTGCACAAGCTTTACTCCCATCAGTAAATGAATTGATACCTTCATAATTTTAGAATCTGTAATTCCCATTTACTTGATACCTTCATAGTTTTAGAATTTGTAATTCCCACTTGTGGATGTAATTGCAGGATCATTATTTTTTCATTGGTTTTACAGTGAGTTACATAATGAACTTGTTACGTGATTTGAGTACTATGTGACCTGGCGTCAATTACATGTGACCCAGTGTTAATAACATGTGACCTAGTGTGAATAAGATGTAACCTAGTGTACCCTGCTGTAAGAACAATGTTGTGTTCTATGAATATCAGGTGACATGTTGTGAGTAATAATTACCAATTTTGTTATTGACTCATTAGGTGATTTGAGTACTACGTGATCTGGAGTGAACAACATGTGACCTAGTCTTATCAACATGTGTCCTAGGCTTCATAACATATGACCTAGTGTTCATAACATGTGACCTGTTATGAAGCACACGTGACCTCGAATGAGTTATATTTTCCCTGCTGTAATAACATGTGACCTATTCTTAACATGTAACCTACTCTTAATAACGTGTGACCTAGTATGAATAACATGTGACCTAGTCTTAACATGTGATCTAGTATTGATAACATGTGACCTAGTGTGAATAACATGTGACCTAGTGTGAATAACATGTGACCTGTTATGAAGCACACATGCCCTCGAATGAGTTATTTTTTTCCTTTCCTGCTGTAATAACATGTGACCTAGTCTTAACATGTTACCTAGTCTTAATAACATGTGACCTAGTGTGAATAACATGTGACCTAGTGTGAATAAATGTGACCTAGTCTTGATAACATGTGACCTAGTGTGAATAACATGTGACCTGATATGACTCATATGTAACATGTACAAACCTTGTTCTTTGTATTAATAACATGTGACCTAGTGTTAATAACATGTGATCTAGTGTGAATAACATGTGACCTGATATGACTCATATGTAACATGTACAAACCTTGTTCTTTGTATTAATAACACTGAACCTGTTATTAATACCATGTGACCTAATTTGATTGCTGTGTGACCTGGTATGAATACGTTGTGACCTGGTATGAATAACATGGGACATGAAACACGATGTAATTTTGAACACGACGCATTAAGGAGAATGAATCATACTGAAAACATAGCGAAAATGTACATGACCCAAAAAGGAAATAAACATAATATAACTAAAATCCATCCAGAGTAATTACATCACATTGCATCTGTTAATTTCAAAAAGTGCTACCTATATATACAATGTTGCACCAATTGATTAGACAGAAAATCAGTCGTCTGCTATGTCAATGTTGTCTCCTCTCTTATAGGACGTGATGTGTTAGTTTTTACTTGTCTGTGCTTGTAAAGTGTTGCAGCTATGTCCATCTGTGCACGTGTAGCGTCAAAATCCTTTGGCATTGACTTGATCTTGTTATGTAACACATACTGCGCATACTTAATCACAAATATGCCACAATCGTGCCTACATAAAAACAAATAGACATGTGTTATCAATAGAGATCTATATAGAAATTTACAGCATCTGGAATGTAACAGCATGTCCATACCCATTTTGCTACTGAGGGATATCCTGTGCCATAGATGCTTCCAACCACAAAAGATCCTTGTGAGGCAGGTCGGATGCACTACTTCAAATGCCAATGTGTTTCATCAATTCAGGGATGAGCTTCACGAAAGGTTGAATCCCTTCATACACCATGTTCGGCCTATAGGTTCTAGAGCATGAATTAAGTATCAATAACGAATGCTTCCTTATATTGAGATTTGCGAGCATCCAGTGTGCACGGTTGGTGGGCAAGATCGGCATGAGCACAAAGTCAACGTCTTTCCATGGAGCATTCATGTCCAATCTTTCACCTCTCATAACGTCATTTAGGTAAGGCTTGGACAATAGGGTGGATGAGTCTTTCAGAAAAAGTGGGTACACATCCTTGATCAATGACTGGAAAGTCGAGTCAGTTTTCGTGAATCTATGCTTTACGTTCGGACCATGTCGTGCTGCCTGGCGAATGTAATAGAAACACGCGTCCATGTGCTGTAGCATAGAAACAATGCACATCTTGTAATGGAATCAAAGTGTCTTACTAAGTAATGTTCACTTGCAATGATTGGTTTGTGACGCAAGAAAATGAAACTGTGTAACGGAACAAAGATTCTAACCGTGCTACAAAGCGATGAATCTGGATCTATAAGTGCATGCCACCACATTTTGTATCCAACAGGGATTGGTCCAAACTGAAAAGGTGGAGAGATCTCATCATCTTCATCGTTGAATTTCTTCCTAAAAAGCCAATGAAGTGAAGATATGGTCACAAGATCTGTCTTATATGGTTAAAAAACTGGATCTAGTACTTTACAATTTATGTCTTACTTTGTCTTTGGTTTGTAGCCTTTATTGAACCAATTCTTGAATGCCATGATGTCTGCATCATCCGCGTTCTGGTCACATTTCTCAAAGACAATTACAGTTGCAGATTGCTTGTTGTGTTTTCCTTGCCCAATGACAAATGGAGATTGCAATGCTCTAGTTGGTCTTGTTGCCCTCTTAACTGGAAGCCCTGATGTTGGAGCACTTGTGGGTGTTATCTGAAATATGATGCAACAGTGAAAACGGTGACACAGGTTGGTAAACTTGGTAAAAATGGAAATGAGATATAATATTGTGACTTCGGTGTAATAAATATACCTGTTCATTGTCAATTTTGGATTCCTGAACCACAACAACTACTATTTTATCCAGATTTCCTTGTATTTCGTCATTTGGAACCAAAAATGCAGGTCTACTAGATGGTGCAGGAGTTTGGGTGAATCCCATCCCTAAATCAAATGATGGAGTCTGACAATATTCAGGGATCTGTTCTTCAAAGAAACACTTTCCCTTCCCTTTGGCATCAGACTGTTGTTCTGGGTTTTTTCCCTGCCAAAAAACATATCTCATAAATAGTGGAATGCATGTCTGGAACACAAAGTTATTTCATGGTCATGTGACCTCAGATAATATATATACATGCATGTTAAACATTGAGAATGAGGTTGAGACCCAAAACAAAAAAGAAGCATGAATTTGAAGTTACCTCGGACGCCATGCTATCATGCTTATCATGATCCCTGTGCATGTCACTCAATTTATCTTTAAATGCCTCAAGTGCACTTGATATCATTGCGGAAACAGAATCTGACATGAATGTAATATTTGTCTTCAACTCTGTCATCTCATTTTTCAGTACATTTTGTGTCTGAACAATTTCTTGCAGTTATTGGCTCCTGTCTGAACGTAGGACCGCAACTTGTGACTTTAGTTCATTCACAGCCAAAGTTAGATCTTTGTTCTGTGACTTCACCTGAGCAATTTCATCTTTCAATTCTACCTTCCAACGCTGAAACACCTGTATACCACAGATTACATTTGTATTAGTTTTTGTTTCAAAGGTAAATAAATTGTTAGTGTAAACTAAATAAAATACGTTATCAGATGGACCCTCCTCTGAATTTGTGTCGTCGGTAAGGATTATATCTTCAAAGGAGGGGCTCGGACTGTCCATGAAAGCATCCTCATCAAATTCTGCCCCAGCTTGATCTGTTGGAGACTCAAACACACCTGATGACTTTTGCTGTGCAGGTGGGGGATCGAAAAAGTCATCATCATCATCATCATTTATTTTATCTTTATGGGCTGATTTATCATATGTAATCATCAGTTGACCAGCAATAGGTTTTTGAGCTGAATCTACATCATCAAACGGTTGACGTGGCTTCTGGTATTGGACACCAATCATGTATGGTTGCATCATCTCCAGATCACTGGGATCAAGGTCACACAATTCAATCTGTATCCAGAATGAAGGAAAGAAAATTGTGTTGGATCAGATAATTACATAAACATGGCTGTAAAGTTCGTGTGGAAACCAAGACTGTGACTTGGTGAAGTATATGTGCTAAGGGTGTTAATAAAAAATAGTAAGACATTTTGACATTCCTATATCACTAATTGAAGCATGAAGTGTGAACTGAAGTGTGAACTGAATTGCAACAAATGTGACCTCATAAAACCAAAATTGTGACCTGCTGAACTAATATGTGCTAAAGGTGTTAAACTAATTGACTGACATTTTGACATTCCTATATCATTAATTGAAGCATGAATTGTGACCTGATTGACAATACATGTGACCTCAGAAAATATTTGGTAAGTGACTAGGGTGACATATAATGGGACCTCCTACACACATAGATACTACAAAAGGTGATAAAATCTACTACCATTAGGACATTGAAACGTGCCACGTGTAAAAAAGACCATAATTTGATTGTCGTAGTCTGTCCTATCTGTTAAGAGGCTAACTAAAATTACTTTCAAAAACTTACATTTGGTTCTGAGAATATCATGTCCTCGATAGTGGAGTAGACATGTATCTTATCGGCACGCCAATTAAGGATTCGGGGTGACATGCTCCGAATCCTTGTGGTTACTCTGCCATTTAATATTGGTATGATCTCATAGATCCATACTTGAAAGGCAAGTAAAAAACCCCCTAGTCGGTAATGAGAATTCCTCTTCTTCAAGGCATCCTTCAACGAAGTAATTGATATTTCGAATATTTCCCTCCCCCATGGAAATATCTTCATTACATCAAAATCTTCGACGAGGGGAAACAGGTAATCATCAACCACCTTCTTGTATGATGTAGACAAAAAATATGATGTGATCAAATACAGAATTCCGAGCCTCACTACGTCATGATCTGGTGCATCTGTGACTCCCAAATACACATCTCTGATGTCTTCATTCGTTACGGTGTTCAAATGGCCAAAGTAGGTATCTTTTATTCTGGAAGGTAAATTCTCAAGAGTCCTCCGGTTGTCAATGCCTTCATATCTTAAACCTGTAACGAGCGTGAACTCGAGCAGAGCAAATCCAACATATCTACCGGCAATAAGGAACCACATCTCCTGCGGGTTCAGTTGTTCAACCATCCTCAGCAGAAAAAAGTGTAATAATTGTGGCTGGAGCACTAACTCATGGCAGTCGAAAAAATATGAGAAACATGTGTTAGCCAGTATCTCTTTTTGACTATCATTTAGTTTGGATTTGAAGTTGGTCAGAGCAATCTTTGTGACATTTGACGTAATTTTCCCTGGAAACCATTCTCCCTCGGGAATAGTGTACTTCCATTTCTGTTGACGAATAGTGTAAGTCACAACATTAGTCCACCAGTATATGTGCATTCCAAATCAATAGAAACAGGGTCACATTAAGGTACATCAATAGAGGAAATTTTATTACACAAACAATCTTCAGGTCACACATCAGTGTATTACACAAACCAAGAGAATCACGCCTATTGAGCAGTTTGATACTTGAAAGCCAAGCTAAACATATTTTTTAATCTAATTTGTTTAATCACTGACATAGAAAGTAAATGACCAGGTTTGACAAAAAACTAATTTTCTTATAACTATAAGTTGAGGGACACTGATTATGTAAACCAAAATCTACACAGTGTGTGCCCCCCAAGTTCTACACTGCGGGATTCAATATGTCTTATAAGATGCAGTTTTACATATTAAAAATCTCTGCAGCATGCCTTTAGAATGCAAAATCAAACTTTGCCATCAAAATTAGATTAAGGTCACCACCATTAAATACCAATAAGCTTTCACATCACATGATGTGATCCGGACCCTCGACAATCGGAGTCATAGCAGGCTTGACGGGAAAATTTAAATATTCAAGCCAAAACAAGAATTCAGCAGGTTCGACGAGCTTTGAAGATCAAACCGTGTCGAAAGGAACCAAAAATTATGCAGAAGTGCTTTCACGGCCGTAACCAACATATGTCACGGCCGTAACCTTCCCTCGGATTAAAATGCAGAATTTCAAGATTTTTGATTTACGGCCGTAAATAAGGGATCACGGCCGTAACCTTAACCAGAAACACACTTACGGCCGTAAGTGTCATCTTTACGGCCGTAACAGATTAACGGATCAGATTTTTTTCAGATTTCGCATTATTTTATTTCCTTATCAGTTTTAGCTATTTTAGGTTAGTTAGAATTATATTTTGAGTAAATTAGCGATTAGGGTTTTATTTTGCTTATTTATACGCCTTTTTGATTCATTGTAAAAAAGACTTTGATGATTAAATAAAACTGAGATTGAATGTTTTTCAATTGTTTAATATGTATATTCACATTACAAACTCAAACTTATCAAGATTGATTATCTTGTGGCGTTAATCCCGAATTTATCAAATATTCGCGAGAATATTTGTGGCGTTCAAATCAGAGACTTATCAAGGAGATTGGGCAAATCCTTGTGGTGTTTCGAAAGTCGTGGTTCTTTATTCCGCATCGTCGAGCCATCGCGTCGTGAATATCGGGTCATGATTCATCCGTCCAACCACAACCTGAGTTCGGAACTTTTCGGCGTTTCTTCCGCGCTTCGAACCTCATCATTTGGTATCAGAGCTGGACTCTGAATTCAGGTTTTTCTATCCAGTTTGATTTTTATGTTTATCATCGAGTCCCATAAAAAGCATCCATATCTTGTTGTTAAGTCTTTCTTTTCTTGATTTTCTTGTTCTTCGTGCCAGTAAATTTTTTCTTTTTTTGATCCATATAAAAATCCAACAAAATTCAAAAGTGTTTGTTTTGCTTAATTCTTATCCGAATTAAGTTCCGTTTCTTTTCTTGTGTTCGTTGTCGAATTTTCGGATTTATAAAAAAAAAAAAAAAAATTATTTTTTTTATTATTTTATTTATTCCGAAAATTCATCCTAAAAAAAAAAAAAAAAAAAAAAAAAAAAAAAAAGAGTCCATTCAAAAACCACTTTCTTGAATTTCTTGATCCTTTGTTTTCATTATTCTTTTTTTGTATCCTTCCACATAAATTTTACAATGTCCAATTCCCATGAAAACGCCAAAGATCGTATGTGGAGATTTTTGAATGAAGCTTTGGTTAGGTTGGATAAATTAGATGAAAGGGAAGGGAAATTGAAAAATGGGCGATCTCAAGCAAATCGTAGCGATTATAGGCGTGATCCTAAACCTAGGGATGGAATCGGGGTTAAGAGAGGAGCTGAGATTGATCCAAAAGCAATTTTGAAAATTCAAAAAGAAATTTATGAGGAAAGATTGAGGTGTGAACGGGAGGCAGAAAGAAAATATTTGGCTAAATTGCGAAAAAAGGAGGAGAAACGAAAGGCGGTGATTAAATGGTTAGAGGAGAGTGAAATACATGTTATGGTTGAGCCTCGGGATATGAATGTTGAAAAGAAGGAGGGAGGCTTGAAACATGAATTAGAAATAGTTGAAGAGACCCCGAACTTTGTGGTAGGAGTTGAAAACGTGGAGTTAGGTGAACAAACTCCAAAATATGATGAGGAATTAGAAGTTGGGGTAGAAGTTCAAATTTTGAGCTTTGAATTGGAAGATCCACATTTTGGTAGTGATGAGATAGTACATGAACATGGTGATTCAAATGTGGAGGTCGGAGATGTGGTTGAGTTTGAAGATAAAAAAATCGAACAAGAAATTGCAAAGGAGGAAAGAGGCGAAGAGAAGAGCCTCGTGGTTCAAGAAGTGGAGTTGGTGGTGGTTTGTCATGAATACAAGGATCCATACCTTGTACCTCATAAAGCTAACATGTCCCTCCCCATTTTGTTTAAATCTTTTTTGCAGGTTAATTATGACTGGAAGCTTCAACCACACTACGAATGGCAATGGAAGTTCAAGCTCCATCTCTTCCGTGTTAGCAAATCAAAGGATTCCAATTTATTGAACTCATGGCATGGAAGCAGAAATTTTCCGTTTGATCCAGGAGGTGAAGTGGAACACCAGGAACAAAGCTATGATTCGGGACGAATCATTCTAAAGAAGGGGGGTATGATGTGATCCGAACCCTCGACAATCGGAGTCATAGCAGGCTTGACGGGAAAATTTAAATATTCAAGCCAAAACAAGAATTCAGCAGGTTCGACGAGCTTTGAAGATCAAACCGTGTCGAAAGGAACCAAAAATTATGCAGAAGTGCTTTCACGGCCGTAACCAACATATGTCACGGCCGTAACCTTCCCTCGGATTAAAATGCAGAATTTCAAGATTTTTGATTTACGGCCGTAAATAAGGGATCACGGCCGTAACCTTAACCAGAAACACACTTACGGCCGTAAGTGTCATCTTTACGGCCGTAACAGATTAACGGATCAGATTTTTTCCAGATTTCGCATTATTTTATTTCCTTATCAGTTTTAGCTATTTTAGGTTAGTTAGAATTATATTTTGAGTAAATTAGCGATTAGGGTTTTATTTTGCTTATTTATACGCCTTTTTGATTCATTGTAAAAAAGACTTTGATGATTAAATAAAACAGAGATTGAATGTTTTTCAATTGTTTAATGTGTAGATTCACATTACAAACTCAAACTTATCAAGATTGATTATCTTGTGGCGTTAATCCCGAATTTATCAAATATTCGCGATAATATTTGTGGCGTTCAAATCAGAGACTTATCAAGGAGATTGGGCAAATCCTTGTGGTGTTTCGAAAGTCGTGGTTCTTTATTCCGCATCGTCGAGCCATCGCGTCGTGAATATCGGGTCATGATTCATCCGTCCAACCACAACCTGAGTTCGGAACTTTCCGGCGTTTCTTCCGCGCTTCGAACCTCATCATCACATCTTTGGAATACAGAGGTCACATACAATGAATCAATACCCAAAGTTTGTTTCAGGTCACATACATGAGAATACTGAAATCACATACAATACACAGAGTTGTCTCGAGGTCAATGTCAACAGACCATCTCCATACTAGTGACATAAACAAGTTCACATTCAATATCCTACGTCACATATGGTACCTAGGTCACAAAGAATAAATCAATACTCAAACAAGGAAACAATACCCAAAGTTGGTTTCAGGTCACATACATGAGAATACTGAAATCACATACAATACTCAAAGTTGGTTCAAGGTCAATGTCAGCAGAACATCTCTATACTGGTGAAATTGACAATCAATACCCTAGGTCACATATGATAGTACTTGAATGGAAATTTTCTCTTACATAATATATGGAAAATCTTAGAACTATATATAATATTCCTGGAGCTATTTTGGTGCAAATTGTTTGATCCTAGACTGCTACTGGTGAAATTGTATATCTGCAATTTGATGCATCACCGAGCCAGAGTGGATTTGAGGCTAATTTAAAGTCTTGTTATCTCTAGATAAAGTATTCACTGGCTGTGATTTTTTTCAGTCTCTTTACATAGCCTTGGGTATTACAGGTCTTGAAAATATGGGGACATACATTAGGTCACACATGATAGCTCCAAGTTCACATTCAATACTCTAGGTCACAATGGAAATCTAGGTCACAATGACTAAATCAGTACCCAAACAATGAAACAATACCCAAACTTGATTTCAGGTCACATCTCTAATATGGTGAAATACCCAAATTCAAAATCAATACCATAGGTCACATTTGATGCCTAGGTCACAACGAATAAATCAATACCCATATTTAAATAGCCAAAATCACATACAATACCTTAGGTCACAAGTGATATCTAGGTCACATTGAATAAATTATCATCTACATTACTTTATTCCTCCAAAAATATAAGTTACAGCAACCGAAGATTTCGAAATACCTGATTTGAATCATATGATTGACGAGTTCCAGGAGTCGTCGTGATATTCGCCTTGCTCTTCCCCTTTCCAGATTCTCTTTTCCTTTTTTTGCTACCGGACTCATTCTGGTCAGCATTCATGCCTTTCACCATTATCAACCCGCTATTTTTCTTCAATGATGGTTGGAAATATGAGGTTGCGGTGAGCGAGTGTTGCTGGAAATTCGGATTTAGGAGTTCCGGGTTGCGACAATGTTGCTCGTGATTGAGTTTGGGTTTAGGGTTTTGGGATGTTGCTTTTGATTGAGCCTAAATGTTCGGTATTTAAGTATTAGATTGGATAATTTTGATTTGATGAACGTGTATATTTCAATTGCGGATATTTAGGGGAGTCAGTTACAAAATTGGCGCTATGCATTTTAAATTATAATACTGTATTAATTTAATATTATTTTAAATATTTATTTATGACCTGAAATGTGAATATATTAAACTTTGTTCTTATATTTGAATTTCAATCCTTTAAAACCGTTTTTCCTGTAATTTCCACAAAATTTTACCCATTTTGTGAAGACCCAATTTTTTTCATATATTATTTTTCTATTATCCCCAACTGGACACATAAAAGATGAATGTATAATGCTTATACACACACACACACAAACAGGCTAGCCCTTGTCACGTGCCATGCATGTAGTATTTTAATGATGATGTATGTAATGTAACCTTAATAAACCCCACTTCTTCAATCTATTTACAAATCAATTTATAAATAATATAATTTTTCAAATTGATTTTTTACTACACACATTTTTTCATATCATTTTTCAACAATCTACCGCCGAACAAGCCCTAGTCAAAGCAGCACAAACATTTTTTATATTTTTAAATTGGGTACCACGATAACAAACTGCTAAAATTTAGTAATTAGTTATTTCATATAGAAGTTATTGAACAATTATATCATAGATTATTTAACGTGGACATTGCACAAATTTTTTTACTATATTTTTCTTAAAGAAAAGCTATCAAGTAATACATACACTACAACAAAAACATCCTACAAAAATGGGAAAAAAATGTTAAAAAAGATTAGAGGTGGGCAAAAACCGACCCAACCCGATCGGTTTGTGTCGATTTTTCATGAAAATTGGATTGTGTTCGGGTTTTTTTAAATTTTTTTGTCGGGTTGGGTCGGGTTGGGTGAATAACCCGACCCAACCCGACCGAAACTTTTTTTTTTTTAAAGTAATGAAACTTGACTTATTTAAATATTGATTTAACATATTTTAATTTTATTAGCAAGTGTTCAATTTATTGTATTTTTGGTTATTGTAGTGTACATAATTAATTTGAATTAAAGATAGATTCATGAGTTTTTTTTTTTAAAATTTTTACTAATTGGGCCAAAGCCCAAACCGACCAACCCGACCGAAATTTGGTAGGTTGGGTTGGGTTGGGTTTGAACTCGTAATTGGGTTGGGTTGATTTTTTATCAACCCGATCGTACTGGGTTGGGTTCGGGTTGGGCAAAAACCCGACCCAACCCAACCCACGCCCACCCCTACAAAAGACATTTTACAGCGTTCATGTGAATATTGCAAATCGCAGTGTTGCCGTAGAGGGAAAGGATACTAGAACGTTCATTGCGTGTTGCAAAAGGATGGATTGCGCGTTGAGGTAGACCTTTGCAACGTTCACTGCATGTTGCTGTAGACTTTTGATAGCGTTCACTGCGTACTGTGATTGATACTTTTGACAACGTTCTTTGCATGTTGCGGTAGACACTTTTAGCAACGTTCTTTACGAGTTTCGGTTGATTCTTTTAGCAACATTCACTGCATGTTGCCGTTGATACTTTTGGAAACACTTATTGCGCATTGTCGTTAATACTTTTGGTAACACTCTTTGCGATTTTCCGTTTATCTTCTATATTTTTTAAAAAATTTTAGTAAACCAATATAGATAATTCCATTGATAACCAACAAATTTCTCAAACATATACGTAATATGTAAAATATGAAACACGCGTGCTATAAAAATAAATCAACTATTCAAAATAAAATGCAAGCACTTTTAAAAAAATTAAACCACATATTTTAATACAAAACAAAAATTATGGTACTTTGTTCTACTACATAAAACAAAATCTGCAACAGTGATTTTTCACCTATTTGATTGTATATCTAGAGTTTGACATTTACTATCCCTCTAAATTGCAGTAGTATCTCTAGCATATCAGCAGCCATACAAAAAGGTACTATCACCATTTTCAACACAAATCATTATTGAAGATGAGTACTTTCCTAGGGTTCTGAAGTCTAACTTGAACTCTGCCCATGACAAACCATCTTGTGAGAGAGCTACAAAATTCATCTTTTACCTACAAAGACATTATGAAATTCTAATCATCATGACTTCAACTGAACTGAATGAAAAATGTAGAAATAAATCATACTAAATATTAAAATTATCATTTTCTACTGTAAAATTTTACAGAAATTTCAACAAAGTCTGTCTTATAAATTGGACTTAGCCAACCTGTAGAGGAACATCACAACCACCATAATACTTTAAAATATCAAACTAACAACTCATTCATCATCAAACTACAATCAAATCAATTCGAAACTCATCCCCAACTCCACGCCAACAATAATCTAAAATCAACTCTCATCACAATTAAATTATTTCAAAACTCAATCCACAACAATAGAAATTCAAATCAAGATACTCAATTCTTCCCCTCCATTATTAATAAGTGACAATGCTCAAAGTATCGAAACCCATCAAACACATACGAGTTTATAACGACCACTCAAATGTTCGTTTTCGTCATTTACAAAGCCAAGTATCTAAATCAAATCTAACCTCACAGTGTTCTAAAAGGCGGGATTACGCGGCGCCTAGGCGTGCCAATGCGCATCAAACATGCTCACCGTGGATTTTTATTTATCGTAACAAACAAGGAATGCTGTTGAGATTAAGAATGATTGAATATTGACAAGCGATTAAGGTTGCGATTTCTTACATGTTGTGGCAATGTGATCCGAAACCAGTATAAGAGAAATGAGACTAATTTGTCATAGCATTCATTGAATCAATGAAAGTCCATCAGGTCACTCTATTCAAAAATTTAGATTCCAGACTTTAGATCTCCAACTATTATACACTTAAATTTAAGTATGATTTCATGTTTGACGAGGCCCATACATATTTCGACTTTAGGATTTAGCGCTATAATATTTATTAGGCTTTAAAAAATGTACTGATTTTCTAATTTTCAAAATTTCTGATGTCCTATAACTTGACAGATAAAGCTTGAAAGTGCAAGTGGAAGAACTTGAAAAAAATAAATACTCTTATTATGGAGCTGAATAACTTACATTTTAAATTAGTAACACAAAAATTAGCCTAGATGATGCTGAAATGGAGCACCAAATGCAAATTTGAAGTAGGAAATGTCAAGAATCGCCAACTGCAGATGTGCACCAAAATAGGAAAAGAAAATGAGAAAACTAAGGTTAGATTCTTCTCAAACTGGAATTGAAGATTTCCGCAACATCACTATACAACCAACAAATGCCAATGTAGAAAGGAAGAAATTCAATAAACTCACCGTCAAAACAATTCTTCATTGGTTGAAAAAAATAGGAAAAGATTGTTAAACCAAACAAGCTCTTTGTTTGAAAGATCTGGCAAAGAATGAGTAAATTTTGTTCAAATATTCTACTCCATTAAATCTTGTTCAACTCCATGTCCCAATAATTTCATTGGGAAATACTACTGCTAGTTTTTTCACATTAGATCACTATAATTGATAAAGAAACTTTAATAATAGAAAAAAAAAAAAAAAAAAAAAAAAAAAAAGGGCATAATTTGGAGTCAAGTTAAAGCCTATGAACATACAAGTGAAGGCTGTAGAATTCAATGAGAACATCGTGAAGACTGCAAATAAAATCAGATTACCAATTAGTAAGTGGGCTTAGGCGCATAGTTGAAGATACTAGATTTGTGAGATCTTCTGTACCAGAAATAATATCTTTGAATTATTGATCTTTAAATGGAAAACAAAAGCTAGTATTCGAATTAAAATTTTTTAAAGACATACTGAGAACTCATTCTAAGAACCAAATTCTCTACAACCCGTCACTGATGAAAGTTAAACAGCATTGACCAGATATCAGGATTAATAAAACATAAGTCTTGTAAGTCAATCTCGCTTCTACATACATGTCATTGCATGATATCTAATTGGTAAAAAAAACTATCCCCAGATGATAACACAACCCTTCTGAGCAACAAGAGATAACAAGGAAATTATGCAAAGTACATTAAAAATAGAAATATGAAAATCGAAATCAAACATTTTAGCTCAAACATAACTTAAACATTTAACTGAGCCACTAATTTCAAAAAATCGAAATCTGAATTTTAACCTTCATAAACAAAAATCTGAAAATACATTTAACACACACATATATATACAAGATTTTGTGTGTGTTTGAAAGTAAGAGTGCGGGAAGTGTGTGATGTGTTAAAGCCATGTGTGCGTGTGTGGGTGGGGGGGGGGGTCGGGTAGGGGTGGCATACCATGGAAATGGCCACATGAAAATGGCCCTTTGGAAAAATAGCCAAAATTTTTATCAATTCATCAAAATAGCCTTAAACGCTATAAACTACCTCAAATACCCTTAAATATCATATTTCAATCAAGCCTCTTAAAATTTAGAAAAGTTACAACTTAGTCCTTAAAACTTTCCATTTATATACCTTTAATTAATTTGTTTATATGATTTTATTTAATTTTTGTTCGCTCATAGTAGCACCCCCTCACTTGGTATCAGAGCCAATGGCAGATCTAAAAGATAAATATTATATAACACAAATTAAAAATAAATATATAATATATACATCAAGATTTATAATGCATACATTAATACTACCCGATAATTATAAAATAGAAATCTTGAGAACTTTAAAAGATTTAGACAAAGATATAAGAAAATACATTTATGGTCTAATAAATTTCGATATAATAAAAGAAGATTTTATCATAAACGAAATATTAGATTTAATCCACGAAAATATACTAGAAGAATTATACAAAGATTATAGAAATGGATTATTATAGAGAAGAACCCTTATTAATCAAATATTTAGATATGAAAACAAATAAAAAAGTAGATTCAATAATAGAACAAAGAGGAAATCTATTAGACCAAATGATAGAAGAAAGAAATATAAAAAGAAAAGGATTTCTAAGACTAAAATCATTAGAAAGTAAAATAAAATATTTTAATACAATTCTAAAGCAATTACCTAATATACTTATGATCATAAATAACAAAGAAAAATTCAATATAGAAAAATATGATATAACTAGAGAAATAAAATATTACATAAAAAGTTATAGAGCACAACAAAGAAAAATGATGTTAAGATCAATTGAAAAATTTGTGAATATAATATAATGATATGTAAAGAAGTAAAATATGATACGGAATTAAGATTAGAAGTTGAGCATATCAAAGGAAGAATTTAATGACAGAATTTCCAGAAATAAAATTTGAAAAACAAATAATAGAAAATATTAATCTACCAGTAGGATCTTACCAAATAAAATGAGCTAATACAACTATGTTTCAACAATTAAGCTCATGGGGAGAATCCGATGTATTTCTTAATATGCAATTAAATTGGATAAGTGCCTTTTTATGGCAAACATATAAAAACATAAATTTACAAGATAAACTAGCTATTGAAGAATTACAACAATTAAATATACAGGATATGAATATCAAAGAAAAATTACAAAATATTCAAAATAAACTAACAATACAATTCAAAGAATTAAAAGAAATGATAGGAGAAGTTAAAAATATAGATGAAGAAATCTTAAAAGAATTCCAAAGAAAGTCAGGAGAATTAATTAATCAAGATAAAATTGGAATAATTATAGAAAAAATAGATAAATTAAATGAGAAAATAAGAAAGAATGAAAATGAAAAAATCATATTAATAGAAGAAAAAATCAAAAAGATAGAAATAAAAATAGATGATATGTATGACAGATTATTTAAGGTACAAAAAACTCAAAAACCAAGAGTATAAAATGTCAATAAGCGAATATATTGAAGATCTAAAAATATTAATAAAATCATTAATAAGTGATGTTCAAGAAGTAAAAAATGAATTAAAAGAAATAAGAAATGATATAAATATACTAAAACTAGAAATTAGAGAATTCAAAGAAAATAATAAAACCAAAGATAAGAGAATAGATAAAAAAAACTCATAGAAAAAGAAATACTTAGAATAGGAAAGAAGCATTTCGAACAAGAAAAAGTTATAATAGAAGCAGGAAATATGGATGATGAATTTAGAAGAAACATATTACCAAAAATACTAGAGGAAGAATTAGAATTACAAAAATCTATATAAAAAACTTTAGGAAAATTAAAAGCTGAAGAAAAATTGAAGAAGAACAAGACAAAAATGAATGAAGAATTAGATTTGCTTATAGAAAATTTTGACCAGTTAAGCATAGAAAATTTTAATGAATATCAAGTTTTAATGAATACTGGAGGAGTACCTAACCCTGCTCATATAGGAACTTCTAAACAAGAATTACCAGATCCAGATGAAAGTTATGCACCCTTATATAGTAAACCACACCGACAATATTATGATAAAATCAGAGATAGACAACCACCTAGAGGGAATAAATATAAAGATAGGTTTGAACCAAATAATAATTATGATAAACCTATTAATCATGGAAGAACAAAATTAGACTTGATTGTAAAATAGATACTAAAAAAGCCTTATTAATTTGGGCAGATTCAATTATACTATTCTTTTTATATAATAAAGATGATACATGAGAAAATACTGATAGAATGATAAATTTTTTAGTAGCATCTTTTGAAGGACATGTTAGAAATTGGTAGGAAGGAATAAGTAGTGATACAAAAGCATTAATAAGAAGAAATGTACAGACAGAACTAATAAAATCAGATAGAAAGGGAATAGAAAAATTAGTAGATTATATTACGGATGAATTTTTAGGAGAAAATTGGATAAGTAATTTTGAAATAGAATCAATAATAGAAAAAGATAATGCAAGAGTAAGATTAATAAATTTAACAATATGTGATATGTGTAAAATCAAAGAAAATACGTGTGAGTTTAAAGAATACTATTATGTCCAATTCTATAGTAATGAAAATCAAGAAGTATATAGAGATATGTATTACAATAAATTACCAGGATCATGGGGAATATACTTTAAAATAGAATTTGAAAAGTTTATTAGAGATAACCCTGGAACACCTAGAACATTAGGATCAAGAATAAAATTCCTATTTTAAAGATTAGCATATATATGTCAACAAAGACAATTATTAAAGAAATCAGGAAAATTAACTAGAATATGTTGTGAAGATATGGAAAAACATACCCAATGGGGATGTAACCATGAAAGAAGAAAAAATAATAATAAAAGAGAATATAAAAATAGAAAGTTAAAAAAATTCAGAAACTTCAGGAAAAAATATATAAAACCTAAGAGAAGATATTACAAAAGAAGATATAATCCAAATAAAAGACAAAAAAATAAAACCTATAAGAAAGACAAAAGTCAATGTAAATGTTGGAATTGTGGAGAAATGTGACATATAAGCCCTGATTGTAACAAAAAGAAAGTTAAAATATTACAAAAAGAATATCTAGAAATAGAAAGTGAACTAAGTGAAATATCAGATATTGAAGAATACTATGATCAAAAAGTCTATGTAAGTGAAACAGATTCAGAAAGTAATGAATCAGAATCAGAATAAAGAAATAGAAGAAAATAAGAACATAGATAAACAAGAATATGAAGGAATAGAAGGGTATGGATTAAAGGTAACTTTCGATAATAATAAGTTCAAGAAGATACAAAAATTATCTTTAGATTTGAAAATAGGAAAATGGTAATTATTAGACAGAATATGGAAAAGAGAAAAAGTAGCAATAAATGAATATCATAAAATTGAAAGAGCAATAGATGTTAGAACCACTCAAGGAACACACAAATTAAATCTTTTAACAAAAAATACAGTTGCAGAATTATTAACAAAAATCAATAGAAAACAGAGTGAAAAGATTCAATATGTTTACTTAGAAGGCATCCAAATAATGTTTAAATCCATATTTAGAGAATGATTATATTCGTCTTTGACTGTAAGTTTACATGATAGAAGAATTATAAACTTAAAAGACAGTCATTTAGGAATAGTAGAAGGAAATCTAGCATATAAGAAACTAATATTTACATGTTACCCAAAATATTGTATATCATTAAAAGATAGAAATTTTAATGAAGTTTTAGGACTACATTTCAAATTACATAAAGATGATATAATGGAATCAGGAGATAAAATTATGACTATAGAATACAGGGCATTATACACATTTACTAATTCTAATTATGAAAACATTTATTCTAAAAAATCATATATTGAAATTCATAAAGAATGTAAAGATCTTGGTAAAGCTGTAGAACCGGATAAACAAATAAGTTTAGTTCCAAGGAACTATGAACTTACTATAACAAAAAATAAACCAGAAATCATAGAGTTACGAGAAGAAGAATACCCTAATAATAACATAACATTTGAAGATAGCAGATTAATTAGGAGATCAGCAAGTTTACCTAATAAAAAACAATTAGGAGAAACTAGTAATACAAAAGAAATAAAACTTAATAGAAATGCTGGAAATATGAAGATAGAAGGTGAATATTTTAATGGAATAGAGCATATAAAAAGATCAAATATATTAATTGACACAGGAGCTAATGAATGTCATATAGCTTCAAATAGAAATAAAGGACTAATATCACATAATGAACTCATCTGCACTATAGAAAAAATTGAAATGGAAAAAAAAAAATCCTGTAGAAACATTTACGGCTTACCTGATACAGGGGTCTGTAATTTTTTCTGATTGTAGTGGATTATACTCTTTATCGATATAGATACTCAGCTGCAATGGGGTTCCTGGGAAGATTGAATTGCATGAGTATGTTTGGAACGCGTTCCTTTTTTCAATTACGTATTTTATCTCGTATAAATAACATTCATATTTTAAAAATTAATATCCCTAATTTTCTCCTGTTTAATATCTAAACCCCTATTTTTTTCTCCATGATAAAGATATAAGTCAGATTTAAAAATATTTCAATTCAAATTTCCATTGTCCAAAATATTTTAATTGAAGTAGCATTTCTCAAAATCCAAATTCATGCAAGGGTATCAGTCCAAATTCCCCATGATTATCAAACTAACCCGGCCCAACTACAGATTGTCCTATATTATCTTATGCAATATTTCGTTGAAGCCTTAACACACACAAACCACTTTCACACTGCAGATATTCTAAGTGACGCTCTGGCCATCTCCCTTTGCCTTTGCCTTTTTTTTCTTTTTCTTTTTTTAATTATTATTTTTGTGTGTTGCTTGTCCTGATTCCTAATCTACTCTGGTAAATCTCGTAATTTCCAGTAAGATGAACATTTCTTAATGTTTAGGTTTTTTGGTGAAAGATCCATGATTTGAACATACGAGAAGTAGAGAATAAAATTTATAGATAAGTGTATTTTATACTCTTATTTATATGTCAAAATTAGTGTATTATATTGTTGTTCAAGAATAAATTCCACCTAATTTGTTATTATTTGGTTTTATATCAGATTTTATACCAAAATCAGAAGATTGAAGCAATTGCAGAGAATAACGAGCAATTGGACGATAATTGGAGCTAAATTGCACAAATAGGGAGTTGATGAAGTCAACGGAGAAACATAAGTGGAGCTAAAGTGGAAGGTATTAGAAGTTCGAAGACCTAATTGAAGAAGTTGAACGCCATGCAAAAGTTGAAATTGCACCAGAGATACAAAGCCATGTGGCTGCGCTTAATACAACTGTGTGGTTGCGCGTTGATCATTGAAATAGGCAGATTTCAAACCCAAGGACCACGCTGTCAACCACACGGCCACGCAGCTTTCTAATTAGGCTTTTCATGCGGATTTTGACATAATTCTCTCCTAATTCAACTAAGTTCTTCCATCAACTATATATACAACTCATGAGACACGAAAATAGAACTTTTGTGCAGCCTCTCAACCACAACTACATAGTGTTTTAACATCAAATTCTTGGGAGATCAAAGAAAGACAAGGGCATGGAAATTGAAAATCAACAACGGGAAATTAATTCTTGGTGCAAGACTTCCTTTTTCTCTTGTTAATTTGATAAAATAAACATGTTTACATATTGTTTTTTACTGCGTTTTTAATTCAATTGTGATGAACAACTAAGTTCTTAGTTATGATAAATGATGTAACCTAGTTAATTACTATTAATTTCATAATTCAAGTTTTGCGTATATGTTGCATGTGTTGATTTTATTTTGTATTTAATGAGTAAATTAATTGGCACTAATTTATAGATTTAATATGTTGTTTTCATAATTCGAGAGGTGAGCTAACATTCTAGATTGTGGAATAAAATTTGGTAGTTGAATAAAATGTAGAGATACATTTGTTATTATTGCTATCATTATTTGAATTCTTGTGTCTCATGCACATAGTTAAGGAATAATTCGGACACTTTGTTGATATACGTGGTTGACTTAGTTATATAGAATTGATTTAAACTCGAAAGAGGAATTTCAATATGCATTCGTGAATTTGGTTGAGCACATTTATAGAATAAACCTGATGAATGGAATTAGTAGTATTAACTATGGTGAAATCGTGTGTCCCAACGCTTTTAGCATCACTTTAAAAAAATAAATATTTTTAATGTTTATTACTTTTTACTGCATTTAATTAGAAATTGTTTGTTTTAGTTTTCATTCAAAATTGTCACTCGATTGTTCAAATAGAATTGAGAACTAAAAAAATTTGTTATTTAATTGCAATCCTCGTGAAAATGATAATCCAGACTCTTAGGTCCACTTTATTACTTGTCTCGGTATGTACACTTGCGTAAAAATACACACTGCATCTAGCGTGAACATATACCCATGATTTGTGGCTGATGTTTTTCGTTGTTTTTCATCATTTTTTATTTTTTTGTTTAAGAATGAATCATAAATCGTTTTATAAGACTTCATATGCCTTTGAAGGGTATACCAGAAGACGAACTCTCTTCTGGTATACTTTTATATTTATTTGTTTATTTGAATTTTTAAAAACTTGTTTTTCCTCTTGATTACTGTCGTCACTTATTTCTAACCTTTTTTTTTCGTTCTTTAATATTTTCTCCTCTGTGATGGATTCTTAGGCCCTATTTGATAGGGCAAATATTCCAAGAAAGATGGAAAATCTACAACCATTTTTTAACGTTTACAATATTTGATTGGAAATTTTTTTTGGCAATTGTTCTCTCTTTTTGTTCACGTGATCACTTTTGCTTGGAAAATGAGGAAAATCAATTTCCACCAATTTTCCACCTTTTGGTGGAAAATGTATCAGAGCCTTTCTTTTTTTCTTTTTCTTTTTTTTTAATTTCATTTCCTTTTTTTTTTTTTAATTGAGACATGATTTGTACAGATAAAGTTTCTAAAAAAAATGACTAAAATAAATAAACTTTACAAAAATTTTCATAGAAAATAATGGTTAATCAAACAAGAAAACTCAAAAAAAAAAAAAATCACTTTTTTCATATAAAAAATTACTCCAATCAAATACTTCCAATTCATATTTTACACGAAAATAATTTTCAAATAATTCAATTCCATAAAAATTATTTTATTTTCATTTATTTTCCATCTTTTCAATCAAACTGACATTTACTCTCTGATGGATGCTTACTGATCGACTGGATCTCCCCCAGCCAGGATTTTAATGACTTTTTAGTCCCAAAGAGACAAGTCATTAACCATTTCATGGATCGTATTTTTTTCTTTTGGCGTGTTTAAACTTAGACCTGCTTATTTGTACACGGTACAATTTTGAATCTTTAATTTTTCCCCCCTATTAAAAACCACCTTTTTTAAATTAAAAAAAAAAATGACTACATTTTTCCTTTTGTGCCCAAAAGTCAATTTGAAAGAGACATGTCAATATGTTACCATCAAAAATAATTTAAGAACAAAAAAGGCCTTTTTTTTTTTTTTATAAATACTGATTTATAGATTAAGGGATGTTTCCAACATAGAATTTAGTGGATTTTTTTAGATTCATGAATTCTCATGAATTTTATGGATTTTAATAGAATTTTATAGAATATTTCAAATTCTAGTGGATCGAATTCTATTTCACGGATTTTAGTTGATTTTAGTAAATTTTGATAGAATTTAATTTGTTGAAGGACAACAATATCGCCAATACGAAAAATATTTTCACCTTTTTTTTCAGTGTGAGATGATTGCTTTTGGGAAAAAGTAGGATAAATAAATTGAAGAATGGCAAGAGTATTAATACTTATTCGTTGGTATTTTAATCCTTTTGTGTTTTGTATCAAGATTTGTTTGAAGTAACTTTTAAGACTCTATATTTCGTTTGAGGTTGAGGAGAATTATAATCTTGATTTTGGAGAACTGGTCATATAAAATTGGCACAGTTATTAATTAGCTTTTATGCGTTATACAGGTTCTTGTTGACTTTTTTTTTTTTTTCCTGTTTTGGTAGATATCTATTAGATTTCAGTGACTTAATATGAATAAAACTACATAAAACATTTTCTTATGGTTTTGAATTTCTTTTTGTTTTTATCCAGCTTGTCAATTTATACTAGGAAAACATAATTCAAATATGTACTAAAGTATATTTTTCAATTCCCCCACGCCCTCTCTCTCTCTCTCTCTCTCTCTCTCTCTCTCTCTCTCTCTCTCTCTCTCTCCAATTGCATTGCACTGAACAACTTGAGTACTGCATATTGAATTTCTCATTATTTTGAAGAAGAAAAAAATGTATAGCAATTTTCACAATTTTGTCATTTTTCGGTTTACAATTGAAAAATAGTTTAGCTAAGGAGCTTTTTCCTTTTCTTTTCTGTTTGGCTTAATGAACTAAATTTTGTTAAAAGAGATATTTGGGAAATATTTAAATTGAAGATTTAAGGCAATTCCATCAATCTATTTGGTGAACTAAATGTCTTTAGACTTTATTAATTAGAATTTAGGCATTTCTTGCATTTTTGGGGTTTGGATTTAATCTCATTTTTCTTTTTACAATTGAAAATGGTTTAACTTAGTAGCCTTTTCCTTTTCTTTTATGTTTGACATAATGATCTAAATTTTGTTAAAGGAGAGATTTGGGAATGATTCAAATTGAAGATTTAAGGCAATTCTGTTGATCTATTTGGTGACCTAAATATCTTTAGACTCTATTAATTAATTAGAATTCAGTGATTTCTTACATTTTTGGGGATTGGATTTAATCTGACTTGTAATACTCTTTATGTTAAACATGATGATTTTGCTTATAATTAATGTCTCATACTCGTCATAATCATTGTTTTCCATTTTTCGTGATGTAATAAATTCTTACCCTTGCTTTTTACCCTCTTCACATTTGATATAGATCCAGCCATTGTCATGAATCACGTTTTATCTATATCTATCTCTATATCTATACGTATGACTTGCATATAGTTTTAAGATATTGATGATGGGACACATGAGTTGCTATGTCGCTATATAAGAGGTCATGCTTAAAGATATTGAAGATATTATGAACATTGGCATATCGTCACTGAACATGATGACGGAGAAGTATGAGAATGTCCCTCGGTTGAAATGTGTCCTCGTAAGTATTCTTTATTAGATATTCATGGGTATTTTTTTAGATCATTTCTCAATTTATTAAGTCTTCTTCATGTTGCTCCGTTAGTCAATATAGAAAACATCAAATGATTTTTTTACCTATTTAACCCTTTTATTTCACAAAAAAGATACATGAATTAAACTGTAAACAAATTGTATTATCACACTGCATAATTTTATTTTTGCATCAAAATATCATGGATATAAGGCTGGTCTGTGCTTTACTTCAATATGTCAATATCATGCATCAAAATATTATACTTTTGAATTTGTTTGGTCGTTTGAAAATGGGTTTTTTATTTTTATTTTCTGCACTTAGAACTCAGGAACATGCTATATTGTTATCTAATATTATGTTCTAAACAAGAAAACTGGGTTCACATTGTTAATCACTCCTTTTCATTGTTGAATCTAAACTTTCACACTGGTAGCGCTACCTGCTTTGAGACAAAAAGCTACTTTGGATTCGACGCTATTATAAACATAATTCTTATTACATCCCGTGCATCACACGGACCGTACTAGTTTTAATAATAAGCTTATTTTTCACTAAATAATGACCTGATAAAAGGCCAGCTATGATTTAATTGACATGGTTAAAAAAAAAAAAAAAACTTGGAACTTGGAGTAATAGAGATGTTTGGTACAGATTATTCAAAATCTTTTTTTTTTAAATTCATATTTAATCATACATTCTACAAATAAAATAATTTACATATGAATCCAAAAAGATTATCTAATTTTTAACTACACATTATTGAAGAATTTAACAAATCACATTACTTGAAATAATGGTACCAAACAAGTGCATAATAATTTCTCGCATCTATTTGGTAAATTTTTTTTTTTTTTAATTTATAAACCAATTTATAAAATACACATTTTTTCTTTCAATTTTTTCTAATTTTTTCTAATTACACACATTTTTTCTTTCAATTTTTAACCATACAATACATACCTTAAAAATATATAAATCACATTTTTTAACAAAGGCTTAACTGTTATAAACTAGAGAGAAAAGAGAGAAAATTAGAGACACCATTAAACTTGTATATTATTATGAACCAAAGCCCCCATATATATAAGGGGAATAAGGGATACATAAGGTAATAATACCTAGGGTTTTAGGGGTACTGATGTGATCCGGACCAGGCATCGAAGGGCGAAGTCGAGCCATCGGCAATATGATAGTGATCTACGTGCAAAACGGAGCAAGTTCCGTGTTGGAATCGAGCCGAGAAGAGGAAAGAATCAAGCCGAGCCGAGCACACGGAATTGTTTATGCAGAAAAGGCCTTACGGCCGTAAGGAAAATTATTCACGGCCGTAACTCATACAATCACGGCCGTAATCAATTGACGAGGAAAAATGAAGATTTGCTGCAGAACGAGGTTTACGGCCGTAAGCCTGGACGTTACGGCCGTAACATTCAAAAAGGGCAACTTCACGACCGTAAGAAATTCGTCACGGCCGTAACTAATATCACAATTTGATTAGAAAGGCCTTTACGGCCGTAAGAAGGTTTGTCACGGCCGTAAGAGACGCAGCGCCAGATTTTCCGGGGATTTTCAATTAATTTATTTCCTTTTATTATTTTAGGTTATTTTCCTATTTTAAAATTTTAGCATAATTAGAATTCTATTTTGAGTAATTAGATGCTAGGTTTTCTTGCTTATTTATATTTCTTTTCATCATTGTAAACATTAGACAAGTTTGAGTTGATTAATAAAATTTGTGAGAGGATTCTCCAAAATTGAGAGGTTGATTTATTCCCTTTTTCTTGAACTTATCAAAGATCCGTTCTTTGTGACGTTCTTCCAGCAAACTTATCAAATAATCGCAAGAATATTTGTGGCGTTTCCAAATTCGATACTTATCAAGGAAATTGACAAGTCCTTGTGGCATTCACCAATCTTGGTTCTTCAATCCGCATCGTCATAAATTGCGTCGTGATTGTCGGGTCAAGGCTTTACCGTCGTTCTATCCTTATTTAACGTTGTTGTCGTGTCGATCTGATTTAGATCTTTCCTAGGTTTTAATTGTCGTTATTCCGCTTGTCCGACGAGATTCCCCAACTGGGATCGCGTCATCTGGTATCAGAGCTTGGATCTATTTCAGATTCTTGCGTTTCTTGATTTTTCTTGATTTTTTCGTGTTCTTCGCGTTCTTCGTGTCAATCATAAATTTTTCCAGTTTGATCCATAAGAGTCAGTCCCAAAAATTCAAAAGTGTTTTTCTTGTTCGTTTTTCGTCCAAATCCAGTTCCGTTTTTTCTGCCATACTCGTAGTCCAATTCTTTGGCAGATTATTAAAAAAAAAAAAAGAAATCCGAAAATTTTCAAATATTCCAAATTTCCTTGTTTGTGTCTAAAAAAAATGTCTGATAGAGAGGTTTCCACATCTTCATCTTCTATTGGAGACAGAAAACAGCACAGGGGTGTGAACAGAAGGAATGAACAAGGTAACAATGATATGGCAGCAATGAGGGCTCAGTTTGAGAGGCTTATGGCACAGATGGAAAATCGGGGTGCCGAGCGGGATCAATCTCATGATGGTTCTCGGGTTAGGAGAAATAATAGGCGTGAGGTTGGTATGGATGATGAAGGCATGGGTAGTGAAAGTGGAAGTGTATCGTTGGGAAGCATGCGAAGGAGGGATAGAGGAGATAGGCACGAAAGAAGGCATGATAGGGGAGCGTCGGGATGCTAGGAGGCATCGTGGGGGTAGAGGTGATGTTGATGACGACCTTGGGAAAATTAAGGTGAAAATACCATCGTTCCAGGGTAGGAGTGATCCGGAGGCATACTTGGATTGGGAGACAAAGGTCGAACGGCTTTTTGATTGTAATAATTATTCGGAAAAGAAGAAGGTGAAATTAGCCGTGATTGAATTCATCGACTACGCAAATATTTGGTGGGATCAACTAGTTACGGGTAGGAGGAGGAACCTTGAGGAGCCGGTGGAGACTTGGGGTGAATTAAAAACTATAATGAGGAAGAGGTTTGTGCCGACTCATTATTATAGGGATATTTACCATAGGCTGCAGGGTATGACTCAAGGATCGAGAAGTGTAGAGGATTATCACAAGGATATGGAGGTAGCGATGATTAGAGCGAATGTGGTGGAGGATCGGGAAGCTACGATGGCTAGGTTTTTAAGTGGGCTAAATAGAGATATAGCCAATGTCATTGAGCTGCAATATTACGTGGAGTTAGAGGACATGGTGCACATGGCCATGAAGGTGGAAAGACAGCTAAGGCGAAAGGGGGCAGCGAGACACTCACCCTCTTATCCTACATCACAACCTAAGCAAGAATCCAACGATGAACATAACCCGAAAGGGAAGGAGGAGCCTACAACGAAAAGTAAAAATATTTCTGATTCTCAAACTACTCGGGATAGAAATGTTAAATGCTTTAAGTGCTTGGGTAGGGGTCATATAGCATCCCAGTGTCCAAATAAGAAACTAATGATCTTACGTGATAATGGTGAAATTAGTTCCGAGGATGAATTTAAGGGAATGCCTAAGTTAGTGGATGTTGGGGCTAGTAGTAGTGATGAGGAAGGATTGACCTATCCTGAAAAAGAAACACTTGTTAATCGACGTGTCCTTAGTGCTAGGGCTAGGGTGGATGAAATTGGCGAGCAAAGGGATAATCTTTTTCATACTAGGTGCTTGGTGGGCAAAAAGGCTTGTAGTATGGTGATTGACGGGGGAAGTTGTACTAATGTGGTTAGTACAATGTTGATTAATAAATTGGGCTTAAGCTTGATGAAACATCCAAACCCTTATAAATTGCAATGGCTGACCGAGTCGGGGGAAATTAAGGTAAATAAGCAGGCTAGGGTCAATTTTGCCATCGGGGGTTATAAGGATGAGGTGGTCTGTGACGTGGTACCTATGCATGTTGGTCATATATTGTTGGGGCGACCCTGGCAACATGATAGGAGGGTAGTGCATGATGGGTTTAAGAATCAGTATTCATTTGTGAAGGGTGGGAAGAAATTTACACTTGTTCCGTTATCCCCAAAAGAAGCTCAAAATGACCCATTGAAAATAAAGCGCGAGTTCGAGGGGAAAAATAAGAGCGTTGAGGCCACGACCTCAGAAAAAGGAGAGGGTGTGAAAGTTGAAAACAAGAGAGTTGAGGCCACGACCTCAGAAAAAGGAGAGAATGAGTGCAAAAAGAAAAGAGAGTCCACTCCCAAATTGAGTTTATTTGCACATAGGTTAGTGTAGGGGATCCACGCCTTGCACTTAACCAAGCTAACAATTCCCTCCCCAGTTCTATGAAATCTGTTTTGCAGGGACATAACTCAAGCCATGAACGTAAAGCGGGAAAGAAAGTTATTGGTCAAAATAAGCAGCCCAATGGTCTAAAGGATTGCATGACGCTTAAAAATGATCATCGAGCCCAGGAAAGCACGAGGAATTTGAAAAGCCGACCAAAAATGGATTCGAGGTCGAATCCTTTTCAAGAGAGGGAGTATGATGTGATCCGGACCAGGCATCGAAGGGCGAAGTCGAGCCATCGGCAATATGATAGTGATCTACGTGCAAAACGGAGCAAGTTCCGTGTTGGAATCGAGCCGAGAAGAGGAAAGAATCAAGCCGAGCCGAGCACACGGAATTGTTTATGCAGAAAAGGCCTTACGGCCGTAAGGGAAATTATTCACGACCGTAACTCATACAATCACGGCCGTAAAACCAACAATCACGGCCGTAATCAATTGACGAGGAAAAATGAAGATTTGCTGCAGAACGAGGTTTACGGCCGTAAGCCTGGACGTTACGGCCGTAACATTCAAAAAGGGCAACTTCACGGCCGTAAGAAATTCGTTACGGCCGTAACTAATATCACAATTTGATTAGAAAGGCCTTTACGGCCGTAAGAAGGTTTGTCACGGCCGTAAGAGACGCAGCGCCAGATTTTCCGGGGATTTTCAATTAATTTATTTCCTTTTATTATTTTAGGTTATTTTCCTATTTTAAAATTTTAGCATAATTAGAATTCTATTTTGAGTAATTAGATGCTAGGTTTTCTTGCTTATTTATATTTCTTTTCATCATTGTGAACATTAGACAAGTTTGAGTTGATTAATAAAATTTGTGAGAGGATTCTCCAAAATTGAGAGGTTGATTTATTCCCTTTTTCTTGAACTTATCAAAGATCCGTTCTTTGTGGCGTTCTTCCAGCAAACTTATCAAATAATCGCAAGAATATTTGTGGCGTTTCCAAATTCGATACTTATCAAGGAAATTGACAAGTCCTTGTGGCGTTCACCAATCTTGGTTCTTCAATCCGCATCGTCATAAATTGAGTCGTGATTGTTGGGTCAAGGCTTTACCGTCGTTCTATCCTTATTTAACGTTGTTGTCTTGTGTCGATCTGATTTAGATCTTTTCTAGGTTTTAATTGTCGTTATTCCGCGTGTCCGACGAGATTCCCCGACTGGGATCGCGTCAGGTACAATTGTCATTCACTAATATAATATAATATTTGCAACACTCCCCCTGAATGACATATGATATTACAAAATATCTGTCTCGTTAAAACCTTGTTTAATAAAAACTCAATGGGACAAAAATATCAAACAAAGGAAAAAGAGTACAGTTGCTCTTAGAGTATTAAGATGAATGCTGCCTCGTTAAAATCTCGCCAGGAAAATTCAGTGGGACAAAACTTTGGCTAAGGAAAAAGAGTTGATGTATCTCAATCTTGTGAACCGATTTCTTTAATGTAGATGTTGATAGTGCTTTTGTAGATAAATCAGCTTCATTATCACTTGAGTGAATTTGTTGAAAATTCTGGAGTATTTTTATGTTGTCTCGTTAAAACCTTGTCAGAAAAACCTAGTGGGAAAAAACCTGAACGAAGGAAAAAGAGTACAGCTACTTCCCCTGATTCAATATGTATTGAATCATCTGTGTCTTGATCTCTTCAGGAGTCTCATATAGGATAGTACATCAATAGATATTGATGACGGGAAAACCTCGTGGGACAAAACCTCAACTAA
The DNA here is from genome assembly GCA_963555705.1 of Ligustrum vulgare. Classification (NCBI taxonomy): domain Eukaryota; kingdom Viridiplantae; phylum Streptophyta; class Magnoliopsida; order Lamiales; family Oleaceae; genus Ligustrum; species Ligustrum vulgare. The sequence goes on from OY743171.1 coordinate 21,534,307, forward strand.
GGAAAAAAGAGTGTAGCGCATATTAGCTCCCCCTCATGGGAACATTACAATTGTTTGGATATTGCATATAATTATTTCAACTGTTAATCGGTACAATATCGAATATCTTTACCAAGCATATATAAATGGCATATATCCCATATTATTTTTTCTTCGAATATAAATTCAATTATTCCTTTGAACTTGAAGAACTATAAAATATTTCTAATCATTTGAACATGTTGTATCGAGTCATGTTCTATAATAAATGTTATCAATGCATTTAATGCAGTTCTAAAATTTGGAAGTGACTTATTCACTTCAATGAACAATTAACTTATTCACTTCAGGTGAATAATTAATTATGAATTTGAAAATCAATTTCCACCAGTAATGGTACATCTCAATTTCAACACTTTGTCATATAGAGTTATTTGTACCATTCTTCATGTAATCTAATTTCATATTATCAATCACATTCCATTGGAAATTGAATCTATTAAAGGCATATGATATATTCAGATAGTAAAGTATCTTTATACTTTGATCAAACAAGTTTCTTAAAACTTGAATTATATGTTTCAAACATATTTAATCATTCGAGGATTATATTGTATGCTTCAGGCATAGTATATGTTTCACATTGCAATTTTCAAATTGCTATCATCAAATTTAAGTCGTGAAACTTTAGATAGGTAATGATTCTTATATTTCAAATAGATTTTCTCTAATTATTTCACCGCAATCCCAAAGTACCGAGGTATTGATTACCCTTTTTAATCTCACTCATTGGTACTTCATAGAATACTCCCAACGTATCGAGCTGATGATCATACATTTTGATATCACTCATTGGTACATCAAAAAGCGCAAGCTAGTAATCAGAGTAAATCATTTTTCATTATATGCATTTCTAATAATCATATAATTATCGACACTTATTATGCATTTTCAGACAAATAAAATATTGTATCTGTGCTAGATCTTTGAAATATTCGTTGCGCAACAAGTCGTGTATTACGACTATATCTATAGGTATTTTACTGGTTTTACACTTTTATGTGTTTAGCCTGAATACATACTTTGCCAACTATTTTTATGTCGATTTTCTTCGACATATTTTCTTTTATTATCCTCGCTATCATTCAAATTATGATGCTGCTAGCTTCGCAATTTGCTTTTGCATAAGTGCTTTATAAAGTGTGTCGACACAATTATCATCTTAATTTGATTTCTTTCCCCACAAGACATAACTATAGAGATCTCAATTTTTCAATATTTCAAGTAGTTGAACCTCTTCTAGAGTTTTACAACTAATTATGTCAATAATACTCTCTCACGAGTATATACCTCATCAATAAGACCATTATAATCATTTGCTCTACTTTTATTTATTTGAGGATCTTTATTCGAATCAATTATCGCTACGCTTCAAGCGTACCATACATCAATATAAGATAGAGCATCTGTAGCTAGTACATGAGATTTTATTAATCTCTTATGCATCATGTAATTATGTTATCTTTTGAACTTTTCGTTCGTATTTTCAATCGAAATTCTGGTTCGTATTATCAATCGCGAGGATATAGATAAGATAATATGATACATTTGTTTGATTTTAAGCTACTAATCTTCCCCCTAATGTTGAGAAAATTGTCCAATCAAGTTGACAATCATTTTTTTTAGACGTTGTAAAATATCACCCATTATATGTTCAAACAACGCATTTTTCTCAACTTTCTTTATTTTCCATATCAGTGCATTTTGGTGGATCAATTGCACTATTAAAAAATTATATGGAAAAATTAGGTTCTAACCATAAGTCAATTATAACAGGGAGAACTATGATGTTGGCATGATGCGTAATAAAATTCCCTAAACAAAAAGGGAAGTATTTTGTTCTCAATTAAATTAATTGGAGACGTTTAACAAGCAAAAATGTTAAACTATTTATCGATATCCCAACTAACACTTATTAAAATGTTGAGATTCATGTCCACTAGCATTATCAAGACACATTCTTGATTATATATTCTGAAAATTTTTGCTCATAATTTAAAATTTGAGCAATAATTTGGCAAACTTCAGGTTGCGAACACTATACAATCATCTAGTATATGTATCAAATATATTAGATACAAATAATATTTAGATGATCAACGTGGAGGATGATGGTGGCCCATTTATCACCCTAATTATTTTCAGAAATATATGGAATTTAATCTCTATTTTAACTAGTCACAGTTAAGAAATTTCATGAAAGAGAACAAACATCATACATGATTAGATTGAAGAATCTTCTGGTTCTTCATTAAGTATCCATTTTAATTTTGCATCATTATTGATCCAGTGATGGTCCAACTGGTCATGCCAAATAATAAAATCAAATTGAACTTCTGGTTCAATATAAAATATAATTCAATGATTAAATATTATATAATCATATATTATTCAAGTAGTCAAACTAATCAATGTCCTTATGACATTAGTCATATGTTTTCCTTCAGGGATAAACATGAACTCAAATAAGATATTCTTCGAAATATATGCTACTTCGAGAAGCATGTTTTTATTACTCATTCAAAATCAATGTCAATATTCTTCCAGAATATTGTAATATCATACTCTTTCAAGAGCAATTAATATTATTTTATAATTGTTATGCTTCTTCGAGAGCAACAACATATAAATATATTAGACTTGAATATACAGTATGAAATAAGATTTTGCTTCTTTAAGAGCAAAAACGAAATATTCTTCTAAAATATTTTATTAAATAACTCAAATGAGATATTTCTAATGTGCAATATTCTGCTGGAATATTGATTTAAATCAATATTCTTCTGGAACATTGATTTAAAATTTTTTTTTTCTAGAATAGTGATACAATATTCTTCTGGAATATTGTACTATAATATTGAATGTAAAACATACATTCAAACAAATGTTTATTGTAAGTTGGTATAATCAAGACGAGATGATAAGATCGAATAATTATACCACTTTCTATGAAAATTCAAAGTTAATAGAATACAAACATTTACTTTGAGCAAAACAAAAAAAAAACTACGTTATTTTTGAACAAGTAAAATAATAATTTGAATATTTATCATAAAATAAATTTTTATTTTTCAGGAGTAACAATAAAATACTTTTTCAGAATAACATATCTCATAATATTGTGCTCTTCGGGAGCAAATTATATTTCATTATTATATTTCATATGAGATAAAATTATGATTCTTCAAAAATCATCATAACAATATATTATTCTACATCATAAAAATCTTCTTGATTATTAATAAATTCGAATTTCTTTTGAGAAAAAGAATGCAATATTTATCACATGAGCAAGAAAATAATATTCTTCTAGAATATTGAAACGTAGCAATAATGCAATATTCTTCTAGAATATTGATTCGAATCTCGTTCAATAATAACAATAATTAATATCTATTGTGTTATTTAGGAGCAAAATAACGAATTATTCTTCTGGAATAATTATATTTCTAAAATTGCAATTCTTCAAGAATAATAAATCAATATTCTTCAAGAATATTGACAAATTATGCTCTCCAAGAGAAAATAATATTCTTCAAGAATATTGACATTAATTATTCGTTCTACCCTTCGAACTAACAATATTTGTGCTCTACACAAATGACGATAAAATATATTTTGGAATATTTATCTAGCGTGGGTTGTGTTTTTTCAAGAACACCAACACCATATTTGTTTAAAATATAAATTATGCTTCTTCAAGAGCATTGAGTCAATATTCTTTTAGAATATTGAAATTGTAATAATAACACAATATTCTTCTGAGATATTGATTTGAAATTCATTCAATTATCAATATTCTTTTGGATTATTGATACGAAATAATAAATTATATTAAACTAGATATATGTCTATCACTAACCAATATAGTTAAAACGATATTACAAATCGTATAACCAGCTTATATGTATTTATAATGACAATTCTGCAATTAATATTCTTCTAAAATATTAATTATTTATTGTGCTAGTTCAGGAGTAATAACAAATTATTCTTCTAGAATAATTATAGTTCTAAAATTTTGATTATTCAAGAATAATAAATCAATATTCTTCTGGAATGTTGACAATTATAATTTATGCTCTTTGGGAGCAAATAATATTCTTCTGGAATATTAATTATAAAGTTGTATTACTTCAAGAGCGACAACAAATAGTAATCAATTCTATGATTAATATTTTTCTGGAATATTAATGTATTGTTGTGCTACTTTAGGAGCAACAACATATATAATAAATCAATAATATCGATAATTTTGTAATTGATAAATTTATGATTAATATTCTTCTGAATATTAATACATTATTGTACTACTTCAGGAGCAATAATACGACAAAAGATGCAATTGAAAAATAATAATTATTGAAAAGATATGGACGTGAATATACCTGGCAGAATTAATTGGGATGCGTTAATCATCTCGCTTGAACAGAAATCAATGTGAATTTTTTTTATTTTTTATTTTTATTTTTTTATTTTTTATTTTTGGTACAGAAACGCTCAAATTAATTTGAGTGGAGATTTGGGTATGTGCCGATTTGGATATGGCACATTATAAGTAGGGATAATTGTATCGATTACTTATTTTTGATAAGAAAATTGATTTTTACTACCCAAATAAAAAATTTTGAAAAATACTTCATTATTACTAAAAAAAATTGAAAAGTATCATAGGTATCATACTGTGATACTAACATATTTGAGAAATATCAAAAGTATCAGATTGTGATATTTTCACGTGATTATGAAGTATTTTTCAGTTTTTATGATTTTATTATAAGTAATTTTCAATTTTTATAAAATTCAAGTAAATTTCAATTTGATCCCTAAAAATAGTGTAATTATGTGAATAGCCCTTATAAGTAAACTGACATCACATAATGAGGCACCAATTGAGTGAAAACTAGGTATGGAACGAATAACGTGCGTAGGCGACGGAATTCTCAATTCAGTATGTAATACAAGCGGTCGAATTTAGTAAAAGCGTATGCATAAAAAAAAATTTATATGCAATCAAATTAATTTCTGCGCACATGATATTACCTTCTACTAATATTTTGACATATGAGATTTTGGAAAATCTTTCTGACTCAATTTGATAGAAAATCGTGCTGATAAAGTGTTATAAACTAGAGAGAAAAAAGAGAAAATTAGATACACTATTAAACATGTATATTATTATGAACCAAAGTCCCTATATATATAAGGGGAATAAGGGATACATAAGGTAATGATACCTAGGATTTTAGGGGTACAATTGTCATTTACTAATAAATTATAATATTTACAACATTAACTTATTATTTATAAGAAGTAAATCTCTTAAAGTTTGGGGCGTTTGTTCAAATACCCAACATTTGGTATCATAATTTAAATTTATGCCATTTTAAAAAAATGAAAAATATTTCAATTTATTATTATTAACTGAAAATACATTTTTCTTCGTAAGTATCATATTATGATACTTTAAAGTATCACAATATAATAATTATGATACTTTCAAATTTTTAATATCGTAACTTGAAACTTTATCAAGTGTTTATGATACTTTGGGTTGAAACAATATTTTTCAGTTTTTTATAGTTGTACCGTATTTTTCAGTTTAATGTAGTGTGTTTAACTTTTTTTAGTTATGTGCCTAGCAAAAACTAAATTGGGATAGGATCCTACTACGCCTTCAAAATCGGACGTGAAAGTTTCCTTTAACTATGTTATTTTCTGAAAGTCTAAATCCATAGGTTTCATATTCGTTATTATTCTTTTAGCTTAAATGAAAAAGATTGTTTCCTCCCTAACCCCCTCGGGGGCAGAGTTCATCGGTAGGTCCATTACTTCATTCAGTTCCTTCAGGTGGTCACGAGTTAGATTCCTCAGCGTATCTCCAGCTATATTTTTAGGTCAAATATATTATCATTACAAATTTTACTTAATACACCACATTATATTACCACAACTAATAAAATATAATTTTTATAAATAAATCGTCATACATACAAATATACCCCTTATCAAATTATATATAAAAAATAAAATTATAAAACATGTACACCACAACCTCAAATTACTCGTGTCCACCCCTACCACCATCGTTAATCCGCCCAAATGATTCCGGCACCACCCACATATCACGGCGCAACATTTTGATTCTATATTCTCCCGTCAGATTTAATGATGAACTCATGGAAAACCTCTTTGGATACACTACAATTGGACATAAATTGACAGGAGGAAATGGCAACGATTGGCAGTTATAGACCCGCTCTACCAGCACAAATTTTCATCTTTGAACCCGAAAATCCCAAAACAAAGCAATTATTCTAAAATCTCTCGCAGTTTCTTGTAACAAAATCCTGGAGGCTTTCATGGAGGGTTGAGGACTAAATGTTGATACCCTCGAAAAATTAACCAAGATTTCCCCAACAGAAAAAGAAATAGTCTAAATCCTTCAATTTAACGGGAATCCTATTAAACTTGCTGATGCGTAGAGTCTTTTCTCCAACACATATTGAAAGTTACAGTTTTGATTCGGTGCCAACCGTTGGCACCGTTATGATGTCAACGATAAATACAGCAGTGACCCCCACACACAGGTGGGGCCATAGGACATATGTCTGCCGTGGCACCATAACGATGCCAGTGGTTGACACTAGATCTTTTTCATTGAAAGTTATTGATCCATCCACTATGTTTCAAAATTGTGTTCTAGAAAGGAATTATATGGCTAATGTTATGTGTTTGTGCGCGTATTTACAGAGATGTAGATATATTCATCCACATAGTTAAATGTAAATGGTTAGAGGTACCAGATACGTCATTATATAGTCGGGATCTGGAATTGGACAAAAGTGTTGTTGAATTAGAGACGGAAATGTGAGAAAAATTTTGGGGTACTGATTTTTTAAGAAGTCCATCCCATTTGAAAAGTAAAAATAAAAAATAACAATAAGAACAAAATGATTTATAAAAATAAATATAGAGAAGAGAAGAAATTATTTGAGAAATTGTGGTTTAAGTAAAGATAAGTAAAGTTGCGTTTGAAAGTGAGAGTGAAATTTGGGTGGAAAGAAAATGAATTTTAGGGAATTGAAAATTTAATGTGTTTGATTAGCTTAATTTTTTAGGTGAAAAAAGTGAAAAAAAATTCAACTTTTATTGTTTGATTGACATTATTTTCCATGGAAAATAAAGCAAAATTTAGCTATTTTAATAATTCTTTTATTTTTTCACACATTTGTACTTAATAATAATAATAATGTTCATTTTTTTAAAAAATAAATTAATTAACAACAATAAAAAGGATCAAACGTGACGAAAATGACATAAGATTTTTCATGGAAAGTAAAACTTCATCCCCATTGGAAACCGAATTCATCCAAAAAAAAAAAAAAAAAAAGGAAAATACCGAATTTCAAGACAAGTAGGAAAATGAGTTTCATGAAAAACTTAAACAACCAAACAGCGCAAAGTCAAAAAATCACGTGAAAAATCATATTTTTCATGGAAAACATTGCGTATCAAACGTAATCTAAGATAAAATTAAAAGGTTACTTGTGTAATTTTATTTATGTCTATTTTTGTATACATAAAAAATATTTATAGTTACGGTGCAGAAAATAATCTTTATATATATGCGTGCGTGTGTGTGTAATATATATATATATATATTATAACAAGATAATTGGCTTCATTTTCCCGCCTAGCACAATATATCATTAATTGGACAATTGCATTGGTACCATTTCCCACGTCATGCGGGTCCTGCAAGATTATGGACCATAATTATGTCAGCAAGATTATGAATTTTTTCATGACTTTATGAGTTTTTTCATAAATGAGATTTTTATAAGAATATGAACCATAATAATGCCAGCAAGATTATGAATTTTTCCATAAATATGAATTTTTTCCTTCAAATTGTATCATTTCATATGTTTAATCTGTTTTGTAATTATTTATACTTATACCAAAGCATTCCCAAATCGAATTTTTTCAATTTTTTCATAACTTTATGTTATTTTTTTAATTTCTCCGTGACTTTTGAACTCCAGTATGATTTCTTTTACATACTTACTTATTGTTAAATGAGATTTGATAAAAAAAAAAAAAAAAATGGACCATAATTATGCAAGCAAGATTATGTATTTTTCCATAACTTAATGAATTTTTCCATAAATATGAATTTTTGCCATTCAAATTATATAATTTCATATGTTTCATATGTGTTTGTAATTGTTTATACTTATAATAAAACATTCTCGAATCGAATTGTTTTAATTTTTTCATAATTTATGTTTTTTTTTTTTTTTAATTTCTTTGTGGCTTTTAAACTCCAGTATGATTTCTTTACATACTTTACTTATTGTTAAATGAGATTTGATAAGAATATGAACCATAATATAAATTTACATTTTTCAATTTTTGCATTACTGTTTGTTATTATTATTATTATTATTGAGCAGTTGTTTGTTTCTTTATGTAGAGATTACTCAAGTTTATTGTGTTATCTTGATTTTTTTAATGTTTATTCGATTCTGTAACACCTCAAGTTTTAAAATCTTAAAACCTAAATGTATTAACTTCCTTTCACTTTATATGTGGAAATAAAATATTTTTAAACTCTAAAACTTTCATTTTCTATTGAAATATTCTAAATAAATTTTGACAGAGTTTCCCCTATAAATTGGATTTAGCCAACCTACAGAGGAATAACATAACAATTTTAAAATATAAATCTCAACTCATTCAATAACCAACATCACCAAAATCCAAAACAATTTCAAACAATCCCAGACTCCTCAACATAATAATTTCAAATCAATAAACTTTAACAAATGAAATAAGGGGTAGTTTCATCCCTAATACGATACCATTACTTAATCAAAGCTAACTCCAACCAAACAATTAACAATAATGAATGAATAAGAAATAATTAATGAGAAACTTAAGTAAATTCTAATTTAACTTTATTAAAAAAAGAATGAAATTATCTGAGTCTGCCATCAAATGCTCTCCTCGTATCATCTACCTTTCATCACCAGAAATATTGGGGAGGGATTGGGGTGAGCGAAAGCTCAGTAAGCAAACTTCGTGCAAGTGAGGCATGTTTATGGCATGAAATGCTTTAAACAATTCGAAACATGTATCCCCATTTCCTTTACTTTCCAGAACTTTCAAACTTTTCAAATTTTCACTTAAACATTTCAAAACTTTTACTTCATTTCCATCATGAGCTCACTTGATGTATCTTCTAGTCAATTAGATAACAGTGGAAAATTCTTATTTGGAATTAGATCACATTTACTGGTAAAAATCGCAGAGCGGTTAACATTTATTCCATCGCAAAGCTGCTTGTTCACTTTGTTCCACCGCAAAGCGGCTCATTAATTTCGGGTACGCTGGTCCCCCGCGCCCATTTCCCACTCGCATCTTTCATGATATAAAAGTACATCAATTCTTTCTTGAAAAACTTATGATACATAACTTTTGAACAAGTTTGCACCTTGACATATTTATTTCATTAAAAACATTTGACTTCCTAATTTCGATGTCAATGACAATGCATGCTTGATGATGCAATAACATGATAACATGCATGCTTGATTATTTCTTAAATAGTCATACTTGCATGTCGTAAATCAAAAGCATCAAAATTAGGTAATTAACACAAATGTCAATTAAGCACATTAATTCCACATTAAACATTCAACTTTGATGGAAATAGGGGAAGTTTACTTACCTGACTTTCTTAGTATTTACCGTCTTTCTTAAATAGAAAGCGGAGGTTCCTTGATTACCCGTGACGTCAATGTGTCCAAAATCCTAATTCATTACCATTCATCAAGAATTACAACTTCAACTCGAAAACACATAGTTACAATTCCTTTTAACGCTAACCAAATCCCAACGGAGATCAACACTTCTATTTGATTTACAATTCAAACGAAGTGAAACCTTAAGTCATGTTTAACACCTTTAACACCATATATGAAACAAGAGATTAATTTCAATGCATATTAGAAAGTTTTCTTATCTTTTAATTCAAACTCAAACTAAAAATTTCAGAACTTTGACTAACTTTACTAAATTACACGATTAAAACTCCAACTATTCAAAAATCTAAAAATACACAGTTTCATGTATAAATTAAAAATTAACCTAAAATATTGAAATCTGAAAAATGCACATTATAACTCAAACTGTGCCTAAACATTTAATTAAGACACCAATTCAAGATTTCGAAATCTGCAATTAATTTTCGTAAATTTGAAAATCTGGAATTAAATCTATATCTTTCAAAATCTGAAATTCAACAACATATAAATCAATACATTTGATCCATATATACACATTTACATCAATCTATACATGATTGTGTGAGTGAGTGTGTGTGTGCGCGGACAACGTACGTGACAGTGTGTGGTTGTGCATGTGCGTCAGTGTGTGATGGTGTGCGGGAGGAAGAGGGAAAGAGGAGTGTTATCGGGGTGGTGTGGCAGGCATCATGATGGTGGTGGTCGGCAGAGTTGGGGGGGAGAGAGAGAGAGAGAGAGACAGAGAGAGAGAGAGAGAGAGAGGGTTTAGACCTAGGTATAGGTACTAATTTTTGATAATTTGCAATTTAGCCCCTCTACTATCAACAATTGGTAATTTAAGTGCAACCTTCATAATTTTAAAAAAGTGCCCCAAAGCATATTTCTTATTTACAAATAAATGCAATCTAGGCCAATTGCAACTTAATTAAAGAGAAATTAGCAAGCTTAGAAAATAAAATAAACACTTAGGATTATACATAAATAATTTATGAACATTCTAATTGGTACATTGATCGAGACGACGTTCAAGTTCTTCCATTGCACAATAATCAAATTATTGACAATAATAAATATCAATTAAATAATTCAATATAACATCAACATTAAAAAAAATCATGTTAAATCCAAGAAAGCACTTAAATTAAAAGTGGTATTAGAGGTTCTATCTAAATTAATTAACAAATGTTTGATCAAAACAAAATACAATTTTTTAAATTAAATTTTGGAATTAAGCTTCACAATATTGTGATTCACACTGATTAGTCTTTAATTTCATTTACTGTGTTCTATAGTAGTTTATTTCCTTAAGGGAATTTATTTCCTTCCTACCTATAATAAATTTTAGTATTGTTTTTTAAAGGTGTTAATTTTCAATTGTGTTCTTAGGGTTGTCAGATTCAAGCAGAAGTTAAGAAATCGTAGATAAAAGTTTTTTCGCCTAAGTTGTTTGAGGGACGACTGTATGTAATGCGTCACTTCCTAGTGTTCCATAACAACGCAAAGTACAAGACATAAGTGACGAAGATTGAAGACTTGACTTTTCCAAGTAACATGTATGTTCTTCGTCCGTTTGTTGAAATTTTGGTATTACAAGGATAGATGAGACTGAGCTGTTTGGTAAGTTAATTTTTGAAACCTTTAATATGACTATTTTCGTTTGCAATGACCATAAACAAAAGTCAAGATCAATCATTGTCTCATGTTGGACTATATTTGGAGAAACCAGTATTTTGTCATGGACAAGTTATTCGTTACACTTTCAAGGGTCACAAATCATAATAGTTTGAAAATCATGACTTGTGATGAAGATGGGGCAGAAACATCAACTGCAAATGTTGTTTTTAAAGAAATGTTTCGTAATTTACATTGAATTTTGTTATTGAATATCTTTCCGTTTCTTCATATTCTTTCCAATAATATATAAATTTAACAATTTTTGTTATATATTTCTCATATTTTCATTAATGGTTGAATATATTAAATTATTTATTTATTTATTTATTAATTAATAATTATAATTTTTTCCTTGTAACGCATGAATATTAGTTTTTTAGTGGCAACATAGGCAAATTTTTTTTGTCGTGTGCAGCGCGATTGCCCACTCTATTAAAACTTAGCCGAACATGGCCTAGTGCCCGGGCCCAGAGGAAGGTCGGATGGTTGATAAAATCTGAAAAATTGATTGTTTGCCGGAGGATTCGAAAATGGAAAAGGCGAAAGAGTTTCTTGAAAATTTGGCAAAAGTTGAAGGATTCGATCTTTTATCACGATTGAGTTTCCCTCCTCATAAACCCCATACTGACTCGAGCTTCTACGAGTATTTCGTCCTCAGAGGTATCCGAGTCGACCGAGTCCAACCCGGTTACATCACTTGCTCTTTCAAAGTGCCCCATCGTCTCACCGTAAGAGAGTAAATCTCCACGTATTGTGTGTTTTTTCTGACTTTAAGTTTTAATTGTAATTTGGTTAATGAAACGAGGCTAAGGATTGTGGGAAGAGTTTGTCCAAATTTGATTTGATCTGCATATTAGGAACGCCAGTTCAGATATTTAACTTAAGACACCGATTATGTATAGGCTTTCTTTCTCCAAATTTTGATTTGATTTTGCAGAATCGGAATGAGAACTGAGCAAATGTAATTAACGCAATGATTTTAGCCAGGTAACGTTTATTGAGAATTGGTTTGATTTGCAGAATATGAATGGGAACTTAGCCAATTATATAGAAAGATTGATTTGATTTAACAGAATGGGAATGGTAAGTGAGCTATGAGATACAGATAATGATTTTACAGTGTTAATTGAACTTTTGTTTGATTAGCAGAACAGAAATGGAAACTTAGCCCATGATATTAGAACACTGATTTAAGATTGTGTTTCTCGATATTTCATCTGAAATTGCAATATAAGAATGGGAACCGAGTAAATGAAATGAAAATATTGGTGATTTTTATCGAGATGTGATTGAATTTGCAGAATAAGGATGGGAACTTAGTTCCGGGTGCTATTGCCACTTTGGTTGATGAATTAGGAGCTGCAGCTATCCACGTTGAGGGACAACCTATGGATGTTTCAACAGACATGTCAATAAATTACCTTTCCTCTGCAAAGATCGGAGTACGCTTTCTTGATCCAATCTCCATCTTTTTGTTCATTCGTGGATGCCGATAGTCTCATTTTCGCTGCGTATAAAGTGCTGTAGTATAAATTTTTTATTGGGGGCTCAGTTTTTAAAATGGATATTTGTCATGAATTTATGAATTGGCACGGAACTGTAGTAGTCACTTCTTTTGTAGGAGTTTAAACTTCCATTGCATTTCCTATGACTTATAAGCCAGATATTTCTTGACCTTACAGTTTGTTTTCGGTGAGAAAAAAATTGGTTAGAACCTTTGGTCTTCTTAGTGGAAGATGCAAGAATATATCTTACCATGGAAGGTAGAACAACCTATCATGTCTGTTTCCCTTCTCAGGTGAGTAAATTTTGCAAGAGATTTTCCTTTTATCATAAATGAACAAGCTATTCAGAATGCATTACCCGGAAAGCTTGCTTGATTCATTGTCAATGAGGAAAGGGGATTGCATTAGGTTTATGTCTACTGACTTATAATATTACTAATGCTACAGCTCATTAGAACTGAATATTTTAATGAGTTTTACTAGAGTAAGAACCACATGAATATGTTGATTAATGGACGTTACCTCCAATCTGAAGGATTATAATTACTACTGATTCAATATGGTCATGATGCTTAGAACTTGACAAGTAACAATGTATCCTTTTGCTTATTAGGGTCTGTTCAGCGGTCCAAGTTCATTGTAATTTTGATTTATTTGAGTTTTCGAGGTAAGATGTGTGGTTAAAAATTGAAAAGAGAAAATGTGTGTGATTAAAAAGTGTTTTGGGAAATTGTGTCCATTATAATTTGAATTATAATATGCAATGATGGCTTTACCGGACGGAGCCTTAATTGTCACAATACCTAAAAAATTTAAAAACAATTGAAGTTGGCTGTCATGGCATATATTCGTGCTTCACATTTCTTGCTTTTGGATATGACAACATGAAGCAGCCAACCATTTCTCAATACTGCCATTGTTGCATAGATACAATCAGAGAAGTTGCATGTTTCATAAAGTAATTGATTGTGAATCTGACTTGTTTTGCGAGCGAGGTGGTGATTTTTGTCAGAATTATAATCATGAGTATTTTACAAACACCAAATCCGTGCATAGGGTCCGATGGTATTGAAGATCAACCAATTGAGTAAAATTTGTTTTTAAGCCAAACATTGGCCTTTTTCAGGCTGCATTCCCCAAAAATCCAGTACACAACAATTCAGGTATGCTGGAGTATTACTGGACCAGTAGACCCTGTATATAGTACCACTAGGTCATCATTGATGACAAAATGACATTATTCTTTGCCAAATTATTGTATGAATTTATGAATTACTGGACCATATATGTATCCAAAGTGGTATAAATTTTAGCGATGATATTTCCCATATAATGACAGGACAAATGGTAAAAAAATAACTGATACATTGGTTGGTATTTAGCTTGGGATTGTGTCAGGACTCACAATATGATTGATATCCCCGACTGGATATTGATAGATAGGATTGAAGAAGAAAAAATAGTCATGTTGAGTATTACCTTTGTAACTGCTCGATATAGGCTCTATAAAAAAATAGTCATGTTGAGTATTACCTTTGTAACTGCTCGATATAGGCTCCATAAAGTTGTCTTACTAGTTTTATGGTTTAATTGACAGGATGAACTAGAGATCACCTCAAGAGTCTTAGGTCGGAAAGATAATTATTCTGGAACAAATGTTCTTATAAGAAACAAAGCAACTGGGGAGGTGGTTGCTGAAGGGAGGCATTCATTGTTCAGTAAACCTGTAAGCAAAATGTAGTGTAGAAAGTCTGTTACTCTTAGTATTCAGAAGCCACCACTCTCAGTTTTATCTTAATTGCTTTCTTGTCCTAATTATATAATTTTAAGCTTATAAGAGAATTTATGTATCTTTATTGTATGCTTATATAACCAGTGATATACATGTGCACGTGATAATGCAATAATGTTTCAAATTTTTGAAAGTTATTATTAGTAGTAGTAGTTAAACTGTTAAGTATAAATTGTAATAATAATAATAAAATAACATGCTATATCATTTTGTTAGATGTTATATTGAAGAATGTTTATATTTTATTTATATTCATAGAAATACAAACACAATTAGAAATTATCTTAAAATACAACAATGCTAACTGCAACTTGAACTCAATGAATATCTTTTTGGTGATTGACCTTCAATGATTGAGAAAAATGTGATATGAGATCTTATAGATTTGGCAATTTATTAATAGGATCTACGTAGCTGCATTTAAGAAATATAAAATTAACAAATTTTATTGCGAGTGAATGTATTAGTTGAATATATAATATTGTACATTTGTTATAGTAGTATCTCTTGTAAATTATATTCTTTATGTATGTTCTCTTCTTGTTTGGCGTGTCTAATTTAATTAACACTTTTGTAGTAGACATTGAAGTGTCACTTGATAATGCAACATATAGTCGGTCATATGAGAAGATATATTATATAATCCAACATTGGGTATAGTTTGTCCTTAAGCTTTATCTATAGTCGATTCAAACCAAAGCTGTATACAAAATTGTTTTATCTTAAACTTGAATGGATATTCTTCATCTTTTATTGGAATGAGTTTGAAGATTTTTTTTATTTATCTATTTCATTTCTTTAACATGTCTTCAATATTTGTGCACCTTATAATAGCAAGGTAGTTTACCTTATAGACATCATGAAAGTATTTGCTTTAACTTAAGAGTTTGATACTAATGTAATATAAGTTAAGGAAGATTTTTCACGCAATCGCATTACAAGGAAATTACTTGGTAAAAAATTCTTTAACTTGATTGTTTGGCTTTACTATGTAAATTAATTTTTTCTCTTTTTGTAGGATTTGAACTTTTAGGTTTGAAGTTCTCTCTATTTTAAAGTTGATTGTTTATATATTTAACTTATTTTTGAAAGCTTTAAGGATTTAATGTGAATCCCTATGTATTGTGTATTTACATATTCATTGATGTGTATGTACATATAAAATTGGCTTGCTTGATTACACATGTATGTTTTTGATACATCTAAACAAAACATGGTTGGAAATCTGATGATTGGGTTACAGAATTGAGTAAACTAGGGCAGCTAGATGACAAGACTCGACTTCTTGTGGTAGGTTCTACATATCAAACGTAAGCCTTTGTTCGGTAAAATTGTTTGTGAATAATTTTTTTTTTTTTTTTTTCAAAATTTTTTTTTTTCAAATCACTTTTTAACTGTATATTTTAAAAAAAAAAAAAAAAAAAAAAAATCCCAAATCACCTTTTAACTGCATATTTTCAAACTACTTTTATATTTTTCGCCAACAACAATAAATTCATTGTTTATAAATAAAAGACTTACCAAATAGAGGCTAATAATTATAAACCAACGTACCTCTTTGTTACAGTAGAATAAAGAAAAGAAAAAAATAGCTTGTGCTCTTTTGTGATTTGTCATACTTGAATGGAGCTAGACAATCTAATATTGTATATTTTACAATGGCCGAGAGATTTTGTCTTTGTTTTGTCTTATTCTAATCAATGGGATGTGCTGGTATCCATAGATTATTCACCTGAATATAAATGGTGTTTTTGTCTATATACTTGTACAAACATATATATAACATGATTAATTGAATATTTAGTTCTCAACCTTTCAAAAGAACTGCAATATATTCAAACATTTGATTTTTGGCATCATATGTTCCCAACTTATCATTTATTACTAGCATTAGATCAATTTTGACAAAAGTGAAGGGCGAAATGAGTAATTAACTTAAAAATCCAAAAAATGGGTTAGTTGTAGATTTAATATTCAACCTTAATTTTTGGCAATATACGTCTATAATCTTTTGTTTATTAGCGGATTATATGCATTATGATGAAATTCGTCAATTTTGATTTGTAAGTGACCCAAGTGAACCGTTACATGATATTATGAGAGAAATAAGGAATGACATTATTGAAAAATTACTAAAAATCCAAACATTTTAAAGAAATTATAGTTGCAATTAAACATCATATTCTTAATTCATATACATTATGGAGAATTTCTCACACACAAAATGGATTACAAAATAGATGACACACTCTTCACACGGAGAGGGATCCACCTACATGCGAGCCCCCTCCATTTGAGGGGCGTGTTATTGCTTTTGTCATCTATTTTGTGTGTGTAGCATGATCTACTTTGAAGTTGAGTCTGGGGAACCAGGAGAGCATATCTATAGGTCTAGTTTGTTTTTGTTAAATTTGAGATAATTGATATTGTTGTAGTTGAATTTGTACATGTGGTGTTATTCAATTTTCAATATTTTCAAGTTTGTATGGTTCAACTCTTATATACAGTCATCAATGACTTATTCATGATATGAAATTTCGACAACATAAACTCAAAATCAGAAATGTGGAATATCAAATAATAGCAACAGCAGGGGTAGATTCAATTACAACCAATGTTTCAGACCCGACCTAGGGCATTGACCAGGTTGAGATACTGGGTCAAGAGTCAGATGGTCAACCCGGAGTCGACTCGGGGTTGACAAGAGCATTAATTAATATTAAAAATATACAAAAAATCAAATAAATTAAAAATTATAAAAACTCGGGTCAAACTCGGGTCGGCCGGGTTTCTCGGGTCAACCCGGGTCGTTAACGGGTTTGACTAGACTGAGTTTTTAATGTGATCAGGCCCGATTTTTTGGTTAGGTCGACTCGGTCAGGCCGAGTTTGACAACGTTGATTACAACATCAACTACCTCAATTTAAACATAAAATCTTGACATACAAATTTGTTTCCTTGAAACTCAGTTTCAAGGAATTACTCAACGGTAGAATTTCTTTTATTTTTTTTCGCTTGTGTGTAATTATGAATATATTGTATTCATATTGATATTGATTGAGAATTTGAGTATATTTAATTTGGTAGAAATGGTAGAATTTTCATTTTTTAAGTTTGTGTGTTTAATTATGAGTATAATGTATTCATATTGATATGAATTCAGAATTTGAGTGGTACTTGGGACTTCTGAATCGGTCCCTGAACCAAGAGCCCACACTTCTTTTGTTCATCACGCTCGCCTTGCTCATTGCAAGGGGAGATCCTTTCCCATCACCATTGGCTTGTCCCGTCGGTAGGAAACAAATTATTCATGAATATCGGTTCAACAATGCCTCGATGGTGAATCAATCTTAATTGAGCAGAGATGGTGTATATTGTATTTTTTTTCCTAAATGTTTGGATTTTTAGAGATTTTTCAATAATATCATTCCTTACTTTCCCCAGAATGTTATTTGAAAGTGTACATGGGTCAGTTACGAGTCAAATTGTTGAATTTTGTCATGATATATGTAATTTGCTAATAAACGAAATGTTATTGACGTATAGCGTAAAAAAATCAAAAGTTGAGGACTAGATCTGCAAATAAGCTTCTTCCTATTTTGGGTTTTTGAGTGATTTTACTTTTTGCCGTTCATTTTTGTCAAAATGGGATTAATGCAACTAATAATCAATATGTTGGGGATGTATAGTGTCGAAAATCAAAGGTTTTGATGTATTTGCTACTTCTTAAAAGATTGAGGACTAAATCTACAAGTAGCCCTATATAATATTAGATATGCTAGAATAATGTTATCTATCTCAAGGTTGAGATAAATCTCAACCCAGTTGGCACTCTTCCATTGAAAATTGAAGAGGTGGTTTGTGCATGTGCATATGGACACCTCCCCATTCTCCAATGAATGTGTACCAATTGAGTTGAGATTGATCTTAACATTGAGATAAATAGCATTACTCGATATGCTAAGCTAATGACCGTTAATGAAATCCTCAA
Organism: Ligustrum vulgare; assembly: GCA_963555705.1. NCBI lineage: Eukaryota > Viridiplantae > Streptophyta > Magnoliopsida > Lamiales > Oleaceae > Ligustrum > Ligustrum vulgare. The sequence continues at coordinate 21,553,120 of OY743171.1, forward strand.
ATAAAAGCCATCATAAATTGTAATAAATAACTTCTATTATTGCATTGCCACGAAGGTAGAGACAAAAGTATACAAGTACATTTTCAGTTCTCGATTATAAAAATCAAAAGTTTATATATTACATTCAATCAATAAAAAACAAACAAAATAAAAAGAATATATCATTCTTTATCAATATAAAAAATAATCCAAAAGAATGCCCAATAGAAAAGAAATGGAAATGATCACCTATTCACGATGAGAAGATATTAATGTGTCTATCATGGATGTGATGCTGGCACGTGTCGTGCTTTAAAATTTCTGGACATGTGTCAATATCACATCAAAGTGAGACAAAAGTATATAAGTACATTATCAGTCCTCGGTTATAAAAATCAAAAGTTTATATATTACATTCAATCAATCAAAAACAAACAAAATAAAAAGAACATAGCTTTCTTTATCAATATAAAAAATAATCCAAAAGAATGCCCAATAGAAAAGAAATGGAAATGATCACCTATTCACGATGAGAAGATATTAATGTGCCTATCGTGGATGTGATGCTGACACGTGTCGTGCTTTAAAATTTCTGGACATGTGTCAATATCACATCAAAGTGAGACAAAAGTATATAAGTACATTATCAGTCCTCGGTTATAAAAATCAAAAGTTTATATATTACATTCAATCAATAAAAAACAAACAAAATAAAAAGAACATAGCTTTCTTTATCAATATAAAAAATAATCCAAAAGAATGTCCAATAGAAAAGAAATGGAAATGATCACCTACTCACGGTTGGGAGGGTGTTAATGTATTCATCGTGGATGTGATGCTGACACGTGTCCAGTATTTTAAAATTTCTGGACATGTATTAATATCACATCACAGTGGGACAACAGTATATAAGTACATTATCAGTCCTCGATTATAAAAATCAAAAGTTTATATATTACATTCATTCAATCAATCAAAAACAAACAAAATAAAAAGAACATAGCATTCTTTATCAATATAAAAAATAATCCAAAAGAATGCCCAATAGAAAAGAAAAGGAAATGATCGCCTACCCATAGTAGAAGGTGTTAATGTTCTCATCGTGGATGTGATGCTGAAACGTGTCCAGTGTTTTAAAATTTCTGGACACGTGTCTCAATCAGTATCACATCACGGTGGACACATTAACACTTGCCCACCTTGAGTAGGTGATCGGAACTGATAAAAAAAATAAATCATGAGAATTTGTCCATTAAGAGCTTCAATTTAAGAAAAATATATCTTCTTCACCCAATTAAAAATTCAGACACATAATTTGATAAATTAAACATGATTTTAATAGACCAACAGTCTAATTGCTAGATATGCCCTTCATTTTCAATTTATTGACATTTGCAAAACTATACTTACTCTTTTCGTTCACTTTTTTATTTGTTTTTACTAGCTAGGACAGTGTACTCATCATCTTGGCACGTCATAAGAATTTTGTAGATGAATGGTGGGAATTATTTGGGGGCAAGCGCTCCAATTTGCAAAAGATAACCATTCAAATTCTTAGTCAAACATCTTTTGTTTTGGGATGTGAAAGAAATTGGAGTATATTTAAGCATATTCACACCAAAAAAAAAAAAAAGAAAAAAAGAAAAAGAAAAAGGAAAAAGAAAAGAAATAGATTGGAACATCAAAGGCTAAATGATCTTGTCTACATTGCTTATAATTTGCGATTGCAAAATAGGTAGACTTTCTCTTTATCTCTTAAATAAAATTTAATACTTCGTTAATTGAAAATACTCTAGTTAAATTATTATTCTTCTAACCTTATAGAATTTATTATAAAAAGAGAAGTTATGATCTAATTGATTATGAGTGTACTGAAAAGACGTATTATTGGATTGAAGAAGAAACACCATCTCAAAAACTTGATTATGAAGAGTTGGATATCGTGTCAACAATGCTTCAATTTAAAGTTTGTATCCATACTTATTTTCTTCATTTGATTTTACTTATTCATATGCAAGTGATGCATTCAGCTAATTTAGTAATTTTCTGATTTTTCTTATCGTATTTTTTTTGGAAGATTACAATGAACAAATTGAGGAACTTCATACTCACGACGTGGATGATTTAGATTCCATAGATGTCATTCGTCGTTTTGGTGACTCAAGTGATGTTGAGATGCCGTCGCAAAGATTCGGGCTTATAGATAAGATTGATTTAAATAATAACTGATCGTGGTTTGTTTCTATCACTTTGTCATTTTTTTGTAGTATTTTTTCTTTTGGTTGTGCTATTGGGCTAAGATACTTTTTCGAAATTTGAACACGTGGTTGTGTTTATTAGGGATTTAATTTTAGTAGTGATGAATATTTTATTATGTTTTGTTTGTTAACAATTTGAATTAGCTTTTGTGTATGACTTTGTCTTTAAATGAGTAAATGTTAGTTTATTTTATATATTATTTTTTAGGAAATTTTGTTATTCTTGAAATAATTATTTGATTTTTTTTAAATCGATTTGACTCGATTCAACCTTTAGACCCTTGATTCATTACCTTTTTTCGATCGAATAGGTTTTTGTTCTCTAAATCTTTATATCTTTATCTTTATAATCTTTATATCTTTTCTTTATAATATATAAAAGTTGGATAGTTCCTAAAAATATTTTTCCGCCTATTTTTATTTCTATAATTAGTAAATTTTCATAAAGTTAAACAGTGTGAATGCAAACTAGATTACTGTGAATGTAAAATGAATTTATGTCAAATGTGAATGCAAACTCTATATAAATGTAAACACATTTAATGCCTATATAATTATCGGTATTAAAATTATCATTTAATTATTATTTTTTTATTTGTTGTTCTTAATATTTTGTGTAAAACCATCAATATAAAAATTGTATTTTAATTATTAATGGTCAAATCATTTGTTATTTTTAATATTAAAAATCATATTTTTTAAAATATATATGTGGTTGAAAAAATGCATTGCTTATAAATAATTTATAGAAAAAGTTATTGAACGAAGACTAATATTGAATAATTAATGCTTTGACTTCTTTTTAGTTAATAATAACAATAGAATTATTAAAAATTTTTAATCATTCTTGGTTTTAATAAATTTTTAAAGATTATAGTGTATAAAATTTTTCCTATAATTTTGTGATCTCCAACTTTACTCGGTTGTCATATCATGATAATTGCGAGATTTTTAAATTATTATTTTGACTATTTGACTTTGATGTTTTGATAATTGTATTTATGAAAAAGTGATTTTTTTGGAATGTATAGTTAAAAAATAGGATGAAAAATTATAAAAAAATAAATTTTTAAAGAATGTGTGATTGAGAATAAATGTTCAGAAAAATTGATTCTTGAAAAATCAATTCCATATGGATAAGTAATAAAGTATTATGTCTTGTGGGTTAAACAACCGCGCCGCTTTTATGAATCGAGATGTATAGATGATCTTTTAGTATATAAAGTTAAATGTATTTGCGACATACATTTGTTAAAATTTAGCCTCTGTTCGACTGCTCATTAAAACAATCGTCATTTTTTTTAAAGTTCGAGGTGAATTTTGTGGTTGAAAATTGTAGAGAGAAAATATGTGTGGTTAAAAAGTGATTTAAAAAATTGTGTAAATTATAAATTGTAATAATTTCTATTTATAATGAGTTGCCAAACAGGGGCTTAATCAAAACTAACATTTCATGTTGCTAAATTTGCTACATTCATTTAAATAAATGACCACATGTATTTAATTTGTAATTTTAAAGTAAATATGAAATGAAATATTTGTTTAATAATTTTAAATATCAAATATTATAATAAGATAGTTAGTACCAATTCTAATAGTACTATTCGGATAGTGATAAATTATTTATGATAATCTAGAAATTATATTTTGAAAAGATTAATTACATCAATGATCATTAAAATTGAATAGTTATGGAAATGAGTTATGTAAATGGTCATTGAAGAATTTTTTTTGTATTTTTAGTAAGTTATTTAAGTTCCTAACTATTACAATTGCAGCAATTTAGTAAAAATAAATAAATAAATAAATGGCCCACATTAAGTACACTTTATTCAAACCCTCATTTCTTTAAAAATTATTTTCAACTAACATTCTCTGTTTGTTAAAAGTTTTATGTTTTAAAACTTATTTTTTTATATTTTCTAGGTAAAATGTGTAGTTGAAAAGTGAAGAGAGAAAATGTATATGATTAAAAAATGATTCGGGGAATTGTGTTGTAAAAAAAACATGTTTTCCAAAGAGAGGAAAAATGATCTACATATAAATTAAAAAAAAAAGAAATCATACTTTTTAACAGCTCATTGTACCAAAATTTATTATTACGAATTACATTATTTGAAATAATGAGTCTCAAAGAGGTGCTTAAGTATACATTCTCCACAAAATCATTATTATATATTAAAATCATTTTGTAGATAATGAGGGCTCAAACAAGTACTAAATATGCCCACGAAAGAAAAATGTAATACGTAAAGGTATAGCACTTCCCAAAAACAGGTATTGACCAATTTTCTTGTCTAAAACACATTTCTTAAAATGGTAATTAGTAGTATTACTTCACTATCCATTATTCATTTTGAACAAAATTTAGATTTAAAATAATTCAATTGAATGCAGATTTATAAATAGTTGCATTTTTTAGGTCTCAAAATTTCTTTATCCGTCTTCCCCTCTTGAAAATCAATTACAAATTTTTTAAATCCGTAAGAATAAAAAAAAAAAAATTGTCAATATCACATAAATATTTTTATTTAAAAATAGGAAAGAGGATGAAATAAGAACGTTCGTCAATCTAATTTTCTTTTCATTTTAATAAAATTTCGAGCGTATATCATAGATATATCTATTTTTTTTAATTACAAATTCTATTTAAATGTAATTTTTCTTTTCCATTTAAGGTTTAAATCAATTCAAATTACAATGAGTAAAGAAATTCCTGGAATGATAAACATACAAACCGTAAAAAATTTAATGTATGTGTAATGTACCTTTATAATTAATTGTCTTCCTTCATTTCTTATTTTTAATTAAATATTCATTTCATATGTTAACATATAAATTCAATATATGTGAATAACAAATTATCATGCATCGCACGGGTGTAACACTCGTATTTGTACAAAGTAGAGGTGAACGTGGTCTGGTTTGGGTGATTTTTGGCATGTTTTTAAACCAAACCATTTAAAGTGGTTTGACATTTTTTTCAAACCAAACCAAACAATTTTATTTTATAAACCAAACCATTTTTTGCAGTTTGGTTCAATTTTAATCCACGATTTACCTATCGACATAATAAAATATATTTTAGATGTCAAATTAATTCTTATTTTTTAATATATAAAGGTTAATTAGAAGTTAATATAAGCTAAAATATGTTAACATTCTTTGATTCATTATTTGCTTCATTACTCTTGCACTAGATTGATAATAAAACCATTATGATGAGTGAATAACTTCATTGAAATGTGTGAGCATGATTTTCAGACTGTCAATTATCAATATGTATTACACAACATTTGAAGATTTGATAGCTCAAGCCAAAGATTTAAATTCCTCTTCATTTTCAGCAGTTCATTGTAATTACGACTTATTTCTACATTATCTCGGTCAATTTTCTTGCTTTGCATAATTCTTTTTTTTTTTTACTTTCATTGCATATATGGCCCAAACTGCAAGGTAGAAAACTTCGATACATTTTTTTTTGGGATCATCATAATGCAATCAAAACGAGAAAAGATATACACGAGAATCTATATTAATATAAAAGGAGGATAGCTGGACAATACTCCCGCTTATTTATCCCGCCTAAAAATCCCGCTTGGAGGAAAGAAGCGTGCACAGGAAGACAGGAAAAGAATCATGCTCATGTGATCTGTAATAAAAACATATGTGGTGGGGCCCACCTGCAACAAAGTCCAACCTATGTCCATCATCTAATTTTACATTGAGGAGACGCCTCTTTTTTTTATTGTGCAAAAATGATAGTTCTCTTTCTTCTTCTTCTGAAGCACTACGTTTACAGATAAATGGCTCCATTCATTCATGTTTCTTCTGAAGCACTATATTTGCTTAATTTTTTCCTCCATTGTTTGTAAGGCTCATTCACTGATCTCTGTGTTTTTTGTTTCGTTACTACATAGAAATGGCTTCCATCATCGACTTGCTAGATCCGGCTCCGACGGTGGCTTCGAAGATGGAAAAGGTGTCGGGGCTGATGTCCGACCGACTCGAAGGGGGGATCTAAAGAGGCATAGAAGATTGACCGCATCATGGGAAGATTGCTGAACGGTACTGCAAATGCAACCATCTGTGTCGACTTTTCTATCTGTTTCGTTTTGCTCGACTGGTCAGATATCTTACTTACTGTCGTCAACTATCAATTTCTTTTTCTACAGCACCCAGTTCCTTCACTGCAATAGTGCCATTATGATATGTTTTGGGTTTGGGTTCGTGGTATTAAGTTCTGGGCTTTGTTCTCTGCGAACTACTTTCGTTCGATTGTTGCCCATGGGTTCTGCCAAAGTACATTGGAATTCATATGAATAGGTTCTTATCAAGATCAGTTCATGAATAAAGTTTGCTACATTGACACATTCTTAACCTTCTAAAGTAAATTTATCATCTTTACCAGAGCTATACTCATGAACCTCATGTTGCTATATGGTGTTGATGAAGGAAGACGAAGATTTGTGCAAGGTATTAATTTATTGTTTTGTCATATTTCAATTTTTGGGCTTTTTATTTGTCAATTTGATCTTTAGCTCATTAGAAAAGGCACAAATAGGATATAGTTCAATTTTATGTAGTTTCTTTAGAAAAAGCACAAATAGTTCTTAGTTATTGTTAATCAATTTTATATATGCTGATTATGTAAAGCTTTATTTCCTCAACTCATTATGCTGCAGAATTGATTTGCAAATAATCCCATCCCTAAATAAGTGTCTTACCTCGCATTCTGTTAGTTCCATATGTATCTATTTTATTTTTATATTTGGTTGGTTGTATTTTTCGTTTCTGGGAAAGTAGTTAATAGAAACAGAAAATCAAGCTTTGCAAGTAAAAAAAAAAATCTAGATAATTTTTGCTATTTGAAGATCCCTTGGTGAAAAAGAAACAGTATTCTATATCATCCATGTTACGTGGTAATATGTTAAATAGGTGTTATACTAAGGAATGTAATATTCAATTAACAAAACCAGATTAAAATATCACCTGGAATCATGATTATATGCAAGCAGGGTAATCTGTAAGCATGTTCATCATCCAACAAAAAACGAAGTTGTTACTTCCTCATAATAATGGTGATATCAATGGGTGTGTTTTGTATGAGGGCGAATTGGGAAAGGCCTTAATCTGTGAGGGGGTGCTAAGAGAAAGTTGGATATTTATTCATCAACGGAAAATGCCACCAACAAGGCCAGAAGGAGTATTAAACAGGAGAAACTTTGATGATAATGTTAATATTTTGTAATGTTTATTGGTGAAAGGCTAACTTGAAGATGTTAACTATGTTTTGGAACTTTTGTTTTGTTAACCATGTTTTGTATTAGGTTAATGTGGGTCTTCCTAATGTGAAAGTGTCACTCTATGGTTGTTGTTACCATGTGTAAGAATTTGGGATTTTAATTTTGCTCTATTACCTCAACTACAAATTGTATGTTTATGTCTATTTAATTACAGTCTATGTTGAGATTTTTGTTTCAGAAATTATACTATAGCAAATCTCAGTATCAAGCAAATTGCAAATCTCAGTATCAAGCAGATTGCAAGACAGGAGAAACTTTGATGATAATGTTAATATTTTGTAATTTTTATTGGTGAAAGGCTAACTCTAAGATGTTAACTATGTTTTGGAACTTTTGTTTTGTTAACCATGTTTTGTATTAGGTTAATTTGGGTCTTCCTAATGTGAAAGTGTCACTCTATGGTTGCTATTACAATGTGTAAGAATTTGGGATTTTAACTTTGGTCTATTACCTCAACTACAAATTGTATGTTTATGTCTATTTAATTACAGTCCATGTTGAGATTTTGTTTCAGGAATTATACTATAACAAATCTCAGTATCAAGCAGATTACAAAACAGATAAAGAACTCCCATAAAATTCCTTAAAAAAATTTCTGACAGTCAAATGAAGAGGTAAATAATTCCATTGATAAAATTCACTGTTCAATATCAAAACAGACATTTTTGTTGTCAGGAAAGGAATTATATTACAACAAAGCATAAAAAATACAGGGAATAAGTTTGCCTTTTCATATTGATAAGTTTGCCTTTTCATATGTTTATGACATTTTATAGGCTTCTTCCCTCTCCACTTTGGTCGGAGTAGATGTTGCAAAATTTGCAACACGAACTGCTTCAACTGCTCTGTCTGATCTTGGGGACGTAAAATTTAAAGAGAGTTCGAAAATTTTCTCTGATGCTTTCAAACAGCAAGGTATGAATTAGAACTTGCATCCTATATCTGCTTTTACGTATAAAATCTAGAAAATCTACATATTCCTACTATTTAGGTTTATTCTTTTTTTTCCTTTTTCCCTTTTTATGTTTTATAAATATGTCACTAATGATTTTTTCCCCTATTTTTATATTTTACAGATATTTTATTTTCGTAAATTTCTTTTCCATCTCTAACTCAACTAAGGATCATATCACAGGAGATCTCACCTTCATGGCTAAAGTGCTACTGGAGTTGTTTTTGTTTCAATAGAACAAGTAAGGATGATACGACAAAAAAAAATTTAGATTTTTTTTACATTCTGACTTTTGAGAACTGGATATGTTGAAATCAATTGATATTTTGATAAATAAAAGATTTGTACCTCTTTAACTATACTGATATTTTTGGTCATAATAAGATTTTTTGGTTGACATTAATTGATATTTTGATAAATAAAAGATTTGTACCTCTTTAACTTGTTGACCTATGGTCAATTTGACCTTATTGTTTTTATCATAACAAACAAGAAATTATTGTGTTGCTAACAAGTGTGCTTCAAGTGTTTCATGTAATGATAAATATTCAAAGCACTCTATGTTCAAATCGTCTCTCAAAGATATAAATCAAAACTATGTGATCGAGCACATGAGACGCAAAGAAGATCATGAAAGAATTGAAGATATTCAAAGATCAAAATTGAGGTTGAAAAGCATGACATGAAGATCAAGAATTCAAGCATACAAGATTAGAGTTGATTTAACATATGTAAAGGTATAACACTCTCAATCTTTAGCGATGAAATTCAACGAGCTCGAAAATGATTTTTATGCATCAAGAAACTTATTTGAAAATTCATCAATTGCATAAAAATGATTTGTCAAATCATAACATGAAATAGTTTTTGGAAAAATAAACTTTTTGACACAAAAATAAAAATTCATGTTTTTATACTTTCGGTCGACCGAAAGTATACTTGATCGACCGAAAGTCTGGTCGACCGAAATAGCCCGATCAACCGAAAGTTAAACGGCTATAATGCAACGGCTAGATTATAACTTTCGGTCGACCGAAAGTATGGAATCGGTCGACCGAAACATGGCTGAACTTGAATTTTTTCATCTATAAATAGCCATCTCATTTGCATTCAATTTTGAACAACTTAGAAAAGATTTTATACAAACTTTCTTTTGAAAAATTATTGTTCTTACTTGGTTTATATTCATCTTTTATTTTCATAAAACTTTGATTGATCTAAACTTTGTTTTATCAAAATCATCAAAGTTTTTGGAAGAAAGTTTTGTGAAGATTCTTGGTTTTACATTGTTTAAACTTCTTCAACATCTTTACACTATATTGGAATTGAAGTGTAAGTCTCTCTTTGTTCTAAACTTGTTTTAATCTTTTATAAGAGAGAAATTTCAATTAAGGAACTTTGATTATTTGTGCTACATTTTTCATCATCATTTGATTCATCAAAGTTCCATTGTCTAAACACTTTGAGCTTAACTTATTGTTAATTATTCAAGTGTGGCATCTCTTGGTACTTAAATTGATTCAATATTTTAACAAGAGATCATTTGAAAAAACTTTGTTTGATTGTATTGAACTTTTCATTATCATTTGCATCAAAGTTTTTCTCTAACACTCGAGCTTAATTCATTGCTATCTATTGAAGTGTTAGCCTAACTCTCTCGGTACTTAATTTGAGTATATCATTTGTCAAGAGAGTTATTTCAATTGTAAATTCAATTCATTATATCTTGTGGTTTCGAGAGCCTTGTGAAAACTTGATTGTTGGTTTCGAGAGCCGTGTGAAAACTCGATTGTAAAGGATAGGCGCTCCTTGTTGTAAGTCGCCTAAGGATTTGGTACTCCTTGTTGTAAGTTACCAAAATAGTGGATTTGGCCTTGCTCGTGACGGAGAGCTCGGTAACGGGGGACGTAGATCACGTTGGTTGATTGAACCTCCATAAATCGCGTTTGCACTCTCTTATCCCTTTTACTTACGTACATTGCACTTACTCTATTCTATCAATTTATATTGTGCAACATTATATCTAAGTGCTATACTTGCCTTATCAATTAAGTTTACACATATATAGCACACTACATTGATAGATTAGTTACTTGTAACACTAAGTGCTCATATTTGTACCCATTGGTTTTTAAGTTTGAGATTATTATCGAAAAAGTTTTATAAACCAATTCACCCCCCTCTTGGTTAGTTTACTCTTGGGCTAACATAACTAGACTGATATTTTCAGTCATAATAATATAATTTTGGTTGGCATGTGTGAGATTTTATTGTCGAGCATATTTCATGGCATATTTTTGTGTATAGATAAGGTTTTTGGAATTCTATGTTATGAATTATAAAATTCTATATTATGCATTTTAATGTTTTAGTGGATTTCATTAGATTTTAAGTAAATTCTTAAATTACCGAAGAGTTTTAGCTCTTTTGCCTTAATTTAGCGAAAATTCCAGTTTTAAGCTCCTCCTAATTTTGTATATAAATAATTCATCAATTCGTTTTTCTTTAGATGGTATGGTTGGAGATAATATTTGTGGGGTACGAAGGCAAATACCGAACATCAATCCAGTACTTCTGCCCAAGAAATCTGAGAAGGCTGGGAAGGAGCCTGCGAAATCGCTTGCCAACGCAACTAAATCTCCAAAGAAGGCCTAATCTTTGGGTAAAAGTAATATTAAATTTAATTGACTTGGTTTCTCTTTGAGTTATTTGTATGTTATTTAATTTATTGTTGTTGGTATGTAAGGAAGTCTGAAAAAATGAATTTTTTGTAATGTAATATTATTTTTTATTGATTTCATAATATAATATGTTGTTATTGTTATTTATTTATTTATATTATAATTATCATGATTATTTTTTTATCATTAATGGTATTATTGAATGAATTCGATCAATATTTATGGCTATCAATACTAAAATTATAATTTAATGAGGTATTTTATATATTCGTTATTCTTAATATTGTAAATCATATTTGTAGCTATCATTATTAAAATTATGTTTTGATTATTATCATTTGTTATCTTTAATATTAAAAATCAAATTTTATTAATTATATATCATATATATTATTATTGTAATTGGTTTTTTGAATGAAAAATTGAAAAGTTGAGACAAAAAAATTACTATTTTAAATCACATTATTTGAAATAATGGGTGTCAAAAGAGGGCTAGATCTTTGGAAAATATGTGATTAAATATTAGAGAATCTTTTTTATATCGTGAGGTTTTTTTTTTTTTTTTTTTTTTTTTTTTTTTTTTTTTTTTTTTGCTATGACTTATTAACATGTGATTATAATTTATTAGGATATTGAAATGGGGTGATAGGTACTATAATGGTGACATTAGAACAAGAAAAACAGTTTGGGTTGAAGAACTGAATAGAGATTTTCAATTGCTTAAAGTAAAACATATTTTTATTGAAATGAACTTATTTTATTGTACATGTGATGATACATTTGGAAAACGCTGCGCCTGTAAATCCATTGATTGCAAGAAAAAATCCACTGGAGAAATACATTCAAATAGTGACAGTTGATGGACATTATTTTTGGTTTATGGGTTTCGTCAATTTGAAATAATTTATCATTTTTAATTTGTACTTCATAAATATATACAAATCTATGAGGAATATTACGTATTTTAGAATTTAGCTTTTTCTTTTCAAGTTTGATTTTTTACAATTTACTTCAAATATTTTGTATATGTCTAATACCGTGCATCGCACGAGTGATAGATCTAGTTTTATTTTCATAGTTAAATTTGACTTTTTAAGCAAAAAAATGGTAAATTCAAATTAATAAAATTAATTTTTAATTAAAAAATAAAAGTGATTTGATTCAATTTTTTGCTATTTATAAAAATCAAAACATAAATCAAACCATTTTTAAAACATTTGTTATTTGTTGGGTGAAACGGTTTGGTTGATTTGAGTGAAAAAAATCACGATCTCTAGCCAACAGTTTCAAATAATCGAGTTTGATTCGATTTGCAACTTCGCAATTTTTTTTGTGTACCCTTGTTACAAAGTAAACATTGTCTCGAAGATTCGCCGGAATCTGAAAATCTATCGCTTACTGGAGGATTTGAAAATGGAAAAGGCAAAAGAATTTCTTGAAAAAATTTCAACTATTGAAGGATCCGATCGCGTATCACGTCTCAATTTCCCTCCTCACAAACCCCATACCGAGTCAAGCTTCTACGAGTATTTCGTCCTCAGAGGCATCCGAGTCGACCGAGTCCAACCCGATTCCATCACTTGCTCTTTCAAAGTGCCCGATCGCCTCACTGTATGACAGTACATTTCCACATATTTTGTGCATTTATACTGACGTGATTGTAACTTCGTTAATGAAAAGAGGTTAATGATTGCGGGGGAAGTTTGTCCAAGTGTTTTGATTTGCAGATTAGGAATGCCAGTTCAGATAATAATTAACTAAAGCACCAATTCGGCACAATCTTTTTTTCCCTCTCCAAATTTTATTTGATTTTGCAGAATAGGAATGAGAACGGAGCAAATGAAATTAACACAATGTTTATTGAAGATTCGTTTGATTTGCAGAATATGAATGAGAACTTAGCCAATTGTATAGAAAGACTGATTCTAGACTTTTTATATAAAAAGAATTGATTTGATTTTGCAAAGAAGGAATGATAATTGATTTAATGTTAATGAGTTTACAGTGTTCGTTGAAATTTGATTTGAGTAGCAGAATAGGAATTAAAACACTGATTCAACTTGAGATTTCATTTGAATTTGTAATATAGGAATGGGAAATGAGTAAATGAAATAGAAGTATTGATTTTGGGTAATGTTCATCGAGATTTGATTGAATTTGCAGAATAAGGATGGGAACTTAGTTCCGGGCGCCATTGTGACTTTGGTTGATGTATTAGGAGGTGCGGTTACCCACGTTGAAGGACAACCTATGGATGTTTCAATCGACATGTCAGTAAATTACCTTTCCACTGCAACGACGGGAGTAAGTTTCTCAATCCAATCTCCATCTTTTTCTTTTTCTTTTTCTTTTTCTTTTTCTTTTTTTCATTTTCATTCATGGATGCCTATAGTTTCATTTTTAGCTGATTATAAAGTGCTGTAGTATATACTTTTTTCATCAGTATTTAAAATGGATACTTGAATTGGCACGAAACTATAGCAGTCACTGTCACTGCTTTTGTAGGAGTTTAAACTTCCATTTCATTTTTACGACTTATGGCCAGAGATTTTTTTACTGTCTTACAGTTTGTTTTTGGTGTGGAAAAATTGATTAGAACACCTTTGGTCTTCTTAATGGAAGATGCAAAACTTTACTTCACCATGGAAGGTGGAAAAAATCTCTTCTCAGTTGAGTAAAATTTGCTAGAGATTTCCCTTTTTGCACAAATGAACAAGCTATTTAGAATGCATTACCTGAAAAGCTTGCTCCATATATTGTAGGAAAGGGGATTCCACTAGGTTTACGTCTACGGACATATTATATTACTAATGCTATGCCTCATTTGAATTGAATCTTTTAATGAGATTATTACTGAAGTAAGAAGAACCACATGAACATGTTGATTAGTGGATGTCCCCTCCCCTCCCCTCCATCAGAAGGATTATGTTTCCTACTGATTCACTATGGTCATGATTGCTTGAAGAACTTGACAAATAAAAGTGTACCCTTTTGCTTATTAATCGTTGCAATACATAAAAAAAAGTAAAAACAGTTGAAGTTGGCCGTCATGGGATATATTCGTGCTTCACATTTCTTGTTTTTGGATATGATAACATGAGGTAGCCAGCCATTTGTCAATGCTGCCATTGTTGCACAGATACAATCCAAGAAGTTGCATTTTTTATATGGTAATTGGTTGTGCATCTAAGTTGTTTTGTGAGCGAGTTGGTAATCATAGGTAATTTTCAAACACCACCTTCGTGCCACTAGGTTCTCATTGATGACAAATAACATTATACTTCACCAAATTATTACCTGAAATTCATTAATTACCGACCCTACACGATATATATCAATACTGGTATAACTTATAGCAAGAGATGATACTTCCCAAATAATGAGAGGACAGATAACGAAAAGATAACCGACTTATTGGTTGGTTTCGAGCCTGGGATTGTGCCAGGACCTCACAATGTGTTTGGTATCCCTGATGGGGGATTACTAGATAGAATTAATGAAGAAAAAATTGTCAATCTAAGTTTTACCTTTGTAACTGATCGATCGAGGCTCTATATAAATTTATGTCTTACTAGTTTTATGGTTGTATTGGCAGGATGAACTAGAGATCACCTCAAGAGTCACAGGTAAGAAAGATAATTATTCTGGAACAAATATTCTTATTAGAAGCAAAACAACTGGGGAGGTGGTTGCTGAAGGAAGGCATTCATTGTTCCGTAAACCTGCAAGCAAAATGTAGTTTATAAAGTTTGTTTGTCTTAATTTTGGGAATGAATATATTTAGAAGGCACCAGGCTTCGTTTTATCTTACAGTTTGTTTAGTTCAATATTTTTCTAGTTTATAATCTGTTTGCACGAGAATCGGCATACAGTCTTGTCGATTTGCATGGGCACATTTATGATGATGGGACAAAAATTCAGAATTTTGCAGCATGTCAAAGGAACACAATTACCACATGTCCTGATAAAATTTGTATTATTGTTAAGATTCTGATGCTTTCAATGTAGTGGGGTCCAGTAGTCCTCTGCATGCTTTTGCAGGATGCCTTACCGGGTTGTGTGTAAATGCTTTCCTTTTTTTTACCAAACACTTGCTTAATTACTATCTTGTCCTAATCTATATCTATATCTATATATATATATATATATATATATATATATATATATATATATATATATTATTTTATGGTAAGTACCAAAGAATGGTTAATATTTTTTTTAATAATTTTTAATTTTAATAATTGTGCAAAGATTATATGATATAATAATTTTGTGATCTTCAATGTTGTTCAATTGTCGTATATTTGATGAATTAAGATTAAAACACATTTATAGTTTATTGTGATTTTTGAACTAAAATTGAGAAAAAATTAAATATGTAAGGCAAATGTAGAAATTATAATAAATATATTTATATCTTAAACAATCATCAATATTTGTACTCATAATATTACATCTAACATGATATATATAATTAAAAAACAATAGAATTTGCATTTATCATTTAATAAAGTTTTCGATAATTTGGATTATTGACGTTTACTATTCAAAGATTTTTTTTTTATAATTTAAGTTACTTATGTTATTTTTTAAATTGTATCTATCTATACTATATATAAAGGGATAATGGTGGATTAATGTGAATGCATTTATTGCCTCTTTTATATATATATACTAGTGGGGTAATTGCGATGTATGTATTGCAGTCATAATTTTGTACATAATAGTATGAACTCAAACTAAAATTGTGAAATACTGCACAAAATAAGAAAAAAATTTATAAGAGTGAAAATTTAAAGTAATGCTAGCTGAACAAACATCAAACAAAGAGTCACGTGAAAATGCACGTTTTAGAACAAGTACTTGAGCCGGCCACCATAAGAAGCAAGGTAGTTGAACCGGTAGTAAATCGTCAAGGTTTACATCTCTTCTTTGTAATTAATTGCATCTCATTATGTATTGCCTTCCTTTTAAACGTGGCATCTGGCTGATTGGCTAGTTTTGTACAAGCTCTCCCATAGACTAAATTCATAAATAGATCAATTCTAAGACAATAATTTCAAAAGTTGTATTTTGACCACAAGTGAAAAAGAAAAGAAATGAGGAAAAATCAAACTAATGATGCATATGAGGTATTCACATTCCATTACACATTTATAAGAAATTTGATGCATCTAGCATACATGCATGATTATTTTACAATAAAAAGTTGGGATAAGATGGTTAGATAACAAACTTTCCAGATATAATCAAACTAAGTTACTTATTTTTCTAAAAATTAATTACTTTTGCACAAAATATTCTTTGTTTTCTGGCATGAACACTGAAGTGGTCATTAGAAACTACAAAACGATGTTTCTGTTTTGTGGCTTTATTTAACAATGAACACTATGAGCAAGTGGACATTGTGATTAGCCATAACGCTTCATGTGTTTAAGCAAATAATATTCACCCTGCTTAACAATAACTCAAAAATTAATCTTTATTTGGAAAGGACGACAAATATTGTGAACATAATCTCTGAATAAATTAAACTTGGGAAAAAGCGAGGTAAAGGTGAAGCCCTCGGGTCTCACCTACCCTGTTTTGGGTCTTGTGGAGGATGTAAATCGTATAATATGCATCAACTGGTCAGAGACTGAGAGTTTGGCCACTAATTAAATCCAGAAGGAAGTCAAATTTAAAGTCTTACTGTTAGGACTCGAACTCCTCAACTTGTAGATTGCCGCAGAATTGACATTATGTCCCCTTCAGCCTTTGCCAATTGAGCTGTACTCGATGGCGGGAAAAAGTGAGGAAGGTTGCATATCCGATGGAGTTGTACGACCACTGGAATTGAAATTGAGAACATAATGTGAAGAAGTGACGGAGGTTGCATATCCAAAGAGGAAAGAGATGTAGACTGTTGTGGAGAAATGGAGAGAGAGTGAGAGAAGAAGAGAAAAATGGAAAGGAAAATGTTTGCCAGCGAGAAGAGAAACAGGAATGGTGGTTGCGTGTGAAAGACAATAAAGGAATTTATGTGTCAGTAAACTTGGCTCAAAAAATGGGAATAAAAATATGAACCCAAAAACAACTGTAAGTGGCAAAAATAGAAATTGAAATTGCAAGGAAAAAAAAATCGGGGTAAATAGCGAAAAACGTCCCTATCGTTTGGATGTATTGTGAAAATCATCTCTATCATTTTATATTTTGCAATTACACCTCCAAAATTATCTTTCATTACGGAATTCATCCTTACCGTCCAAAACCGTTAACATCTCTGTTAAATGTTGAGTTGTTAACAATTTTTTGTTTAAAAGTCAGGGGCAAAATCGTTAATGCACAAGAGTAAAGGTAGTATGTATACATGTTTGGCACAAAACGTTCTTGGGATATAAACGTTTTGCACAAAACATCCCTGACTCTCAAAAACTAATTAAGTAAATGATAAATTATTAATGATTTCGTTTATGTAATGATCTTGTGTGTTCGGCTAGATCATTTAAATCAACAAATTAAATTATTTAATTTCTCAAATCACTTTTTAACCACACACATTTTCTCTCAACTTTCAACTACTTAGCCTTTGTTCGATAAAAGGTTTTTTTTTTTTTTTTTTTGATTTATAATCACTACAATTTTCAATACAACTTATTAATCCAAATTATCAAACAAACTATTATAAATATTTAGAGATCACAAAAGAATTATTTTTTGTTCGACGACTTACTAAAGAGAGAGAAATTTTTTTGTTGCGTTCGAGGTAAAATGTTTGGTTAAAAATTGGAGAGAAAATGTGTGCTTTAAAACTATTTTTAGCCACACATTTCCCAAAAATGTGTAATATGATACTTTCAATGTAAAATATGTAGTTAAAAAATAATTTTGAGAAATGTGTGTGGTTAAAAATAGTTTTAAAATGTGTTATTTATAAACAAATTTACAAACAAAGGCTTAATCACAAATTACACATTTCGGTGAATATAACCCTCATATAAATAATTTGATTAATACTCGTTCACCTAGCCCATTAATGAGGTGTTTAAACTAAAATTTAAATTACACAATTTTTCAAACCACTTTTAACCGCACACATTTTCTCACCAATTTTTAACCACACATTTTACTTCAAAAATAACAAAAATATTTCTCCCTCCTCTTTAGTAAGTCGCCGAACAAAAAATAATTCTTTTATGATCTCTAAATATTTATAATAATTTGTTTGATAATTTGGATTAATAAATTGTTTGATAATTTGGATTAATAAGTTGTATTGAAAATTGTAGTGATTAAAAAAAAAAAAAAAAAAACCCTGTTATCAAACAAAGGCTATGTCGTTGAAAAGTTGAGAGAGAAAATGTGTGTCGTTAAAAAGTGATTTGAGAAATTAAGTAATTTAATTTGTTGATTAAAATGATCTAGCCGAACACACATGATCATTACATAAACGAAATCATTAATAATTTATCATTTACTTAATTAGTTTTTGGGAGGTAGGGATGTTTTGCGCAAAACGTTTATATCCCAAGGACGTTTTGTGCCAAACATGTATACATACTACCTTTACTCTTGTGCATTGACGATTTTGTCCCTGACTTTTAAACAAAAAATTGTTGCCAGCTCAGCATTTAACAGAAATGTTAACGATTTTGGATGGTAAAGATGAATTCCGCAATGAAAGGTGATTTTGGGGGTATAATTGCAAAAAATAAAACGATAGGGATGATTTCCACAATACACCTAAACGATGGGGACGTTTTTCGCTATTTACCCAAAAAATCGAGAAGAGTTACTGTTCATATGAACAGTTGATTGAACAGTGAAAATACCTTGTTCTCTTTTATAATTGTAAGGATATATATATATATATATGTAAGTACTAATAATATTATTTTATGATAACTATCAAAGAATTGTTAATATTTTTTTTAATGATTTTTAATTTTAATAATTGTGCAAAGATTACATGATATAATAATTTCTTAATCTTCAATGTTGTTCAATTATCGTATATTTGATGAGTTAAGATTAAAATATATTTATAATTTATTGTGATTTTTGAACGAAAATTAAGAAAAAGTTAAATATGTAAGGCAAATGCAGAAATTATAATAAATATATTTATATCTTAAACAAGCATCAATATTTGTACTCATAATATTACATCTAACATGATATATAATTAAAAAACTAAAGAATTTGCATTTATCATTTAATAAAGTTTTCGATAATTTGAATTATTGACGTTTACTATTCAAAGAATTTTTTAATAATTTAAAATTTTTAAATTCTAATAATCTATACTATCTATCTATACTATATATCTTAATATATATAATAACAACATAGCCGTCACATAAATCCGCACATAGTTTCCCGCTATTTTTACCTGCTATTTTAGGAAATTTTGTAATTTTATTAATTATTTTAATAATTGAATTAGGAAACTTCAATTAATGCAAAATTAATTATAGGTGACATATAATAAATGACTTATTGATTTGTAAAAAATAAAAAATCTATAAAAAGATCAAATTGTATATTATTTTTATTCTTTTGATAATTATTGTAATATTTTGAAGTAAAAAAATATGCAATATGGGTGTCAAATTCAAGATCTTAACGAGAAGTTTAATACAAGCTAACAAATGAAAACAAACTCTAAATATATCAATCGTAAAATTGTCTCAAATAATCTTATCTTAATATATATAATAACAACATAGCCGTCACATAAATCCACACATAGTTTCCCGTCATTTTTACTTGCTATTTTAGGAAACTTTATAATTTTATTAATTATTTTAATAATTGAATTAGGAAACTTCAATTAATGCAAAATTAATTATAGGTAACATATAATAAATGACTTATTGATTTGTAAAAATCTGTAAATAGATCAAATTGTATATTCTTTTTATTCTTTTGATAATTATTGTAATATTTTGAAATAAAAAAAATATGCAATATGGGTGTCAAATTCAAGATCTTAACAAGAAGTTTAATACAAGCTAATAAATGAAAACAAACTCTAAATATATCATTCGTAAAATTGTCTCAAATAATAAAGATAAAAGCTTAATTTATACTTTTTACTTTTTCCAATATCCAATCTTTTTAATTTATCTCATTTAAATCATAAAATGATATCTATCTTTCTTACATAACTTCAATTTGACATAAATGATTAATTTCATATATTTTTTCTTATCAAATTAAAAGAAATAATAGATGTCCAATCTTTCTAAGTAAATTCAATTAAAATATTTTAATTTCTACAACTTTAGATTTCGATAAATTTTTGGTAATTTTGAAATTAATTTTATAAATTTACTCATTTTTTTCATTTATCCATTTTTTAATTTTATAAATTTAAAAGAACATCAATTTGTAAAATATATACTACAGACTTTAACAATTAATTCTTTGAGTTCTATTGAAAATAAAAATATAAGGTTTTATCAAACTTATTCTATTTAAAAATAAAAATATAGTTAATACATTTATTTAACATGCACAAAAAATAGTTTTTGTGTGTGTGTGCGCGCGTGTAACATGACCATTTTTAATATTTGATGAAAAATAAAATGTCACGTTGTATTTGAATCATTGAATAGGAGTAAGTTTGATATTGATATTGATATAGACTATTGAAATAGTTTTAAATGTGTTATTGGATCTAGTGGGAGTATGTCAGTGTTATGCTCTAAATCCAATTGTTGAAATAGCATAACACATATTATCATTATTACAATAAAGGCAGATCTATTATTAAATTGAGTTTAGCTCATATTTAGATAATAGAGTCCGTAGAATAAGCTTAAGTAACTTGTAAGTCACAAGGTGTTGTGACTGTGAGATACAAGTCATTAATATCTTATTCTAAAATTTTCCCTAGTCGAAGTAACAACAAGATATGGATATTGTTGTTGCAGTTAGACTAGCATGTGTTGCATTTCTTTCTTATGAAGAAAGTATCTTATATCACAAGCTAGAATGTAGAGGGACATTCGAATGAACACATGGATGCATTGTTAGATGAACAAAGCATTGGATGACCTACCTAGAGATTCCACATGGATAATTATCCAAGCGTCAGTGGTGAATCTCTAATGCGCGGTTGTGGATTTGATCCTTTGACTTGAGGACTTCGTAGAATCTTATATGAGGATTGTTATGCTTTGGCGAGCGTTGATGTTGGCTCTTGAGAGGGAGTCATTAGGATGACGTCGTACGGGTATAGTGAGAGTCATATGAAGGTTGTGTATGCCCAATATGAGGATTCGTCACTCCTGGGTAGTAGGAGATTGTAAGACCGCTTTTCATTTTTTTTCGTGCAATTTTAGATTTCACGTAATATACTTGTGAATTTTATTATAAATTATAAATTTATGATCTGTAATGTCTATAATTGGAATTATTTTGCAGTGGAAGGACTTAGACGCCGTCTCAATCAATGTACCAATTTGAAAGTTTAGAAAAAAAAAATTGGTTATGCGCAAATATTTTTGTTATTTTTTTTCTATTACCTGAGATGCTAATTTCTATTTTTATTTTTTAAATTGAAACCTGGGGGAAACTTTAGTGGCATTTGGAAAACAAATGGAACTTAGGGGATTAGTTATGCAAGGGAGGAGATTTGAGGGACCAATTCGTAAATTTCAAAAAGATTAAATCTTAACCCTAACCTAAATTAACCCCACTCTCGGTCTCTCTCTTCATTCTCGTCTCTCCCTCTCTTCGCATCCCCTGCCTCTCACTCTTCTCTCGGCCTCTCTGTCTCTCTCGCCTTTCACGCTCCCAGCCATCCCATCGCCGGTAGAAGCTGCAACTACCGACCACAGCTTCAGCATCCGCCACCCCCCGACTGTAACTTCAGATTCTTGTAATGTAACCTCAGTTGTGGATTTCAAATTTTGGATAATGAGCGTATATATGTGTGTAGATGGATCTAATGTATTGACTTACATGCTGAAATTCAGATTCTGAAAAATATAGACTTAATTCCAGATTTTTTTCAAATTTATGAAAATTAATTTCAGATTTCGAAATTTTGAATTAGTGGTTTTAATTAAATGTCTAGGAAAAGTTTGAGTTATAATGTGCATATTTTCAAATTTAAGTTCGTTGCATTTTCGAATTATAATTGTTAAATTGGAGAATTGGGTAATATTTATAAATGTATGTATCGATGTAAATATGGTTTTTAAGTATAAATCCCAGATTTCTTCAAATGTTTGTTTAAAGTTTCTGATTTCAGATTAATCTATAATTTCAGACTTATAATTGTAAATTCAGATTTAGGGATAATTATATATATGTATATTTTGTGTATTTTCAAGAATGGTTAGAGTTGCTAATAAGAATTTGGTTAATTTTGGTTTAAGTTGATATATTTATCTGAGTTTGAATTTAAAAGACCAGAAAACTTTCTATTGTATATGTAGTTAATCCCCTATTTCGAATGTGATAATGTATGTGTTGTTCATAGTTGAAGGTCACAATTAGGTTAAATTGAGGTTTTGATCTCGATTGAAATTCAGTTAATATTATAAGAATGAGATTTGTGATTCTTAAACTAAAAGAATATGTTATTAATGAATGGAAATAATTAGGAGATTTGGTACATTGACGTCGCGGGCATCTGAGACTCTTCCACTTGCAAGTCAAGATAACGGTAAATACTAAAAGACGTCAAGTAAGTAAACTTCCCCTATTTTCATAGAAGTTAAATGTAAATGTGAAATGTGTAAATGACTGTTTGCAACTTACTTGCTTTGATGAATTTCATTTACTTTATGAAAGTATATGTTATTAGGAAGAATGTTCAAGCATGCACATTATCATGTCATTGCATCATCAAGCATGCATTGGCATCGAAATTGGGAAGTCAAATGTTTTTAAATGAAAGAAATGTGTCAAGGTGCAAGTTTGTTCAAAAGTTATGTATCACAAGTTTTTAAGAAAGAATGGGTGTACTTCTAATTCATGAAAGATGCGAGTGGGAAATGGGGAGCGGAGGACCGGCGTACCCGAATTAAGTTTCTTTGCGACGGAATGTTCAACCGTTTTACGGTGGACTGTTAAACCGCTTTGCGGTGGGAAAGTGAATGTTAAACCGCTTTGCGGTGGAAATGTGAATGTTAATCTGGTTCCAAATAAAAGTTGCCCACTGTTATCTGATTGACTAGAAGATACACCAAGTGAGCTCACGATGGAAATGAAGTGAAAGTTTGAAAAGTTTGAAAGTTCTAGAAAGTAAAGTAAATGGGGATACATATATGGAATTTTTAAAGCATTCATGTCATAAGCATGCATTTCATGCATAAAGTTTATTTACTGAGCTTTAGCTCACCCCAATCCCTCCCCAACATTTCAGGTGATGAAAGTTAGATGATCCGAGGAGAGCATTTGACGGCTGACTCGGACAGTACTCATAATTTCATTTCTTTTAGAAAAGAATCAATGATTTTCACAAATTATTTTATTGGTTATTCTTTTAAATTGATAAATCATTTTGAATTAGTTTGTCGGTTCTTAGTTAAAATAAGTATGGTATTCCCCGGTGATTAGTTTATACTATGTTTCAGGAACTTATAAATTTTTACTTCAAGGTATTATCGTTGAGGAGTTTGGGAATTAATGTTGGAGTTGAATTTTGGAATTTTGGTTGGATGTTGAATGTTGGGTCTAAATGGTTTTGAGAATTGTATATATATTGTAGGTATGATATCCCTCTACAGGTTGGTATTCTCCAAGTTATAGAGGAGACTCTGCTGAAATTTTTGTAAAATTTTATAATAGAAAAATTGAAAATTTTGATGTTTTAAATGATTTATTTCCGCATTAAAGGAACAGGGAAGTTAACACCCAGGTTTAATATTTTTGAACTTGGGGTGTTACAGAGATTATAACCTGTATTTCGCTCACTTAAGTTGATGTAAATTCCTCAGTTGGGGTGAAGTAATGAGTTGAAAATGTGTTATCAGTCATAACAAGATCAACTAAGATAAGAAGTGAATAACATAATTGGTCAAAATGAGATTGCCGCTATCCATATCTCTTAACCAATTGGGTTATATTGATGAAGGGATTATATTTCCACGGTAACCGCACATGAACTGGTCTTGTCATGCCACATGACTTTTTCTTTCACATGGATTGCCTTGACACATTGCTAGATGTCAATCTAGGACGGCGACGTGAATTAATCGATCTTGATGAGTCGAGGATGAATTAGAAAAAGATATTTGAATTCATCTTATTCCAATCAAATTGGAATAATAATAACACGGCGTTTGCCATCGTGAATGGAACCTAATGGGTCACACACAAAAGGCGAGAATTGAGTATTTAGAATTGGATCTTGTTCAAGTAGGAGACTTTTAGAATTAATGTACAAGCACAATTGTTGGGCCGGACTTTACAATTAGATTAATTAATATGATTAATTAATCAAGGCCCATTAAAATCCCTATTGTCACTAGGGTTAGGGTTTTGAGATGCATATATTAATATTTGCACTTTTGTAGAGAAAAACAAAGAGAAAAGGAGAGTCGCTTTTCTACCATTAGGTTTTTCTCTTGCTAGCACAAAGAGAAAAATCAATTCTCTCAAATCTATTCCAATAATTGGAGAGTGATGGAGTTTCAGATTCAATTCGCTGTGTGGATTTCTGTTAGAAGCTGGACAATTGGACAGCTGGTGGTGACAAGATTGTACCTCCTGTTTCAGATTTCAGATTCACAGTATTCATCAAAGGTATCATTCTAATCACAAATTCTATCTAAGTACAAGGTTGATCAGGGCTATGGTTTCGAGTTTATTTAATTTCTGCTGTGCATATATGTAATAAAACCTTACAAAAGTAACATGCATTATGGAGTAGAGTGCTCTCTTTAAATCACCCTTAGCCCAAAAAACATACATAGAAACTGAGACACACTTACATGATTGGGACAAAATGCTAAAGAAAGAGTTAAGCCAAAGAAGTCATCATTTCATTGCCAATTATATTCCAAATTAAAATTAAGAAATAAGAATGCCATTTTTCGGTGTTGTTGTCTTAAGCTCGTCTTCAGATACTTCACGTGCTCAAATGAAAATTATGGAATTTCAAAATGTGCATGCTTCCCTATACAAAACAAGCAGTTATTAGATGAAGCTAATAAAATCCCGTCAATCAATTCGTTTTTCTACTATTAGAGACAATCCAGATTGACAATAATTAGAATGATGAGAAACATTGCCACTAGAATCTTGCTTTGTGTCATACTCTTCCACCAATTTTCGGCAAGCATGACAAAGTCTTTCAATCTCGTATGAAGATTGTTCTTTAAAAATTATAGGATAATAATACTCAACTAACTTCATCTTATATATGAGATCCAAACATTTTTCTAATGCCAAAATTTAATGAATCTCACTCTAATATTTTTTAAACTTATCAATCGTACTATTAGCCTTCATTTGAATCACCTCATAAGGAGATTCAAGTCACTCATACAACGACAACTATATTTCACAAACATTTGAAAAGAAACGTATTAGCAGTTGGATATTTCTTCCCAAAAACAATTCAGTCACCTTAAAAAATACCTCTAATGTATCACTTATTTCTTTTGATAAATCTCAATCTCCATCGCTTGGTAGACGTCTATATTGTGTCTCTCTTTGCCTCAAATGAGGGAAAACGTCCTTATATAATAAGGCAATATAAAGCATTAGGTATGTCGAATTTCACCTAATCTTACAGTCAAACGTCAATTTTTCTCAAACCCTACTTTTAATTGACATGCAAATTGTTCAAAATTTTCAGATCTCTTAGGTGTAGTTGTCTAATAAGCAGCGTTATCACGTATTTTCTCCACACTTGATGAAATAACATCCAAACTTTTTTTCACAATCAGATTTAGTATGTATGCACAATATCTCATGTGAAAAAGTTACCATCCAACAAAAGAGTATAACTATTAACTCACTTAAAACTAAATTTATCATGACAACAATTGTTGTGCAATTATCTCAGTCAAGGTAGATAACTTATGATTGATGTTCCAATCAAGTAAGCAACCAACCAAAGTTGGGGATAACACATCCGCAGTGTGTGGGCATGGCGCATATATAAATCTGCAAAGAAAAAATAGAACTTTTTGAAATTTGAACAAAATTAAGGTTTTCAAAAAATGAAAGCAAGTTAAATTATATATTACCTCATAATCTGGCTTTGTAAAGTCCAAGAATCATCTATGTAATGAGTCATTACTACATTGAATCATTTCTTCTGATTTAACGGTGTTCACTTCTATAGTGACAGAAATTTGATTCTCATTCATCTCCAACGCTATCATCATTTTAGATTTTTCGTAGTCATACATTTTGAAAAATGTTATTACGAGAAGGGACCTTGAACATTGGTTGGAGGTCATTCAAGAAGTTTCTTGTTCATTGATATATTGCTATGCAAGATATCCCCACAAGTGTATGAGTCGTGAAGAGTAGTAAAGTGGACATAAGAGTCCGGATTATCGTCCCATGAGGACTGCTATTAATTACCGAAATATGTTAGTTCTTATCCTTATTTGAACAAACGAAAGATTTTGAGAATTTAAACTAAAACTATATAATATAAACTAAATAATTAAAATGAAACAAGATTGATTTGTTTTTAAAAACGATTGTAAAGTAGTTGAAAATCTCGATTTCACCTATCCAATTAAATTAATTCAAATTCCATGTTTTATTTCCTAATTATGTACTCGTCGAATTCACTAATTTATATTGAAATTTCTCTCTCGAATTTAAATCAATTCTACCTAAATAAGCCAACAATGTATCTCTACAGCGGATCTTAATATTCCTTATTTAGATACATAACACACAAGAATTCACACACGACCGCAGTAATAACAAAAGTAGATCTCAATCTCTTGTTCAATTACCGGATTTATTACCACATTCTAAGTTATTAACTCATCTCTCGAATTATGGAAATAACTCAATATATCATGAATTGGTGATCAAGCAATTCAAGCATTAAGAACAATAATAAATCAATACATGCAACAAAATATTAGAACAACGGAATTTGGAATTAAAATAATTTGACTAGGCTACATCGTTCATCCCAAAATTAAATTTAGTTACACATCATTAATAAAGAACAAGAACAATAAAAATAAACGTTCATTGAAAATAATATAAAGATTGGAAATCTTTCACCAAGTTTTGAATCTTCAATTCACGCCCCTTTGCGATTCTTGATTCTCCAAAAACCAAATGTTCAATTCTCAATTGTGGCTTATTCTATGGAGAGGCAAAGGTCCTGATTTTCGTGCAAATAGGTTGTATTTATAGTTGGTGAAGAGATCAAGTTGAAGAAGGAAAGAAGTTCATCAAATCCGCGCACGAGTCTTTTCTTCTTTCTGCACAGCGTTTCGTATTTTGACCATATCTTTCTATTCCCTTATCCGATTGAGGTGATTCAAAGTATTTGAAAAGATAATGTAAAGGGATATAATTCTTCCTGAAATTGGATTTTCCCAATTCGAACATTTACTACCCCAAAATTAGGTCTCAAAGTTCGACTAGAAATCTGTCCAGAATCTTATGCGATTGGAATTAATTTATGATAAAATTCTTATCGTATTTCATTCCTTTTTGGACTTCTACTTGCATCCAATTGACTCCTAAAAGTCCTCAAAGTGTTTTCTTGTGATCCAAGTCAATCATTGGATATTTGCAAGTTGTTCCCTCATGTTTAATTTGCTCTTCAGTCATTCAACTTCCAATTGCAACAATATAGTCCCCATACTTCGAAATCTTCTCAATTTGCTCGTTTCAGCTCTCAATTCCTTCAATTTGATCCTCCAAGTTCTTATTCCTTTACTTTGGCGCATTTCATATTTCCCTGTTGACGTCATTAGCCCCTCAATTGTCCAATTTAGCTACAATTAGTATCCAATTATGCATTTTTCTCATCAATTGCTTCATTCTTCATCTTTTGGGATATTTTCTGAAAAGTAAACAAATACACAAAAATTAAATAGTAAAAATTCTAAAATGACAACAATATATTCTAATTTAGACATATAAATAAGTGTATACACTACACTTATCAAATACCCCTAAACTAGAATTATTGTTCGTCCCCGAACAATGTAAACTAAACTAACAAATTAAAATAACATAAAGCAATTATTTTTGTTTTTTTCAACATGTATACCGTATGTCTCAATAGTCCAAACCAATTTATGTTCTGAGCAAGATTTATGAACAACATAGGAAAATAATTTCTAGTTATCTCATGCCAAATTTTCAAGTGTGTGTGAATAGCCAATATCAAACTCTTACTCATGCAAAGGATATACCTAACACTGCATAGCTTGTTATGCACAATCAAGCCCGAATCCCATGTGGTCACCCTAATGAATCTAATTATTTTCTTGCATCGCTCATGGATGATCACAACTTGCTGGTTTTCCCTCACATCCCTGGTTTATCTATAGTGGTTTCTAAAAATATTCTTTTCTTTTTCCACACAAGATAGTCAGAATTAGAAGTATGCATGCACAACTAGTCAAAGGTAAAGCACTTCCCAATTCTACAACTTCAGTCTCTACAATTTAAGTTAACTGAGCTTATACCATACAAATTTCTTTTTATGAACGACTTTTTCTGTTTTAATGTCTCTGTCTTTTACCATCTTTGTGCAGAACTTTTCATACTTGTTTTCTAGATGACCCATGTAGCGAGCTTTAGATCGGTGACTTCCAAACCAGGCGGATTTAGGGCACCAAGTTCAGAGAAACCCCTCAGACTTAATTACCCAAGTCATAAAAGCTTAAACAGAAAAGTTAAAGATGTTTTATTGTCTTATGTGTAAGTCCACTATCTGTACTTGCTTTATAAATGACCCCTGTAGCGAGCTTTAGGTCGGTGACTCCCAAGTCAGACGAATTTAGGGCACCAGGTTTGAAAAACCCCTCAAACTTAATTACTCGAGTCAAAAAGGCATTTGAAGAGTAGAATAAGACTTTCAGCATTTTTCTATTTTTATGCTGGATACGGTTTATACTCGTTGACCAAACTGTCTAAACTAAAGTCCAAAACCAAGAATCACAGACCTCCAACCCATCAATACATGCACATTCTAACAAGTCCATCCCCAAACTTGCCTTTTGAGCAAGTTTGGTTCTAATTTAGGGACGAATCTCTTATGATCTAAGTTAAGGGATTAACAAGTCATAACTAAGTGTTGCCTGCAGCGGGACAAGAATCTAACCAATCTATTGCTCTATCTCTTAAAGTGCATGGAAACAACCTAAGTATGATGGCGTCATTTAACACACCCTGATATTTAAAGTGCTGATACATGTCCAATAATTTAGACACATGTGCATGCGGGTTTTCATCAGATTTGCCATAGAATTGTTGTCCATTTTGAAACATGTTAATGACACTGCTCTTTAACTAGAAGTTTGGAAGACCAAAAGGTGGGTAAATTTTACTTGATTGGTTCTAGAAATTTGTGGGGTCATAAAGTTATCTACAAGCATATTACCTTCATCAACTAGCTCAACACCCAGTAACACTTGATTGTTATTTGTCATTACCTCCTGTTTTTGATTTTTTGATTTATCTAATTCATTTGCTTATCTTAATCTACGGTGTAAGGTACGTCCAATTTTCAGGTCAACTTCTAAAAGATCTCCGTGTTTCGAATATTGCATGCACAAATATGCGTAAAGCAAAAGGACTAGTTAATGAACTAAAACTAAAAATTACTAAAATAAAATAAAATAAAAATAAAAAATAAAGCTTTAAAAGTCCGAATTAGTGAAATCTAAAAATAAATTTAAACTACAATCCTCGGTGACGGAGCCAAAAACTTGTTGTTAACCTCAAGTGTATAAATCGCACAGGTAATATTGTGGATTTTTAAGTCCATATTAACATACCCACATGGATTGTGTAAACTTATTATTTTAGATTACACTCCTTAAAGGTATCTAAAGAAGCTTGATTTGGGAATTTTGTTTTAAAACTGAGCTAACAATTAAACTAAAAAGACAAAAGATTTGAATTTTTTAGAAACTATAAGAAAAGCATGCTAGAATCGAGAATCTACTTTACTTCCCTCCTTTATGCATTGATTTAAACATCTAACAAAAATTCAAGGGGTTTTGAAAATCCATATTTCTAAAATTGTTAAGAATTTATTTCGGACAAGCATTAACACATTTTCCTACACATTACCCGATTATATTTCTATGAAGAATGCGAATGTATAGGAAATCATTATAGTTTTATGAATACTATTGAAGATAACACAAAGTATAAGTGTATATTTCTATCCTCTATTGGACTTTATGACAATTAAAACACGTCTAATGAATTTCTACTCTCTTGAACATAAGAAAACATCACAACAATCATACAACTAGTGATCAAGTAATTGCATAATAATAAATGCACCAATCAATTGCTCAAACCCATCAATTATAAAAATTAAATGATAAATCAATACATAAAATCCAGAAAAGAAATTTTCTTCATGATTCTAACATTAAAAACTTATCCTAACAACATAATTCAAGATAAATCACAAGATAAATAATTGAAATTCATCACCCAAATCATAGTCTTGATCTTTGATCTTCAATCTTGGATTTGGTGTAGTGTGGTCCTTTGAGAATTTGGCAGCCTTTTGATATTATTCAACTGATTGGGAACCCCCAAAAATGTGCCTCACATCTAGTATATATAGGTTTAGGTAAAACCTAGGCGAAAAGAGGAGAAATATGTCGAAATTAGGATAAAAAGCCCTGCAGTCTGCCCAATCGAACTATCGTGTGACCACAAGGTTATAAGTGGTGCAGCCACACCTTTATGAATTTTTGATTTAGACCATTTAACGAATAGTAGTGCGGCCGCACGGTTATAAGGTGATGCGGTTGCCCAGGCTTCCACCCAAGGCGCAATTTTCATCTTTTATGCCATGTAAGGTTGTCCTCATTCTTTTATTTCAATCCAGGTCCTTCATCTTTTTATTAGAGCAATTTGATCCTCAAATTTCTTATTTCTTCCGAATGAGTTCTCTCTTTGAATCTTCCTCCACTTTGCACCTCAATTGCCTTCATCAACTCTCCATTTGCACAATTTAGCTCTTTTATCATCCAATTGACTTGTTTTTGCTTCAATTGCTTCATGTTCTCAACTTTGGGATATTTTCTGCAATATAAGTAAATAATAACAAATCAATAGAAAATATTCTAAAACGATAACAATAAATCATATTTTTTAGGATATAAATAAGTGTATAAAATACACTTATCAATGTTATCCTACCCTTCTAAATACTTGACTTGATTATATCATTTGTTAAGAGAGATCTTTCAATTGTAAAATTATCATTTGTATTTTGGTGATTTCGAGAGCCTTTTGAAAACTTGATTATTGTTAAGGAAATGTGCTCCTTGTTGTTAGTCACCTAAGGATAAGTGCTCATTGTTGTAAGTCACTTAGGGATAAGTGCTTCTTGTTGTAAGTCACTTAAGGATAAGTGCTTCTTGTTGTAAGTCACTTAAGGATAAGTGCTCATTGTTGTAAGTCACTTAAGGATAAGTGCTTCTTATTGTAAGTCACTTAAGGATTGCTACTCCTTGTTGTAAGTTACAATTATAGTGCATTTGACCTTGCTCGTGACGGAGAGCTTGGCAGCGAAGGACGTAAATCAAGTTGTTTGATTGAACCTCCTTAAAATATCATTTGCATCTTCTTCTTCCTTTTATTTACTTACATTACACTTATTATTGCATGTTAATCCATATTGTGCAATATTGTTTCAAGGTGTTACACCTACTTCATTTATTGAATTTACACTTTTATAGTACTCTATCTTGATCATTTAGTTAATTTACTCTTTCTATAGCAGTTAGTGTTTATAATTGAATCATCATTGATTTTAAGCTTAATATTATTTATCAAAAAAGTTTTATAAAACCAATTCACCCCCTCTTGGTTAGTTAGTCTAGGCCTATCAATTATCTTGATCAAAATTGTACGTACCCATCCTACGTTTGACACTATTGTCCTTTATGAAGTTCAATATTCATTGCCCAATATTATTATTTCCTTGTTTATGAAAATGACATCTATTTAGGCTCTACTTGATAGTACTATAGCAATTATAAATTGGTTTATTTATATTTTTGAGGTAAAATGCGTGATCGAAAAGTAGAGAGAGAAAATATATGTGATTAAAAGTGGTTTGAGAAATTGTGTTATTTATAAATTTGGCTTCATTTTGGTAAAAAAGAAATTGTTTATAAACAAAGACTGTGATATTTTTGAGATAAAATATATGGTTGATAAGTGATTTGAGGAAATGTGTGTGACTAAAAAGTTGTTTGGAGAAATTTGTTGTTTATAAACTTGTTTATAAACTTGTTTATAAAGAGTTTTACCAAACAAAATTATAATGATTGCGTTAAAGAACAGATGCTTAGATGGTTACACAAATGGGTTGTACATTTACTAGTATCACCAACTAATTAGATTTGCATTGATTGCAACAACCATCCAATCTTTTACATTTTTTGTTAATTCTTGTCATACCTTTGATGTGAATCTTGATTTTCTCTTTGCACCAACATATTAAATACTTAAGCTCCTTTTCACTTAGGTCAATTGGATCTTGACCTCCATCTACCTTATTGGAGATTCTTGTGGGGGGCTTATCACCAGTAACATTATTTTCATGAGTTAGTGCTTATCTCGTACTACCAATACTTGTATGTGGTTTAACAGTAGGGCATTTAGTTTGAATTTGACATCTGGACAATTTAAAAAGAAATCACATGATGTGGTCCCGTTCGGGAAACTCGCGGAATTGACTCTTGAAAGGCCTGGAAGTTCCAATTTGAGGTTGGAGATGGACAGTGACATGAAGTTCGAGTCTCACGACTCAAGAAGTTAAGGTATATCAAACCTTATACCCATTGAGATGCGGAAACAAGAATCAACATGCGTTGAACGCCACAAAAGGTTGTCCAGATCCTTTGATAAGTTCGTTTGTTGAACGCCACAAAGATTGTTAATATTTGATGAGTTCGGATTGAACGCTACAAGATGGGTGAATCTTAATAAGTTCGATTTGAAAAGGGAATCCACACCTTTGGTATTGAAATGACTGGAAAAAAAAATGATTATTAAAAATCCAGTCTAACTATTACAATAAAAAAATAACATATAAATAAGTAAAAAAAGACCTAACAACTAGGGTAGCCGCTATAGAGGTGCAAAACCTTAAGTAAATAATCAAAAACGGAAAATAACATAAAAACGCGGAAAAACCCTTAACAGTAGAACCGTGCGATTGCGCTGTATAAAGTTGCACGATCGCATGGAAGGCCATTTTATTCTCAGGTTATTTTTTTGACACCTCGCGCGATCACCTTATTATTGAAGCACGTGATCACGTGGTTAAAGTCTCGGCTCTGTCTTTGTTTCATCTCCAACTTGATCCTAGGCTCGTTTCTTAGCATGTTCATTTGTTTTAGCCTTGAATCTTCTTCAACGGTCTATACTTGATATTTGATGCCTCCGAACATGTACTTGAGCTTTTGTTTGGCTCGAATTGCAAATTTTTCTTTAAAAATTTAAGGGCCTTTTTAGCAATTTTTTAAGCTTTTCTTTAAATTCATTTTCAACTACCTATTTTTATGGGACCATTACTTTTCACACTTTTTTGCCACACATTCCTTCAAAAAAAAAACTCTCCTTACCATACAAGTCAATTGTCATTTGTAAGATTGGCAACGGGGCGAATTGGGGCGGATTGGACCCCGATCCGCCCCTCCCCGAATTTTTTTGGTCCGATCCGGATCCGCCCCGCGATCCGTCAAGTTTCGGGTCGGGTCGGGGCGGATCGGGTTCGGGTCGTGGCGGATCGGTCCACCGATCCGTCGAATTATTTTTATTTTTAAAAATTTTTTAAAATTAAATCTTTTAAAAAAATTTAGAAAAACTATTTTTTTATTAAATTTTATTTTATTTATTGAAACGAGACATATAGAGATCAATTCGCCGATTTAACGGATCGAGTTTTTTTGCCATCATTTATTATAATTCTTTCTTCAAATGAAGAACATGAAAAATGTGTTTTCTTTAAAATGCAAAGATTGCAGGTTATTCCCAGAAATTAAAGTTTGCTACAAAATTTACATATTAGATTTTTATACATGATACAAAATTATATTAAAAAAAAATGTCGGATCGCGGATCGAGGCGGATCGGATCAGCCCCGATCCAAATCCGCTCCGTGAATTTTCGGATCTGGGCGGATCACATAAATTTCGATCCGTCGATCCACGGATCAGGATTTTTTCGGATTGGATCGACGGGGCGGATCGAATTTTTTTGCTATCTCTAAATTGACAAGTCATTTAAAGCGATCTTAATTGTCATTTAAGAAATACTCCCTCCGTCCGAATTATATAGGATGACTTTCTTTTTTTACTTGTCCCATTTATATAGACATGTATTTTATTGGAAATTATTTATTTTGTTTGTTTACTAATGTACCACTATTCATTACTTTAAATAATAATAATTTTACTACTTAAATAAGGGTAAGTTGAGAATTTTCTTTACAAAAATTACTTTCTCAAGCTTTCTTAATCCGAGTGAAAAGTTAAACCAAAATATATAATTGGGACCAACAATGCTACTATCACAACCAATTTCATACAACTTCTCATACAACCCTTCCAATATGACAAAATTCCCTGAATAATGTTTACTCGACGACACCAATCCAAATCAATTCTCAACATAAAGAACTCGCCTCTCTCCTCCTTCGTTCCTTTTCCTGCTCCCACTACCAGCTTCAAATAAGAGGGCAGCTCGACCGTTCCGACCATCCATCTCCGGCGAACTTTCTAATTTCAGTGTAAGTCTTCCTAAGCCACACGAAACCAAATCAATTTTCAACCTAAAGAACTCGACAAAAACCTCTCCTCTCCATTCCCCTGACCTGCTCCCACTACCAACTCCTGAGAAGAGGGAAGCCCAACCGTTCCGACCATCCATCTCTAACGAACTTACATTTCAGTGTAAGTCTACATTCTGTAGCCACAAAGCGTTTTCGAATTCGAGGCGTAGGAAAGTTAGGGTTTCTGAATCAAATGATTTCGACCACGCATCTCGCGTTTTTACTATTTGTTTATTCATCTTTGCACCAATTTACATTTGAGTATTTAACAGGAGGCGAGTAGATAAATGTATCTCTACATTTTTACCGGAATATGTATTTTGAAATACGAATCAGTGATTTTTATTGTAATCAATTTTTGTGGAATATGAATCTATATGAATTTGTGATTTTTAGTGTAATCAGTTTTTGTGGAATATGAATCTATACGAATTTGTGTTTATTCATCTATGCAGATATTTTTTTTCTTGATATGTTGTTACATTCAGTACAAGTTTAAGAAGCATTTTCAGTCAGATTTTTTGCTAAGTTACTGCTATTTTTTCATCACTTATCCAGACAGTAAGAAACATAATGGGAGGTAACCGTAAAGTCTGCCAATGTTGTAGGCAACCAGGGCACTAGGCACGTCATTGTCGTAACAAGCAGACATGCCCTTGGTGTGGAGACGGCTACTTGAGGTGGCTCAAAGTGGTTAACGTCGAGAAGTCCAAAGGAAACTTGTTTTTCAATTGTAGTAAGCAGTGCGGATTCTTCGAGTGGGACATTGGCCAATCAAGCATTAATGTCACGAGTGAAAGTGTGTCTAAGGATGAAACCGAAGACTTGTCCGGGATGCTTAAAAGGTGTGCTCGGATATTAGATGAAGATGACGTGAAGATGACATTGAACTTCACCATTCGGAAGGGGAAACAATCCGAGGACGACAAGGGGAAAGGGAAGATGCATCAATGATCAAGAATTGAGCAAATGTAGCCTATTTTAGAGTTGATTAATCTTGAAGTCTGGAAACTAGTATGAAATACTTATATTTTAATGTTGAAGTCATGAAACTTGTCTATTTGTCTGCTTTTAATTAGAAGATGGTGAAAATTTTAGCTAAACATTCTTCTTTGCCTTGAGATTTAGTCGAAAATTTTAATATGTTCCAGCATCTTTAATTGCCTCACAGTTTATGTACTAAACTAATTTGCTAAAATCAAATACCAAATATTCAACACTCTTGGGGAAAATTGACCTGAATATAAACAAGCACATCCAAATAACAAAATACAAATCATTAAAATAATTTGTGTCAATTCTCCATTCATCTTCTTTCAACCATAGCACCAAAATCATCAAGATTACACAGTTCACAAAAGAATTAGAATGCGTCCTTAAAAAAACACAATTTAGCTTTACAAATCGAAAACTACATTTCCTACACCTTCACAAAAAATAGTAAAAGTTTTCAAAAGTAAACTTACATTTCCTACAAGTCTTCACAAAACAAAATTCAACTTCGTAAATCAAAATCCACTCCAAACCACTCATTTGTTCTATTCAAATCTAGCACATTTCGTATAGCACTTAGAGAAAATTGTTGTTGTTGTGATGACTGGCTTTTTGGTGGACCTTCATGTATGTTTGTTTGCGTCGAGTTCTTCGTTTTGCTTGCCTTTGAAGTAACCTACGTGCCAAAATGAAGGCTCAAACACTATATTTAATTATTAGACCAACGAAATAGAAGAAATTGATTGAACACATACCTTTGCTTTTTTTTTTCCTAGTCTCCAAAGGTCCCTCTTACCGAACTTTTTTAGGCGCCGGTTTCCTTATTGAGAAAATTGGATCCAAAGGTTCCTTTTTGCTTGTTTAGTCAACTGTCGATTACATCGAAACAACCTGAATTTTGATGGGCTTGTCCTGTGATTATGATCTAGACAGACATTGGTAACACGCCGTGATCCTAAAGTATCTACACTCACTGACAATTTAGTCTCACACCTTGTTTGCATAATCGGAAGAGGATTCAAACAATTACTAGTAGCACTACTTCTCTTTCCTTCTCGGCCGCATACAAACACTCCATATCTCGCTAGCCCATCATCATTATTTTTAGAAGTACTCTTTCTAACAATATTCATTATAATTTAAATGTGGTGTAGTTAAAAAATGTTGTTGTGTCAATATAATTACCCTTTTTATTTATTTATTTATGTATAAAATATTTTACGAAAAAATATGTCGTTGAAAATGAGTTTTGGAGAAATGAAACTCGAACAAGGACCTAATGTTCATGGGGTATTAAATATGTTCGAGATAGTTTAATTTTTAATTTTTTGTTGCTTCTTGAATTAGTGAAGTCTATTTAATCTTGAATTAGTGAAGGTTATTTAATGTCAAATGAAAATTGAAAATCAAGAGAATATTATTTTGTTTGAAATAAATATATTTTAGACATTTGCTTTTTAAAATTTCTCATTACAAGTCCGTGAGAATTATAAAGGTTTAAAAAGTTGGCACACTACACTCAAATTGATGGATCCGAAGTAAGTGATCACATGAAGTGTCCCTTCTCGTGGCACGAGCTCATCCGTTTACGCGCAATCGCACACTTATTTAATGGAGTATTGCGCCCCTGGTCCCAAAGTTATTTCTTTATACTAAGTTGGTCCTCTAACAAGAAGTAAATATGTTTCAATCTTACTATACGTTTTGTTATAAATAGCGTCATTCCCACGTCCTCTTTGTGTATAACAACTCCCTCGACATGATTTAACTGAACAATATTATACACACAAACTTAAAACACTTTTATCACAAATCATTCACCTGCACTATTTATCATCGTTTTATATTGTTAGGTTGAAGCTGAAGTTGAAGTGTCTTTTTCGATTTTGAACCTCAATTGTTACTAAAAAATAAGGGATTAATTTTAGTAACGGTCACTGAAACTTCATCAAAATTTCAAAATGATCAATGAAATCTCACTGAAGTTTCAAAATGATCTCTAATGTTTTAAACTTACACTAAATATAACTCAAGTTTGCAAATGTTTCAGCAATGGGTCACCCAACTAAATTTTCAAGGTAGTTTCTCTCTATGCATATTCACAAATTTAAAAATGTATATATATATTTTTTTAAGTAAAATGCTTGTAACATGTTTTTCTAAAATTTTTCACTTGATTATTTAATTTTATAAGATGCACGTTATTATTGTTTTCTCAAAAATAATTTGAAGTCAATAGTGATTTTGTTAAAAAAATATATACATTACAAACACATGTTTAGTAACAAGATCTTTATTTTGTGAGTTTTACACTTTTGTCCACATAGACACATCTAGTTTATGTAATTATTAACGACGAGTACGTTGTCACATTGGAACTTAACGGTGCCACATCACATTTCAGAGTTGAAAATTTAGCTGAGTAAATATTTTCAAAGTATTTGCAAACTTGAATGATCGTTGATGTAAATTTCAAACTTAAGTAACCATTTTGAGAATATGACGAAACTTCAGTTATCATTTGTCACACTCCAAAAGATTTTATTGATTTTTTTTTTAAAAAAAAAAACAATATTAGGAATATAAATGTTGTTTAAAGAAATAAGAAAATAAAAATATATTTTTCGAAAAATGGCAGTAGGGGTCGACCCAAACAAGAAACGAGAGCTGCAGACACTTGAGGGTATTGAGCAGGGGGTCTACCCCATTGCTAGGGATGACAATGGGTCGTGTATGGATCGGGTTTGAAAAATTCATATCCTACCCACTAGATATTTATAATCTCTATACCCTACTCATATACCATTTAAGAATGGCGAGTCGGGGGCGATTCGAAGACGGGTATACTTCTATACTCATTTGAAATCCATTATCTATGTTTTTTATTTTTTATTTTTAGGGATACATGCATTAGTGTAGTTAAAAAAAAAAAAAAAAAAAATCCCTTTTAAATACTATAACTTTTTTGGGGAATTTGGGTTGATACCTTCCTATGAAACCATTTTTTGATTAATGCAACCCTACTTATAAAAAAATGAAAAATGGAACATTCAAATGAATGAATTGTATATATACCATGCAATCAAATAGAGAGAAAAAATAGGAAAATAAAAATAGAAAATGGAATCTCACGAAATCGGAGGTTACAATTTGAAATTCCAAAGTGCGATCCAGAATCTGTAAATGGAAAAATGCTATAAGAATGCCATTGAAATAAATGGGCAATTATAAATTTCAACCCTTTGAAAAATCAGCCATACCTCTATTGGATTTTCTCATTTTCCTTCTAATGAAGTAAATCTGTTTCAGAATATTTCTTCAAATGACATAATCATTAATTAAGAGAATTTAGGTTGATACATTCCTATGAAACCATTTTTTGATTAATGCAACCCTACTAGAGAGCCAAGCTTAAAGGAAGTACTTCTTCCATGAAAAACAAACTTTGGGAGAAAATCTTTATGTAAATTTGAGACCAGCACAGGTAGATCCCGATCGGAAGGATCTGCTTCCCTAAGCATCATTATCATGGCTGAGAATCACGAGAGAGGTGGAAATTTGCAAGAAACAGACCGGGCGAACAATGATCGAACAGAGGTAAACTGCAGTGATCCGCTTACTCTTCACAGTTCAGATCATCCAGGTATGACTCGTCACTGTACCTTTGAATGGTAAGAACTACTTGGCGTGGAGTAGATCTGTGAGAATAGCACTTGGTGCGAAGCTGAAACTTGGACCGTAGATGGATATGTTAAAACACCTGATAGTAATTCTCCTTTGTTTGAAAATTGGTCGAGAGCCAACTATATGGTAACTTCTTGGATTCTGAACTCTATTTCTAAAGACATAGTAGAGGCCTTCCTTTACACTGGTTCTGCGAGAGAGTTGTGGTGTGAGATTGAAGAGGGTTTTGGGGGGTGTAATGGACCCTTACTATACCAGATTTAACGTGATATTAGCTCAATCTTACAAGGAAATTTAAGCATTTCACAGTACTACACAAAACTCAAACGACTTTGGGATGAACTGACATTTTTAATGCCCTTACCTGAGTGTACTTGTGGTTCGGCTAAGTCTGTAAGTGAAATTAATTCATTTACCAAGCTTATGCAATTCTTGATGGGGCTCAATGATGAGTTTGAACACACACGTAGTCAGATATTAGTCATGGAACCCTTACCTCCTGTCATAAAGCATATTCCATGCTTCAAAGGGTAGAGAAACAGAGGGAAGTTCAGGTTACTTATGGGGAAACTTCTGAACTTAATGCCTTACATGTTAGGACTCCAAACTTCAGAAGGAATGGTGGAGGTATTGGATATAATAGGAAGATTGACTTGAGCAAAAAGGAAAGGGAGCAACAATACTGTGTTCATTACAATACAAATGGACACATAAAAGAAAATTGCTTCAAAATCATAGGATACCCAGACTGGTTTAAATAATTGAGGGAGCAAAAAAGGGAGAATGGAAATAGGCAGACAGCCTACATAGCTGACAATCCTATGGATTTTGAAAATGAGGAAGTTACTGGAGAGCAGACCATTTTAGGAAATCAGATGTAGAATATAAACCTGACAGGCATGATACAGACAGAATTGAGCAAAATAATGAAAAAGAAAGGAATAAGTACTGGTACAGGACACTTGGTGAACTTTGCTCATCTTGAAGACTTTGCAGGTTCAGTACTTAGACCTAGACTTGTTCATGCTTTAAGTGCTTCAAATTCATTTGAAAATGGTTCTTGGATTATTGACAAAGGGGCATCTAGCCACATGTGCAATGATCTGTCTCTTCTACAAAAT
Source organism: Ligustrum vulgare (assembly GCA_963555705.1). Lineage (NCBI taxonomy): Eukaryota > Viridiplantae > Streptophyta > Magnoliopsida > Lamiales > Oleaceae > Ligustrum > Ligustrum vulgare. The sequence continues at coordinate 21,594,071 of OY743171.1, forward strand.
CCCCAATATACAAAAACCACCATTCCTGTTTATCTACCAGATGGAACCATAAATTTTGTTAAACACATTGGAAATGTCATCCTAAATAAACGCCTTAATCTTACCAATATCCTGCACATTCCTACTTTCAAATATAATCTTTTGTCTGCCAGTAAATTGACTACTCAATAAGGGATTAAATTCATTTTTATGAATGACCATTGTTATTCGCAGGACCCTCTAACTGATACAACTTTGGCAGTGGGTAGATTAAAGAAAGGACTATACATTCTTGATAGCAGACCTCTTCCTGAATCAGATGCCTAAGAAAATAAGGGTTGTGCTACTTCTTCACCATTTCTTTGTAATTCATCACACGTTTTAGATAATAATGCCAAAGACATAGTGATACATCTTTGGCACAATAGGTTAGGACATGCATCCGTTAATGCATTACATCATGTAAATGTTCTAAAACCTTTTAATAAAAATGTTCTTGTTCCTTGTGATATTTGTTCTTTTTCAAAACAACACAGACTTAATTTTCAATCAAGCAGTATTCAAACCAAGCAACTTTTGATTTGATGCATGTTGATTTGTGGGGACCATATAAAAGAGCAACCCATCGTGGCTCTAACTATTTTCTAACTATTGTTGATGATTATAGTAGAGCCACTTGGACATTTCTTATCAAACATAAAACCCAAGTTTGTCAGACCATCAAAATGTTTTACAAACTCATTGAAGTTCAGTTTGGAAAAATGATTAAAATCTTCAGACCAATAATGGAACGGAATTTGTTAACAATGATTTAACAATTTTCTTTGCTAAAAAAGGAATCATGCACCAAACCAGCTGTGCTTACACCCCACAACAAAATGGTGTTGTGGAGAGGAAACACAGACACCTCTTGCAGGTAGTAAGAGCTCTCATGCTACAATCCAATATTCCAAAACAATTCTGGGGAAAGTCTATTCTCACTGCAACCTTTATAATAAACAGGTTACCATCACAACTTTTGCATTGGAAAACCCCTTTTGAACTTTTACATAAAAAGAAACCTACTTATGACAATTTGAAAACTTTTGGTTGCCTTTGTTATAACACTAATACCAAGCCTAGAAAGGAAAAATTTGAACCCAGGAGTTTTAAATGCATTCTCCTTGGCTATAGTGCTCATAAAAAAGGTTTTAAACTCTTTGACATAAATAACAAAGTTGTTTTTGTTTCAAGAGATGTTATTTTTCATGAACATGTATTCCCATATGCACACACTCAGCCCACAGGTTCTGATCTACCTTTACCCATAACCAATTATCATAATCATGAAGCCATTAAGTCTGATCATGACATGGGTATTGAAAATGAACAAAATTTTTCAAATAGTTCTCCAACACATTATTCTGATACATCCACTGCCAACAATGGTATCAATCATGTTCATGAAAATAGCAATTTTGAATCTGTTCCTGAAACTGAAAATGGGAATCCTGAGACTGAGGTTCATCCTTCTATTCCCTCTACATCCCAGTTTACTCTTATGCCCAAAAAAAGCTCAAGACAAAAGGTTGCTCCTTCTTGGTTGAAGGACTTCATCACTAATCTCAGTTTCACTCAATCAGACATCCCAGACTCTAGCTGCAACACCTCTGTTTCTAACCATTCTTCATCCAATTCCCAGAATTCTCTCATTTTTAACCCAGCTCATGTTCAATTTCTTGCCTCTGTTTCTACTATTCAAGAACCTAGATCATATAGGGAAGCAAGCACTAAATCTGAATGGGTTCAGGCAATGGCCAGTGAACTTGATGCTCTGGAAAAAAATAACACTTGGATCCTTGTTCCTTTACCTGCTAAGAAGAAACCTATTGGATCTAAATGGGTTTATAAGACTAAACTCAGGGCTGATGGATCAGTTGAGAGATATAAGGCTAGGTTGGTAGCAAAGGGGTATAATCAGGTTGCTGGGATAATTTACTCTGAGTGTTTTTCCCCCGTTGCAAAATTGGTCACCATCAGACTGTTTTTTGCTATAGCATCTGCACATAACTGGCCACTATTCCAACTGAATATTAATAACGCCTTCCTTCATGGATTCCTTGATGAGGAAGTGTATATGGTTCCCCATACTAAAGAAAAGGAAGGTTTTGTATGCAAGCTTACCAAATCACTATATGGCCTGAAGCAAGCCAGTAGACAGTGGAATGCTGAACTTTGTAAACATCTGAAATTGTATGGTTTTGAGCAATCTAATAATGATCATTGTCTGTTTCTGCTGCACAAACCCACCTCTTTCACGGTTTTATTGGTCTATGTTGATGATGTGCTTCTCACTGGGACAGATTCTTCTGAACTTCAACAGGTAAAGGATTTTCTCCATTCTCAGTTCACTATAAAAGATCTTGGTTTTGCTAAATTTTTCTTAGGTATAGAAATTGCAAGGGGGGTTGAGGGTACCTATATTTTCCAGGAAAAGTATGCTTTAGATATTATAACTGATGCTGGTTTACTTCAGTCCAAACCTGTATCTACACCTTTTCCTTCCGGTTTAAAATTATCCACTGGTTCTCAGCCTTTATATGATGATCCTAAACAATATAGGAGACTTATAGGAAGACTTTTGTACCTTAATCTAACTAGACCCGATATTTCATATGGTGTACAACAATTAAGTCAATTTGTACATTCTCCTTCTATTGAACATTGGAATGCTACATTACATCTTTTGAGATACTTAAAAGGGACATTATCAAAAGGTCTTTTTTATCCTTCTGACAACAATTTTTTGCTGCAATCTTATTGTGATGCTGACTGGGGTTCCTGCCCAGACAGTAGAAAGTCTTTAACCGGGTTTTGTATTTTTCTTGGAGGGGCACTCATCTCTTGGAAGACAAAGAAACAATCTACTGTCTCTAGAAGCTCTACCGAAGCTGAATATAGACGCCTAGCTTCTACCACCTGTGAACTATAATGGATTTCTTATATGCTTAAAGATTTCAAGGTCAGCTTTCCACTTCCCATTCCTCTATGGTGCGACAATCAGGCAGCCATCCATATCACAGCCAACCCAGTTTTTCATGAACGCACCAAACACTTGGAGATAGCTGCCATTTTTTGCACAACAAGTACAAGGAAGACTTCATCATTCCGAAACATATTTCTTCTCATCATCATAATGTTGATTTCTTTACAACCTCTAACTGCTCCCAGATTCCAGTTTCTTATTTCCAAGTTGGGAATGCTGGATTATCACCAATCTCCAACTTGAGGGGGGGATGTTGAATATATTATAAATATTTATATAGCTTTACTTTTCAGTTGTAAATAGTTTTATTTCAGTTACCAGTTTGTTAGGTAGTTTTAGTTTGAGGATCATATTGACAGCTGTACATAGTTTGTTACCTAAATGTCATTACTGGTATATAAGTACCAATTCTTGTATTCTTTAATTCTGTAAGTGAATACAGAAACCAGATATTTTTTCTCTCGAATCTCGTTTTCTCAAGAATAGCTAAGTACATTTCTGGAAGAACTGAAAACTCAATAGGAATGCCACAAAAAAGAGGCAGGTTTGAAGGAGAAAGAGTAAAGAAACTAGAAGGATGTAGAATCATAAAAGACAATCAACAATATTACAAGATTAGATCGTAGAAAAGTATTTCTGTAATGGTTCCACCTCCGCTAACTCAAATCTTGGAACCACCAGCATCGTAGAAAATCCGTTCAACACACCACTCTCTGATGATGACAACTCAACACCTTTTTCAGTTTCGAATCATGCAATTCATGAAGAACTTGTTTGAAAACTATCAATCTATCGATTCAGTCCAGTCGATAATTTTTGACCAATGAATCTAGCTAAAGGGACATCTAAAAATACTTATCAAATCATTAGTGATGAAAACTATAGTCCAACCAGCTCCCCCATGGATTTACAGATAACTGAGCCCCTGTTTGGCCCCCATTTTCAAAAACTAAATTTATTCAACACTCAATCTCAATCATCCTTCTTATTCAAGTCCTCTATTTTTTACTTTTCAAACAATTTTTAACCACACATTCTCCCAAAAACACTATTCAAAACCAAATTTTTTTTCAAGAACTTGGGGCCAAATGGGGGCTGATTATCAACTGCTTGTTGTAGAGTATGCTAAAAGTGGATTATTCCAAATAGCTCCAAACTCAATCGGAAATAAAATTTTCCCATCTGTTAATTTAGATACAAAACATGGAATTCGAGTCTAACTTTGGAAGTTTGGAAACCAAAGCTTCACAGATTGGTTCTAATAAGTTCTATTTTTCATACCAGTGGGACAGAGGCAATGCTGGAAACATAAATTCAACCAAAAATCTGCCAACAATTGATAAATTTACAACCTTTAGAAGCACAATGGAGATGGATATGGTTTCATCTTCTTAGCTGCCTCCTCAACCAAGTCCTTATAATGGCTTCTTCTGATCTAGTTAATTTTTATCATTTGTAAAAATGAATTGTCCTACTCTGTTAAAACACCTCTAAGGGCAATTTGGTATGTGAATAATTACGATCACAGATTATGCTAATCTTTAAATAGTCACTGCATTCATCTACTAAATCTTCAGTTATGGCATGACACTATGATTCTCATATCTTCTTTAATTGTCCTCTGTCTACAAGGTTAGTTACCGTTTCCCATCCCCACTGATTTTTTTATTATTATTCAAAACCTTAATTTCAATATCTGGTAGTCACGCTTTGATGCAAAACTATTAAAAATTTCAACCTCGGCTATTAGTTACAATCTCACGAATTACGAAAGGTACGGAGTTTGTATTAGTGTTATTTATATGCATGTATGAAGTCCGAACAAAGTCTGTGAGATAAGTCTAAAATCAAGATTTATTTCCTCTTAGCCAAGATCTGATTTTTTAAGGGTGATGTTTGATGTTGAAATTTGTTACTTTCAGAATTTAATGAAGTTATAGATCATATATATTGACTGAATTATACGAACTCGTGAATTAACATTGAGGCGTTCCTTGAGTCTCGCTGGGAACTCAATTGCAAACACTGTGGAAGAATTATAGAGACATGAAGAACTTACCTTAGCATTTATTCTTATTATTCCAATCGATACATTCACGTTCGACTAAAAAGAATAAGAAAATGATTAATTCACTTAAACATGTAATTAATCACACAACATGGATAAAATAACAAATCATTCCTCCAAAAATTTCCAAGAATCTTGAATGCTTGCATTCTTCAGAAAAACCTTAATAAAAATTTGCATTCACAACGAATCATTCCTCCACAATTTTCCTAGAATTTTGAACACTTGCATTCACAACGAATCATTCCTCCACAAATGCCTCCTTTGCATCATAAAAAAATTTTCAAGGCCTCCTTTGTAGTCTGCATTCTACTCACATCCTACTATTACGATATTCATAAACACTTGATTTTTCTGAGGCATCATCTCAAAGAAATTGTCAGCAAGTTCCATTTCCCTACCTTTGTGAAGCTCGAAATTATCAAGTTCCAGGACAAGGTATCAGGATTTGGAATTTCTAAGAACAGTTTGGTCGCCTCTTAACCCATTGTGATTCACAATTTGGTTTATTAGGCCTATTTGTGCCAAGTTTGATTTTCTTTCACTTGAAGTTGCTCCACCATGGACATGTGACACAAAGTGTGAAGCGGCTACGGTTGCCATAGTTGACACCTCTATCTAAATCCAAGGAGGGAAAAACAGAAATTAGTACAAATGCAATGGAAACGAAATAAAGGTTTCTACATAATGATTTATTTCATCATACAACTAGTTCAGAGCTCAAAAAAAAAAAATATTAAGACTACCTAAACTCTACATAATAATATTATTGGCACAAGTGATAATATACTACAATAGCTCAATTATCAGTCTATTAAAAGCTTAGACTCAAAAAAAATCAAATAAATTTTCTAAATATGTTTAATTAAAGCGAGAAAAATTAGCAACCGATACGATTTTGAAAAATCTGCCGAAATAAGTTAGTAAACAGAATTATTACCAGGTTACAGCAAACTTAGAGAGAGTTGTATGTACAAATGGTAATGGTCTGGTGCTGTGAATTGCAATGCAGTGAAGCATCCTCATTTGCATTTCGTGCAAGTGGAGCCTAAATGACACGTGGCTTGGAAGGATGGGCTTAATCACCTCAAAAATTGTTTCGTAGCACATGAAATTAAGGGCATCCCTGAGGATATATGGGGATCATCTTGTTAGTTGAAGTTACCGGAATATAGTCAACATTGATGATTTCGATGGGAACTGGGAGGCGAGGTCTATGGACAATTTGGATTTTCCTAAGCCAGCAGCACCCATTATCACTAAATTATTGGGCTTTGATTTTGTATTAGGGTTTGAAATCAGTTCTTCATTCACCATCTGTGGAGACCCTTTTTGCTCATAAGATCAGCAACGATTTAGGCGGAAGTGTAGTTGGACTTTGGATTGAAAGGTTGTGTTTGTTCCTTTTCACCATTAATTTCAGTGAGAGAAATTAGGAGGCATGATTTTCTCAAATTCTATTGATGATGAAAAAAAAATGAAATCTTTAAATTTGAATTAGGTGGTAAATATCATTTTTATCTTTATAAAAAGGCATTAATCAGTATAATATGTTGTGGTACTGGACATAATTCAGTTTTTGATTAGTGGGGTGGTGAAGGGACTAATTTCCTCATCTTTTTTTTAAGAAAATTAATGGGTAAATGGACCGGGTATGAATTTTGTAGAAAAACCCACATCGACCCATACCCATGTTGGATTTATAAATTTACCTCCATACCCTACCTACAAATTCATTTAATTGGATAATCTCCGCCCATTTGTGTCAGGTATCCAACGGATTTTGGATCCATGGTTATTGTTGTCATCCCTACCCATTGAAGGCAAGATGGATATCGACCCCTCAGGGGGTCGACCCCATTGATTTAAATTTGTATAATTTTCTGTATACTTAAGAAAATGTAACAAGAAAAGGTAATTTTATTAAAAAAACATATTTCATAATAATACATATATAATACATAAGGTAGACCTAATTTACAACAACAGAAAGTCAAAAACTTAGGTCCCGTTCTCTTTGTTGTTTTCAAAAACACTACTCTCTGAGAAAATTATCGGAAAACAGATAAGTCATGGTTGCAGCATCAATATAATAATGGGATTGCACAAATATCTGAAAATCAGGGTACCCCTGATATGTTTTCCAAGTGTGTACTTCTTCCACATACAAGAGAAACCGAACATCGTTCGACTTCATTGATAAGTGTGCTTCACATACTTATTGTAGTACTTGAATTGACATTTTGATTGACAAATTGAGTGAATTTCAATTTATAAATTATGTATATCTAGTACATTTAGGTACAACTTCAATTGGAAAGAAAATAGACAAGATTGAAGAGAAATTGAGGTAAAAGAAGAGCAAATTTGATGTCCAGGGACCTAATTGAAATAAGTCAAAAGTTTGGGTATGTAATTGCAGTGTCCAAAGAAGATGAAGGACCTGAAGCGTAAATATTTGAGGGGAATTTTTGTAATTAAGGTCAAAATTTGAGGAATAAATTGAAAAAGATTAGAAGATGAGGGACATGGATGCAAATTTTGGAAGCTACCCAGGTTATTGTAATTGCTCGACCGCACGGTTATAACGACCGCGTGACACTGCCTAGAATGACCAGTGTAAGGCCTATTAAGCCACACGGTCGCGAGATTTAAGCTCGCACGGCACTTTTTCGACCAGTTCCGAAATTTATTTTTCGGTTTTGTTTATTTTTCTTAAGGTTGCATTTAGCTCAAATTGTTGGCCTTTTTGGGACCTTTTTAGGTCTAATTTTTGGAGAGTATATATACTCCACCATCCTCAACGTCCTAAAAAAAAGCCCTAACCTCTTTCTCTCTTTTTCTTCTTCCTTTTCTTCTTCATTATTTTTCTTTCTTTGTTTGTCTTTATTTTTCCTTTAGTGTTTAGTTTAGTTTTTTATTTCAAACATCTAGCATCTATTGAAGCAAGGAAGCAAGAATTGAGGTGAAAATACAAAGTAAAGCTCAAGGATTTTTGGAACAAAAACTCAAGAGAAGAATTTATTTCTTTATCTTTTATTTTAATCTCTAATTTCTATACTTTGTGATGTATTTTCCTGAATCTTATCTTTTGTATAATATTTATACAATGAGCTAGTTTTTATTTTGTTGGGATGATTGATGTAGCTTAACCTAGTTAAATTAATTTTTATGTTTGTTTATTGATTTCATGTTACTCATTTCATATGTGTTTGTAATAATAATAGTGATTAATACCTTTCATTTGCTTAATTACCAAATGGATGGATTGTGATTTGTGTATTAATCGAGAGATATTATACATTTTAGACTAAAGTTACAAACAACCTAGGTTACATAATTTAGGTGATAGAGATATCCCTATTCCCATGTGGTTCAATTGTGTTATTCTTCAAATAGATTAATTTAGACTAATTAACATTTGAGAGAAGAGATTGGCTTGTGTTTGGAGAGATAAACCTTGAAATTATTGATTAATTAATTGATTAGGGCTAATTGACATTCGATAGAAGATGTTAGCTTGTGTTAGTTATTGAACTATGGCTATTTGACATTTGAGAGAAGAGATTGGTTATATTTGGAAATTGAACCCACTACTAATAATGAGTGATTAGATTCAATGCAAGTTACAAGATTAATTTGATGATGGTGAAGTGAAATCATGAATCCCAAAACTTTTATCATCCAAGTTTATGCTTATTTATTTTGTTTACTTTTGTCAAATTTAGGAGTAGATAATTAATCAAAACCAAATATCCTATCACATTTTCTCGACAACTCAACTAACATTAGAGTGGATTAATCAATCACAAATGAATCATTCCTCGTGGGATCGTCAACTCAGACTTTTCGAGTCCACTTTATTACTTGAACGCGATCCTTGCACTTGCAGTACACAATTTTAACGGACAAGTTTTTGGCACTATTGCCGCTGAATGATTTTATTTGTGTAAATTGTTCATTCTAGTTTAAATTGAATTGTTCTTTATTTTTCATTTTTGTATATAATTTTTCTTTTAATTCCAAAATGGCAGGACATGATTCACTTTTCGGTATTAATGAAGAAGATATATCGTTGGCTCGTTTCATTAACATGCAATGAGTTAAAATGATGAAATGCTCTGCAATTGCCGATATTGATGAAGATAACTTGCCAATGACACTAACATTTCCGTTGGGATTCTTGTCTCAATGTTACAAATCAATGGGAATCACCATTAGAGAACTCCATCACCCTCTTTCAAAATGAGTTGGAACGGTTGGAAAATCTCAAAACAAGAGTGAGTCAAGCAGCTCAAGAATTTGGTCAATTTCTCAATGTTTTGGATAATAGGTCAATCATCCATCAAGAGGTAGAAGAGCACATTAAAAAGAAAGAGTTCATTACAATGGAGCAAAATGAAAATGTAGAAACCATTGATATTGTGATTGGGGCCGATGTGGAGATCGAAATTTATATCGTTGTGTTCGAGTCCAATACCATCAATTTATATGATTTTGAGAAGGGAAAAGTCAGATTGTGTGTTGTAGACACATAATCAAGAGAAGTGAATCTTAGCAAATGTGGCAAGATATCAAAAGCTTTGTTTAAGGTGCCATGAAGACATTGTGCAAATAGTCAAGCTAATGACTTTAAATAAGCTATTAATGGGAGGCAACCCATCTTCTATCCTTTTACTTACTTTATTTTTATTTTTTGCATTTTATTTACTTTCTTGCAAAAAAGTTGATTAGGCCCAAATCCTCATCTTCGACATTTATTTCGTCCAAGTTGGGTAGTGTGAATAGATCTAATGAATTCTCATTTCATTTTAATATTTACTCATATCAAACTTTCAAGGTCAAAAATTTGCTTAAAACTCATTTTTTAGATCATATGATGCATATTGTATTTATATTTAATTGTGATTCAATGTTGAGGATGATGAGTAAATTATATTGAATTTATGAGTGGAATGAATATGTTGAATGTGATGTAAATTTTTTGTTTATTCACCATTTAATATCTACTCTTTTTTTTTTTTTTTTTTTTCATAGGATGCTCACAAAGTGTTTGATGAAATGTCTCATTGGAGAAATTGTTTTCAATCGAGTGGAGGTTTCAACACAAGTTTGGGGTGGATTATTGGTGATTGCTATGAGATTTTCACATGCCCAAGACTAATTATGAGTGACCCACTACTTCTTGGAATGTTTAGTAACTTCTTTCCTCTTACTTTGATTTTATTTTACACATTGAGAACAATGTGCATTTTAAGTTTGGTGGTGATTTCTTTTTTTGCATTGATATGTTAGACAGCCTTGTCAGTTTAAGATGACTTGATATTTAAAATTATTATTCATTCATGATTTATGACCAATATGTTATTTGTGTCTACTTTTGCAAATTGCTTATCTATGTAATATCCTAAGTTATATTGAGCACAATAGGCATGATTTATTATCGATGAAGATTGGAAATTATTGAAAGGTGGAGATATTTATGAAGTAAAAGAACTAGGTTGTGAGCTTGTATTTTAATTTTTTTATCAACCTATTCATTTTTTTCTAATGCTCTAAATCTCTTGATCCCATTGTGAGATAAGTTTTGGGGTGGTCAAGCAGGTAAAGGAGATAGTCTACATGTGTATTGATTCCATGTATGATCGATATAATTTGTGTGAAGTTTTAAGCCCATTTTCATTCTCCCGTTGCCATATCTTATAGTGATTAAGTCCGTTGGAGTATCTCAAAACTTAGTGCCATAAGTTCAAAACTCGGAAGTCACCGGCCTAAAGCTCGCTACATGGGTCAACTAGAAAGCTTAATGAATATGGTATATAAAAAAAATTTGCATTTATTTAATAAGTCTACCTAACTTTGTAGCTTTTTTTACTCGAGTTATTAAGTCATGAGCAATTATCACATTTGTAGATAGAAATCATGCATTTGTACTTATATAAGGACTTAAATTGATAATGAGTTTGAATTTCTTAGTGGCTGCTTGATTAGTGGAGCACTTAAAATTTGAGAGAATCATCGCATATCTAGAATGTTGAGATTGCCAGTAAAACCCAACCAAACTAAAGTAGAAAAAGAAATGAGTAATTTGAGAGTACCATCTAGAATTGCATTCGGGGAAAAAAATATTTATTGGGGGATGAATGCCATGAGTGGGAAATGAAGAAATTGACCACTGATGGTGGGTTAGTACCGAATTGAAACTTCTCCTCCTATTAATGTTTTCAAACCTAATTGATGATTGAAAGTAGCAACACGTGCGCACACGGACACATACCCCAATCGAACATCAAATAAGCTAAATTTCTTTTTGTAGCATTATTTGGAAGCATATTTTTTAATTGATTATATAATTTTACACTCGTGAATAATTTCCAAGTTGCCTAACATTGTTGATCCATTTTCCATGTTACTTGGTTGCACTAGTAGATAATTTTGCTTGAAACGAACAAAAGCTCAAGTTTGAGGGTGTGATAAATATGCTTTACACATTTATTTTAGTACTTAAATTAACATATTAATTGACAAATTGAGCGAATGTGTACTTATAAATTGTGTTTATCTTGTATATTTAGGTACAACTTCAATTGAAAAGAAAATGGACAAGATTGAAGAGAAATTCAGATAAAAGAAGAGCGAGTTTAATGTTCAGGGACCTAATTGAAAGAAATCAAAAGTCTGGAGACTCAATTGCAATGTCTAAAGAAGATGAAGGACCTGAAGCGCTAATATTTCAGGGGTATTTTTGTAATAAATGTCAAATTTCAAGGACTAAATTGAAGAAGATTAGAAGATGATTGATTTAAATGCAAATATTGTAAGCTACCGAGGTTATTGTAACTGGCAACCACGCGGTTATAACGACGAAGAAGAAGGGATCAAGTTACTTAGGGTAAAGGATCAAGCACAAGTTTCGTGATTCCAAAAATCAAACAAGAGGTGATAAAAGAAGGCCCAAAACAAGTGTTAATGGGTGGAAACCAAAATTCAAGGTGAATGACAGAATTGAAAGAGCAGTATGTGGAGTAGGGGCGAATCCAGGATTGTATGTTGGGCTAAGCTAAATTTTAAAAATTGTGGGGGTGATAATACTTGTCTTGTGATTTTCGGGGCCCGACTCGAACTTCATAAATTTAGCATCTGTTAAGCAGCTGTCCTTTTCATTTATAAACAATTTTTTGTTGTTTTCTAGGTAAAAATCACAAGTATTTACTTGTATCCTTAATCGGTAATCTCCAAGAATCCCAAAATCTACTAAACACATTCTAAATCACATTATAAAAAATACTTAAAATCATATTCTACAAATAAAATCTAAATCAGTTTTTCAAACGCATCCTAAAGCAATTCTTAATATCACATTCTCAATTCATATGCTAAAGTAATACTCTAATTATATTGGACCATAACAATAGAAAATAAGCATAATGCAATTACTTTTCCTTCAAGTGGTGATAATAATTAGTAAAATTATGTGGTGATAATAATTAGTAAAACCATTCATAACTTGACGAATCAAAAGGCAAAAAACATATGTAGAATTGCCGGTTTAATAACATGAATGTAGAATATGATCCTTTGCCTTCTTATACTCTTCTCTGTTCGACCAACTCATTACAAGTACACCGACATACATTAAAAAACCAATCGAAGCCTAAAATAGGAATCTCTGGAGTTTAATCTCAAAAAATAGTTGAGGATTTATCCACACGTAGAAAACACACAATACGCTAAATACTTAGATTCATCAATTGTAAAGCATAGTTGAGATTTGAGTGACTAGAGAGAGCTTGTCTAGTGTCTTCAGAAATCAGAGACTCTACTCAAAGTCTCAAACAATTTTTTTTATTTACCGACGAGTAGGGACGACAGACTGGATTGACGAAGTTGTGGCCTCGGAGCCGGAGAGGCCTGAACACCTGGAGGCTGCAGGCTGGAGACTGGAGTTGAGTCGTAGACAGTAGACTGTTGTCACTTGCCTGCTGATTGTTGTGAAGTCGCCTGGCTATGGAGTGGAGCGTGGACTGTGGGAGGGGCAAGACCGGAGACACCACGACGACGAGTAGTCAAAAGGGGGAGTAGGGTTGCTTTGGGGGGGGGGGGGGGGGGGGGAATTCGATCCACCAATTGTTGAGTTTTTTTTTTTTTTTTTTTAAACCCTGGTTTATCTAAAGATTCCTAATTAAATTAGGAAATATCTTTTATTTCTTTTTTCAATTAGACTACTAACTAGGTTGTTTATTTAGTTTCTTAATTAGAACATGACTTTATTTCTTAGCATATTTAAAGGCTTCTTCATTGTAACTTTTAATTGCACAATTTTGAATATTGTTGAGTGATTTTTCAAATAAAAAGGTAAGAATTACCTTATTTCTTTTTCTTCATTGAACTTCATAGAACTTATCATAGATGTAATTTTTGTGACATTTGACATAGAACTTATCAAATGATTAGATAACCTTTGAGGAGTTCAATAATCTTGGTTCTTATTTTCGCATTGTAACGGATTTAAGATTTCTGTATTTTAGATTATTGCGTTGTGAAGTTTGGGTTAAAATCCTATCGTCTATGACAATTCTAATTTAGAACATTCCGGTGTTTTCAATTATTATTCCACCAATGTGTCGTATTTCCCAAAAGAAACCACATCAGTTAATATCAGAGCTTGGATCTAAATTCAAGTTCTTCGTTTTTGTTCTTGTTTTTTGGTCATTAATCCTAACTTGTTGCGTTTCTTGAAAAAAATCGAATTCCTTAATTTTTTTTTCTTTTATTGGTATTGTGATTAATTTTCATCAAATATTTTTTTTAAAAATTCTGAGAATTCCGAAAATTCACAAAAAAAATTTAATTCTGAAAATTTAAAAAATTCAAGAATCATTTTCTTCAATTTCTATAAACTCTTATAGTGTTGAAATTTTTATTCCTCAAATTTAAGAACCACTTTCTTGAAATTCTTGAAATCTTTCAATTCTTCTTATTGATATCTTCCATTGCCTTGTGTCTTTAATTATTTGATTGGTTCTTTGGAGAATTTGGAAAAAGGGAATAAAGAGAGGAAAAATTAAGAGTATTGAGATTATTTTCTAAAAAAAAAAAAAGCCAATTTGAGTGATACATGATTTTAAAAACATGGGAGGATACTTTATTTTTTCTTGATAAATAACCATGTCAGACAGGAGAAGATCATATTCGTTATCAGTGGGTGACAACAAGCAATTTAACATGATGGTTGCATTCCAAAAGCAGTTTGATGAACTTCGATTGTCTATTGAAGGGGAAAATAATAGGTTGGATACACATGGTACACACATTGCTCAATTTCATAGGTAGTAATCTCAACAACCTATATAGCTAGGAGGGAGAATTGGTGTGAGAATAATCATAGGTTTGGAGTTGAGATTGATGATGAGAAGTATGTAGTGAGGGTGAAAGTTTTCAATCATCAATGACTAGTGTAGGAAGGAGGAGGGATAAGGGAGATAAGCATGACAGTGAGTATGGAAGAAATCATGTGGATTGGGAATATCAAAATGAAAATATCATCTTTCCATGGTAAAAATGATCTTGGGGTGTATTTAGATTGAGAGAAAAATGTTGACTTAATTTTTGATTGCCACAATTACTCAGAGGAGAAGAAGCTGAAGTTAGCTACAATAGAATTCACTAATTATGTTATCATCTGGTGGGGATCAATTGGTTACGAGTAGGAGAAGAAATTATGAGAGGCTTGTTGAGACTTGGGATGAGTTGAATGTGATTATTGATAAAATAAAGAACACAATTGATATCCAAGAGAATTTTTATTGACGATAATCACAGCTCTTTACAATCTATTTATAAAGTACAATGAATGAATAAAACTAAATGTTAGACTAGATAATTACAAGAGATTATAATAATTTACATTAAGATAATTATTGTTACACAAGATATTTACAGAATTTGAAAATACAATCTTCTTTACAACTTTGACTTGAGGATAAGACATTCAAATGTGAAAATGATATTTATGTCTAGATGGAGGACCTCCTTAATAACAGCTCGGATGAGTGATGGGACAATAGATGGAGTCAGAGATATGACGACGCCTTTATCAAAAAGTGACATGCGCCCATCCCCTACCAAACGTAGCAATGATTACTGCCAAAAAGTAAAATCCCCTTCTCCAAAAGCTAGGGTAAATATACGTGTAAAGTCCGCCACGTGTCCGATCCAAAACAACAAATTCCTCTATAAATAGAGCACTCCTCCCGCTTTGTAAGGGGTTAGCAATCTGATACTTTGAACTAAATATTTTATTCTCACTCCCTTTTCTCTCTTTTACACACTTATATTTCCCGCACTCAATTTATATTCGCTTGAAATGAGCACTGACTTCGGCATCGGAGTGCAAACGGGAGCCACTTCGGCCCCCTTTGCAAACAGATTATTTGTTACAGTGCACAGGAGGTCCACGTGTTCAAGAGGGAGGAGCTGAGACGTATTGGTCCAAGGTCCAGTCGGATTTTTTGGTCAACATTTTGGCGCCGTCTGTGGGAACCATACTGCTAACCACAAAAACGCATGATGGAAACCCACACATAGAAAGGAAGTTTTGAAAAAGGACAAGTAACCTCTTGCAAAAGAGCGGAGAACTACAAGAACTTTGAAACATAAATTTAATAACCTTGAAAAAGGCAAGAACTTTGAAACATAAGTTTGTTAACCTTGAAAAATGCAAGAACTTTGAAACATAAGTTTAATAACCTTGAAAAAGGCAAGAACTTTGAAACATAAGTTTCTTAACCTTAAAAAAGGCAAGAACTTTGAAATATAAGTTTAATAACCTTGAAAAAGGCAATAACTTTGAAACATAAGTTTGTTAACTTTGGAAAAGGCAAGAACTTTGAAACATAAGTTTGTTACCCTTGAAAAAGGCGTGAAACTTTGAAATACAAGTTTAATAACCTTGAAAAAAGGTTTAGAGCTTTGAGATAAAAGTTCACCTATCTTTGAAAGAGAAGATAAAACCAAAAAATTGCTCTGAACATGAATGAAAGTGATAATGATATTAACCCTCGTAGGAGTAGAAATGACCAGCTCAGCGAGGAGGAGGCTCCTCAGAGGCCTCATGAGAACACAAACGAGGGGGTGGCCCAAACTAACCCTCCGCGTCGGCACCGAAATCGTCGCATGCTGCAAGACATGACTCGCATGGCAGCCCAAATGCTGGAAATGCAGAAACAGCAGATAGAACAAACTGCTGCGATGAATGCTTACATGGCTAGAGGGTATGTTATGAACGAGCCCGTGATGCCCCCGCAATATTCACAGCCACATTACTCACCATCTAATGCGGCTACTGCCTCCTATTATTATCAAGATCCGTAGGCATATGCCGAGGTGGAATTCGTGCCTCTCTACGAAGAAGGCCCGGAGCATGAATGATTAGTGTCCAATTTTACGTATTTTAGATAGGTAAATAAATGAAAAATACGATTTTGGGATATAAATTTTGTCATTTAGAGTAAAATTTATTAAAGATTCAATTTTATTTGTTAAACTCTAAATTGATTTTATTTGCTAATAATTTCAATTATTTAATTGCAGGTACATTTTGGACAATTTTATCTCAAAAATCCCTAGCTTAATGGACCCGAAAAAACCCAAATTGAAAAAACCTACCAACAACTTATACTAATTCTCTTGACTCCCAGCCAGACCTAAAACGGAGAACCAACAACCCTCTCAATTCCCTCTACCTCACGTTCTCTGTCTTCTCTCTCTTCACCTTCAGCCGCAAGCCATCCATTCTCTTCCTCACCACCTCTCACAGCTGCAAGCAGCCACCTCTCCCTGGCGTCTTCTCTCTCTTTCACTCACCAGACGCAACCTTTATCTCGTCTCTCTCCATCCTCTGTTTTAGTCCCAACAGCACTACTTCCATCTCCTCAGTCTGTCTTCTCCATCTTCACAAACAGCCCCAACTCATTCTCTGTCTCTACCTTTGTCTCTATAGCAAACCCGCCACTTCACCTCTTCCCAAATTCTCTCTCCCGGTATTCGTTCTTTATAGAAAACGCAGTCTCCTGTCTTCTCTCTCAACAGCAACTTTTCCACCATTAACCTACCACGTACGCATTCTCTGTCTGCTCTCATCTTCTACAGCAACTTCAGCCGCAATCCTTTATCTAAACACCAGCTCATCTCCCTTAGCCGTCCTTCTCCCTCACCAGCAGTCACGCAGCAGCCACGCAGCAGCACAGAACCAGCAGCCTACACCTCCAGCAGTCACGCAGCAACCCGCCAACCTGTTTCCCCCTCTCGGCAGCAGCTTCAGTTTTGAACAATTTTTGTCCATTTTCTTATTGCCTTTATTTAGATTTTCAGTTGTTTTAATCATTAGTTTAAATAATTTTATATTATTGATGTTAGTTAATTTTTAGATATATTTTGGTCATTGCAATTAGAAAACGTGAATTTCACTCTTTAGTAATGGTTATTGTTTGTTTGAATTTTATTTCGTTTAATTTAATTATGTTCGGCTGAGTTATATTTGAGGGGAGTTATTCTTAGCTTCAATGGATATGTTTTAATTCGTTATGGATGAATTCTTGTGATTGATAATAATTAACGAGTGTTTTAAAGTTTCAAATTATTTTACTTCGATTGATGTCGTTGATGTTATATGTATTGAATATGCACATAACATGCTCGACTAAATACCGTAAAATAAATTGATAAATT
The DNA here is from genome assembly GCA_963555705.1 of Ligustrum vulgare. Lineage (NCBI taxonomy): Eukaryota > Viridiplantae > Streptophyta > Magnoliopsida > Lamiales > Oleaceae > Ligustrum > Ligustrum vulgare. Next base: position 21,611,872 of record OY743171.1, read on the forward strand.
TTCGTACTAATATTTTCAAATTTTATCGATCTCGAGAAATTCATGCTAAATTTATTTGCAAAGCCCAATTGATAGCGAAAGAATAACTCCACTCAAATTTCCCTTTTCATTGCAATTTAATTATATTCTCTTTTTATTCATTTAAACACAATTGAAATCATAGTTTAAGTTCCAAATTTAGCAAATATTATGATACCAATAAAATCCCTAGGAAGAATGACCCTGGATTATTGCTAGGCTATAATTTGACCCCTTTATACTTGGAGGGTAGATTTTACATCGAGTCAAGTTTTTGGCGCCGTTACCGGGGATTACTTTGGCGTTAATTGATTTTTGCTGAATTCCTTTTATTTTATTATTATTATTTTTTTCTCTACTACATTTTTTTTTTTGGGATATTGTTCATTGTTTATGTCCGTTTGGTTCTGAGATAATACTAAGCGATTAGTAAGATCGGAATCCACTAACCAATTTTTAATTCTTGAAAATCAGCAGGTAGTAATGGCAAATAATGCAGATCCAAATGAGGCGCCAGTCGTTCGAAGTCTTAGAGATTACATTTTTCCAACGATGGCAAGCACTCCGTCATGCATAGTGATGCCTCAAATGCAGCGGTCTTCAAATTTAAACCGGGAATGATTGATCATCTACCACGCTTCCATGGGATGCCATCAGAGAGTCCATATCACCACATCCAGGAATTCGAAGGGGGTTTGTTTTACTTTTCTTGAAAGAAATTGCACTGAGGAAGTCATTCGACTCAAGCTTTTCCCTTTTTCACTAAAGGATAAAGTTAAGTCGTGGCTTAACTCTTTGAGGCCTAGTTCAATTACAAATTGGGCAAATATGCGGAAAGAGTTCATTAAAAAGTTTTTTCCACCACAAAGAACCACCACTATTCAAAGACAAATCATGAATTTTTCTCAAAAAAATAATGAAAATTTTTACACTAGTTGGGAAAGATTCAAAGATTTGTTGTTATCTTGTCCCCATCATGGTTATGAAAAATGGATGTTAACGAAATTTTTTTATGAAGGGCTCGGACCAGAAATGAGACAATTTGTGCAAACCATGAGTAATGGTGATTTCTTTGCAAAAGACCCGAATGAAGTTTTTACATTTTTTTATGATTTAGCTGAGAATGCCCAATCTTGGGATAACATTGATGAGTTTGATAGGGGTGTTACAATAAAAACTGAATTTCCAAAGATTGCATCAGGAAATGGAATTCATTCACTTAAAGCAGATGATGACATAAATGCCCGATTGGCTGTCATCACTCGAAAACTTGAAAATTTGGAAACTCAAAAAGTGAATGAAATCAATTCCTCTTCCACTATTTTAGAAAAATGTTCAATTTGTGATGATGTACAATATTTAACCTCTGATTGTCCTGCACTTCCCCAACTAAAAGAGATGTATTTTGATCAATCTGTTGCTGTTAATATGATTTCCAAACCTTATTCTAATCCATATTCGAGTACTTATAATCCAGGTTGGAGAAATCATCCAAATTTCAGTTGGAGGAATGATCAAGGAGGAAGCAATAATGTTGGCAACAATGCTGGACCTTCACAACCAACACCATATATTCCACCGCAGAAGAGAAGTCTGGAAGACCAAATCCAACAATTTATGCAAAGCCAAGCTGCCATCAACAATCAAAACTCTCAGGCCATTAATGACATCCGATCTCAGCTGACAAAGCTGACTACTCAGGCAAGTGCATCAGAAAAAGGTAAGTTTCCAGCTCAACCAATGCCTAATCCTCAAACTCAATACAATGGGGGCGATGAGTCCAATCTAAGATACGTGAAAGCAGTAACTACCTTGAGAAGTGGTAAGCAAATCCAAGTTCCTGAACCTAAAGAGAACTTGGTGGGTAAGCAAGCTGAACCTCCTGTTGATGATACTGTGTTAAAATCTCTATCTGATGTTCAGGAACCACCTAGGCCAATAGTAGGTGCACCCCCTGCCCCTTTTCCTCAAAGATTACAACCTGGTAATAAGACCAAAAATCAAACAGAAATTCATGAGATTTTTAAACAGGTTAGGGTAAATATTCCTCTATTAGATGCAATTCAACAAGTCCCTGCTTATGCTAATTTTCTTAAGGATTTGTGTACAGTGAAAAGGAAGTTAGCTGTTAAGAATAAGGCCTTTTTAACTGAACAAGTGAGTTCTATCATACAATGTCAAACTCCTCAAAAATTTAAAGATCCTAGTTCTCCAACCATTGCTTGTATGATAGGAACCACTCGTATTGGTCATGCCTTGCTAGATTTAGGTTCAAGTGTGAATCTTTTGCCTTTTAGTGTATACACACAACTTGGTCTAGGTGAACTTAAGTCTACCCCCATGATTTTACAATTAGCAGGTAGATCCGTTAAGATGCCTAGAGGAATAATTGAGGATGTTTTGGTTCAAGTCGATAAATTCTATTACCCAGTTGATTTTGTTGTTATTGATGTTCAAAGTACACCTAAAACTTCTCCTCAAATCCCTGTTATTCTTGGTAGACCTTTCCTTGCAACTTCAAATGATAAGATAAATTGTAGGAGTGGTATTTTAAAGCTGAATTTTGGAAATATGTCTTTGGAACTTAGCATTTTCAATGCTTGTAGACAACCAAAAGATTTTGATGAAGTGCATGAAGTTAATATGCTGGAAGAGTTGCTAGTTGAGTTAGAAGATCCCGATGAGCAACTTGAGCAGAATCTCGAATTGGACAGCATTCAAGACCCTTCAAAAGGTGTCACAACAGCAGTTGTAAGAGCTTGGCAGCCAAACATTGAGCCTCTAAATGTTAGCCAGACACCCATGCAAACATCAGCAGAGAAGATGCCAACTCTGGAGCTTAAACCTCTTCCATCGGAACTAAAGTATGCATTCTTGGGACCTAATGAATCATATCATGTGGTAATCTCTTCTACTCTTACTTGTGATCAGGAAAATATGTTGTTGAAAGTGTTGAATGATCATAGATCTGCAATAGGTTGGACTATAGCTGATATTAAGGGAATTAGTCCTTTAGTGTGCACTCACAGAATTTTTCTAGAAGAAAATGCTAATCCTTCAAGGGAATCTCAAAGAAGGCTAAACCCTAACATGAAAGAGGTTGTTAAAAATGAAGTTTTAAAATTACTTGATGCAGGTATTATTTATCCTATTGCAGACAGCAAGTGGGTAAGCCCTACTCACGTAGTACCTAAGAAAACTGGGGTTACTGTTGTTGAAAATGAACATGGAGAAATGATAACTAAAAGAGTACCCACTAGTTGGAGAATGTGCTTAGATTATAGGAAATTGAATTCCATGACCAGAAAAGACCACTTTCCTTTACCATTTTTAGATCAAGTGCTAGAAAGAGTTGCTGGACATTCATTCTATTATTTCTTGGATGGTTTTTCAGGCTATCATCAAATTGAAATAGCATTAGAAGACCAAGAAAAAACTACTTTTACTTGCCCTTTTGGGACGTTTGCTTTTAAAAGAATGCCTTTTGGTCTTTGTAATGCCCCAGCAACCTTTCAAAGATGCATGCTTAGCATATTCAGTGACATGATATAAAACTTTTTGGAAGTATTTATGGATGATTTCTCTGTTTATGGTGATTCATTTGATGATTGCCTAACAAATTTGAAAGCTGTTTTATGCAGGTGTGAAGATAAGCAACTTCTCCTTAATTGAGAGAAATGTCATTTCATGGTAACAAGATGAATTGTTTTAGGTCATATAATTTCTGCTAAAGGCATGGAAGTAGATAAGGCAAAAGTAGATTCAATTTCTAGGTTGCCTACTCCTTTAACTATAAAGGATGTTCGATCATTTTTAGGTCATGAAGGTTTCTATAGAAGGTTCATAAAAGACTTTAGTATCATAGCAAAACCTTTGACTACACTTTTGATGCATGATACAAAATTTGTTTGGACTAATGAATGCACTACAGCTTTTGAACATTTAAAAAATGCACTCACCACTGCACCCATAGTTAGATCACCTGATTGGTCTCTACCTTTTGAATTAATGTGTGATGCAAGTGATATAGCTGTAGGGGCAGTGCTTGGCCAGAGGAAAGGTAAGGAACCTTATGTAATCTACTATGCTAGCAGAACTTTGAATCAAGCTCAATTGAATTACACAACTACTGAAAAAGAGCTGCTAGCTATAGTTTTTGCATTGGAAAAATTTTGAACTTACCTTATTGGGACCCCTATTACCATCTTTACTGATCATTATGCTCTTAAATATTTGTTCACAAAGAAAGATACTAAACCTAGACTCATTCGATGGATTTTGTTATTGCAGGAATTTGACATCACAATTAAGGATAAAAAAGGGGTGGAAAATGTTGTCGCTGATCATTTATCCAGATTAAATTCTGAAAATTCAAAAGTTTCTCACCTGTTAAATGATTCATTTCCCGATGAACAGTTATTTAGCTTAAATATTGTTCCATAGTTTGCTGACTTAGTTAATTATCTGGTTACAGGTCATATGCCTTCAAATTGGAGTGTCCAAGACAAAATGAGGATGAAAGCTATTGCAAGGAACTTCTTCTACGATGATCCATACTTATTCAAATATTATGCTGATCAAATTATCCGAAGATGTGTTCCTGATGACGAGGTACAACAAGTTCTTAATTTCTGTCATTCTCATGCTTGCAGAGGCCATTTCTCTTCGCAGAAAACAGCTACTACGGTACTTCAATGTGGTTTTTATTGGCCTAGTTTATTTAAGGATGCTCATACATTTTGTAAAAATTGCGAAGCATGTCAGAAACTTGGTAGTCTCAGCCATAGGAATATGATGTCATTAGCTCCAATCCTTGTTCTTGAAATTTTTGATTATTGGGGATTAGATTTTATGGGTCCTTTTCCTCCTTCTTTTGGATATCTTTATATATTGGTTGCTGTTGATTATGTGTCAAAATGGGTAGAGGCTATTCCATGTAGAACAAATGACCATAAAGTTGTGCTCAAATTTTTGAAAGAACATATTTTTTCTAGGTTTGGTATGCCTAAGGCCATAATTAGCGATGGAGGAACACATTTTTGTAATAAACCCTTTGAAACTCTGTTAAAGAAATATGGCATTAGGCATAAAGTTTTCACTCCCTATCACCCTCAAACTAATGGTCAAACTGAGCTAGGCAACCGGGAAATTAAAGGCATTTTGACAAAAACAGTGAATCCAAATAGAAAAGACTGGGCTATAAAATTGGATGATTCTTTATGGGCCTATAGGACTGCTTTTAAAACTGTTCTTGGAATGTCTCCTTATAGAATTGTATTTGGAAAACCTTGTCATTTGTCGGTTGAAATCGAACATAAAGCTTATTGGGCAATCAAAACACTCAACTTTGACTTAGATCAAGCTGGTGAATTTAGGAAATTAAAATTGAATGAGTTAGATGAATTGCGTTTGGAAGCATATGAGAATGCAAAAATTTCAAAAGAGAAAATGAAAGTTTTTCACGATAATTTTTTTTTTTAGAAAATCATTTTTTCCTTCACAAAAAGTATTGCTATATGACTCTAAGCTTCATCTGTTTCCTGGCAAGTTGAGAACTAAATGGATTGGTCCTTACATTGTACAACTGTTTATCCTTATGGAGCGGTTGAAATCTTGGATCCAAAAACTGGTACTGTTTTTAAAGTTAATGGACAACGTCTGAAACTATTTTTGGATAATTTTTCTGCTGAAGTTAATGAACTACCTCTACTGGACCCTGATTCCAGCGGCTGATTTTTTTGGAACTAACTTTTATTATTATGTATATATTTTATTTTCTTTTCGCAGATTTTATTCTTTTCTTCATTTTTTTTTTCTTTTTAGTTTTTCATTCTTGAATAATTGCTCATGTGCATAGGCCTCCTCTCAGGTACACTCTTCTCCTTTAGCTTGATTTAATTTGAGTCGTGTCTATTAATCACTATTCATTCTTCTTCTCTTTGAGTCATTGAGGACAATGTCTGATTTTAGTTGGGGGGAGAGTAACTCAAATGTACTTGTTTTGCATTAATTTTTGTGATAGTTGAGCACTAAAATTGAGTACATCTTGAGTCTTGAATTATATCTTTGTTATTCTGTAAAGACCTCCCTCCTGAAAAAAAAAAAAAAAAATTTGCATGAATTTAAGCCTTGTGGTAAGATGGATAGTCAACACATACAACTAGAGCTCTCTCAAGTTTAAGTAATTTTATTTGTTCATCATGAGAGTGGAGTGATTGGTTGTTTTCTTATATTGCCCTTGTTTGATATTGCTACTTCCATTGGGCATCATTACACGGATTGTGGATTGTTGGTGGTTTACACTTAAGAAACGATGAAGGTCAATGTCAATTAAAAATTTGATCCTTTGAAGCTAACCTTATCATCTTCTCTTCCCACCACAAATTCCTTCATAGCCACAAATCCCTTTCATTTATTTCACATTAAAGACGTCATTGCATCCAGACATTGCTTCCATAAATACATAACCTTGTTTCTACTTTCAAGTATAAGTGAGGATGATTATTTTTGCTCCATATTTGAGGAAAAATGTTCAGTGCATGAAAAGAAAGAAAAGTGGAGTTAGAAAGTATTTGACAGTCATTGAGACTAGAGGAGAATGTTGAAGAATTATTTGATAAGATTTCAGAGAAAAAAAAAAAAAGAAAAAAAAAAGAAAAAAAGAAAAAAGAGAAAGAAAAGGGAGACATATTGAAAAGAAAGTAAAGGATGTGAAGAAGAAAGCAAGTTTGAAGTGTGATTAAAAGAAAAAATTATTATCCTCGCTTATATTTTGGAAGTCCTCAATTTCTACTCACTTCTTTTATTTCCTTATCCTATCGAAAAAAAAAAAAAAAATTGCTACCATTGCATCTTATACTTCCATTGGAATTTATTGTTCTGCTATTATCATTGGAACACGTAAACCTTTTCTTTCACCACTCCTTATCAGTTTCCTTGATAGCACAATCGTCACCTTTACATTGACATTGACATTTTGATCTTAAGTTGGCTTGTGGTAAGAACGGTTGAGTCCCAATGGTTGTAAGTTTTTCATGAGGTCAATATTTGCATTTCTACCATCCACATATATATGGCCTTTCTTGAATGCTTGAGTGATCAATTTTCAAACTCCATGAGTGACCCCCTAACCAGTACAAAAACAAAATACACATACCAGTGAGTATATGGAGTTTATGCTTTACTTGATTGAATACTCGAAACTGTATGTGTTGGGGTTAGTGGTTTGATGGATCGGCTTAAAACACACACACACAAAATTTTGGGGAAGTTTTTATGGATTAATTTGGATATAATGCTTGATCTCTTGATTTTGCGAAGTTGCTGTGCTAAACTATCTAAATTCATTCTTGACTTTACAATTGATGTTTTTCATTGAGCTAGTCATGTTTTTAATTCGCTTGAATTGCTAGAGACTAGCAAAAAGCTAGTTGGGGAGAGTGATTAGTGTCCAATTTTACGTATTTTAGATAGGTAAATAAATGAAAAATACGATTTTGGGATATAAATTTTGTCATTTAGAGTAAAATTTATTAAAGATTCAGTTTTATTTGTTAAACTTTAAATTGATTTTATTTGATAATAATTTCAATTATTTAATTGCAGGTACATTTTGGACAATTTTATCTCAAAAATCCCTAGCTTAATGGACCCGAAAAAGCCCAAATTGAAAAAACCTACCAACAACTCATACTAATTCTCTTGACTCCCAGCCAGGCCTAAAACGGAGAACCAACAGCCCTCTCAATTCCCTCTACCTCACGTTCTCTGTCTTCTCTCTCTTCACCTTCAGTCGCAAGCCATCCATTCTCTTCCTCACCACCTCTCACAGCTGCAAGCAGCCACCTCTCCCTGGCTTCTTCTCTCTCTTTCACTCACCAGCCGCAACCTTTATCTCGTCTCTCTCCATCCTCTGTTTTAGTCCCAACAGCACTACTTCCATCTCCTCAGTCTGTCTTCTCCATCTTCACAAACAGCCCCAACTCATTCTCTGTCTCTACCTTTGTCTCTACAGCAAACCCGCCACTTCACCTCTTCCCAAATTCTCTCTCCCGGTATTCGTTCTTTATAGAAAACGCAGTCTCCTGTCTTCTCTCTCAACAGCAACTTTTCCACCATTAACCTACAAAAACTTGTTCGCTCAAAATAGTGTACCTCAAGCGCACGAGTCGCGTACAAGTAATAAAGTGGACTTTTTGAGTCCGGATTGTCGATCCCACGAGGAATGTATACTCTAGATTATATAACTTTAATTAATTTAATTCTAACAACAAAGTGAAACACACAATTAAAAGATGGATTTTTATAAATTCTAAATTAAAGAAACTAATTTTAAACCGAATTAAAATAAGGAAAATGAAAGATAAAATAGTTGGGATTCATGATTTCACTTAACTCTCGCTTAAGTAATTTCTCAACACATGCAAATTAATAAATTACTCATTTACAATGTTAGACCCGATTTTCCAAGCTTAGTTAATTACCTCTCTCGAGTGAAATTAACCCTAATCAATTGGTCTAACCTACTATATCTCTATGTCGATTAAGGCCCAATCAATTGCATTAACTCTTTGTGAAAATAGCTCAATGGATCATCTAGGGTTTAAGGTATATCTCTATCCTTAACAAGAACCTAGAGCATTTGTTATTTGGTCTAAAATGCATAATATCTCTCGATTATCATACACTTCACAAAACACATATTTGGTGATCAATCAAACACATGGAATAATCTCAACAACAAACACACATGAAATAAGCTCAACATTAATAAACAAACATTAAAATTACTTAAACTAAATTAAGCTACATCAATCATCCCAACATAAAATAACTAGCCCATTATATAAATATTGCACAAAAGTTGAGGTTTACAAAAATACATCACAAAATATAGAAATCAACGATTAAAAATACAAGATAATGAAATAAATCACTTCCCTTGATTTTTGCCCTAAAATTCCTTGAACTTTGTTTTGAATCTTCACCTCACTTCTTGCTTCCTTGCTTCAATGGTGACTAGCAACATGTAAACAAAACTAACTACAACTAAATTACAAACTAAATCAAAAACAAAGAAAAGAAAAAGAAAAGAAAAGAAGAAGAGAAAAGGAGGAAGGGGGCTAGGGTTTGGTGTTGAGAATTGGGGATTATGTTTGTGGAGTGAGAAGTGGGGGTATATATACCCCCAAAAATCTGACCTAAAAGAGGTCCAAAACGCGCCCCAAAATGAGCCAAGCACGCCATTGCTACAAAATAAAAAAAAAACAGAAAATAAAATCCGTCTGTGTAAAAATCTGCCCACGCGATCGCGTGGTTGGCCTTGTGAGTCTCGGGTTGGATTTTAGGTTGACTTCGCGATCGCTACTTGTAAGAGCCACGCGATCGCGTGGCTCATCTAGTAGCTCCGTCTTCTAATGATCAACAATTTGGTCCTCCATCTTCTGGTCTTCTTCAATTTAGTCCTCGAATTTTGACTTTTATTACAAATATGCCCTTGAAATATTTGCAAAGTAAGTCCTCCATCATTCTGAGATGTTGCAGTTGAGTCCTCATACTTTTGATTTCTTTCAATTAAGTCCTTGGACATCGAAATTGCTCTTCTTTTAGCTCAATTGCTCTCCAATCTTGTCTATTTTCTTTCCAATTGAGTTTGTACCTAATTGTACAAGATAAACACAATTTATAAGTAGATATTTGCTCAAATTGTCAATTAAATTGTTTATTTAAAAGCACAATAAGTTTGTAAAATGCACACTTATCACACGCATTCTCTGTCTGCTCTCATCTTCTACAGCAACTTCATCCGCAATCCTTTATCTAAACACCAGCTCATCTCCCTCAGCCGTCCTTCTCCCTCACCAGCAGTCACGCAGCAGCACAGAACCAGCAGCATACACCTCCACCAGTCACGCAGCAACCCGCCAACCAGTTTCCCCCTCTCGGCAGCAGCTTCAGTTTTGAACAATTTTTGTCCATTTTCTTATTGCCTTTATTTAGATTTTCAGTTGTTTTAATAATTAGTTTAAATAATTTTATATTATTGATGTTAGTTAATTTTTAGATATATTTTGGTCATTGCAATTAGAAAAGGTGAATTTCACTCTTTAGTAATGGTTATTGTTTGTTTGAATTTTATTTCGTTTAATTTAATTATGTTCGGCTGAGTTATATTTGAGGGGAGTTATTCTTAACTTCAATGGATATGTTTTAATTCGTTATGGATGAATTCTTGTGATTGATAATAATTAACGAGTGTTTTAAAGTTTCAAATTATTTTATTTCGATTGATGTCGTTGATGTGATATGTATTGAATATGCACATAACATGCTCGACTAAATACCGTAAAATAAATTGATAAATTTTCGTACTAATATTTCCAAATTTTATCGATCTCGAGAAATTCATGCTAAATTTATTTGCAAAACCCAATTGATAGCGAAAGAATAACTCCACTCAAATTTTCCTTTTCATTGCAATTTAATTATATTCTATTTTTATTCATTTAAACACAATTGAAATCATAGTTTAAGTTCCGAATTTAGCAAATATTACGATACCAATAAAATCCCTAGGAAGAATCACCCTAGATTATTGCTAGGCTATAATTTGACCCTTTTATACTTGGAGGGTAGATTTTAAATCGAGTCAATGAAGCACCCGAAGCACAAGATCAACCCCATATTAGCCGCAGGGAGGCTTCACCTTCGAAGTCTGGTAGCGTTTTTAGCCGAATAGGGGGATTATTTCGGGGCAGACGAGGGGGCCGGACTGACCAAGGTCAACACCATGCAGCTGAGCCTAGAAATAGGCGGGAGCGACGCACTGAAGAAGCCCTGTCGCGAAGCCAAATGCATGGAGACCAGCATAACACAGGGGCAGAAAAGTTAGCCCCCACACATGAGCTTAGGAATAAGCAGGAAAGGAGAGCACAAGCAGCTTGGACGAAATCTCGTAACGATCTTCCGACCTTCGAAAGGCCAAACTACGGGCGAGTTTTGCCACCGCAAAGACAGGAGTACGCTCCACCGCCTTACGGCCAACACCATGACCCGATATATTCCGGTCATGACGAGAACAGTGAATTATCGTTATATGAGCTAGATGATGAAGAGGAAATAAGCCCCTTCACGGAGGGCATCCGTAGGTGCCCAATGCCTCATGACTTTGAAATTCCAGAAATAGCAAATTATTCTGGCCGAAGTGACCCTGACGATCACCTGTTAAACTACCGCGTTAGCATGGAAATAGCGGAGTCATTCCGGCACTGAAATGCAAAGCCTTTGCTTTTACCCTTGAGGAAAGTGCGATACGATGGTACAAAAAACTCCCTCCTGGTAGCATCCACAGTTGGAGAGATTTGAAGGCAGCATTCAAAAATGACTTTGTTTCCTCCAGGCCTGGCCAGCTCCCACTCCAACGGCTTCAGGACTTAAGGCAAGGAAGGGAGGAATCTCTGAAAAGTTACCTAGCCCGATTCACTGAAGAGATGCACATTTGTGAGAACATCACCGAGGCGAAAATGTTTTCCGCGTTAAAAGGGGGGCTAGACATGACGAGCATGTTTTGGAGGGATGTCCGAAGCAGAAATCCGAGGGATTACAATGCCCTGGTAGATCTAATGAAGGAAGAGATCGTCTGAGAAGAAATGGCTAGGGCTAGAGACAATCATCCTCAAGGGAGATACAATCTTGGGTATCCAAATTAAGCGAACCTCAAGAAAGGAGGTAATAAGGATAGGTTCGGCAGTAACCGAAGTGGAGCGTCACGCCCATTTCCAGGAACCGGGTCCAGCTATACAGCAGAGATCACGGAAGCTATCCCTAACTTGCACTCCAACGCTCCCCCTCAGAATCCCCCCTCGGCTCAAGGAGGAATGAAAAGTAGCCGAAGTGGAAAACAGCCCATGATTGGGGCTTACTGCACCTACCACAGGTATTATGGCCACGCAACAGAGGATTGTAGAGAAATCCACATGTTAGTGGACCAAAAGGCACACGGGAGAATGGGAAGTGATTTTTCTCATGACAAGGGAAAAACACAAAACCAGGTAGTCAAAAGTTCAACCGAGCTGACAGGCGAGCTCCATGGAAGAACCCAACCAAAGAAAGGATTTACAGTCTTCAAAGAGACATGAGTAAAGGTCAGGATAACTCCTCGGCACATGCTAAAGATACGAGAGAGCCATCTATGCCTGCAAATGATCCGCCGATCTGTGAAATCGACATAATATTGGGAGACCCCCATCCAGGTGGAAGCACGAATAACTCCCAGAAGAGATATATCAGAGAGGCCAAGCAGCCAGCCAACATGAATTACCACATCCATTCACATCCTGTTGGGATGCCTCGGACATAATCTATCACCTTTACCCAAGACGACGCTATTGGAGTACACTTCCCGCATAATGATGCATTGGTTATCAGAGTAGTGGTGGCTCGGAATGGGTTGTCACGAATGATGGTGGATGATGGTTCCTAGGTAAACGTAATTTACAGAGTAACTTTCAATAAGATGGAGATTAGCACCCCACTCATTCCAGTTTCAGATCCAATATATGGATTCATGGGGGACAACATAACTCCCAGAGGATCCATAACCCTTATGACTGCGGTAGGGCAAGCACCAACTTTATCCAGAATCCCCATGGATTTCTTGGTTGTGGACAAGATCTCCTCTTATCATGGCTCAATTGGAAGGTCAGGTCTCATCGACTTGTGGGCTGCAACTCATACGAGATATATTTGCATGAAGTTCCCCACGGAGTACGGTGTTGCAACTGTTAGGGGGAGCTAAACTGAATCACGGGCCTCTTACACGAACGCTATCCGAAAATTTCAAGACCGGAGCTTGAACATGATTAGCGATGTAGCAATGGCCGAGGCTGCTCCGGACCCTGAAAGGCTGGGTGGAGGGCCCTCAGAAAATAAGGATGTTACAATGACACCGGAAGAAGATCTGACAGATCTAGACCCAAGAATGGCTGGAGACAATTGTTCTACCCCAGCTGAAAGGCCGGAATGCTTCAGTGTAGATCCACTTGACCCAATCAAGGAGTTGCAGATTGGATTAGATTCTCCGATTGAATACAAATATCAGCTGAAAAGCTTCTTACTTGAGAACCTCGATGTATTTGGATGGAAACATGATGACATGGTTGAAATTGATCCTAAAGTGGCTTGTCACAGACTCCAGCTCGATCCCAGAAGTCCTAGGCACAGGCAAAAGAGAAGACCAATGAGTTCTGATAAATACGAGGCCTTGAAAGAAGAGGTAGCGAAGCTATTGAAAAATGGCTTTATCAGAGAATCCCGGTATCCGAAGTGGGTATCAAACCCTGTTTTGGTACAAAACAGAATGGGAAACTGAGAGTATGTATTGATTTTTCGAATTTAAACCAGGCATGCCCCAAAGACAGTTTTCCACGGCCTCGGATTGATCAGTTAGTTGACTCCACATCGGGACATGAGATGCTGAGCTTTATGAATGCATACTCCAGATACAATCAAATCCCCATGCACGAATCAGATGAGGAGCACACCTCGTTTATTACGGATAGGGGACTCTATTGTTACAAAGCTATGCCATTTGGCCTAAAGAATGCTGGAGCCACCTATCAAAGGTTGGTAAATCGTATGTTTTCAGAACAATTGGGAAACACCATGGAAGTATATGTTGATGACATGCTGGTCAAAAGTATGGTCGCCACAGAGCATATCTGCCATTTGTCAGAGGCTTTCGATGTTTTGAGGAAATATCGAATGAAGCTCAACCCAGCGAAATGTGCTTTTGGAGTTGCATCCGAAAAATTTCTGGGATTCATGGTAAACAGAAGAGGGATTGAAGCCAATCCCGATAAAATCAAAGCTTTGATGAACATGCGATATCCTCGGAGCCCAAAAGAAGTGCAAAGCTTGACGGGAAGGATTGCGACTTTAAATCGATTCGTTTCTAAGTCCACTGACAAATGCTTGCCATTTTTTAAGATCTTGAAGGGAAGCTTTTTCCGACCTGAAAGCATTCTTGGGGCAGGCCCCATTGTTATCAAAACCAAGAGCTGACGAACCACTTTATCTATATTTAGCCGTATCGAAAGAGACTTTAGCTCAGTGCTGATCAGAAAGGAAGATGGGAATCAATTCCTAGTGTATATGTAAGCAAAGCCATGCTGGATGCAGAAACATGTTACCCAGATATGGAGAAACTTGCTCTCTCGTTGATCACATCAGCTCGCAAACTCCGCCCCTACTTTCAATCGCACTCCATACATGTTCTCACCAACTTTCCCATGAGGCAGGTGTTACAGAAACCAGATGTATCTGGGAGGTTAATGAAGTGGGCAATAGAAATCAGCCAGTACGACCTGCATTATGAACCTCGGACTGTTATAAAGGGTCAAACATTGGCAGATTTCATAGTTGAGTTCACCCATCCGCCAGAGGTGGGGATGATTGATAACGCGGAGGATAGCCGTGAGTGGAAGTTGTTCGTTGACGGGTCCTCGACTGATGGAAGATCCGAGGCAGGCATACTACTAATGAGTCCAGAAGGGTACAAACTTCACAGTGCCATCCGCTTTGACTTTAAAGCCTCAAACAACGTTGCAGAATACGAGGCACTCTTAGCTGGGCTAAGACTTGCGAAAGCTTTAAAGATTAGGTCCGTGGTGGCAAATAGTGACTCACAGCTTGTCGTAAGCCAGGTTAACGGACAATTCGTTGCTAAAGAACCAACCATGGTTGCTTACTTGAAAAAAGTGAAAGATTTGGCCGTGAACTTTGGAAAAATGGAGTTACAGCATATTCCCAGAAATGAGAATTCTAATGCAGATGCTTTATCCAAACTAGCAAGTAGTAATGATTCCGAGCTCCACAATCTAATTCCAATTGAGCAGTTGATGACCTCTTCTATTGAGTCAGGAATTGAGATTTTTCCAATAGAAAAAGAAGGATCCTGAATAAGTCCCATACTAGCATACTTGAAGCATCAGACAGTACCAGACGAGCCGAAAGCAGCTCTAAAATTGCAAAGATATGCCGCAAATTTCGTACTCTTGGATGATCTACTTTATAAACGAAGTTACTCCTCTCCTTTGCTGAGATG
The DNA here is from genome assembly GCA_963555705.1 of Ligustrum vulgare. NCBI lineage: Eukaryota > Viridiplantae > Streptophyta > Magnoliopsida > Lamiales > Oleaceae > Ligustrum > Ligustrum vulgare. The sequence goes on from OY743171.1 coordinate 21,626,993, forward strand.
TGTTGGGCCGAAGGAAGGATGGTATGTGATGAAAGAAATCCATGAGGGCATATGCGGCAATCACGTCGAGGCGTTGTCGCTAGCTCGGAAAGCCCTTAAATAGGGATATTTTTGGCCGACTATACGAAAGGATTCCCATGACTTCGTCCGCAAGTGCGATAAATGTCAAAGGCATGCAACCATACCGCATCAGCCACATCATAAGTTGACTGTGGTAACTAGCCCTTGGCCTTTTGCGAAGTGGGGAGTTTATATTATTGGTCATATGCCTAGGGGTGCTGGTAACAATTGCTTTGCAATAGTGGCAATTGACTACTTCACCAAGTGGGTCGAGGCGGAACCCCTAATGAGGATTATCGAGGCCAACACCACCAAGTTCATCTGGAAGAATGTTATATGCAGATTCGGAATACCGCACTCGTTGGTTAGTGATAATGCAAAACAGTTCAAAAACAGAAGCATAGATGAATTGTGCAACGATTTGAGAATTATGAAATTATTTTCATATCCACATCATCCACAAGCTAATGGGCAGGTTGAAGCTGTGAATAAGACCATAAAAAACACCCTAAAGAGGAAGTTGGAATCCAAAAAAGGCGCATGGGTAGATAAACTCCCACAAGTATTATGGGCACTTTGGACCACCTCGTACACCGCCACTGGTGAAATTCCTTTCTAATTAGCGTATGGATCCGAAGCGGTATGCCCAGTTGAAATTGGGGTGCCTTCTCTTCGTCAATTCCATTATGACGAGGTGGGAAACGAAGAAGCACAGAGGGCTAGCTTGGATTTCCTCCTGGAAAAACGGAGTGATTCTCAAATAATAATGACAAAGTACCATGAAAAAATGGCCCGCTACTACAACAAAAGGGTAAAGGGTCGGTACTTTAACATTGGGGATTTAGTCCTCAAAAAGGTTCTTCCATCTACTCAAGAACCAGGAGTAGGGACTTTAGGTCCTAACTGGGAAGGCCCTTACAGAGTCGCCTCCGAGGTGGTACCCGGCACGTACGTGATCGAAAACCTATCTGGGGTACCTTTGTGTAATCCTTGGAACACAGATAACCTTCGTCGCTACTTTCAATAAAATCAAATTCCTCTTCGGTGGTCACAACGTCTCCATATAATCTAATGAAAATCTTAAGTGAGTTACGTTAATGATTGTACCAAGTGCTATCAGTAAGCATAACGGATAGTAAAAATGCCTATATTATTTTGTTTATAGGACAATACATCTCCACTATACTTGAACTTTGTTAAAATAAGGGACTCTTATAAAGCCTGTAATGCGATCACTGCGTGTAGGTTGAACGTATTAACACCGTCAATAGGAGTTCATCCAAACTAATAAATGCAGGTGTTACGTAGTATAAATAAAAAATGTTCAGATGTTTGTCAAAATCAGATCTAACCAGCAAGCATGAATGCCTTAAGCTACTTAGATCTGAGGGACTATTCACATATCTTCATACAATGCATTTGTGTTTGGAAGCATTCACACTTAAACAAATAATGTTGTACAAACCAAAACATTGAGCTAAACTAAATCACTACGTTTATAAATCAAAGTATTTACAATTCAAAATGTCGCTACATTTACAATTTAAAGCGTCATTGCACTTACATTTTGAAAAAATTCGAACAATATACAACATGCAAAATGACCAAAGCAAATACAAAAGAGGATCATTGAGGAGGGACATCTTCTGAAGAGCTCCTGCCAGGTACATCCAAAGGATCTGTGGGATCATCAAGTGAATCGCCCTTATCTGCATCTTGAGGTTCGGGGTACAGGGCTTCGATGGTGGATAGGTCTAGAGTTGGGAAAGCTTCCTTCACGTCCCCCAAAGCCATCCTGGCCCCTATATTCCCAAAGACCCTCTGCATGACCTCATACTCTGGTGTCTCTTCAAAAGTGTCCTTAAAATTCTGGATCGCCTCAGACACCTTGGTACTCAGAGCTTTCTCCACTCGTGTCATAACGGTCTGCTCCAGAACCTCCGTGATCCTAGATTGCATATGCTGTTCCAGAGAGGCAAGATCCTCCTCCGCCTTTCTCCTAGCTTCCACCTCTCTCCCCAATTTCTCAGTGGCTGCTGCCACCTCAGCCTCTAGCTTAGCTTTGGACGCATTAGCTGCTGTCAGGGCCTCAGAAGTTATGGACTAAGCATGGTTGGATTCGTCAAATTTCTTACAGAGGGACGCCACATCTGCCTCGGAAGCATGAAGATCGTGCTTTAACTTTTCATTGTCTTCTTGAAGGCGTTTGGCTATCACCCTATCTTCCAAGGAGGCCTTGTGAGCGATGGACAGATGCTCCTTGAAGTCCTTAATCTCCCTCAGCATATTGTCCTTAATCTCCCTCAGCATATTGTCCACTGAAGACTCCACCTCGTCAATAAGGGCCAGTGCCCTAGCATTCATAGCTTTGGCAGCAAGCAGCTTCCGGGACGGAGTGGCACTGGAAGAGAAGACAGACCAGCCCTCTGTCCAAAATTGCTCAGTGACCAAGGCAGCCCTGGCAAGAGGAGAACTGGGAGAGTCAAACAAGGAAGGACTGAAAGTAACATCCCTGGGTAAAACACTGGCTTTAATCTGTTGGAGCTCTTCTGCTCCCGCGGGTGTCACTTCGTAAGCCAAGTCTGGGATAGACACTGAAGGCTCATCCTCCAAGTCTTGAGTCTCTGGGGGCGGAGGTGGTTTCCTTGCCCCTTCTGAGCCTCTTCAAAGGGGCGGGTTCCTCCTCAGATACGTGCTCAGAGATACCCTCGGATAAGAGAGATGGCACAGAAACATTCTTAGACTCCCTCTAACTCTTGGAGCCACCCCTATCTGACCTTTTTCCCTTCCCCGTTACAATAACCTTCTTAGGTTCAGCCCTTTTTTCCAAGCTAGACTGTTGGGGACCCAACTGCAGCAAACTGGGTGGTGGCAGTAATACAGGAAGAGGACCCTCAAGTTGGGCAGTAGATGCCTTGGATGCCTCCTTTGCCACCCCTACTTGCAAATTAGCAAGTACTGCTTTCTGCCTCCTTTCAATTTCTGCCTCGACTGATGGAAGATCCGAGGCAGGCATACTACTAATGAGTCCAGAAGGGTACAAACTTCACAGTGCCATCCGCTTTGACTTTAAAGCCTCAAACAACGTTGCAGAATACGAGGCACTCTTAGCTGGGCTAAGACTTGCGAAAGCTTTAAAGATTAGGTCCGTGGTGGCAAATAGTGACTCACAGCTTGTCGTAAGCCAGGTTAACGGACAATTCGTTGCTAAAGAACCAACCATGGTTGCTTACTTGAAAAAAGTGAAAGATTTGGCCGTGAACTTTGGAAAAATGGAGTTACAGCATATTCCCAGAAATGAGAATTCTAATGCAGATGCTTTATCCAAACTAGCAAGTAGTAATGATTCCGAGCTCCACAATCTAATTCCAATTGAGCAGTTGATGACCTCTTCTATTGAGTCAGGAATTGAGATTTTTCCAATAGAAAAAGAAGGATCCTGAATAAGTCCCATACTAGCATACTTGAAGCATCAGACAGTACCAGACGAGCCGAAAGCAGCTCTAAAATTGCAAAGATATGCCGCAAATTTCGTACTCTTGGATGATCTACTTTATAAACGAAGTTACTCCTCTCCTTTGCTGAGATGTGTTGGGCCGAAGGAAGGATGGTATGTGATGAAAGAAATCCATGAGGGCATATGCGGCAATCACGTCGAGGCGTTGTCGCTAGCTCGGAAAGCCCTTAAATAGGGATATTTTTGGCCGACTATACGAAAGGATTCCCATGACTTCGTCCGCAAGTGCGATAAATGTCAAAGGCATGCAACCATACCGCATCAGCCACATCATAAGTTGACTGTGGTAACTAGCCCTTGGCCTTTTGCGAAGTGGGGAGTTTATATTATTGGTCATATGCCTAGGGGTGCTGGTAACAATTGCTTTGCAATAGTGGCAATTGACTACTTCACCAAGTGGGTCGAGGCGGAACCCCTAATGAGGATTATCGAGGCCAACACCACCAAGTTCATCTGGAAGAATGTTATATGCAGATTCGGAATACCGCACTCGTTGGTTAGTGATAATGCAAAACAGTTCAAAAACAGAAGCATAGATGAATTGTGCAACGATTTGAGCATTATGAAATTATTTTCATATCCACATCATCCACAAGCTAATGGGCAGGTTGAAGCTGTGAATAAGACCATAAAAAACACCCTAAAGAGGAAGTTGGAATCCAAAAAAGGCGCATGGGTAGATAAACTCCCACAAGTATTATGGGCACTTTGGACCACCTCGTACACCGCCACTGGTGAAATTCCTTTCTAATTAGCGTATGGATCCGAAGCGGTATGCCCAGTTGAAATTGGGGTGCCTTCTCTTCGTCAATTCCATTATGACGAGGTGGGAAACGAAGAAGCACAGAGGGCTAGCTTGGATTTCCTCCTGGAAAAACGGAGTGATTCTCAAATAATAATGACAAAGTACCATGAAAAAATGGCCCGCTACTACAACAAAAGGGTAAAGGGTCGGTACTTTAACATTGGGGATTTAGTCCTCAAAAAGGTTCTTCCATCTACTCAAGAACCAGGAGTAGGGACTTTAGGTCCTAACTGGGAAGGCCCTTACAGAGTCGCCTCCGAGGTGGTACCCGGCACGTACGTGATCGAAAACCTATCTGGGGTACCTTTGTGTAATCCTTGGAACACAGATAACCTTCGTCGCTACTTTCAATAAAATCAAATTCCTCTTCGGTGGTCACAACGTCTCCATATAATCTAATGAAAATCTTAAGTGAGTTACGTTAATGATTGTACCAAGTGCTATCAGTAAGCATAACGGATAGTAAAAATGCCTATATTATTTTGTTTATAGGACAATACATCTCCACTATACTTGAACTTTGTTAAAATAAGGGACTCTTATAAAGCCTGTAATGCGATCACTGCGTGTAGGTTGAACGTATTAACACCGTCAATAGGAGTTCATCCAAACTAATAAATGCAGGTGTTACGTAGTATAAATAAAAAATGTTCAGATGTTTGTCAAAATCAGATCTAACCAGCAAGCATGAATGCCTTAAGCTACTTAGATCTGAGGGACTATTCACATATCTTCATACAATGCATTTGTGTTTGGAAGCATTCACACTTAAACAAATAATGTTGTACAAACCAAAACATTGAGCTAAACTAAATCACTACGTTTATAAATCAAAGTATTTACAATTCAAAATGTCGCTACATTTACAATTTAAAGCGTCATTGCACTTACATTTTGAAAAAATTCGAACAATATACAACATGCAAAATGACCAAAGCAAATACAAAAGAGGATCATTGAGGAGGGACATCTTCTGAAGAGCTCCTGCCAGGTACATCCAAAGGATCTGCGGGATCATCAAGTGAATCGCCCTTATCTGCATCTTGAGGTTCGGGGTACAGGGCTTCGATGGTGGATAGGTCTAGAGTTGGGAAAGCTTCCTTCACGTCCCCCAAAGCCATCCTGGCCCCTATATTCCCAAAGACCCTCTGCATGACCTCATACTCTGGTGTCTCTTCAAAAGTGTCCTTAAAATTCTGGATCGCCTCAGACACCTTGGTACTCAGAGCTTTCTCCACTCGTGTCATAACGGTCTGCTCCAGAACCTCCGTGATCCTAGATTGCATATGCTGTTCCAGAGAGGCAAGATCCTCCTCCGCCTTTCTCCTAGCTTCCACCTCTCTCCCCAATTTCTCAGTGGCTGCTGCCACCTCAGCCTCTAGCTTAGCTTTGGACGCATTAGCTGCTGTCAGGGCCTCAGAAGTTATGGACTAAGCATGGTTGGATTCGTCAAATTTCTTACAGAGGGACGCCACATCTGCCTCGGAAGCATGAAGATCGTGCTTTAACTTTTCATTGTCTTCTTGAAGGCGTTTGGCTATCACCCTATCTTCCAAGGAGGCCTTGTGAGCGATGGACAGATGCTCCTTGAAGTCCTTAATCTCCCTCAGCATATTGTCCTTAATCTCCCTCAGCATATTGTCCACTGAAGACTCCACCTCGTCAATAAGGGCCAGTGCCCTAGCATTCATAGCTTTGGCAGCAAGCAGCTTCCGGGACGGAGTGGCACTGGAAGAGAAGACAGACCAGCCCTCTGTCCAAAATTGCTCAGTGACCAAGGCAGCCCTGGCAAGAGGAGAACTGGGAGAGTCAAACAAGGAAGGACTGAAAGTAACATCCCTGGGTAAAACACTGGCTTTAATCTGTTGGAGCTCTTCTGCTCCCGCGGGTGTCACTTCGTAAGCCAAGTCTGGGATAGACACTGAAGGCTCATCCTCCAAGTCTTGAGTCTCTGGGGGCGGAGGTGGTTTCCTTGCCCCTTCTGAGCCTCTTCAAAGGGGCGGGTTCCTCCTCAGATACGTGCTCAGAGATACCCTCGGATAAGAGAGATGGCACAGAAACATTCTTAGACTCCCTCTAACTCTTGGAGCCACCCCTATCTGACCTTTTTCCCCTCCCCGTTACAATAACCTTCTTAGGTTCAGCCCTTTTTTCCAAGCTAGACTGTTGGGGACCCAACTGCAGCAAACTGGGTGGTGGCAGTAATACAGGAAGAGGACCCTCAAGTTGGGCAGTAGATGCCTTGGATGCCTCCTTTGCCACCCCTACTTGCAAATTAGCAAGTACTGCTTTCTGCCTCCTTTCAATTTCGCTGCCGTGGCGAAGGGTAGGAGGGATCTTTTTGGCCATAAGACCCTTCAAGGAAATCTTCGGAAAGTCTTTGGAACCTAGCAAGAAAAGAAGGAGAATGAGGCTATGAACGGACGAGGCATAAGATATGAAGGCAGTAAGGAAACAAACTTACTCATAGCTCGCATAAGGCCGTGCTTAACAAAGAGTTTATTTTGTTGATGACACCCTGAAAAGTGCCCTTGTAGGCAAACAAGCGCCTCACTGCCGCTAAGTCCGCATCAGAGAGGAGGCAAGCAAAAATGTCCCCTGCCATAAACCAATAACATGTGAAAAACAGGTAAAGAAAGATGAACAGAAAATAAAAAGTGAATGACACAAGACACTTAAGGACGCGAAAGCAAATACAAGATTCACTGGGTAGGGAAAGAGTTCGGGGAACTGTGATTTCTGGACTAGGGTCCATTGGTGAGCTCTGCCACTCCCCCGCAACCCAGAACCACTGGTTCCTCTAGTTCTTTATCGAAGTGGGATGACCAGTAATAACAGGAGGATATGAGCCCCTAGGAGACAAGTAGTACCAGTCTTTGACGTCTGACCTCACATCCTTATCCCTTCTAACAGACTTTTTCAGGGTATATAAGGTGTGGATGATGTGCAGCGAGATGGGGTAGTCAGGGTTGACCTCCTGCCACACCAGCCAAGTACCCACCGCCTGCGTCCAGAAATTTGGGGCCAACTGGTAGGGGCATAAGTTGTAACTCCTAAGCAGTGCCCTGAAAAAGGGGTGCAGGGGCAGCCTCATCCCGCAGGATAGAGCATCATAACATACGGTAACCTGACCTGGGGGAGGTCTACAGGGTCGGTAAGAAGGCGTAGGGTGCACTAATCGAACCCCCTCTAGCATCCTGAATTTCGCCGAAGCTCCCGCCAAATCAACCCTCTGGATTTTCGTGGCAATCTCACTGCTTTCCCAAGATTCTGGTTTTGGATTAGGGTCTACATGATACCTCGACACTTTATTTACCAGGTCTACCCAATCTTCAACCTGGGCTATTTCCTCCCCAGAAAGCCTTAACTCTTCCCTATGTGCCCTAAATGGGGCCCTAATAATTAATCCGAGGTCCTGGTGACTGGAAGAAGAGCCCACTGCCTCTCCTCTTTCCAAATCCCTGTCCCGCTTGCTTCGAAGCTCCCGTAAAGAAGCCTCCTCTTCGGATGATAGATGAGCCATGTAGTTCTGGTTCTTTTCTTCTTCGTTGTCAAAATCATCCAAATAAATTATACCACTGCATTTTCTATTCCTCCTCCTAATCTGTTCCCTAAAGAAGCGGGAACTAAAAACCGATAAAGACAATGGGCAGAAACCTTTGACAGGAATCGCCATTGCTAATAATTCCTGTGAACCCGTTCCCCCAACTCTTTCCATTTTTTGTTCTTAAAAATGGGCCAGACTCATCAAAAGGAAAACAAAATGCAAAACAAAATTTTCAAACCTACACTCAAATATTAGAAATAAAAAAGTTTGCACATACAAAGAAAAAGAAATTTACCTTCAAAGAACAAACGTTCGAGATTGTACACTTGAAATGAGGAACACGCCAATGAAGCTGTTGAACGGTAAGGACGGTTTTCTGGGTAGAAGACCCTTGAAGAGAAGATGCGAGACTCGCAAGAAAGGAAAAAACAATACAACTTTTTGCGAGAGTGTTACTGCAAAAATTCTGAGAAAATGGTAAAGGGAATATAATGAGACGAAGAAGGATTTATAGGGAACCCAATGATCTAGAACCCTTGGTCTTTGAGCCGCATGATTGATGCGGGTAACCCACACCTCTTGGGGAATGGGCTAATCAAAGCGCCAACTGTCGGAGGAAGGGATGAAACCGTTCAGCTACCACAGTGAGTGCCACGCGCGGCAAAAATGTCACTCCTATCACCTTTTATATTTCTTGGGAACCAATATCAGTAGCCCCTTTTTATTAAATATGCCGCCTAAGAAACGTGCTAGTGCGATCCCAACCTTCGCTTAGGAGGGAAAAGCCGAAGTAGGAGGTCGGCTATACTCTGAATCCGAACTTTCCATAAGGAATGCCATTCCTGGCCTTAAAATCGCCGCGCTACATAGTGACTCCCAGGGAGCGGATGGCGGAATAATTACAAAATATATTGGGTATAACAGATAACGAAGTTCGAGCAAGACCGCAATCCCATATCAGCATAATTACAGAACGCTATCAGAACAAAGTTAATGCTTCGAACATATAACAAATCCTATCCGCCCATGAATGACCACATCGAATTTGAGGGACTAGTGTTGAGATCAAGCCCAAAAAGGAGTACAATGATCCACCAGTGGAGGCCCAATGGACCTTGGCCCATGGCTAAAGCTTAAGATGTCTTCTTGGGTCAATTTCCGAGGTGGTACAGCATGTGAACTTCTTTAGCCGAACTGGTTTATGACTAACCGAGGTGTTTTATGTTTAGACGGAGGACCTCCTTAATAATAGCTCGGATGAGTGATGGGACAATGAATGGAGTCAGAGATGTGACGCCGCCTTTATCAAAAAGTGACAGGCGCCCATCCCCTACCAAACGTATTAATGATTACTGCCAAGAAGTAAGATCCGCTTCTCCAAAAGCTAGGGTAAATACACGTGTAAAGTTCGCCACGTGTCGCGATCCAAAACAACAAATTCCTCTATAAATAGAGCACTCCTCCCGCTTTGTAAGGGGTTAGAAATCTGATACTCTGAACTAAATATTTTATTCTCACTCCCTTTTCTCTCTTTTACATACTTATATTTCCCGCACTCAAATTATATTCACTTGAAATGAGCACTGACTTTGGCATTGGAGTGCAAACGGGAGTCACCCCTGCCCCCTTTGCAAACTAATTGTTTGTCACAGTGCGCAAGAGGTCCACGTGTTCAAGAGGGAGGAGCTGAGACGTGTTGGTCCAAGGTCCAGTCGAATTTTGTGGTCAACAATAGCCAAGGAAGACACATGGTCGAGAATGTGGTTCAAGTTTTGAATGAGAGTATGGACGGAGGCAGAGGCAACCAAATTGATATAGGTGACTATAAGTGGGATGATTTTTATATAAGATAAAGTGAGGACTGTTATTTTGTACTGTGGGTATAGGGAGACGATTATTAAGATACACAACGGTATCAAATGCATATGACCATAATGATGTAGGAAGGTAGGCATGATGAAGTAGAGTAAGTCCTGTTTCAACAATAGTCTGTGTTGGAGTTCAGCAAAACCATTGTGTTTGGAAGTGTACAGGGGGTGATTTTGTGTGTGACACCAAGTGATTCTAGTAATTTTTTCATTCCAATATATTCACCCCCACCATCCGTGTATAAGGTTTTGATTTTTTGTCCCAATTGTGTTTCAATTTGTTTCTTAAATGATAAAAAATTGCTAGCACACCAGATTTTAAACGCAAAGGAAAATACCAAACATACTTCGAATAATGATCGAAAAAGATTGTATAATTACGATATCCATCTTTTGACATTACTAGACTAGGTTCCCAAACGTTAGAGAAAACAATATCTAATGGAAAACAACTACGAATACTAGAAGTAGAAAACAAGAGCCGATGACTTATTACAAAAACATGATTGACAAATGAAAATGCTAGGTAAATTAGGAGTGGATGGAATGAGTCCTGTAGCCAAGAGTTGAATTGCAATCTTGACGGAAGGATGACCTAGTCTATTGTGCCAGACTAATGAGGACGCCTAGGATAAACACTGAAAAGATGGTTGAGACTTAAATGAAGGATGAGGAGAGGACGTGAGCCATTCATATAAATCATTGGTGGTCCGTCCTCGGAGTAGGACTTGACGAGTGTAGAGATCCTTCACGACAAAAAATGTAGGAAAAAATTCAATACTAGATGAATTTTGAGCACAAAATTGTTTAAAAGATATGATATTACGCTTCATGTGGGGAACACATAGAACATTAGACAAATAAAAATGAGGGGGGAGATGCGTGGAGCCTATATGTGAAATTGCAAGGGATGAGTCATTACCTAATAAAACATCGTTTGGACCGTCATATGGTTGATGAAGAGAGAGATCCTGAAGCTGAGATACCACATGGTTTGATGCACCAGAGTCCACCAGCCAATTTGATGAGCCTAGAAAGTCAGAGACATTGTTGATTGAGTGGTTGAAAGGACGAAGGAGAGGGAAGAGCACCCAACATGTGTTTGCCTTATATCCACACTGATTGCAGTATTGACAAATTATTGGTTCTCAATTATGGTTGCAAGAGTTAGTATGATTTAAGTCATGAGCTGGCCCTCGTGATTGATTGGGGCTACGATTGGAGGGGGACAAGAGGGGACAGATGAAAGTTTTTAGTTGTATGGAGGAAGTAAACCGGAGGGTGGAGAAGGTGGAGGGGGTTGATAGTGAGATTTTTTAGGAGATGGCACTTGTTCGAGTTTGTATAATAAATAGAGGGAGAGGAATTTGAGTCTGCATCATGAAGATATGTGTCATGGTCCACTAATTTGTAATACAACTCTTCGAACGTGATTGTAGTTTCATGGGTTCGAAGTGTTGCAATGACTTCTTTGAAGGATGGTCCTAGGCCTCGTGTGCAATATATGAGTATGTTTGCATCATTGAGAGGAACACCAAGAGCAGTGAGTTCGTCGAAGATTTTTTTTATTTGTTGTAGGAATCCAGATACCGGAAGAGTGCCACGGGTGAGGTTGGTTAACTTGTCTTTTAGATGTACAATGTAGGACCGGGATTGTTTTACGAAAATGCGACCGAGATGACTCCATGCTTCTTTGGAAGTGGTGACATTGGAAATTAATGGGATGATAGACTCAGATAATGATGCTAGTATGGCATGCAAGATCAATTGATATTTTTGTTTCCAGGTGATATATTCCGAGTTTTGTTCTTCATTAACACCATTTTTTATATTAGGAGATGGAGTTGCAAGAGTTACAACAAGAAAGCCTAGTAAGTTAAGGCCATAGAAAATGGAAGTGAAATGTAACTTCCAAGATGAGTAGTTTGAGGAGTTGAGTCAAAGTGGGAGGTGAGTAGAAGCATTTATCTGTATGAGATTGGAAAGGAGGAATTTTTTGTTGTCATGATGATGAAACTGGGAGAGAGTAGAGAAAAATAAATTTTGAAGATAAAAGGGATGGCTTGAACTTAAGATGAAAAGGAAAGAAAAATGGGAAATTACTGAGAAGAGAAAAAAAATGGATGCTCGTGAGAGTCTTAATCAAGCTCTAATACCATGATAAAATAAAGAACACAATTGATATCTGAAAGAATTTTTATTGATGATAATCACAACTCTTTACAATCTATTTATGGAGTACAATAAATGAATAAAACTAAATTTGTTAGACTAGATAATTACGAGAGATTAGAATAATTTACATGAAGATAATTATTGTTACACAAGATATTTACAGAATTTGAAAATACAAACAATCTTCTCAACAACTCTGACTTGAGGATAAGGCATTCAAATGTGGAGATGATATTTCAAAGATTGCATTATCCTTTCCTGGCTTGTACGGTTTCTTCACAAGAATGTTTGGCTGGGACGATTTTTCCTCCTCATGCAAAGGTGACAGACTTGTTTTATTAGTGCATGAATTTCCTGTAACAATTTTCTTAACAATTATGAGGAAGAAATTTATTCCAAATCACTACTATATGAACATCTACCAAAGACTGCAAGGTCTTTCTCAAAGTTCTAGGAGAGTTGAGGATTATCACGAGGAGATGGATGTCTCAATGATTAGGACTAATATTGTGGAGGATAGGGAGGCTACAATTGCTATATTTTTTAGTGGGTTGAACAGGGACATAGCTAATGTGATTGAGTTGCAGCATTATGGGGAGTTGGAGAACATGGTGAACATGGCTATGAAGGTTGAAAGGCAGGTTAAACGAAAGGGGATAGTAAGGCATATTACGAGCTCTTATCCTTCTCAACAATCAAAAAGAGAAGGTAATGAATATCATGTCTCAAAGAAGAAGCTTGAACCACCTAAGGGTAAAGAGGAGCAAACACAAAAAGGTAAACATATTAGTGATTCCCAGCCTACTAGAAATAGAAAGGTTAAATGCTTTAGACGTTTGGGTGTTGGGCACATTGTTTCACAATGTCCAAATAAAAAATAATGATTTTGCGTAATAATGAAGATGTGTCTGGGAATGAAGGTGATTATGAAGGGATGCCTACGTTAGAAGAAGCTAGTGATAATGAAGAATTATTATGTACTGCGGTAGGTGAATTACTTGTTAATAGATGTGCTCTTAATACTAGAACTAAGGTGAATGATGTGGATGAGCAAAGAAACATTATATTTCACACTAGGTGCCTTGTAAATAGTAAGGTGTGTAGTTTGGTGATTGATGGGGGAGTTGCACCAATGTTTCTATTACTGTCTTGATTGAGAAGTTAGGGTTACCCATATTAAAACATCCTGCATTACAAATTACAATGGTTAAACGAATCTGGAGAGATTAGGGTGAACAGGTTAGAGTGAATTTTACCAATGGCAAGTACAATGATGAAATGGTTTATGACGTGGTGCCTATGCATGTTGGGCATATTTTGTTAGGGAGGACATGGCAAGATGGCAGGGAGGTGGTACATGATGGATTTACAAAATAAAGCTTTGCAAAGAGTGGAAAAATTTTTTACTCTTGTTCCACTATCACTAATGCAAGTCCATGAGGATAATAAAAATTGAAATGTGAGTTTGAGGGGGAAAATAAGAGAGTTGAGACCAAGATCTCAGAAAAAGAAGAGTTAGGAAAAAAGAAAATAGCGGCCACCAAGAAAATGAGTTTTTTGCACAAAGTTCAATGTACAATGATCCCTTCCTTGCGCTTAACTGTATCCCTAGTTTGGATAATTTTGTTTTGCAGGTATTGAAGTCAGCTTTGCAGGTACCGAAGTCAGCTTCTACACTTAAAGCTGGAAAGAATTTTGATAGCAAGCACAAATGAGTTCCTCAGGCCAACAAAAGTAGGAAATACATGACCATGGGACTAGGTAATGATTCGAGGTCGAATCATTTTCAAGAGGGGACGATGTGATACAGGATAGGACAATGAAGAAATGATCAAGTTACAAGGGGCAAAGGGTCAAGCACAAGCTCTGTGGCTCCAAAGGTCAAACTAGAGGTGATAAAGAAGAATGCCCAAAACAAGTGTTAAGATTCTATCGTCTATTACAATCCGAATTTAGAACTTTTTAGTGTTTTCAATTATTATTCTGCGAGTTCGTCGTCTTTTTACCAAGAGGAATCACATCAAGGGATGAGAGTGGTACTCTAGATCCTTAGGGTTGACACCTCATTTCTCACATGAGAATTTTTTAACAAAACGTGATATTGACTATTTTCTTCATGTTTGGCTTCTATTTTGATTGATCATATGATGTTCAATAGTTATGATCTTAATAGCCAAATGAAGCCTTAAGCATCGAGTTTCTTATGAAGTCTTTTATGTGCAAAATGATAGACTACAATTGAAGTTATAATAGGCTAAAGTAGTTATTTTGAACTAGGTTTTCAAACAATAAATTATAAATTTCAAATTTTTTTATCGTTACAACCCATCAATTAAATTTTTAACTAAATTTTGTTATATGCTCAAAATATATTTTCACGATTGAAAAGCTGTAAATTTTTGGGATGTTACATCGTTGCTCAAATTAACCTTAAAAAGGGTAAATTTTTTTCTGGAGGTCTTCAATCTCTCATAATTGTGGGAGCCATCTGTGACATTAATGTCTCCAACTTTTTAAGTGTTGTGTGAATGGTATATGTACCTGATGAAAAATATTTATTTGCACGTTACTAAAAATTTTATTGGACAATGTCATTGTCACTCTTCCAACCAGATAACATGTACCTGTCACATAAACAAGCACCATAAATGAAAAGCTAACTTAAAAACATGACTAGACTAGCATACTTGTGAAAGGTTGGGACCTCCAAAGAAATTTACCCTTTAGCGAACGGATTAATAACGAAGAATAAATGAAAGAGAGAAAATATAGGATTATATATAGGTGAAGAAGTTCAAAGAAATGGCCAAATCCGTGATGATGTAGATTGCGATTTACACTTTATTGAACACGTCCCTCTCATTCCATATTCTCCATCGGAAATCAATCTCTTCACTCCATTCTTGATCACATAAAAAGTGAGACCCTCTTTAATTTATTTATTTTGTCTCTTTTTTTTTTTTCCTGCAAATATCTGTTTTTTCTTTTTCCTGCAAATATCTGTGTCAAATTAGCATATTCCATCACATAATTTGGTGAACTTTCTCGAAATATCTTCAATTTTATGTCTACTAGTGTACTGTATCAGTATCTTCGCTCGAACCGCTTTTCAATTACTATATAATCATTGATCAATTCACTATTTCTCGTACTTTTTGCTGCTTCAGTAGTCAGTACGAGTACTTGCATATTGGTTCATCATTTGCAGTATATTTCGTTCTTAATTCATGTATTCTTATTTGTTTTCGTGATTCACCGCGGGATATTTTGTTGGTTTCATTGTTTAGTTGTTTTTGGCTGCCCATTCTAGCTTCGGCAATCCATGTACTTGTTAGATTCTTTAATTTTTCTGAATTCGTAATATTAAGAAAAAATTTAATAAAGGGATTACGACTTATACATAATCATTGATGGCATTCTAAATCATTTATGTCTGATTTGTTTTAACAGATTCTATGGTTTTATTTGTTGGAAAGTTGTTCACTTTTATTAACTATATATATTCATCTGTTTTTTTATTATTCTCATGTTTTGATATTTCATATTGGCTATTGATATACACTTTACATTCTTCAGTTCTTCTGAATTGTGAAAAATTGAAAACGGGATTTTTGTTGGTGAATTTATAATTTTTACCTTTATATTTTGTCTTCTTAAAACTCTTCTGATAGTCTAGGCATTTGTACAAATCAATCACTGTTTATTATTATAGTCATGATAATATGAGATTAGGTGTAACTTATATCCGTGAAATGAACTTATGATTTGAGATTTTTTCCATAGGTATTGTAACTACTGGACATGGCTGCTACACTGAAAGCGAACGATACTGCAACTGTTAAAGCTGGAATCCCAGCTGAAATTCCAGCAATTGCTCATCCGCTGGCAGAGGAGCCCGCAGAGATTGCGTCAAATATTAATTACCACGCTAAATACAGTCCGCATTTTTCCCCTTTCAAGTTTGAGCCAGAGCAAGCATACTATGCAACTGCAGAGAGCGTCCGTGATCAATTGATAAAAGTATGTTTGACTAACTAGTCCTTCAAAGTTTTGCTACTGTAAGGATATCTTGTGCAGCTTTATTGTCTTTCAGATCATGAGGATTTATGGGGTTGCCTTTTCTTATACGTAGTATACGTAGTAAATCTTATGTGTTGCGGTTAGTAATGGGAAAGAAAATGAAAGATTTATTTCTTTTTGCAAGCATGCATGATAGTAGTGTTTTTTTTTTTTTGGCATGACAGGTTATTTTTAGTAGTTGAACCACCTCATCTTAAAACTTAAACTATTAAAGAAAGATTAACATTTTACAAGGCAACATATGTCTTCAACATGTCCCATCACATGTATGTTGAATTCAGTTTTTCTTGAAGGCATTAAACATGCACAATTATTCCATTGGGTAAGAGCACGACTTTAATCCAAGACTAGTGACAAAAATCAATTTTTACATGCTCTGCTACCATGAAGAACTATTCAACCACCTTGTGCAAATATTAAAGTTGTTAGAGAAGAAATAAATTTGTTTACTGATTTATCTCTTGGTTGAAACATTGATCTCATAAGCTATTAGAAATAAATATAAAGGTGATCATAGAATTGGGTAAAGCTTAATGCTTTTCCCATTTTGGTTTGGGAAAATTTAGCACTTGTTTGATATTCATTAAAATTTTCTCTTTTTTCAACAATACTCAATCTCAACCATCCATTAAAAGTCAAGCCCCACAATATTTGACTTTTCAACCATCAATTCTCCTAAAAATCACTATTCATTTCAAAAAAACTCTTTTTAAACAATACCAAACCCACTCTTAATTCACTTGTCACTAGAAACATGATATGTGAACTTATACTTCTCATAGCTAACGTCTTGGATTTTCCTATTCTTTACGACATTGTAAGCCACTTTCTAATTATTTACCGTCTTACTTATTACCATGGTTTATTTTCAATCAGTAGCTTTGTTTCTCATATAAGTCTTGCATTACCTGTGTGCCCAGATATAAGTGCATGGAATCTATGTAGTTTGTTTTGTAATAAATATAAATGCATATTTGTATCTTTATAGAATATCGAGTTTCTACTCCTTATTAGGACATTTTTTCAGTCCTTGTCTGCTGATTTTATCTTTTTTTACTTCACGTTGCCATTTTGTGTGGAAAATTATTGTAGTAGTGTTTTTGTTGGTCAATTCTCTGTTCATGTTTATTTGTGCAGCTCCTATTCACTACATTCTTGAGGTCATGACTTCTTTTTTTCCTTTAACTTATCAATTGAAAAGGTTAGTGATTGTTAAAAAAAAAAAAAAAAGGTTGAACCCCAACCTTAGGGGCCCCCACCTACCCTGCCTTGGACCTTGGTGAAGGATGTAAATCGCAGGTTATGCCTCCTAAAGTGCAGGGTGAGGGCTTACCTTTGAACTTGGTAAGGGCCGAATTCGAACCCCTAACCAAGCGATCTTTAAACCACCCTCTCTTTCACTTTTGACCTAACCTGTTGGCATTATTGTGAGTATGACTATCATTATATAAGATGAACGCCTTTACCATCATGTTAAGGAAATAACATTTTGCCACACTAAACCAGTACGAAACTAGTGTCAGTCTGAGTTAAGGAGTTTTATTGTCATGTATTTCTCTGTGCTAACGTCATAATTACTCATCTTTATTTTTTATTCTCTTTGACATGCATTCTGTTATTTTCTCAGCAATGGAATGAGACTTATCTTCATTATCACAAAGTCAATCCAAAGCAAACATACTACCTTTCAATGGAATATCTCCAAGGACGAGCACTGAGTAATGCAGTTGGAAATCTTGACATTCAGAATGCATATGCTGATG
Organism: Ligustrum vulgare; assembly: GCA_963555705.1. Lineage (NCBI taxonomy): Eukaryota > Viridiplantae > Streptophyta > Magnoliopsida > Lamiales > Oleaceae > Ligustrum > Ligustrum vulgare. The sequence goes on from OY743171.1 coordinate 21,644,808, forward strand.
CTTTAAAGAAACTGGGTCATGAACTTGAGAATATTGTAGAGCAGGTAGATCAATGCAATAAACCTTTCATATATGATGTATGTTATCTCATTTGTTGCTATGCTCTCTTATTTTTTCCAGAAAAATAAAATCATACAAATAGTACTTTAACGATAAGCTATTGCCATAGTTTTGCCAAGTAATATGAAGATCCGTTCAGTTCAACTCTGTTTCTGTTGGTATTCAGTTTCCTTTTGTTTTTGGTTAGATCAGTGGCATGCAAGTGGTTTTTCAAAGTAAAATAAAGTAGATTTGAGAGATATGTTAAAATTTATCCATTATGTATTTAATTTTTTTTTTTTTTTTTTTGACACAACTGATATATTTATTTTATATCAATCTTATTTCTGTGTATGAACAATTGACTTGCACTGAAGTTCTCGTTTAGGTGCTTTATAGTGGTAACTATTTCTGAGTTACTCTCAGTTTAGGATTATAATCATACTGAAACTGGTCTGGACCTGTAGTTCTTCCATGAGTTATAAGGAGGTTGTTTTGAATTGAATTGAATTGTAGGAGAAAGATGCAGCACTTGGAAATGGTGGTTTAGGAAGGCTTGCTTCATGTTTTCTAGACTCGATGGCAACGTTGAATTTGCCTGCATGGGGCTATGGTTTGAGGTACAGATATGGGCTGTTCAAGCAACTGATCACCAAAGCAGGCCAGGAGGAAGTTGCAGAAGACTGGTTGGAGGTTTGTTTGCAGTAAAACTTTTGTTAATACTAGGTTAACCTTTTCTTGTGGAACCAAATTAAGTCCTTTTGTCTGGTTATTAATGCAGAAGTTCAGTCCCTGGGAAGTTGTCAGGCATGATATTATCTTTCCAATAAGATTCTTTGGTCATGTTGAGGTTCTGCCCAGTGGCTTGTAAGTGCAACTTCAAATATTTTGATTTTATCACGTTGACTTCTAACTTCGTTATATGAGCCAGTTTCTTAAAAAAACAAAAAATAAATAAATTATCTTTGAAAAATTACATTCATGCATGCAATGCTCTGTACTGCTGTAGCCGAAAATGGGTCGGTGGTGAGGTCATACAAGCTGTTGCATATGATGTGCCGATTCCTGGATACAAAACCAAGAACACTAATGGTCTTCGTCTCTGGGATGCCAAAGCTACTGCCGAGGACTTCGATTTATTTCAGTTCAACGATGGACAGTACGAATCTGCAGCACATCTTCATTCCAGGGCTCAACAGGTTACTTGTTTTTTAATGGACTAAAAAGATTGGACAGCAATAGTTGACATCCTTGAATGTGCACCATATTCTAATCTATTGCGTTTAAGATTGTATCCTCAGTGAGGTGTACATGATCCCCAAGTTTCAGCTTGATTTGGTTTATGAATTGTGGATTTTTGCAGATTTGTGCTGTTCTATATCCTGGGGATGCTACAGAAAATGGAAAACTTCTACGATTAAAGCAGCAGTTTTTCCTTTGTAGTGCATCACTTCAGGTATTGTGTTCTCTTACTTATATGTTCCTGTATGAACACATAGTGAGTTTCAGTTCATACGTATTTAATGAGATCCTTTGGTCAAAATCTGTCAGAATTCCACCAAAATGCTCTAGTTTTTTGCTGACCATACTTCGAATTTAATCAATGAAATTTTTCTAGGCCTCCTCAAAAACTTGTTTTGGGGAATTTCTGTGCTTGTTTGGGTACAATTGTAAGTTCATCATAATTTAAAGTCAAAGTCACACATTCATTTTAACCTCAAATTCACAATTGCTACCCACTTAAATATTCACATATTTCACGGGACCCATTACTCATTATAATCTCATTCTAATTTTACCCAGATTGTTGAAATTTATCAAATTATAGCCTATTAAGAATTCGTAAGTGAAAAGCATAATTTCTTCAGTAGCGAGTTTATTTAAAGCCCTAAAAGTATTTAAGAATGTAAAGATTCTTCTTGTAACTTGAATGATACAATGTCAATCTGGAAAAGATATCCAATTTGGTTTCGGGAATCAGGAAGATGTTAAAATTGCACCTCCACGTAACTCTTTTTGTTCAACATGTGAAGTTTTGTGGAAAAACATTTACTGTTCAATTGAGTAGGCCTTATGAGGTTGGATGAATCTTAGAACCGAAGGAATCCCCTTCCTTAGTGCTTAGTAATTAAGAAACAAGTTCCTTTGTATAATAGTGATTTGGAAATCTAGCATCTGGTACTTGATCTAGTGTTCTCTTACTTGTTATCTTTTCTAGGACATTATTTCCAGATTTAAGGAGAGGAACAATGGAAATAATAAGATGATTCAGTGGTCTGAATTCCCCACTAAAGTTGCAGTACAACTGAATGACACACATCCTACTCTTGCTATTCCTGAGTTGATGCGTTTGCTAATGGATGTTGAAGTACTTGGATGGGATGAAGCTTGGGATATCACCACAAGGTTCTTCTACACTGAAACATCCTGGAGTGGTTCTATATACAATTGTGACTTTGCTTCTTGCTATGTTGTCCTCTGAATTTCTGCACTAGATAACATTTATGACTGTCCAGGACGATTGCTTATACCAATCATACAGTCCTTCCTGAAGCGCTGGAAAAATGGTCACAAGCAGTCATGTGGAAACTCCTTCCTCGCCATATGGAAATCATTGAAGAAATTGACAAGAGGGTATTTCATTCTCCTACCTAGTAACTACCTGCGTGTATAAGGTTCTATTAACTAAGATATTTTCTTGCATGGCACAGTTCATTGCAATGATCCAGTCAACAAGACCAGACCTTGAGAATAAACTTTCTGGTATGCGCATTTTGGATAACAACCCACAGAAGGAAGTTGTGCGCATGGCCAACTTATGTGTGGTGTCTTCACATACAGTAAGAGTTTATTACACGGCATCATGCATAAATTTGATCATTGCATACATCTTTGAAATATATTCAGTCACATGAGTTTATTTCTAGAGCATTTTATGCGTTGAAGTTAAGACAAGCTATCTATTGATAAAAATGGATTTAGATTCTAAAGAAACCTGTAAATGAGGAAAAAAATTGTTTCCACAAGAGTTTATTTTAAAGATCTAAATCTACTTTACTAAAAGATTTGACAGAATTTGTTGTAATCACAGCCACTCGTGTTAATTTTGGTGTACATCACTTTCTTCTTACTGGCTCTACTGGTTGTGAACTGGGAGCTTCTTCAAGTCTGGATAGATAAATCATTCCCTTAATTAACCTCATACGGTGTCAAGCACATCCATCTTCGTATCATAATATCTGTTACATTCTTTTTATGGACATTTTCTCCTTTTAAGAACCCAACACTAATAACCATAAAGCATAGATGGTCTAATTAACATAAAACTTGACTTTTCATTTGATAGGTTCCTTGCAATCACATAGAATCCTTGTAACACTTCTCTACTTCATTCAACCACTCTAATCTTATGATTACATCATTTATTCATTTTAAGTATTTGTAACTTATTAACAATCGGACTTTAATGCCTAAAACAACACTCCTTGGGGAAAAATAATCATCTATAAAGTCTAAAATGATTGTATTCCATATTTATTCTGCTAAATTTAAAGCCATTGATTCCGAGATCTGATTACTTTGAGCTACTTGTATCCTCCTCACTTATAAGTTGTTATCTAGGCTTATACATGATATTGTACTGCAGTTGCATACTTTTCTAAGACCTGTTGTACTTTTTTATGTACCTGACTAATCATAAATCAGAACTTACATCTTAATTGATGCTGTCCCTGCAGGTGAATGGTGTTGCTCAACTGCATAGTGATATCTTAAAGGCCGAGTTATTTTCTGATTATGTTTCTATCTGGCCCACTAAATTTCAAAACAAGACTAACGGGATAACACCTCGTCGATGGCTCAGGTTTTGCAATCCTGAGCTCAGTCATATAATCACCAAATGGTTGAAGACAGATCAATGGGTGACTAATCTGGACCTACTTGTAAATCTTCGGCAAGTATGTATTGAGATATTTCCAAAATCTTATGTTATTGTTTCGACTGTGCTCTTTTTGCGTTTGGATTAATATGCTTGTTGACTCTATTTTCCACAAGTTCGCTGACAATCCAGTCTTGCATGCTGAGTGGGAATCAGCTAAGTTGGCTAGCAAACGGCGGTTAGCACAATACATACTGCATGTGACTGGGGAGAGCATCGACCCAAATAGTCTCTTTGATATACAAGTCAAACGCATCCATGAATACAAGAGGCAGCTGCTAAATATTTTGGGAGCAATCTATAGGTACAAGAAATTGAAGGTGAGATAAACTTATTTGCATTCCAAAGTAGTCTTTTATGAGAACTTTTCCTTAATTTAACCAAAGTAAATTGGTTTATAAATCAGTTTATAAATTACACGATTTCTCAAACTATATTTTAACCACACACATTTTCTCTCTCCAATTTTCAACCACCATTTTTTACCTCAAAATCATAAATAAACCAGTTTATAAATCAAATAGTGTTACCAAACAAAGGCTACTGTATCCAGTGGTACTTCTATTAACTTCAGTGCCATTACTTACATCTATTATTATTTGTTATCACACACCAGAAACTATGCGCTTATAGCTCTCTGAAATTATTTCTGTTATTATGCAAATTACATACTATTCTATTATCTTATACAGCAATGTCCATAGTGTAAAGCATGGCATCATCCATACAACCCAAAAAAAAAGAATGCAGACTTATCGTTAATTAATAATTTTGATGTCAGCTACTGGAATTTGCTTTAGGCCTGTGATAGGTCTAATCATTACTACAACCTAATGGTTGAAAATGAGTTTTTGAATAATGTGTATTAAACATGGCTAAATCTTATAAACGTAGGCCCAAAACTTAACCACACGTTCTCCAAAAAATCACTATTCAAAACATCATTTCGCCCTAATTTCTCTTTATCACCATCAAACAGGAGCTACATTAGGCAATGTGAATTTTGGTCTAGCTCTCCCTCTTCTAACCTGTTCCTCTGGAATCTCATCTCTCTTCTGACTTTAGATCTCTGCATAACATCTTCCATCCACCTAAGTCCTGCTTCCAATAATTTATCCTCAATTGGTCTCACTCCACTAATTGGGAACACTTTTATTTCTTATTTTATCCATTCTAGTATGTATAATCATGTAACCAAGCTTAACATTTCTTGATAGGATTCACACAGAGTTGCATTTATGTATAACTTGCTGGAATTGATAAATTGCAGGAGATGAGCCCCGAACAACGCAAAAATACAACACCACGCACCATCATGATTGGAGGAAAAGCCTTTGCAACATACACTAATGCTAAAAGAATAGTTAAGCTTGTAAATGATGTTGGTGCAGTTGTCAACACTGATCCTGAGGTTAATTACTTTTTGAAGGTAATGTGTAATTTCACTTGCACATGTATAAAGGCTAAACCAAAACGGACGAGAACTTTTATCAAATATGTTTGCATTGGTGTAACTTTTTCTTCTTAAAATTCATTTAATATCATTTCAGACACATTGCGATTTATAGCAAATCAGAACGTGTCTTCAACTTGGCAGATGGTGTAAAATAATTACTTCTTCCTTCATCATCAGTATATTAGCCATTTAGCCTTGTCTACTTTGGATTTGAATGAGAATATATAGTAGGTCATGTACTCAGAAATCTTATAACTATATTAGCTGGAAATATTAACAATAGTTCTTGATGATCTGTAGACAAATTATGGTAATCCGTCTGACAATGATTAAACATGCTGTCCCTATTATGTTGCATTGGGATTCAATAAAATCATACTTAGTAGTCTTAACCTTATATCATCAGTCAAGACATGTTTTCAATTATGCTGTCTCGTTAGAATTTGGTTTATATTGATAATTTGTTCACCATCATTCTCAGGTAGTTTTTGTTCCCAATTATAATGTATCTGTAGCAGAGGTGCTTATTCCCGGAAGTGAGTTGTCACAGCACATCAGTACAGCAGGCATGGAAGCAAGTGGCACAAGCAATATGAAATTTGCGCTCAATGGATGCCTCATTATAGGAACACTTGATGGGGCTAATGTGGAAATTAGAGAAGAAATTGGAGAGGATAATTTCTTTCTTTTTGGTGCCACTGCTGATGAAGTTCCTCGCCTTCGTAAAGAAAGAGAGAAAGGAATGGTAATTTTTTTATTAATTTAACTTAAGCTTATTTAGACTGTATCCATGGTAAATGACATAATGATTTCTTGAGTTTACAGTTTGTCTTGTTATCTTGGTAAAGATAGTAAAGTAGTTTTTTTATCTAGGGATAATTATTACTGTTCTATAAACTGACACCTGATTAACTTGCAAATGTGACATTGAGGCTTGAAATGAGGAAGGGGCTTCTAGGTAGAAGAAAGACAAAAGCAAATCATACAAATTAATTTGCAAGTATAGAGGTCTTGATATTTGCTCCAGATGCCTAATCATATACTGCTAACCCATCCACCAAAGTTGTTTCTTAATCACATTACACTTTGGTATCATTAATATATTAGAAAGCGACTCCTCCCCATTCCTCTACTAAACTGATAGATCTTTTTTGTAAAGATGGAAAAATTGCCTCAGGAATGATGATATTTCTGTGACTTATGGTGCAGTTCAAACCTGATCCCCGTTTCGAAGAGGCCAAAAAATTTGTCAGATCTGGAGCATTTGGAACCTACGATTATAATCCACTCCTTGACTCACTGGAGGGAGACTCTGGATATGGTCGTGGTGATTATTTTCTTGTTGGGCATGACTTTCCAAGCTACATGGAAGCTCAGGCAAGGGTGGATGAAGCTTACAAGTAAGTAGCTACATAAACAATAATCTTCCCAACTGATATATGTTAGTTCCTCAAGGAGAAGGTGAATTGTTCTGCTAGTTATTTACTCGAGTTGAGATATATATTGAGCCCTTGTTTGGTTTTCTTAAAAAATTTCTCTTTTTTCTACGGTACTCAATATCAATCATCAATTAAAAGTCAAGTCCATAATATTTGACTTTTCAACTAAATCTCAACCATCCATCTCCTAAAAACCACTATTCATTTAAAAAAAAAAACTCTTTTTAAACAATATCGAACACACACTGAATTTTAAGATAGCCTGGTTTCCTTTCAAGTGCACGTGATAATTGGATTAATCTTTGGGAGCTTTTTGCATCAATATGTTGAGGATACCCTAGAGGAAGGTTATTGTGCAGGTTGGTAGTTCCTGATAAAGGGATGTAAAATTTTATTGGATGGTAAAGCAAACTAAAAGGGAGTACTTACATTTTGCAGATAGCTCTTTTCTGGCAAAATGCATCTTAAATGTGAAGGATTAGTGAAAATATTAACTTGCAATGACTAGTGCTATTTTGCATGAACAAATTGTGATGGCAGAGGTATCATTTTCTCATAGTAACATGGCCACTACTGAATACGCAATAATTTATATCTCTTGTTACAAGGATATAAGCATAAAGTGAATACTTTCCAGTTACAGAAAATAGATACTCTGATGAATTCCTTCCACATCATAACTATAGCATGCTCAAACCAAATTGACTCCTGAAGTTTTTGACTCTCTCTACTATAATTGGAATATGTAGTATTATCATATTAATGGTAGAATTGCAACCATTGGTTTTTCTATTTTATACAAAACCTATACCTTAATAAGTGTAAGTAGCCTAGCATTATACCTAATAATTAACTTTAGGAATCGTGGTGGGAAGTTCTGTTCTAAAAAAACGCACTTAGGTATACGCCAAGACGAGTTTAGGCGTGATTCTCGACCTTCACGTTTCGTCACGCTTTACTCGTGCTTTGCTCACGTATTACTGGGCGTTTTCGCGCCTAGGTGTGTGTAAGCGTAATTGTCGGCCTCTCCGTTTCGTCACGCTTTACGCTTTTTTGGGAAGTAATGCTTCATGAATTTAGTTACAAACAGTTTCAAATGCTGTTTGTTTGTTCCGACTGCCAGATTGACTAACAAACTTTTACGATGGCGATTGACCTTTAATCATATTCTTGCAGGGACAGGAAACGATGGATTAAAATGTCTATCCTAAGCACTGCTGGCAGTGGAAAATTTAGCAGTGATCGAACAATTTCTCAGTATGCAAGTGAAATATGGAAGATAGAGGAATGCCGTGTAGGAAAAGTGTGAAAGTGGTCAGATACTTCTCGTCAGAAGAAAAGGAGAAGGTAAACGAAATAAAACATGGGTTAAAGGCGCCTGAAATGCTTGCCGGGCTTGTTGCCTTTCCCTTTAGATGTCGTTTGCATTTCATATTTTATCCTCTTAGCAAATGTTTTATTCCTAATAAGAGTCACTCCTTTGGGAATCTACATAAATGTAATCAGGGTGTCAAAACTCAACAAATGACACTTTTTCTGTTGGAATTAACGGGTTAGTTGAAGGTTAAATGTGTGAATTGGAATGAGTCTTCAATGTGTGTGTCAACTGGACGTGATACTTCAAGGACAAGAGGTGCATTAGTAAAGAGCCTGAGCCACGACTTTTTGATAATAATGGTTGAAATTATTCTTATCAAAAGATGCATTTATTGGAAAAGACACAAGAAAATCTATAAATAGGATCAACTTAATTCCCTTTTTTTCGCCCCAAATCAATTCTATATAATTGATTTTTAATTTTTTTGTTCTTTAAATTATGTCAAAATAATTTTCAAATTATTTTTGAGTTTCGCGTTCTATATTTAAGGGGGTGTATTCAATTGTAACTTTTAAAGACTTTTGGAGATTTTTTTAAGTGAGTGACTTTTGTGGATTTCATGAACTTTCAAGTAACTTCTATGGATTTGTTAAGAATTAATAAAAGTCTTCCCTGGATTTCTGTAGATTTCTATATAATTTTTTAAAAACTTTCAGAGACTTCAAAAACTTTCACTTGTTATAGAAAAACATGTAAAATGTAATATTTTAAACAAATTCTTGTATATCCAAATTATCCATGAAATATAACAAAATAAATCATATTTCTCATATCAATAAAAAATTATTTTAAATTTTTTTTAAAAACTATGTCAGATCAATTATGTTAGAATAACAAAAAATAATAAAAATTCATATTCACTTTCATGGTCTGATTCAAATTTTTTTAAAAAAATTTAATTAAGTTTGAGTCAACATTTTTATGTTAGATTATCGAATAATATTATAATAATAAAAACTCATATTCACTTTCATGGTCTGATAATTTTGGTTCAACATTTCCCTTTTATTTATTTATTTATTTATTTTTTTAATTCTTGGCAACCTTCTAAATCAATAGCGACAACTACATCTAATGAACCCAATTTTTTTATTTGATTTTATGTTTTTTAAAAAATTGCGGAATGGATTGGAATCTATAAATATGTGGTGTTGAAATTGGGGGGAAAGAAGATACGTTAGTTGGCATGATTTGATGTGGCAGGGTGGGTTGAAAATAGGATCTTTGGTTGGGGTGGGGTGGGGTGGGGCGATATCTTGGAGTCTTGACAAATCTCAAGGTGAATGAGAGATTGTTTTTGAGATTAATTATGTGTAATTTCTAACCAAAAGTCTTGAAAGTCTAGCCATTAGAGAAGTCTCTAAAAGTCACTCTCAATTTGAATATCATAGAAATTTTAGAGATTTTAAAAAGTTTCAATTGAATACACCTTTACTTTTAGAGACTTTTTAAAAGTCTACAAAAGTCTCAATTGAATACATCTAAACTTTTAGAAAGTCTTTAAAAGTCTCAATTGAATACACCTAAACTTTTAAAGTCTCCAAAAGTCTTTAAAAGTCCCAATTGAATACACCCCTCTTAGAATTCGATCACTTAGATTCTTGAAGATTACATTCAAACGTTGGCTCGCTTGGCAAAATTAATTTGTGCTATATTAATTTTGTAAGAAATTTTGTATCTTGAGAGATGAAAATCCATCGGGAAAATTACGTAACTATTTAGATATAATATATTATAATTGAAAAATACTCGATTTTCAATCTATTCGTAATATTACTGGATTTCCTGTCATAACTTTAGAAAAATACCGAATTTTGAAGAGAGAATGTAATATTTGATTGACAAGATTAAACGGAAATCATTTTATTTTGGAAAATTGTTACCAATTATTTAGCTAATTAAATGAGGAAATTTCAAATATCCTGAAATTTAGCACACGTTTCATTTCTTGGCAGACTACCACCTTCTATATTTGTGTACCGATTAATCTCTACCCTTTTTATGTAATATTACATTGTTGCTACTAATATTACATGTCATGTAATATACTGTTATACATGTTTTCATTAAAGTGTATCTAACATCACAAAATGACGATGTTTTAATTACATTACATAGCTTATAATAATAGATAAAGTGAAATTAAACTCATTGAAAGGCTATTGTGAATAATGCACATTAAATTCCCCCAGCTGCCGTCTCTAGTGCGATCTAGGGCTTCTGTCCCACAATTGGTGGCTTTCTTCAGCTGGAGGTTTTCCTGGTCTTTTTTTCCCCTTTATTGTAGTCACGAGCATCGATTTTCCCCTCACGATTTCCCTATCCATAGGAATGAACCCGGACGAAATAAGGAACCTGTGCGAGCAGCTAAGAATTGAAGATGGTATCACTTCCAAAGTCTCTATTGGAGCGGATGTATGCAATGATGGTGTAACGAACCTGAAATCTTGCCTGGTAGGTAAAATCCTTGGATCTAAAGTGGCAAACAGAGATGCGGTTGGGAGAGTGTTCTGTATGGCTTGGCAGCTAGCTAGAGGTTTCAAAGTGGAGATCAAAGGTAACCAGAATATTTTCTTATTCCAGTTCAGCTCCTTAACTGACCGCCAAAGAGTATTAGCTGGTGGCCCATGGTTGTTTAAAAACCAACCTCTTGTACTCAAAATCCCCGATGAAGCTGACGACATTTCAGAGATGGTCTTTGATAAAAATGCATTCTGGGTGCATCTCTTGAATGTACCATTGGTGTGCCACACTAAACGTGTCTTCGGGAGATAGGGAAGCTAGTAGGAGAAGTTGTGGAAGTGGACCAGACGAGCATGACCCCAAGAGTAAGGGTCCTGTTGGATGTCACTCAACCACTGAAAAAAGGAATTCTTGTTGGACTGGAATCGTTTGGGAAGGAGTTTGTAGTCCCCCTACAATACGAACGACTGCCTGAAATATGTTTTCATTGTGGAGTTATGGGGCATAGAACAAATGATTGTCTGCAGGAAGGAGTCTATGTTGAGGGAGTGGAAGTCCTAAAATTCAATGATAAAATCAAGGATCAAATGGTTATGGGAAACCGCAAGCAACAATCCCCTAAAAAGAATGGAGGGGTAGGGGAAAAATCCAACATGGAGGTAAGAGCAGTTGTGAAACCAAAACAACCTTCGTCTAGTGGGGCAATGGGTGTGTTAATTGGAAGGGAATTTAAGCCAGGAGAAGATGAAAATGAATCGGAGGCAATGGGAAGTAGCATTGGTGGAAGTAGCCCAGTGTGTGATAGAACTATGATCGAGGTTCCCATACGACCTAGAGGGGGTGAGGAAGGAATGATGGATGAGGTGAATAGCTCTGATGGGCTTCAACCGAAGGTGATGGGGGGAGTATGTAAAGGAACGAGTGGCAGTCATCAACTGGAGGTATATTGTAGCCAAGGGGACAACATTCCATGAAAGAATTCTGGAGGTAGGAAGTGGAAAAGACAAGCAAGGGGAACGCGTGGACCAGCAATCTACTCCATAGGGAAACGCCTATTGCTGAGTGGCATTAGGGGAGTGATGACAAAAGGAAAGGCCGGCCCTGCAAGTAAAAGGAAGTTACCATGGACGAGGGAGGAATCAAGAGATGACAAAAGAGGTAGAGTAGAAGATATTTCTGATGTTATGGAGAACACAACATCAAACCAGAAACTGGCAAGTCCTGTAATTCAGGACCTCTGGACATCATGAAGTGCCTTAGATGGAATGTACAGGGGATGGGGAACCATTGTACTATTAGTTCACTGCGGAACCTTATCTGTATTTATTCCCTTGGTATCGTCTTCCTATCAGAGACGAGACTATCCGATGAGAAGGCGGAAAGAGTGTGGATTCCATTGGGATTTGGCTCAAATTTTGTTGTTAATAGTCGGGGCAAAATTGGGGGTCTTATGCTTTTATGGTGTGATGAAATTGATGTGCAAATAAAATCCTTTTCCAAATAACATATTGATGCGACTGTTAAGAAAGATGGGGTTGACTTATGGAGATTTACTGGATTCTATGGCGAACCAGCTTCCAACAACAGAGAACTGTCTTGGAAATTATTGAGGAGACTCAAAGGGATGTCTAATCTCCAGTGGATTTGTGTTGGGGATTTTAACGAAACTATTAACCTTCAGGAGAGACTGGGAAGTGATTCTAGACCATTTCATCTCTGCGAGAAGTTTTGAGTACACTTGTTGATTGCGAGCTGATTCATCTAGGATTCATTGAACCAATGATGACATGGACCAATGGAAGGGTTGGTGATGCACATATTCAAGCCCGACTAGATAGGGCGATTGGAAATGCAAAGTGGTTGGAAACCTTTCCCTCGACGGAAGTCTGCAACCTTCCTTTCGCAAAGTCGGATCATAGACCCCTTCTTATTAAATTGCTTGGATGACATATGGAGAGAAGGCAAGAAGATTATCTTAAACCATGGATATATGAACCTCTCTGGATCCAAGAAGAAGGATACCTTGAAGAGGTTGAAAACTTCCTTAGTGGGATGGCTAGAAGGAGTGGCGGGACTGATCGGATTCTAACCATTAAGGATACTATGGATGGATGCCTGGGAACCTGATTAAATGGAGTAAATCAAAACTAGGGAATAGGAGGAAAATCCTGGCTGATTGTATTAAAAGAAGGGACCATCTTCTGAGTTCATTTAACCCGGGGCAGGCCATGAAAGAAGTGAAGAACTTGGAAGAGGAGATTTTTCTATGCTTAATAGGTGGGAAGAGAATTATTGGAAACAAAGGGCAAGAGCTGATTGGATGATTGGAGGAGGCCACAACACTAAATTTTTCCATAGGAGGGCAACCGAGAGGAAAAGAAAGAATACTATCAGCAGACTGAGAGACGAGAATGGAAACTGGATTGAGGATAAAGAGACAATGGTGGATCATATCGTGGATTTCTTCTCTAAACTTTTCAGAAGTTCTTAACCTTCTGAGGAATCCTTGGAGGCAGGGGTTCACCATATCCACAGTCACATCTCGAATCATGATGCTCAAGCCTTACTGGAACCTTTCTCCATAGAGGACGCTTAGAGGCAGTATTCAGCATTAAAGCCTATAAAGCACTTGGGATTGATGGCTATTAGGAAATCTTCTTTCAGAAGCACTGGGACCAACTCAAGCACAAGGTCTCTGATGCTTGGTTAAAAGTTCTCAATGAAGGCCATTCAATCCGAGCCATCAACCAGAAGACTATTGTGCTTATTCCTAAGAAAGCGGCTCCGGAGTACATTTCTGATTTTCGCCCTATTTCTTTATGTACTATCATTTATAAAATAATTACAAAGTGTTTAGCTCATAGAATGAAAAATGTTCTCCCCTCCCTTATTTCAGACACACAAAGTGCTTTTGTTTCTGATAGATTTATTACGGATAATGCTATTATTGCTTTCGAGCTTTTGCACTCTATGAGCAAGCATAGCAATGGAAATAAAGGTTTCATGGCCATTAAACTCAATATGAGTAAAGCATATGACCGGATTGAGTGGAGCTTCATCAAGGCGGTTTTGAGGAAGATGGGGTTCCCAAATAGATGGATTGTGCTAATCATGGACTGCATCTCATCATCAGTTATTGGTTTTGCTATCAATTGGTCAGAATAAAGGAAGAGTGGCTCCATCACGCGGGCTATGACAGGGATGTCCAATTTCCCCATACCTCTTCATTTTATGTGCCGAGGCCTTCCCTGCAAGTATCCATGCTGCAGTCTCCCATGGCGACCTGATGAGCTTGAGATGTAAATAGGGAGGACCGCAAATTAGTCACTTGTTCTTTGCAGACGACTCGATTCTATTTTCCATGGCTGAAGTTGAGGATGCAAAGCATATTTTGGAAGTTATCCAGACGTATGGGGCGGTTTCGGGCCAACAAGTGAATCTTCAAAAGATGAGTATCTCCTTCTCTCCTAATGTGTCACTGGATCTCCGAAGATCAATAGGTGCTATACTGGGACTCCAAAACCTCAAACATCACGATACATATCTCGGACTCCCCTCTATTGTGGGGAGGAATAAGAAAAAGACCTTTGGGGTAATTAAGGATAGAATCTGGAAAAAGATCCGGAGTTGGCACCACAACATTTGCTCAAGTGCAGGTAGAGAAATCTTGCTAAAAGCGGTCCTGCAAGCAATTCCAACGTATATTATGAGAGTCTTCAGACTACCTAGTAACCTTTGTTCTGAGATTCGTGATGGATTAACTGGAAGACCATGTGTAAGAACAAAAGAGAATGAGGGTTGGGGTTACGAGACATGTCCATCTTCAACAAGTGCTTACCGGCCAACTAGTTCTGGCGCTGTCTTCAATTTCCAGAGTCACTTGTGAGTCGTGTCTTGAAAACAAATATTTTCCTAACTGAAGTATTCTTGATGTGGAGCTTAAACAGGGTGTTCACGGGTATGGTCAAGCCTTTTATGGGGACGGGAGGTGATAAAGAAAGGTAGCCGCTAGAGAATTGGTGATGGGAAGTCGGTGAGAATTTTTTATGATCTGTGGTTATTGAACGGCACATATATGAAAATACTTTCTCCTTGGATCCAAGGACTGGAGAAGGTGTCGGACCTTAAAACGGTTAGTGGCAACTGGAATATTGATCCCATCGAATCCTCATTTTAGCCCTTCGACTCCAACCGAATTCTTTCGCTTCCACCAGGTAACTCCAATGTGCAGGACAAAATCATTTGGAATTATTCTAAGGACGGACGCTATTATGTTAAAAGTGGTTATAGATTGTTGTCAGGCTCATACCCTCAGGAGATTGATTACAGCGGCACAAGTTCTGATTCTTGGTGGAAAAAGCTTTGGGAGTTAGATGTTCAACCTAGAGCAAAACACCTGGTTTGGCGTATTCTCCATAGGGTCGTTTTGTCCTCGGATAATCTTCGTCTTCGACACTTCTCATCCCTCCTCCACTGCCCAAGGTGCAATGGAATCGAAACCACTTTCCATATCTTCTTGGAATGTTCTTGGACAAAAGATTTTTGGAGACACTTGGGGGTTTGGGATATTTGGAGGAAATCCTTCTGTGTTAGCCATAACTGTGACTTCAGTGACTTAGTTGCAAACCTACAGATTAGCCACAAACGGGAAATTCTTGATAAGATTTGCATTGGCCTTTGGGCTATTTTGAAGTTCAAGAATGAGTTGAAATTTCGGGGGCATCCCCACCCAGCAGTCTTCCATAGTTGGAGGGTGGATACTCAGATTAAGGAATACACTGAAGCTAGGAGGAAGTCATCTGTGGTTAGAACATCTAAGGTGAATAGAACGATCAGGTGGAAAGGTCCAAATCATAAACCGGAAGGGGTTGATATTGGCAACTGATGCAGCGGTTAAAAATTGTGATGGTTTGATTGGTCTTGGGGGCTGGTTCCGTGACAAGACTGGATGATCCATGTGGCCTTCTCAGTCCATGTCCGTAGCTTTTGTGATGCTGATTTCGCTGAAGCCTTGGATATCAAGAAGGGTATCAGTCTTGCACTTGAGAACCAGATTCCAATCAAACCAGTTGAGAGCGACGGGTTAAATGTGATCCAGAAATTGGTCTCACATGACAACTGTGAACTGAATTCCAGTATTCTGATCGAGGTTCGCAATCTCTTGATTCGTAGTGGTTGTGGCTCGTGCTACTTCATTCCTCGCAAGAGAAATACGGTAGCCCACAAGTTAGCTCAATATGCTATATTTACTACTAGTAATCATCTTTGGATCGATTGTATTCCTAGGTTCATCCCCAGAAATTCTTGTTAGGGATTGAATCTTCTGTTGTAATACAATTTTCCAATTCAAAAAAAAAAAAAAAAAATAAGAGGCTATTGTGCATGTAATTTTGCCTCATGAATTCATAGTATCACAGAATGTAATATTACAACGGATGTAATACATAGTGCAAGTGCTGAGGTTGCTCGTAATATTACATTTTATGCAATTACTTAATATTTGTAAAACATTACATTGGATGTAATTCAGAAGCTAGTGATAAGTGTGTTTTACACACTTATTTTGCTTTTAAATCGACAATTTAATTGACAAATTGAGCGAATTTCTACTTATAAATTGTGTTTATATTGTGCAATTAGGTATAACCTCAATTGGAAAGAAAATGGACAAGATTGGAGTGCAATTGAGCTAAAAGAGGAGCAAATTTGATGTCCAGGGACCTAATTGGAAGAAATCAAAAGTTTGGGGACTCAATTGCAACATCTTAGAATGTTGGAGGACTAAAGATGCAAATATTTCAGGGGCATATTTGTAATAAAAGTCAAAATTCGAGGACTAAATTGAAGAAGACCAGAAGTTGGAGGACCCAATTGCAAATCATGGAAGGACGGAGCTGCCAGGTGAACCACGCGATCGTGTGTCTCGGCTAGGTCGCGTTCGTGAAATCAGACCAAAAATCAACCAGAGAGTTTTCAGCCCAACCACGCGATTGCGATGTCATAATTTTGAAAAATATTTTGGCCAACCCAGTGTGACCAGGTTCGGCCCAAACGCTGAGAACGCAGATCTACGCGAAAATGGGGGGTTTTTAGGGCACTTTTTGGCTAAGGTTCATAACTTTTGACTCCATTTTTGCATCCAAAAGCATTTTTCTCCCTTTTCTTCTTCTTTTCTTTTCTTTTCATTTCTTTATTTTTGCTTTAGTTTGTAATTTTAGTTTGTAGTTTAGTTTTTAATCTTTGATTTCTATATTTTGTGATGTATTTTTGTAAATCTCAACTTTTGTGCAATATTTATACAATGGGCTAGTTGTTTTATGTTGGGATGATTGATGTAGCTTAACTTAGTTTAAGTAATTTTAATGTTTGTTTAGTAATTTTGAGTGTATTTCATGTGTATTTGTTATTGAGATTATTCCATGTGTTTGATTGATCACCAAATATATGTTTTGTGAAGTGTATGATAATCGAGAGATATTGTGCATTTTAAACCAAATAACAAATGCTCTAGGTTCTTGTTAAGGATAGAGATATACCTTAAATCCTAGATGATCCATTGAGCTATTTTCACAAAGAGTTAATGCAATTGATTGGACTTTAATCGACATAGAGATATAGTAGGTTAAACCAATTGATTACGGTTAATTTCACTCGAGAGAGGTAATTAGCTAAACTTGAAAAATCGGGTCTAACATTGTAAATGAGTAATTTATTAATTTGCATGTGTTGAGAAATTACTTAAGCAAGAGTTAAGTGAAATCATGAATCCCAACAATTTTATCTTTCATTTTCCTTGTTTTAATTTGGTTTAAAATTATTTTCTTTAATTTAGAATTATCAAAAATCCATCTTATTAATTGTGTGTTTCTCTTTGTTGTTAGAATTAAATTAATTAAAGTTATATAATCTAAAGTAAACATTCTTCATGGAATCGACAATCCGGATTCAAAAAGTCCACTTTATTACTTGTACGCGACCCGTGCGCTTGCAGTACACACTATTTTGAGCGAGCAAGTTTTTGGAGCCGTTGCCGAGGACTGTTTTTACTTTGATTATTACTTTAGTTAATTTTAGTTTTAACAACTTGTAATTACAACACTATTCTAATCTTTCTTGTGTTTGGTTTTCTTTCTATGCATATTTGATTCTAACATTGGCAAAATAGGAAAGTAATTGCAATGAACAATCTCAACATGGGTGATGAATACATGCTTGAAGAATATTCAAGTTGTGAAATTTGTTACAAGATGCATTGTAATGGACAATGTTTGTTTTCGGACAATAATTTGATTACGTCGAAGCTTATTAAGTTTAGACAATATTTGAAATGCCGAAAGCAAGCAATTGAAACATCGGATGTGAATTACATGCTCTTGGGAGATTGTGTACCAGATGATTGGGATGAGGACATCACTTTTGTGGGAGATGGTCCTCCATTATTGAATGAGAAGGTACTTGCAAAATATTACAATGAGCTTGCCAAATTGGATGAGGATGATATGCTTATGGGGGATGCCATGTATTGGGAAGGATTCCAAATGTGGGGGTATAATCCACTATTGAGAATTAATAGGAAAAACTTGTTGTTGCCTATGGATTCAAATTTTGGATCGATCATTCAATCCGAGGAGACATCGATTAAAGAAGATGAGTTTGAAGAGAATGACAATTTAATCACAAAAGAATCTCTTAGAGAAGTGGCAATTAATGAGGAAGAGTTTAAATCACATTTTCTCAACTTCATTGATTGTCCAATAATTGAATTTGTGATTAAGCCACTTGAGGAGGTGCAAGTCTATTTAGTTGAGTTTGAATTGGATGGAATAGGCAAGTCCTATGATTTTGGAAGAGGCAAGGTGCAAGTGTTTAGATCAAATGAAGAGTGGAGCAAAGTCAAAATAAGCAAAATGGGCAAGGCATCAAAAACTATGTTTAGAGTGCCATGAAGTGCTTATGCGGAGAGTCGAGCTAATAACTTTAAAATAAGCGCTTAATGGGAGGCAACCCATTCTCTGTCCTTTACTTGCTTTATTTTTATTTTTTGCATATTATTTACTTTCTTGCATTTTATTTACTTTCTTGCAAATAAGTTGGTTGGGCCAAGTCTCTATCTTCTACATTTATTTTCCTCAAGTTGGGTAGTGTGAAATAACTCCAATGCATTCTCATTTAATTCTAGCATGCACTCATATCAAACTTTCAAAGTCAAGTATTTGCTTAAAACTCATTTTTAAATCACTTGGTGCATATTGTATTTTATCTTCAAGTGTGATTTAATATTGATGTAGATGGGCAAATTATATTGGATTTATGAGTTAGAATTGAGATGTTGAATGTAATTTTAATTTTTGGGTCATTACCACTTAATATCTACTCTTTTCTTGTATTTTCATAGGATGCTCACAAGGTGTTCGATGAAATGCCTCATTGGAGAAACTTGTGTTCAATTGATTGGAGGTTTCAACACAAGTTTGGGGGTGGATTGTTGGTGATTGCAATGAGAGTTTCACATGACCAAGACTACTTATGAGTGCCCCCACCACTTCTTGGGATGTCTAGTGACTTCTTTCCTCTTACTTTGATTTTATTTTACACATTGAGGACAATGTGCATTTCAAGTTTGGGAGTGATTGCTTATTGTGTTTCGACATGTTAGATAGCCTTGCCGGCCAGGATTACTTAGATGTTTAAAATTGTTATTGATTCATGATTTATGACCAATATGCTACTTGTGTCTATTTTTATAAAATGTTTATCCATGCAAGATCATATTTTTCTTGAGCACAATAGGCATGATCGATTGTTGGTTAAGTTTAGGAATTGTTGAAGGGTGAAAAGGTGAATGGAGTAGAAAAACTAGGTTGTGAGCTTGTATTTAAATTTTTATCAACCTATCCAATATTTACTAAAACTCTAAATCTCTTGATCCTATTATAAGACAAGTTTGGGGGTGGTCGACCAGGTGAAGGAGACGGTCTAGACATGTGGTGATTTCATGTATGTTGGAAATAAATTTTGTGTGGAGTGTATTTCAAATAGTGCCGGTGGCAATGCAACCCGATAAGCTAGGTCACCCACCCTTTCAAGTATTTCAAAGATTTCCTTCTTTTGTCCGTATAACCCTTTTGTCTACTCCGTGTCGTTATATCCACTGACGATTCCTTTCAACAACTTCAGTTGTTTGCTGTACTATTTATGGACCCAATAATCTTCTTCTCCCACTTCATCCCAATGAACTGACAATCTACATTTCCTATCGTATAGTACTCAATACGGATCGAAGTTTGATAGCTATTGTTGTAGGAGACCATCAACCGACATTATCCCACTTATGAATCCATTCACTAATTTTCCATTTTCAGCCTTTCATAGGATCTATTCTAAAGTCTAAACCTTAATATATATATTGATTGATCACATTCTTAAAACTAAAATCAAGAAGATTGACCAAAAAAAGACTTTATAATCCAGAATTAGTGAAACTTGACATCCATACCAAAATATATAGTAGAAATACTAAAACTTTGACAGAATCTTTCTGGAAAGATTCACAAACGAAATCCCTTCTGAACATGTTGACATTTCTTTTAAAATCGAAGGATCAAACTTAAATCATGTAATCCATACTTATATATATTGTAATTAAGTATTCAGCATTATACACTCATCTTAAAACTAAAGCCAATGTACTAATTTAAGAATCCATACTTTCAAAATCATCATAACAACAATACTCTAACCAAGTATTTTATAAATAAATCATTGACCTATCACCAATGAATAAGACTTTTGTGATTCATATAGAATTCCTCATCAAGTTTACTTAACCCAAAGATACAATCCCATTATAAGTAAAAGTCACACAACTGACCTCAAATAATCATATCAATCTCTCTGAGATTACAACATAATAACCATCATATCCTTCACACAAACCTTTTACGTCAATATACTCACTAAGATTTTATATCAATCTCTCAAACTCAATAAATCTTGGATTCTGCCATTGTCACTCTTTCTGCACACTACTCCTTAATAAATAATCATTGTGAAGTCTTATTCTCATTTTCCACAAATCCTATCCACGAGGACAATTGCCTAAAATTTCATTTCTTATTTTTGAATCAAGATACCATCAATAATAATCTCCACAATTTCATGGTATGTACTATCATAAACTTTCCTCCGATCAGATGCATTACTTCTGCAATACTTGTACAAATCTAGGACCTGATAAAGTTTCTTTCATCAATTTCATCAAACAATCTCTCATATGATATTTTAGTATCATCAATGAAAACTTAACGTACATCAGTGAATCATTCAAATTACGATGAAACCTGATTTATTTTCCATGACTGAGATTCATCTTTCTTCGAATTTCACTTAAAACCAAATATAGCATAACTTATTCATGGAAAGTCAACTTATTTCATAATCTCAATACATCGTCACCTTCAGTTCTCACCATAAGAGCAATCGCATTATTCCTTATAATTATCTCCGGTGTCTTTTATATTCAAATGACCTTATGACAATCATCATTATCTCACATAATCCCAAACCTTCAATCATATGTCCCCAAATTCTCATTTCGAATAAATGGTTACTCCTTTAAGGCATCTCACCATAAAATACTTTCAATATCTCCCAATAATGATAACTGACTTCCCAAATAATCATATTGCATGTAAATAACCAAATCTTTAACACATCATCTATCAATCAACTTCCAAAATAAATCAATAGTATTATCACTTACCATCATGATTTATAATATTCTCTAATATAAGTGATCATTTCTCACTAATAATCAATAAGTTCCCAAGAATAATTAAAATTCTTTCCAATAATGTCATAACATTTTTCTTCACTCATCCTTTCAAAATATGACTTGACATTTCCCAATATACGCATCAAGTCATCACATAACTTCATGTATACCTTGATATCCCAGAAAATCAATTCTTAATTCCTCAACATAACAATTTCAAATCATAGTCTCCAATATCAATATCTCACTTCCTTCAATACATTAATTGGCTCAAATGACCACCCATTAGTCATACTTATAAATATATGACACAAATCATAATCCCAAAATTTCTTAATTACAAGACCAAACAACATTATAAATTTCTCTCAAAATAGAGGAATAAGTCACTTACTCAAACACAATATCCATTCCTTAATTCCCAATAATTAAGAATCAAATCTTTAAATCCCAAATTTCATAATTTTTCTCATAGAAGTCTCAATAAAATCATATCACTCATAATCTCGACATCTCATCACAACTTCATAAAACTGGTTTTGCCATGTCTAAAATCAATTATGCAAAGTATCATAAAACCATCTTTCTTCTTCATGTATAGCTCCTGAGCACCCCATGGCAAAAAGCTAGGTCGAACAAAACCTTTGTCCATGAGATTCTATAGTTGCACTTTGAGCTCTTTTAAGTTACGAAGGGGCCATCCGATATTATACCTTGGATACTAGAGTTGTGCACTTAATCGATGACGAATTCAAGTTCTCCTTTAGGCGGTAAATCACAAAAATCTTCTGAGAACATCTTTAGTCATTCTCGAATAACAGAAATTTGTTCGAGAGAAGTATTCACCTTAAACACTTCAATTATTGTAACCAGGTAGGCTTAATAACTCTTATTCATCAATTGATGAGCCTTCACCACTGATAATATCGAAATAGAAAGTTTCACCTTTACTTAAATAAAGCGAAAAGGGTTTCATTTGGAGGTTTAAATACCACCTTAACGTAGCCAGTGATTGAAGCCTTATACCGTAATAATCATTCCATTCCTAGCATGACATCAAGTTTGTGGGTATTCAGTGTTATGAAATCCATCATCTACTCCTTCCCATTCACCATGATTGGGAAATTTCTCAACGCATAACTTTAGTTCAACAATTCTTCAAATGGCGTTGAAAATATAAACTTGGTCTCCAGCTACTGAGATGGGTAAATCAATTTTCCTATAATTGTGGGACTATCAAATGAGTGGGTAGTCCCGAGATCAAACACGGTAAGTGCTTAATACTAAGTTCGATGACTTCTCAACTTCCTACTTGGATATAATATACATTCTTGCCGACGTAGTCTCCATGACTCAAAGTACTATTCGCATTCACTTCATATCTTTCACATAAGGAACTTATAAACATTACCCAATTTTTATAATAATCATTACCATCCCATTTACTCATTTACATAATCAAGATATATTCGTCATATTCACTGACAACATTATTAACCTTTCACTTTCCAACATTACACATTAGCATGCACGAATTTACAATAATTGGAACATCAAATAACATTTCATAATTTAAACAAAATTTAACTTACCAGATGATCGAGGAAGATGCACTTGAGGCGTGACTCAGTACCCGAACCAATTTCAAATAAATTTTAAAAGTCTACAGAATCGCTTTTAAAACTCTTAGCTCTGATACAAAAAATGTAACACCCCAAGTTTAAAATCTAAACCTAGGCGTGTTAACTTCCATTCACATTAAATGCGGAAATAATCGTTTAAAACATTTAAACTTTTCATTTTCTATTATAAAAATTTTAGAAGAATTTCGGCAGAGTCTCCTCTATAACTTGGACATAGCCAACCTGTAGAGGGACATCATACCTACAATACAAATGCAATTCTCAACTCATTCAACATCCAACCACAATTCCAAAATTTAACTTGAACATCAATTCCCAAACTCTTCAACATAAATAAATTTAAACCATGAGCTCCATTTAACTAAATGGAGGATTGATAAACTACTAAAGAGAGAGATGACTTATCAAAACTAAATTCAATAAACAATTAAAAGAATGAGCTAATAAAAATAACTAAAACATTTATGAAATTCCACTTCAAACCCTATTTAAAATGATAAATCGTGGTACTGTCTGAGTCAGCCGCCAGGTGCTCTCCTCGAATCACCTAACTTTCATCACCTGCAATGTTGGGGAGGGATTGGGGTGAGCTAAAGCTCAGTAAGTAAGCTTTATGCACGTGATGCATGCTCATGACATGAAATTCCTTAGACCATTCAAAGTAATTACCCCCATTTACTTTACTTTTCAAGACATTCATACTTTCCAAACTTTCACTTAAACATTTCAATAAACTTTAACTTCCTTTCCATCGTGAACTCACTTAGTGTATCTTCTAGCCAATTACAATGTAGTGGGCAATATCCCTTATTTAGGATCAGATTATCATTTTTCCACCGCATAGCGGTTTAATATTTGACACCGTCAACCGGTTTAGCAATCGTCATCACGGAGCGGTTTAATATTTGCCATCGTCAACCGGTTCAGCAATCGTCACCGTAGAGCGGTTTAATATTTGCCACCGTCAACCGGTTCAGCAATCGTCATCGCAGAGCGGTTTAATATTTGCCACCGTCAACCGGTTCAGCAATCGTCACCGCAGAGCGGTTTAATATTTGCCACCGTCAACCGGTTCAACAATCGTCACCGCAAAGCGGGTTAATATTTGCCACCGCCAAGCGGTTTAGAAATCGTCACCGCAAAGCGGTTTAATATTCACCACTGTTACCTCAATTTAATTCGGGTACGCCAGTCTCCCGCGCCTCATTTCCCACTCACACCTTTCATGGCATAGAAGTACACCAATTTATTATTAAAACTTGGGATACATGCATTTTGAGAAAACTTAAACTTACCACATTCTTCATTTAAAATCGTTTGACTTCCCCAACTCAATGAAAATGCATGCTGGACGATGTAACGACATGATAACATGTATGCTTAAACCTTCACTTAATACCACATACATGTATAAAGTTCATAGAAGGCACCACAAGTAAATAAATTTCGAGAATATAATTTAAGCCCATTAATTACACCTTAAACATTTAACTTTAATGAAAATAGGGGAAGTTTACTTACTTGACGTTCTTAGTATTTACCGTCCAAAAATTGTGAGTGGAAGCATCTTGGTTGCCCGTAACATCAATGTACCGAAAGTCCTAGTTATTTCCATTCGTCAAAAGGTAAAACTTTCAGTTCACAAACACATTCATTATTCATTTTAATACTAATCAAACCTTAACCGAGATTAAAACTTCAATTTAACTCAAGCGTGACTTTACATAATAACCAAAACATATAAACTATATTCGAGACAAGAAATGAATCTCAATGCACATTAGAAGGCCTTCTCATCTTTTAAATTCAAATTCAAACTCAAAATTACATAACTTTAGAAATTACTTAATCGTGATTCTAACAAGTTCACAAATCTTAAAATAACCATTTATTACCAACTTTACCAAAAAGCAGTTAACTAATTTCATAAATCTAATCAAATTCGAAAAACTGAATCTATAACTTTTAATCCAAAATTTCATAACTCTGAAAAATCACTACCAGGTCTGAGAACCAATGTGATCATTTATATGCTATCTCCCAAATTTCGAAATTTACCATTTCTAACTCGAAATACAACTAAACATTTCAATTAAACTAACAAATTCACGAATTTTGAAATCTAAAATCTACCCATATAACTTTTAAAAAAATCTGAAATTTATATTTTTATCGCCAAAACTTGAATATATATACGTATGCCCACACCAAAAATTCAAAATTTATATATTTACATATACCCATACATACATAACAATATACACATTCCCATACATCAATACTCACACACATAACATCATTAAATCCTTAATTTAAGGTAAAATTCGAAAATTAAACAAAAATTAAAATCTGAAACTAACCCATAATTCTGAATTTATATATATAGGGTGCATACATACGTTATTTACATAGAATCTATATATATATATATATCTATATATATATATATATATATATATATATATATATATATATACATGTGTACATCGAATTATGGATGTGTGTGCGTGGAATGTGTGAAACCGTGTGTGTGTGTGTATCATGAAGAGAAAGGGGAAGAGGGGGCTTACTGCCGGTGGTGGTGGTGACCGGCGGCTGCGCGAATGGAGAGACCGAGAGAAGAACGAGGCGGAGAGGAAGAGTGAGGCGGAGACGAGAGCGAGGATGAGGGAGAGAGACCGAGAGAGCGTGAGTGTGAGAGAGACCGAAATAGAGAGCGGAGTGAGGGATTAATTAGGTTAGGTTAAGTTTTAAATCTTTTGGAATTTTCGAATCAGTCCCTCAAATCTCCTCTTTTGTTTAAGTAAGTTTATAAGTTCTATTTACCCTCGATTGACACTAAACTCTCCCCCCAAATTTCAAATTGGCATAATAAAATAGAAAAATAACATGCTTAGGCAATAAGACAATTAATCACATAGAATTGCACGTAAATAATTAAAATAAACAATTTATAAACTTTCAAATTGGTACATTGATCGAGACGGCTTCCAAGTCCTTCAACTGCAAAATAATTCCAATTATAGACATTAAAGATCATAAATTTATAATTTATAATAACATTCACAACAATATTACGTGAAATTTAAAATTGCACGTAAAAATGAAAAGCGGTCTTACATAATGAGTAGGGTATTCACACACACACACTTGAAAGAAAAAAAAAAGAGCACTTCATCATTGCATTTGCTTAATAAGTCTACCTCACTTCGTAGCCTTTTTGACTCGAGTTATTAAGTCCGTAGGGTTATTTTGAAACCTGGTACCCTTTGATCTTAAAACAATAGGGGAGTTGTCGACCTAAAGCTTGCTACATGGGTCAATTGGAAAGCTTAAGGGAGTGGGGAAGGCACGAGCATTCATCAAGTTAGTTTTTAGAAATCATGCATTTGTACTTGCATAATGACTTAGATTAATAGTGGGTTTGAATTGCTTAGTATAAACTTGAATGTCGAAACACTCATTTAGTGGAGAGTCGGTGCATTTCTAGATTGTCAATAAAATACAACCAAATTAGAGTGGAAAAAGAAAAGAGTGATTTGAGAGTACCCTCTAGAATCGCATCCTAAAAAAAAATTATTGGGGGATGAATGTCACGAGTGGAAAAGAAAAAGAATTGACCACTAATGGTGGGTAGTTTTGATTTGAAACCTCTTTACTCATCAATATTCTCGAAAAAAAAAATATTTATTGGGGGATGAATGTCACGAGTGGGAAAGAAAAAGAATTGACCACTAATGGTAGGTAGTTTTGATTTGAAACCTCTTTACTCATCAATATTCTCGAAACTTAATTGACAATTGAAAGTGACTATGCGCGCGCGCACACACACACACACACACACCGATCGAACATCGGATTAACTAAACTTCTTTTTGGTAGCATTGTTTGGAATCATACTTTTGAATTGATTATACAATTTTACACTCATGAGTAATTTGTAAGTTATCTAACTTTGTTGATCTATATTCCATGTTACTTGATTACACTAGTAGATAATTTTGCTCGAGACGAGGTATGTTAAATTGCATGTGGTTTTAATTAAATTACATGGCTCGTAATATTATGTTCGATCTAAAAGATGACTTCTATTATTAAAATTAAACTAATTTAATAATTGTAATTTTCATATTATTAGTTGATTTTAAATGTAATTGCACACCTAATTTAATCTCCTAAATAAATGGTAACTACATCCCTAAATAATAAGTTTCATAATTAATGATGTCAGTCAAATAATACACTATTTCTCATAGAATTCGGTATTTTTCTAAATAGTTTCTAAATAATGTATTTATCTAAGAAGGATTGAAGGAACTAGTGTAGAGTCTAATTAATCTATATCCATTTGATCATGTTAGCACCAATTTAGGTTGCGAAATCCGCCATTCTCATACAACGCTCCCTTTCATCTCCTTATAATTTTTAACATTTCAGTAAGTCCAAATTTGTGTACATATCATAGTTTCAGTAAGTCAAAGTTTTATTTGGCCCCTTTTTGAGCCCTGTTATAATCAGTTTTTTTGAGAAGATGTATTTTGGGATAGTGATTTTTTGGAGAATGTGGTCGAAAAATAAGAAAAATTTTGTTTACGTGTATTATTAACTGAAGAATGTGTTAAAAAAATTTTTAAAAAATGTATTAAAATTAAAATGGGTTTCAAACAAGGGCCGATATTTTGCAAGAATAAATATGATTCTATAGAATTTTATGCACTTAAAATGTTAGTTCGCTGAAAATAATTTACACACATCATCTATCTAAACAATTTCTTCATTCATTTAAAGGTTGTTTGATGTAAGAAGTTTTGGAGGAATTTTGAATGTTTTAGAGTGTGGGATTGAAGAATTTTTGAAAAATGATGAATTTCATATTTTTATTGAAAGTGTGATTGAAAATAAATTTTGGACGAAGCGACAGGCTATAATGGGTTTTAACTAGAGCTACTAATTACTAGAGCTATGCAAACAAATGACGATAGCAAGACAAGAAAATTCTGCCCATGACCCTGATTCGTTCCCGCAAATTGAATTCAACATTATGTGAGGGCTCAGTAGAATCAGAAAGAAAGAAAATTGGCCTAAGAATAGGAAAAATATTCGTAAATACTGTTATTTAAATTTACGTTTTCATTTTCAACAATTATTGAAATTGGAAAAAATTAGTAAAGAATCAAGTCATAATCACATTTTGTTTCAAAAAACATAATTAGCTCCTATTTGATATTCATTATTTAAATACCGTGGGTTGTAATAATAAATTTTTGAAAAATGTGATTGAAATATAGGGATTTTTGTGCAAATTATTTTATTGATAGAACGTATGGTTAAAAATGAGTTTTGAAAAAAATAAAATTTTAAATAATGAGTACAAAACATGGGCTAAACTACACAAGTGAAATCAACGAATATATATGATATAGATGTATATTTTTTCGTCTCACCATTCACCTAAAATTTCAACAAAGTAGGATTTTCTCTTGCATGTGATTAATAAATGTAGATGCTAACCCCTAGGGCACATTTCTATTGATAAAAGTTAGGGATTCAAAAATGCTGACAGCGCAAAGATCGTATATTCGAATCCTTACAGATTCGTTAGTCAGTTCAGTGGCCAGATTGAGACATAACATGGGATTTACATTCTCCATCAATTCTCAAAACAGGGGCGATGGGACTCCTAAGGTTAGCATTCAACCTTATAATAATTGTAGATGTTAGAATGCGATCCTCGTTCCGCGCTTTTCTGCATGTGTAAAATTTATTCGAGTACTCTTAACAAATTTGACTCTAATTATATTAGTCTCTTTGTGATCTCATTTTCTTTTGAATGTTGCGAGAATACGTATAAAATATGTGAAGTTTTAACTTTTATATTGACTTTTAAATTGCATGTGTTGACACATAAAATTACTCAATTCGAAGGCTTGACATAAATATCCAAAACATGAAAGCCCATTACAAATGATAGGACGATGTGGAGGAAGCTAGGAGATTAGGCGATCACTAGAGTACCTGGACGATTGGACGATCACAAAGGCGATTGGGCAATCAAAACGTTCAGGAATGAAAGAGCAGTTCTTACAACTTATCTCACAACACACATGTTTATCTACAAACAGTTTGCACATAATGAGCAATTGAAGAAGATCATGGAAGTTACTTGATACATGGAAGTTACTTGGTGCAAAGTAGTGGAAGTTAGTCACACAAAGTGGGCGACGGTTATACAACATGGTGGACGACGATTACTATATTCAAGTTATAAAATGAAGGTGGCAAATTAGATATTCAAATAGTAGTAGGTAGTTTATTTCGATGTGTATATATGGAAGAATTTTAGATGTTTAGATGATCCGATCAATCAACTTCAAATAGAGAACTATGTAATATACTTTCATTTTAATTTTTTTGTCGGCTTTAGAATAAATTGTGTGCTTGCGCCACTTGGAGACGTTTTGTATAATCAAGTTTTTCTTAGTGCAAACACCCATTTTTGGGACTTTCTCTTCAGAGGTTTGTCCTTTACAATCGTCTGAATCCTTTTAATTGTCAGCGGTAATTCGATTTCTGCACGAAACAATTTGACACGCCCAGTGACAACTTTGGTGTTTGAAGATACAAATGTGAAGCAATGTGCCTCATAAAAATTCTGACAAGGAGCCAAATGCTCATTGATTTCTTCCTTCCATTGGTGAAGAACAAGAGGGCCAGCAAAGCCTAGACTTAGGAGGATCTCGTAGCCGTTATGAACCAACAACAGGGTTGACCCCATGTACCATGTGTGAAATGTTGGGAGAACTTACCTAGGACATTGTTGAGCAGGTAAATTTACAAAATGTTCATAACATGGAAAAGTTTACTCAAAATGGAAACAAACATTATGATAATATGGCCAAACAACTAAGTACTTTAAACGAAACTATGAACAAGTTAGTGGGCCAAATTTTTCAACCAACGTTTCCATATATAGGAAACAATTTTCAAGCAGGAACAATTGTGGGGCATAATTACCCGAGTTGCATGTCCAAATAAAAGAATAGAACCACCTTTTTGGACCATCTACTTCCAACCCGGGGGGTGGTGGAATGGCTAACTTGCATAATGGTAATGGGATGTCAAACTTGGGAGCAACCTAAATGCAAGAAACAATGTCCAAAACAATGGACAAAATGTCAGCATGTTAACGATGGGGGAAATGCAAACACTAATGGGTAGATCAAGCATATCCATGGCCTAGAGGGTACAAAGTACCAAAATTTTCATTGTTCACTGGCTTGGGAGAAGTTTCTACTCTATAACATAAAGGACGATTCACATTGCAATATGGTGAAGTAACTGATTATCATAAGATGAGACTATTCCCTAGTTCGTTAACAGGAGTAGCTTTCTCATGGTTCATCAATTTGCAAGCAAATTCTGTCCATACATAGCAACAACTAGAACAATTTTTCCACACTCAGTTTTATAAAATTGAATCAGAAGTTACTTTGGCAGATTTAGCAAACTTACATCAATTGCCAAAATGAATCGGCGGAATCTTTACTTCAAAGATTCGAGACGGCTAGGAGTAAATATTTTACTCCCTTACCTGAAAAAGAATTTGTCAAGATTGCCCAGAGTTGTCTCGGATTTGAACTTATAATGAAATTTCAAGATAGAGAGTTCCATGATCTCTTTTAACTTAGTGGGAATGTCATTAGATATGAGCTTTTGTTGAGAGAAGAAGAACAAATGAAAAATGCTAGTAAAGGAACATAGTATAGGGACCCTAATTTTGAGGTACACGTAGTTGATACGGGTCAAGAAGAAGTTGAAATTTGTTTAGCCGAGCTGATTAAGGACGATACTTATGAATGTCCTATGTTGGCCACACTAGAAAATAAGAATGAAACGGCTAAAGAAGAAAATCAAAAAGTAAGAACGTTTTAGTTTGACGCTACAAAAGCTGACATAATATTTGATCGGTCATTCAAAGATAAACAGATTAAATTGAGAGATAAGCATAAATTTTCAAACCCTAAACAAATTAAGGGTAAAAAAATACTATAAGTAGCATAATGCATGGTCTCATTCCACTAACAACTGTTTGGTCTTTCGAAATGTGATACAGGATGCCATTGAATTAGACCGAATAACCTTTGATTCAAAAAAGAAAATGGCAGTGGATGAGAATCATTTTCCATGGACAGTTTCTCTTGATATGGTTACTCCTAAATTTAAGAAACAAAATCTACCAAAATTAAAGTTGATGGCAGATGAAGAAGAGGACGAACAACGTCCTAGTGTGTTTGAAAGGTTGAAAGAAGACGTTGCCAAACAGGAAGAGAAGAGTTTATGTACTAGATGCCAAAAGGAGATTGTCAAAGTAATGGATGAAAAGAAGGACAGTAGGCAACCATTTCATCAAGCTAAGCCACAACTGTTTAAAGGACAAGTTAGACCAGGCCCTGGAAGTCATATAGTCTGTGGTCATATGCAAGGATGTTTGGAAGGTCACCAAGTCCTCCTCAGAAACTCAAAACATTCAGGCCACAACCATATCTCCCAAATGTATAGCACTCATACAATCCCAAAACAGGATGAGTAATTTCATTTAATGAGATGACAAAGACACAGCAAAAGCGATATGAAAGAATTATGGACGAATGATGAGATGGCAGCAAGGTATAGAGCAAATCAAGCCTGCAAATCCCATATAGACAAAGAATCAAAATATCAGAAAAGTCAAACAAACTACACGTTCAAAAGGGATAATGTGAGAAGCATCATCAAGTAAGTATGCTTGGAAATCAAAATATGAACGCAGGAAAAGTGAAGAAGATGAAAATGATGCCAGGGGATCCATTAATATCCAATTCGGCATTTTACCTCCAAATATGGTCAATAATTATGTATTGACCAATGAGTTTCAAAACTAGGAGAAAAATGAGGTAGTCGCAGAAGAAATAGGGGAAGCAGCATAGACTTTAGAGAATGAAGAGACTAATCATGTTGAAGTGATCCCACAAACTGAAGAAACACAAGACTTAGACGATGATGAGATGATAGATGTTGAAGAAGAGTTAGACTTGGAGGCAGAATGTAGAACGAGAGGAGTATCACGTAGCAGACTTCTCAAACAGTTATACCGAGAAGGTAATCTAGTAGTAGGATTATTGGGTAAGTCATCTGGACGATCGTATGACTATTTGGTTCTATATGGAAAACTAAAGAGGAAAAAAAAGAGTACTACGTGCGAAAAATATGGATCACCACCTGAGATTTTCTCTCCACTTACAGGATGGGGAGAAATACCAGAAAGTTTCACACAGGTAGAAACGTATGATGAAGGGCAGAATCCAGATATATTGTAGATAAATATATCAAACAAGGACGAATTGGAAAAAGGAAAACAAAAGGTGGAAGCTGAGTCAGCAGAAAAAGTAATGTTCAAGAAATCTTCCTTGAACTTGACTAAGTATCTAAGGCCTTTGTACATAAAGACCTCAATTGATGGCATTCCAATTTCTAAAGTGCTCATTGACATCGGGGAACCCATCAACACAATCCCATATAGGATGTTGATGAAATTTCACTACAACAAAGTTCACATTTTACAGCGTGCATTGCATGTCTCCGTTAAAGACCATGCCGTAAATATTTATGCGCGTGTGGGATGAATGCTGTAAAAGCAATTTTACAACGTGCATAAAGCATGTTGTAAAAGATGGCGTGCATTTGTAAACGTCGCAAATAAGTTTTACGGCGTGCATTTTTCCATCTTTTACGACGTGCTTTTTGCACGCAGTAAATTATTTTTTTACTTAAAAAATCAATTTATATGATTATCAACAAATATATAAAATTAAAAAACATAATTATACACATTAAATCATATAAATCATGTTTTACACTATTTGGGTAAACAAAAATATTTATTATGGTTATTGCACAATAACCAAAAAGTAGATTTCATCTAAATAATTCTAACAACATAATAATCCTACTCAAGTTTCTCCAAAGCTTTTACTCCCAATTTCGGAAATGGGGAAAGCATTATTTCTTGTACATCTTTGTCAGTAAGTTATTTCTTAACCTCTTTAGTCTTGGACTGTAACAAAGCACAAAATGGAAAGATAATAGTCATTTTCAATTCCAGAATATTAATAAGGTCATAAAATAAATGATTTAAACCCAAAGATTAAGATTTCAAGGATAAAAAGCTCTATAGACCAACGATATTTTTACATGGAAATTTCCCTACAAGACCTGCTAATAAATATTTAAGAAAAAACATATATTACAAAACAATAAGATTCTAGCTTTATTTTTTTCCCCTATCATTCAACTAAGGCATTTGTGGTGATAAGAGAAATAAACTAACTATTCAACTATGTAGTATCATAACCAATAAACAAATAATATCCAATGATATAGGAAAAGAGAGAATCAATATTATTTTCATAATCTGAATATAATTCTTAATCTATACTACAAACACAAAAAGCGCGATGATTCAAGCAATATTTTCTTCCCTGGTAAAGTCTGTCTAATAACTATTTAGAATGAACACCATCTCAACAATGGAAATAAAAGAATTTAACATTGGTTACTGAGAGCTCAGTGTGTTAAACATACGACCAAGGATTAGGAGTCATTGAATGCAATGTTTCTATAAACAAAGTCACAATAGTCATACATTAGGGACCACCCTTTGTATTATCTAGCTCTAGAGGAAGAGAGACAATATCAATGCTGCAATATTTAATCCACTCAGTAGAGTTGTATTCAAAGTACAATCTTATCTAAAGAATTATGAAACTGGAAAAATTGTATTTTTCTACCTATTAGGTGGAAGGAAGTAGTCGAGTAAATTAAAGAAGGAACGGAAATTCCAAGTATGCCAAGTCAGCACCTTTTAGCCTTCAAATTCAAAATGTAAAAGCTACATGCTACGATCAGTGGCGTAAACAAAACAATACAGAATATGGTGAGGACTTGTATCAGATTCAATAAAATTTGAGGTTACATGAAAATCATTGAACTCACCTAGCACTGGATTTGAAGATATCACCATAAAGGAATAGCCAATAGACAAAATAGCTTTTCACAATCGCTGTTCATAAGTATTTTCAAGAACTGGGATGACATGTTCATATATCAATTGACATCGGTCATGGAATGAACCAAATCAACAAGGAGCCAAGGCCTGACTTTTCCATTACAAGATCATCCTGATTTTTTTATTCTTTTATTTTTATTTCTAAATTTCATTAAATTTTTATTTCTCATGCTTATGGGTGTGACCAATGTACTTTTTCTCCTCCCTAAGAAGTAAGAAGTTTTCCAAAATAAATCTCTTACTGAAAGTTGTGACTATAAGTCTATAACAATAATCTTGCTAGGAATATCTAACCTTCAGGTTTCTATTTCTGAAGAATTTAATATAAAGATCTCATTCCTTTCTTGTTGCACCTCCACATAAGGTCACATAAGATGAAGTGAGGTTTTGTCGGTGCTATACTGTTAAGAAATCTTACCAAGAAATCATCCAAAATCAAGAATCAATTTCATCATCAAGAATTCATCCGCTTTCCAATTGAGTTTCATCACTTTGACTAGGGCTCAATTTGATACCTATAGTACATTGCATAGCTTTGCAAAAGAGAATTGATGTAATGGGCAACGCACTTGTATCAAATATCACATGGACCAAATAAGTCAAGAACTCTATCCAAAACCTCACTACTATTTCAAGTCAAGATTAATCCCATTTTTGGATACTCAAACTTGGAGAGAGACACTTATTTCATGTTGTATCAAGTGATTAAGCCTTATATCCATCTTATGGCTTAGTGACCTATTTAAATGGAAACTTGTACCTAATCTAGTTATTAACCACCATAGATCCAATCAATAGAAATAATGTACCAATTAGAAACACTAACCTTGTCACTCCATCTAATCTAACCAAACAATACCAACATACTAAAATGAGAATTATGCCATCACCTAAAAAACCAATGTTGGTGAGACATAATTTCCATCATATATTAACCAACCTAAAGTACTTGCAAGCATCAACAGGAAAATGAAAGTGAACTTTTCGACTTTATCATATAAAAAGAGAAAGTAGTGCGTGGAAAAATAGGGAGAAAATGAGGAACAACCAACATATTCAACCAAGAACATAGAAAAAGAAGGATAGTTAATAAGCAAAACAACATAGAAACACATCAAAAATTCTAGCAATGTAAGCAGTACGCTTGACATGTTTAACTAGGTAATAGAAGAAAAATTATATATGCCAACAATCCCCTAAAAAAAGGGTTGTGCCTATTTCATTAGTCTCCATGCATAATAGAAAATCAAATATTTGTTCATGAAATCATTAATTAGAAGAATTATAGAGCTAATTCATACTTTACACAGAAATGATAATAGAATAGAGAGATGTATTCTGTCAGAATGTGTGTGTTTGTGTGTGTGTGTGTGTGTCCTATGCGCTGGAGAATTTGGTAACTTAACAGTGTTGTTGCTTAAGGATTTTTCCTCAGCAATTTCCATACTTGTAGTCTTGTACACAAATTCTCATATGATATACCCAAAAATAGATTTAAGAGAAAACTTCAAATAATAACCGTGGAAACCTCTGTCTTATGAAGCCTTTGAATTCTTTTGGATTTAGAAAAGCAGTATCCAAATTCTGTTGGATTTAGAAAAGCAGATTCATGTGGAACAACAAGAGACTAAACCAAGGTTGAAGTTGCGAAGGACAGAAACTCAAAAAGGCCTGACCTAAATATCGTTCATATTCGAATATTGTCCATCAATAAATCCTAACCAGTTGCAAAATTGACGATATTTACAACGAGCTTAGGAATTCAACTACCTCAAAATCTAAGGGGGTTTATTCAATTAGGATTTCGAAAGACATTTAAAGACTTTTTTTGATGGACTTTTTTTAATGGATTTCATTGAATTTTATTGACTTTTATGGATTTATATAGATTTTTAAAGACTTTCGTGGACATTTATTTAAAAGACTTTCATATGCTTTCAAAGACTTTTATAGATTGATTTAAAAGACTTTCAAATA